>CM053744.1:58237038-58355249 GCA_028658305.1 Pachyuromys duprasi
CAATCCCACCCTCCCTCCCTCATCTCCTCCCTGCCCCTTTCCAAGTCCACTGATAGGGGCGGTCTTCCTCCCCTTCCATCTGACCCTAGCTTATCAGTTATCTTCAGGACTGGCTGCAATGTCCTCTTCTGTGGCCTAGCAAGGCTGCTCCTCCCGGGGGAGTGGGGAGGTCAAAGAGCCAACCATTGAGTTCATGTCAGAAATAGTCCTTGTTCCCCTTACTAGGGAACCCACTTGGATACTGAGCTACCATGGGCTATATCCGAGCAGGGGTTCTAGGTTATATCCATGCATGGTCCTTGGTTAGAGAAAGTCTCATAGAAGACCCCTGTAAAGTGAATTTTTAAGAAGCTACTTTCACACAGAACCACCCACCCGTTCTATGCAACCTTGTCTTAATTGCAGTGTGGCCCAGAGAGAGTGTAGGCTGGAGAAGAGTAGAAGGTCTCCATCCATGTGGCTCTGGGAAGCCCTCACCCCTCTCAGGTAAGGGCTGTCCTGGCACAGAGTTTGGGGAAGGAGCACCCATACCATTGCATGTAACCCATCGCCCATGCTCTGTAAGCAAGTCCAACAAACTCATAGCTTCCTCAAAGTGATCTGTGAAATCATGCCTTGGCTTGTCATGGGGACCTTAGCAGGAGGGGTAAGCATTGCTATGAGCCCCTAGGGAAGGAATTCAAGAAACAGAGACCGATGAAGGTGTTGAATGCCACTAAGACCCAGAGCAACAAGGACTGTGTACACACATGAACAGGCACACGCATGCACACTGGTGCACAGGTGCACATACGTTCTTGTACTTACAGAAATGTGGATTGACAAGGTCTGGCAGGGCTCCTCAGCTCCCTTCCACTCTGAGAGAAGAGGCCTTTTCAGGAGGGAACTGGGCCTCCTCTGTGCAGACAGACCCTGCTTCTTGTTCCTTTCCTCCTACGACTCTGCCTTCGCATCCACTGGATGAGCATCTGCCCACAGCCGCTCATCCCTTCTGACTGGCTTCCGGTTCCCGGCCCACGAGGGTGCTCCAGACAGAGCCTGGGTTGACCTGTGTGAATACGTATTCTGCACTATTTCTTTTTAATTGTTGTGACTAAATATCTAGCAGGAAGCTACACACGGAAAGAGAGGTTTGTTTTACTTGTGGGTCGAGAGCAGGACGGCCCGTGGTGGGGGTTCAGGGTTTGTGGTGGCAGGAAGCTGCTGGCTTCCATCTGAGCAAATCAAGAAGCAGAGACAGGCAGAAAGGGGGGTTGGAAACCTCATGGCTCCCGGTGATTCGCTTCCTGCACCAAGGCCCCACCTCCGAAAGGTTCCACAGCTGCTAAAACAGCACCCCACCCCATGCTGGGCATTTCATGTTGGACCTTAGCAGCCTCCATCAGGCCAGTGGTCAGGAGGGGATCACAGGAGGGAGTTATTGGCTACCCAGGGTTCCTCTAAACCAATCCTAAGCCTGGATCTCAGAAGGTGACCTTATTTGGAAAGAGAGTCTTAAGTGTAATAAAATGAAGTTGTGAGGGAAAGGCCTAATTTATTATGTTCTGTGTTCCTATAAAGAATGAAGTTGGAAATAGATACCTGCTTAAGGAAGAGCACCAGCAGAAAAGAGGAGAGGGTTGAAAAGAACCCCTCCACCATTTCTAATGCTTGCACCTGTTTGTCCTAGAAATTAAAAGAATGGATCTCTAAACACAGTAAGTACTAGTCCTGGCAGCATAGGCCTGTAATCCCAGTACTCAGGAGAGTTAGGCAAGCCTGGGCTTCATGGTGAGAAGTTATACTAAAGGTTATTAAAGACACATCAAAATCAGATTTCTCAATAAATTTTTTATGTTTTTACTCAATATTCTTCTTTATAATCACCAACAAAAATACTGTTTTCCTAGCTCAAGAAAAAAAATTAGAAAACTGTGTTTCAGTAGGGGGCCTGTGGAACACACTTGTATTTCCAGCACTCAGAAGGCTGAGGCAGGAGAGTTACCACAACCTTTAAACAGGTCTGGGCTATCCAGTAGGTACCAGGCCAGCCAGGGCTGCACAGCAAGATCCTGGATCAAAAACTAAGAGAGAAACAAGCAGTGGGCGCAGGCCTGTGATCCCAGCACTCAGGAGGCAGAGGCAGGCGCACCTCTGTGAGTTCCAGGCCAGTGTGGCCGATGACAACGTGAGTCCAGCACAGCCAGGGCTACATAGTAGAGATACCCCTGTCTCGAAAACCAGACTGATGATGATGATGGTAATGATGGAGAAGAAAAAGAAAGAGGAGGACAAGGACATGGAGGAAAAGGTAGAAAAAGGAGAAATGTCCAGATTTCCTGTTTTTTTCTTTTTTTTAAGATTTACTTATTTATAATGTATATAGCATTCTGCTTGCATGTGTGCCTGCTCACCAGAAGAGGGCACCAGATCTCATTGTAGATGGTTGTGAGCCACTATGTGGATGCTGGGAATGGAACTCAGGACCTCTGGAACAGCCAGTGCTCTTAACCTCTGAGCTACTTATCCAGCCCCATGAATCCAGATTTCTAATGACTGAAAAATGTCAACAACAAAGTTGGGTTCTCACCCCTCACATGCTCATCAATCCCTTATTTTAACGCTTCTATTTTTCTGCAGCCAACAGTTGGTGGTCCATCTGGCTTCTGGCCCCAGAGTCACCTGTGTCTCTACAGCTGAGAATTCATCCACGTTTGGGGGAATGCCAGGGACACATTAGACCTCTTTGGAGAATTACATGGGCAGAGGTTGATTCTACAGGAATTCGCAAAAGCGTCATTTCCTAGGAGAGACCTGGTCCAGAAAACCCACAGTCAGCACACCCTCTAGTGAAAGTACAACATTCCCTCTGTTGATTCCTTCAGAGCAAAATACACCAATTGAGAAAGAAGAAGAGTTAGAGCAGGAGGAGGAAGTAGAGGAGGAGGTGATGGAGAAGGAAGGCATAGTTATGTTTTCCACTTGGCCCCAGTGCCCTGGGAGTTGGCAGTGTCTTCTTAGGGTCTATGACTCATGGGAGCTTCTATACAGACCTGCACAGAATGTGATCCTTGCGCTCCAGGGGCCACCATGCGCTTCTTAAAGTGCCACAGCTATGAGGTATCCCGAGGGATATTGTAAGAACTCACCACCCATGCTCTGACCTCCTGAACTTGTGTGAACATGATCTCAGGGGATGTGCAGGCATAAGGTAACACTGGCATAGGGCTCTCTCCAAGGTGAAATCCTCTTGCCTCTGTCCTCTGGTTTAAAAAATCCCCTCTTCATTAGGTAGGACTCCGCAGCAGAGAAGCCTGAAGCCTTGGCCATGATGTGGGCATCAGGGCTCCCCAGGTTCAAATGGTGGAATCAAGACAGGGTCTTCCTCTCCCTTTCCCATATGATTGGCATTCAGGACCTCAAGAATGCCTCCTGGCCTCCAAGGGAGCTGTCCAGATGTGATGCTCATAGACAGACAAAATGCTGCATGTAAAATTGTTGTAATAAAAAGCAAACAAAGGGCTGGAGAGATGGCTCAGAGGTTAAGAGCACTGGCTGCTCTTCCAAAGGTCCTGAGTTCAATTCCCAGCAACCACATGGTGGCTCACAACCACCTGAAATGAGATCTGGTGCCCTCTTCTGGAGTACAGGTGTACATGTAAACACATATTGTATACATAATAAATAAATCTTAAAAAAAAAAAAAAGCAAACAAAGCCAGCCTGGGCTGTAAGTTCAAGGACAGCCTGGTAACTAGATAACTAGGAGCTGGTGATATAGTTCAGCGGCTAGGAGCTCCTTAGCAAGCATGAGGTCCAGGGTTTCTGTGCTGCAGTGCCACAGAAAGGCCCCGTTTCATTCTTTTGCATGTGGAGACCCAGTTACACTCAAGTCAGTTGTTGAAAAGGCCATTCTTCCTTTCCCTGGATTGTCTTTTTGCGGATATCAGTTGACCATCAGGAGGTGTGTATGTGTGTGTGTGTGTTCCAGGCCTGCTGCATAGTGAGACCCTTTCTCAAAAACAAAAAAAGGCCCATGGTCATCCTCAGCCTATAGAGAGAGTTCTAGAGTTGCTTGGGATACATGTGAGCCCAGCCTGTGTGCAGAAGGAAGACAAGGAAAGGAAAGGAGAGGTGCTGTTGTTTGTAAAGAACAAGGACTCCTGCCCAGCAGGTCTGCCAAGCTCAAAGTTGCCTGGTCCACTCCAAAGGCAACATCCCAGGCTCTGGGGAGCTCAGCTTGGCATGGCGTTTGCCTGCTCTTGGCCCTGGCTGTAGGCTCCAGGCTCTCCTGCTCTGGAAGGCAAGAGGGTCTCTGCCAAAGACTATTTCTGTCTCAATCTTGAACAAATCACAGTGCCTTAAAAATGCTAAGGCCGTGGGTTTGTTTTTTGGTTGTGTCTGAGGTTCTTTTTTTTTTTTTTTTGTAGGGGAGAGAGAGGTTTGGTTTTCTCAGTTCTTCTGAAGATTTGGCTGCCTATTTCTGGAGAGCTTTGGAACACACGGAGTGCACACGCTAACAGACACGTGCACAGGAGAGCTGGACTGCAGCCCAGCTCTGAAGAAGCTGCTTCCCTGGAGACCGACATTCAGAAAGGGAAAGCCCACGTATGAGAGCAAATCACCAAGCTGCCTAGAATCCGCCCATCGCCGGATGCTGTAGCCATCTGATACGCAGGAAGTGAAGATGTTTCAAATGCCAAGACGGAGAGGGTCTTCCTTCAAAGAAGAGCTCACAGGAACCCCAGAGAAAGGAGTAAGAGGCCCACGCTTGACCTTGATAGGCAAGTGTTGGGAGCCCAGCACTAGGGGTGCCTAGGGGTGACATGTGTCTGTTATCCCAATCCCAAGAAAACATGCCCCTCCGTGCAGGTCTCTGTTGCTTTGCAGATCTGGTCCATACCAAAAAGGGGGATCAGGCCAGAGAGGGGACACCTTCCAACAACAAATAAATATGTGTATGTCTGCATAATATAAACTATGAGTGGTTAAGGGAGTAAGTGGGGGAGAGGGCAGCCCCCGGTCCAAGGTAATACAGGTAACTGCTTCCCCCTCTAGCAGGTGGAGCCTGTTCCCGAAAAGCCTGGGCTACAAAGGAGGCTGCAGGCTGAACGGGATTTAGCAGGAGAGCCCCAGCGGACAAGGCGCCCACGCAGCGCGTGGCGAGGGTGACTTTCCCAGTCGTGCCCATGATATTCAGTGGGAAGTCGCTTTGTCACTTCCATGTGCTCCCTAGAAGCTCCAGTCGGAAGATCGTGTCAGGGAATTGAAGAACGTTCTGCAAAACATGACCAGGAGCCGGGCCCACCGCTCAAGCCTGTAATCCCAGCCCGGAGAGGCAACGGTAGGAGGAGCACGTGAGTTCAGGGAGAGCCTCAGCTACATACTGGCTTGGACGCTAGCCCAGGCAACGCGAGACCCTGCCTTATAAATAAATCAAACCAAATCAAAATGAAAATGGTTGACCAAGGACTTCGGCGTTGTCAAAATTACGGATAACCAAGGAAAGGGTAGGACACCGCCACAGCGCAGAGGAGCGCCGGCAAGCATAAGGACCGCACGGAGCGGGCACGGGCTCCTGGGAAGGGAGGCTTTGGTGTGAGCTGCCCACGTCTCTGGCGTAGGAGGACTGCAGCGTCGGGACCGCGGGACCCGGGCTTGCATAAAGCGTCCTCTGCCCGCACCGCCCTTCTCTCGGCACCAGCTCACACCCTGGCAACCTTCACACCCAGGGCTCTGGTCCAGCTCATGGAAGGTGACATGGTTTCCATAGTGACCCTATTGCAGTATGTGTCCACGGCTGGACGCTGGAGTCTTCCCACCATCAACCATGCGGGAGCAACCCCAGCTGCAAAAGGCACCTCCTCGGTGTTTCCGCATCTGCCAAGACCAGCCAGGAAGGGCAGCTTTAGGGAGCAGATGGCGGAAGTGCTGGGTGGACAGGAGAATTTCAGGTCAGATGAGAGCGTCTTGGAGAGGACAGTGCTTGCTGAACAGTGCGCGGATGAGCGCAAGGGCGCGGCTCTGGAGAGCAGGCAACCTCTTGCTGCCACAGCAGAGAGAACCAGCGAGGCTGCCTAACAGCTGCAGGCAACTCACCGCGAAGAGCCCCGTGGCCCCGCAAGAGGCTACAAACCCTTGCCAGGCTCCCTGGGACTGGCAGCAGCTCCCCAAATGCCTCCTGCGTTACGCCAGCTGAGCCAAGGACCACAGACCCAGCCGACACTCAAGGCGGTGAGGGCTGCCCACTGTCCCTCAGCACCAGTTCTGAGGTGCCCGTCATGGAGCTGCGTCTGGAGCCCACGGCTGCAGTGGGCTCTTGCTGGCTGGGATGAGTGAAGGGAGGCAGGTGCACTGGGGAGATGCGTGTTGTTTCCACCCCTCCGCATTCCTCCAAACAGCAGAGTGGAATATAGCACATATTCCTCCCAGCCCAAACCCAGGCAGCAGGCCCTTGGCACGGAGTGAGGTGGGCCATGCTTGGCACCAGCCCCACTGTTTCTCTAGGAGCATTACCTCCCATTTCCAAAATCAGCCCCTCTTGTAGAGTTACATTAAGTACCCTGGGAAACACACTCACAAAACCATGTAGGGATAGCAGGCTTGGCCGGGATTCCGCCAAGTTCATCTACAGAGCAGAAAGAGTCACCAGGAGTTAGGAACAGTCAGTTAAGCAAGGCAGAGTCTCATGAAGAGTCTAGAAACATCAAGAAAAGGCAGGTGTCCCCTGTCTGGAGGCCGTGGGCCTGGCTTCCCGGAGTACTTGAGGACCCTGGGCAAGCTCAGGTACAGAGACAGGGCCCTCCCAAAGGAACACTCCACCCCAGCCTCCCCCCATGTCTCTGGCCTGCAGAATTCCTGAGACCTAATAATACAGACAAATCAGAAGGCAGGCCATAGTCCCCAGCCATGCAAGGACAGGAAGAAAGTTGATGCCTGCCCTGGCCTGTCCCCTGCCTTTGCCCTCAGGCAGCACGGCTGCCCAGCGCCAGCCGGGCCTATATTGAGAGCATGAGCCTGCTGGCGGGAATGGCCGGCATGCACCCAGCTGTCACAGCAGCCCTGCCCAGCCAGCCAGCAGAGCTGAGATCACAGGGCACTGCCAGAACACTCAGCCATGCTCTTTCCCAGTTAGAACCCAACCACTGCGCACCAGGGAGGGCATGCCACTGAGGGCATGACAGCACTCAGAAGACCCTGCCTGAGGTCTAAGTGGGACCCTGCATCTCTCATGGGGACAGAAGGGCTTGGGACCCCACCACACTAACTCTTCTCCAGATCTCCTGACTCGGGGAAGCTGCAGGGAGAGACAATCTCTTGATACAATGGTATCCGTGATCATGGTCCCCTTGGCCTTGCTCTTCATAGCCACTAAGTAGGGCTCCTTGAAAGTCTTCACCCCAAGGGACAATCCCCTTTGCCCCAGGTCAATAAGCAGAGCCGCCTTCCCCAGCTGGCCTGGTGAGAGGGAGCCAGCTGTAAAGGAACGCTTGGTCTCTGTTTTCCCAGAGCTGCTGAGAGTAACAAGACCCAGGTGAGAGAATGGTGTCTGAAAGAGAGTGTCAAGTCCCACTGGGGACCGGGACTACACCCTAGTCATCTGGATGGTGGAGAAGTGCCTGTCAAAGCTGCTCTCGGTCCCAAGCTCACAGCCTAAGCCATAGGCCCAGAGCTTGTTCTCTGCTTCTTGCTGGGGCCAGGCAGTGTCAAGACAGGTCAGCTGCTGCCAGAAGCCTCCAGGAGGGGGAACTGTGCCAGGAGAGGGCACTTGTAGAGTGTGTAAGTGGGGTTCTTCCTGGAGACAGACCAAGAGGTTTTTGGCTCTTCTCTATTAGGTCCACAAGCTGCCAGGCAGTGTCTATCCTGGGTCACACATTTGCTTTAATTCTCCACCTCCCCAGAGCATGGCAAGGTGGTGCTTGTCATCCCTCCCTTGCTTGGATCCCTCTTCTGAGGTTTACAAAGCTCGGTTCAGTACCCCCCTTACGGGCGACACAGTGGAGGCTTAAAGACGGGGACTGATTGTCCAATTTACCATTCTTTCCAAAATGGCAGCCCTGGGCTTCTGGGTGTGGTTCTCCTGTTCCCATCTCCTCATCCATCGTACGAAAGAGTCTGACCACATGGGTGCCCATGCCCACTGTTCTCTCAGCCCTGAAGCAGCTGCCTTTGGTACCCCAGCCTGCTGCTGTTCTTGTAAATTCTCTGCTCTGTTCCCAGAGCCTGTAATGCTGCCAGAGGCCTCCAGCTCCTTGGCTGGCCCTGCAGGACAGAGGCCTAAAGCACTGACTCTTGACAAGGGAAGGAGCTCCTAGGAACAGAATGATTGCTCTGAAATTCCTGTATAGACTTTCAAGTGACTCCTTCAGCCCTTGCCCTCTGCCATCAGATTCCCCTCCACCAACTGGAAGGCTTACTTCATGTAAGATATGAGCAGGCGCTGGTATAAAAATAGAGGCAGGCAGTGGGCGCTGCTCAGTGACTCAGGCGGGCTGGCGGAGGGCTCTGGAGACAGCTGCTGCACCGCTGAGCTCCCCTCCCGACCAGCACCTTCTCCTTCCCTTCGCTGTCTCTCTCCTGTACCTTCCTTCTCCTACACTTTCCCCCTCCCCCCTGCATACAAAGCCAGGGCCCCAGAGCAGACTAAGGGTCAGGCAGGACAGAGAGGAGGGGGTGAGGCGGCAGGGGCTCTCATCTTCCAGCAATCTCAGATTTTCCATACAGCACATTCCACTCCCAGTTCTGCTGACCCTCCCCACCCTCCCTGTTCCTTAGCCCTGAGGCTCCAACGGACTGAGGAGAAGTGAAAGGGCTGAAGGCTAAGTCATATGTCACCCCAGGGCCCAGACAGCACCCCTCCCAAAAGCCCTCCCACACAGCTTGTGCTTAAACCGGATCAGTGGTTTCCACTGTATTTACTGTTTACTTATTTAGTTAATGCATGTGGGGTGTTTTGCCAGGTGATTGATGCTGGGATCAAACCCCAGGCCTGTCCTGTGTCCGTCTCCCTCCCATTGTTCTTAGGCTGTAGACACAGTATGTACTCTGCAGTGAGGTTTGCACAGTAAGGCAGCTCCCTCAGCACCTTCCAAACCCTTCCCCAGCCACAACCTTCCACACCTTCCCCAGCCACAACCTTTCTCCAGGCCCAGCCACAGCCTTGCAAGAGCCTCCCCTCCCAACGCATGGCAGCCCCTTCCAGCTCCCAGAACCCTTCCCCAGCACTGCATGCGGCTGGCTCTAACCTGTGTAGAGCCTGTGGGCTGATGAACATGGGACAACACCCTGGGGAGAAGACACTGGCTTTGAGGGTTCTTTAGGGAAAGGGTGGGAGAGCCCCTCTCCACAATTCCCTGCCATGCATAATTCACCAGAGGTGAACCCTGCAGCCTGGAGTTAACCTGCTACGTTGCTGCTGCTGCTGCTGCTTCCTTTGCTGACTTTAGAACCAGCATTTCCAACCTTTACCCCGTGGGAAGATCGAAACACTTGTATGAAGGTGGATCTCTGAGGTTAAGGTCAGTGTGGTCTACAGAGGACATTTCCAGGATGGCCAGGGCTACACAGAGAAACCCTGTCTCAGAAAAGAGAAAGGAAGGAAGGAAGGAACACAGCCGGACAGACAGACATACATTTGCATAAAAGTCTACGAAGTGGGAAAGATAAGAGATTTGGATTCCTTTTCCAATACACAAGTTCTTCTGTGTTTGATAGAAAATACTAGTATTTAATGTTTCTTATAAAATCCACCTTATTTTTAAACATTTTTCTTCAAACTCATCAAGATGGAGTTGGATTTTTTCCTATCATGTCTTGGAGTGAGAAACTACTACAGGAGGAGTGGAAGGCCCCTTTAGCAGCTCACGAAGCCGCTGAGCTAGGCCCTACTATAAGGAATTAATTATTATGTCTGCCCACCAGCCTGGTCTGTTGGAAGCCTGCCTCCCTAGGGGTGGATCCTTGGCCAGGAGATTGACCTGGCCCCATTGGAATGTTACCTCTGCACCTAGGCCAGAGATTCTATTTCTTGACCAGTAGTTTTCTCTTAACAGGCCTTCTTGACCCCACCCCCTCCCGGAGGTAACCAGAGAATCGTTTGTATAATACTCAGGAGCAGAGAGGAAAAGAAGTTCTTGTTTGACACCTGAAAAGAGATGTGAGGGGTAGTAAAGGCAAGAGTTATTAATGTTACAAGTCGTGGTTCCTAGGTAGGAAACATATTTTAAAATGTACATGTCAAAGCCCATTAGAATCTCTTGATGCAATCATAAGGGCCTCCAGAGCGATAAACCCAGGATCTGCTTTGAAGCCCCGCCTTTTTAAAAGATTTATTTACTTAGTATATAGATGTTTTATATACTAAGAAGATATGGGATTCCATAGAGTATAGCTATAGACAGTAGTGAGCTACCATGTGGGTGTTAGAACTGCCATCATGTCCCTCTCAGAAGACTTTTAGAAAGAAAGAGAAGAGAGATTTAGCCATAATTTAATGTTTAAATTAAAACAATAGTCTGGCAAGGTGGCACACACCTTTAGTCCTATCGGCTGGGAGACAGAGGCAGACAGACTGCTGAGTTGGAGGACAGCGAGGTTAACAAAGTCCAGGCTGTCCTGGACTACACAGAAAAACCCTGCCTTGGAAAAAAAAAAACAGGTGACCAAAGCTAGTCTTTTTTTCTTTTCCATCAAGGCTCATTGAGGGTCTAGTTCTCAGGGTCACTTGGGCTTGGGAGGGACAGTAATAGAGAGACAGATTGCAGAGAGAGAACTCAGGTGAAGACTGAATAAACCATAGAATGAAAAGGAGCCAGAAGATTAGAGCAGATTGCTGTAGTTACTTTGACACCAAGCAGAGCAATTCAGAGACCAAGAGAAACGCCAGATAACAAGAATAGCTGAGTTGAAGCAGCCAGCCCAGAGCTCAGTAAAAACAAAAAAGGTGAGCTTATTCAGCAGTAAGTCACAGAGGATGAAAATATCGCAGGCCTAGGTTAGATTGTACGGAAGCTAGAAGCTTCCAGGACTAGGTATGGCTTAGCAGACAGAGGCAGTAAGCCTTCAAGACAACTGAACCAGGCAAATAAAAGTTCCTTTTATAGGCATATTTACAATCAACAAGCCCAGCTGTCATGATCTGTTATAAGAATCCACAGCTGGTTTTAGGAAGACAGTGGTTGTTGGCTTAGAGAATAGTGATGTGCAGTTCTATATTAATAAAGAGAGCTGACTCCAAGCTGTAATACATAGATAAAGTAACAAGGTAATAATGTATGCACACTGTTAGGCCACGAGGCTTTACAAGTCCCCAGATAAATCTCATAGAAAACACTATCTATCTGTCTGTCTGCCTATCTATCCATCCATCTATCATCTATCATCTACCTATCCATTTATCTATCTGTCTATCTATCTATCTATCTATCTATCTATCTATCTATCTGTTCCTCTCATTGGTTCTGTTTCTTTAGATAACCCTGACTAATACACCACCCTTGCCACCTAAATGAGCCACTGCAGAGCTGGGATAGTGTGGCCTTTTTCTTTGCCTAGTTATTTGGTTTTCATTTCACTTTACTGCTTTAATAGTAATGTGTCATTTATTAGTTCAATGCCAACATAACATATATTTGCTGAAAGGATAAGTTGGAAGAAACATAGAAGAATGAGGGGAAGCTAAAAAGCAGGAAAAAATAAAAAACAAACCAGCACTCATGCTATCCATAGAAGTTTTGTGGTGATTTATACTTTGACCTAATTCCCTTGTCTGTGTTGCCCTCTGTTTGGTTCTGTTTTCATGGCTCAGATGGTCTGTGGACACATTAGGTTCAGACTGCTGGGCTCTAGGCCCCTGGCCTCCCAGCTGGCGCTCGTCCTCCTCCTCCTCGGGACTTGGCAGACTCCTGTTTAGCCCAGGAAAAAGACAGCAGCTTGAAACACAGCAGCAGGGGTTGGGCCTCAGCTGGTGGGGTGCTGGCCTCAGCTGGTGGTACACACCGGTAATCCCAGCAGTCAGGAGGCAGAGACAGGTGGAGCTCTCTGAGTTTGAGGCCAGCCTGGTCTACAGAGTGAGTCCAGGACAGCCAGGGCTACACAGAGAAACCCTGTCTCCAAAAACAAAACAAAACAAAGCAAAACACCCTGGATCATCAGGTAGGAGCTGAGCAGCACATCGGAAGCAATGTCGGGACTTTAAAGACTCCCGCCGGGCTGTGGTTTTGATTGTTGTTGTTCTGTGCTCCTCTGCAGGATCTTCTGCAGCGCTTCGACCACATCTCATCAGACCTGTTGTCGTGCCTGCCATTTCTACATGTGGGTTTCTTTTCTTTTTTCCTTATTTACCTTTATTTTAAGTGCATTGGTGTTTTGCCTGCATGTGATAGTATCAGATCTTGGAGTTGCAAGTGTCCACGTGGTGTTGTGATTTGAACCCGGGTCCTCTCTGGAAGAGCAGTCAGTGCTCTTAACCTCTGAGCCCTCTCTCCAGCCCCTGTATGTGGGTTTCTTAATAGTGGTGCCGTTTCTTCTCACTGCTCACCTCCAGCCCCAAGGGGAACAGCCATCTGAATGCACGCCGACACACACAGCTTGCAGCATATTTTTTTTCTCTCTGTGTGTACCTGTATGGTGTGATGTAGTTTGTGCTGCACTGTGTTGTCTTGTGTTGATACAGGGTCTCAGGTTGACCAGGCTGACCTAGGACTTACTGCATAGCCTAGGATGACTTTGAATTGCTGCTGCCTTTATCTCTCTAGAGGTGTGTGTGTGTGTGGTGTTTTCATACTGGGTAAAAATTTTTTTCTCTCATCTTTATTCCCTAAATTTAAAGACTGACACATGTGCTAATCTCTGATAGCTTTTCAACAACAACAACAACAAAATAAATGAATAAACAAATAAATAAATAGCTCTTACTCCAGCAGGCACCAGGCAATGGTGAAAACCGTTCATCTCTCCCTATGCTGCATGAATGTTTGTGTGTTCTAGATTGTTGCTTTATTCTTACTGGCTCACCATTTCCACATGAAACAGTACACTAAAATTTCAGACCCCATTTTTAACAAAATGTATCAAATACCAACAACCTTCTCCAAGAGCATGAGCTAACACTATGTGCACTTATGCACATAAACTGCACTGTATACAGAACACTAACAAAATGTATGACACTTGTTTCTTTTCAGAGAAATATCAGGAGATGAAAGATAACTTAGGCTCAGAATGTCTTGAGTGAAATTACACAGTTCATGATTTTTGTCTCCTTTCACTGGTAGGCTGGCTCTTAGCTGCTGACTGTTGCTCAAGGAAACAGTTCAATTCTTGAGTGTGTTCAAGTGCCTGTCAGCGTCAAAGTATCCTGGGTTGCTTGCTGATTACCACTGCAGGAAACAGGGGTCATTGCTCTGCCGTGATCATGCTTAAATCTGTGGCTTAAACACTCTTAAGATGGCAGCTAACTTAGAGAATGCTGATGTTTTCCTGGGCTATTTGATGTGCAAATTATTCATGCCTTGAATGAGGTTTGCTCAGATACATCCAACATTAAGGCAGCATTGTGCATCAGCAAGTCAGGCATTCTTACTTATATTTAATATTATCAGTAACACCTGAGTTTCTCTATAAGGCTAGAAATGGGTTCATCTTAAACTTTCCTTCATGCTGGGTAGAACAAACAGGCAATTTTCAGTAAGTGTGGTACCACGTGCTCATGGTAATGAAGTCTGAAGTATTATTTAGAAGCCAGTTCTTCTGAACAGTGTCCTGGGACCTTGGAAAGGTCTGGAGCTTATCCGTGGGAAGGGAAGGTGGGAATGAGCCTCCCGCCTTATTAAGCCCTAGTGGCAGAGAACAGCTACACAATCCAGCCTGTCTTGTACATGAGTTTGCTTCCTTCCTTGAGTTGGCATCTGTTTGGTTTGGACCAGTGCTCTAGGAGATGGGAATAGGAATAGTAAGCTACTTTCAACAGCAAGTTGGATCTGGAGATACTGGTGGAATGCCAGCCATAGAGAGGCCGAGGTAGGAGGATGGCTGAGAGTTCAAGGCCAGCCTCTACTACGTATGAGACCGTGTCTGAGAAATAGATGACAACAGGGCCATTCTCTCCTGTCATGGTTTGTAGCTTTAAAAGCTTTGGTGGTGTCGGGGATGTAGCTCAGTGGTTGAGTGTTATCCTAACATGCTCAAGGCACAGGGTAGGGTGTTTAAAAATGCTCAGTGGTAACCAATTCTTGTGCTTGTGTTTTCTTCCATGAGCCTGGCTGCCAGCGTTGGACTTTGCCAGCTGCCTTCAGCTGCTGCCTCCAGATCCGTTCCCGTCCTCCCTCCCTGCTGGCTCCTCCACGGCCCCACAAGGAGAGCGATTCTCTGCGCCACTGGCATTTGATGGGAAGGAAGCGAAGGCTTTCCCAGCTTGGAAGAGGCGGCGACTGTTAAAAGTTCTCATTACACGCAGACTACAAGTCTTCGGTTGGACTTGCAGATCCGATTTCCAGCCCTGGCGGGATGGAGAGGCGCTTCGGGCAGCACCACGGCCAGCGCCCGCTGTGCCTGCCTCTCCACATCAGGCCGGGAGCGAAGGCCGCAGAAGGCGCCGCACCGGCAGCCTGGGAGCAGGCGCGCCACTTGGGCCCCCCGTGGGGACTAGCTGTAACCCAGAAGGAAACACCGTGGGGTTGGGCGGGAAGACCTCACTTCCTAGTGTTTTTTCCCAAGGAGCTCCGTGAAGAACGGCAGGAGGGAAGGGGTCCTTCCTTCTGCTCACCCACCACCCCAAGCCAAGAAAGACAGCACACACTTTATTGCAGCAAAACAGAACGGCTGGCTTTAATGCTTCAAGTTTTCCATTTCCTTCCACAGGGCTTTGTTCGAAAAATAACAAAATGAGGTAAAACGAGTCAATCTATGTACACGTCAAAACAGGTGCGGGCTGCAGTGGCGGCGGCCGGGGCCACGCCCCGCAACCACGGCTAGACTGTCGTCCTGAGGAGAGGGCGCCGGCAGACGCCGCTGCGCCTAGAAGCATTTGCGGTGCACGATGGAGGGGCCAGCCTCGTCGTACTCCTGCTTGGTGATCCACATCTGCTGGAAGGTGGACAGCGAGGCCAGGATGGAGCCGCCGATCCACACGGAGTACTTGCGCTCGGGGGGAGCGATGATCTGCAAGACAGGGGTGTCAGGCGCCCGCGCGTGCCCCCCCGCCCCGGCCCCCCGCCCCCCCAGGCACGGCGGCCACCTTGATCTTCATGGTGCTGGGCGCCAGGGCCGTGATCTCCTTCTGCATGCGGTCAGCGATCCCGGGGTACATGGTGGTGCCCCCCGACATGACGTTGTTGGCGTACAGGTCCTTCCTGATGTCGATGTCGCACTTCATGATGCTGTTGTAGGTGGTCTCGTGGATCCCCGCGGACTCCATGCCTGGCGCCCGGGGAGAGCATCGTGAGCGGCCGCGGGGGCAGGGCATCGGGGGCACGGCGGGCGGGGGAGGGCGGCAGATCCGGCCTCGGCCGACTCACCGATGAAGGAAGGCTGGAAGAGCGTCTCCGGGCAGCGGAAGCGCTCGTTACCGATGGTGATCACCTGCCCGTCGGGCAGCTCGTAGCTCTTCTCCAGCGAGGAGGAGGAGGCGGCGGTGGCCATCTCGTTCTCGAAGTCCAGGGCCACATAGCACAGCTTCTCTTTGATGTCGCGCACGATCTCCCGCTCGGCTGTAGGGGCGGAGGCAGCAGGGGGGCGTCAGGGAAAGGCCCGGGGCGCACGCTCGCCTTCCGGCGGCGCGCCCTGGGCGAGCGTGGAGGGGTACGCACCTGTGGTCACGAAGGAATAGCCACGCTCCGTGAGGATTTTCATCAGGTAGTCGGTGAGGTCGCGACCGGCCAGGTCCAGGCGCATGATGGCGTGCGGCAGAGCATAACCCTCATAGATGGGCACGTTGTGGGTGACACCGTCCCCAGAATCCAACACGATGCCTGCGCGGGGGAGGGGCGGCGCGTGAGCCGAGGGGACCGACCGAGACAGCACAGCGGCCGAGCGCAGGGATCGGGCCGTCAGGGACTGGACCAGCACGGTGCGCGGGGTGGGCCGCGCGTGCGCACTTACCGGTGGTACGGCCGGAGGCGTAGAGGGACAGCACGGCCTGGATGGCCACGTACATGGCAGGCACGTTGAAGGTCTCAAACATGATTTGGGTCATCTTCTCCCGGTTAGCTTTGGGGTTCAGGGGGGCCTCTGTGAGCAGGGTCGGGTGCTCCTCTGGGGCCACGCGCAGCTCGTTGTAGAAGGTGTGGTGCCAGATCTTCTCCATGTCGTCCCAGTTGGTGATGATGCCGTGCTCGATGGGGTACTTGAGGGTCAGGATACCTCGCTTGCTCTGGGCCTCGTCGCCCACGTAGGAGTCCTTCTGACCCATACCCACCATGACGCCCTGCGGGTGGAGACGTCAGACGCTTGTTACCTGGGCTGGCGGGAAATGCGGGCTGTCCTCAGGGAACCCGCCCTTCCCTGCCAGCAGCCCGACCTGGTGTCTGGGGCGGCCCACGATGGATGGGAACACAGCCCTGGGGGCATCGTCCCCGGCGAAGCCGGCTTTCACCAGGCCAGAGCCGTTGTCGCACACGAGGGCGGTGGTCTCGTCTTCGTCGCACATGGTGTCTGGTTTCTGTAAGGACAAGGCCGCGGCGGTGTTGAGCGTTTGTGTGTGTGTGTGATGGGGGTTAGGGTGAGGCTCCGCCCAACCCACCTTCCCTTCGGAGATCCAGAGGCTGCTTTCCTCCAGCCCCTTGCCTAGGGCCAGAGGACGCTGTCCCGGCCCAAGGCTGTGCTTCTGCTGTGGACCACGCTAAGTCCTCCAACTAGGCATGCAGGGCCGTCCTGAGTCCCTCTACCTTCACTGCAGGCCTCACGCCCCAGGGCTGGCACCGGCGCGGGCCTCTCCGCTCCCAATCTCATCTTGCTGAGGAGGCATTAGGGCGCCCTGCCCACCCGCCTGTCCTGTGAGAGGGTCGAGGATTCTGCCCAGGGAAGGGTAATGTCCCAACCACGGAGGAGCTGGCTATTTGAACGCCCACAGCATTCCACCCAGAAGGAACCCGCCACCTGTCTCCTATTCCGTAGAAGGGCAGCCAGGCCTTGCCGCCCTCAGAGGGGGTTGCCCTAAGGCTAAAACAACCCAACACATCTGCAAATCAGTCTTCCAGGTCCTGGGGTGTAGCTCTGTGGGAGAGCCAACCCACATTTTGCATCATAAGGGCCCAGGTTAATTCCCAGTAGAGAAAGGATGAGCAGGAAGGGATGAAAGGGGGGGGGGAGGTATTTCAGGGAGAGCAATCTCAACCAACCAGGGGCTGGTATGTGGCTCAGCAGGGGAGCACTGGCTTGGTCACTTGCAGGAGGACTTGGATTTAGTGCTCCCAGGGAGGGGTGAGTCTGGGGTAGTGGACAGACCCCAGACACATCCTTAATGCCTAGTCAGCAGCCCAAGTGGGCTAGAAATGAGTTTGGAGACATTTCCAGAGCCAAATTTCTTTAAAGTGTCTGCCTGTGGGGCAGAGCTCAGTGCTAGACACAGGCCCGAGGCCGGACAGTTTGCTCTGCTGGGTCCTCAGTCACCCTCCCCTCCCCACCTCCACCCTACCTGCAGCTCTGACTCTGGCCCTGGGTGCCGAGGGAGGGAAGCGAAGCTTCACGTCCGAGTAACGGCCTGGCCCCCAGCTCAGGTTTTTATATAGTCCGGGGAGCTCTCTCCACACCGCCCCGAAGGAATGTCGCTGCCCTTCCCAAGCCATATTTGGGTGTCGGGCACTAGAGTCCCTTCCTTCGGCTGGTTCTCAGCCTGGGTCCCCGCCCGGGTCTCCCACACTGACCAAAGAAGGAGAGGACTGGCCCTGGCCCAGGTAGCTAGGACCGGACCGGGCCGTAAATGGAGAGTGTCCCCAGCTGTCTGCCCCTCCCTACTGGCTCCAAGGCTTGCTGAAGGGCTGGGCCAAAGGTCACTGCTTCGCAGATTACTGCTCTGCACTTCCCAAGTTTTACCTGTTCCAAAGGTCTCCGCAGCTCTGCCCACCTGGGCATGAGAGTCCTGATTCCTGCCACACTGCACCCATTTATGGGTCCTTAACTCAGGTGACCAGGCCCTGATGCTTAAGCCCAGAGGATGAATGTGTGGTCAGGTGAGCTGGGAGGGCTCCTGGTTCCAGGTAGGGAAGCCCTACATTTGAACTCCATTTTCCCTCCCACTTCAAAGCTCCCCAATCCAGAGATCTGACCCACATCACTCCCCAGCCCCAGCCCCTCCACACAGGTCAGTCAGTTCAGGGGGTGCAGCTGTCACAGGACAGACAACTGGTGACCATAGAGGTAGTGAGAGGAGCCGGGATCGGGCGTGTGGCCTTGGCACGTGAGGCTGGGGCGAGAGAGCTGTCCCTGCATTCCGCTGTGAGCTCTTGAAAGGAGCGGAGCGGAGGTGTCGGAGTGGGGGTCCCTAACTCCAGACCCTCATTTGCTTGGCTGGGGGGGACAAACCATAACCCTTTCCCCTTAGAGGCACCGAGTGCCCCTCCCCTGAAAGAAGGGGCGTATCCACAACTGTTGGAATCTAGAGGGGGCTGGGGCAGAGAGAGGGGGTGACTGGGGTCCCTTCTGAGGAGCACGGAGACCTTCGGCTGCAGCCCCGGCGTGGCTCCACCCAGGCAGACTCATCTTTATATTTAGAGACTGATGCCTGTCAGCCAGCTGCTTCCATCCACCTTGGGGCCCCCACCTGCCAGGCCCGTGGGGGTTCTATTTATACCGCTGATGGATGGATCTGCCTTTGGGTTTCTAGAAGGAGCTACTTATGGAAGGTGGGGTGGGGGTGACTGCAGGTCATCCCTTGGTGCCTGTCTCAATTTGGGCAGGGAGAGGGACCAAAAGGGAAGTGTTCTATGACCAAACAGGCGACATGCTTTAAGGGGTGCATCAGGTCCAAGCCACCCCGGAGCCATTCACTTTTCTGATGGCTTAAGCGTTCCCAAAATAGTTGTTCACATTTGGAGTGGAACTTAGCAGCTGGGACAGGTGCAGATCCTCTGAGGGCTGGGGGGCACGCTGGGGCTCCTCTGGGCTCCCACGGTGTTCCCCTAAACCCGGGCTGCACAGCCTCACAGGGCCGTCGGCTTTGTCCTTACTCTGCGCTAAGGAAGAAGCAAGCAGCAAACGTGTAGTGTGTACAGCTTTGGGGAATGCTTGTATTGGGGTCACGGATGAAGGAAGGAATGTGCTGATGCCCTGGACCTCAGAGCGGCTGGGCTGCATGCGCTGCTGCAGACCCCAGCAAGCTCGCTCACCCAGGCTCTCGCTTAGCCCACTGCAGTGTTCTTGGCTCCTCAGAGTCCACCATGAGCACGCGCCTGCAAGCTTCAGAGAACCACTGCACCACATCTGGCCCGGCAGCAGGCAGGTGAGCAGATAGATGGACTCTGTGCTGTCTTTCTTTTCTCTGGCTAGGCTAGGCTAGGCTAGGCTCTCTCACCCTCTTCCTGCTGGTCTCCCAATGCCTGTGGGCACTTACACCATCATGCCGGTGTGTTCACACTCATCTCTCCTTTGCCCCTTCTAGTACTCCATACACAGCCTTTCTACCCAGAGGTGAACAGGACAGCTAACAGGTAACAATTCCCCATTCCTCTTTTATAATAGAGCTTGTATTAGCATCAAGTCTGCCCTTCCCCAGGGGCCAGCAGCACAGCTCAGCTCTACCCTTCCAACCCTTGCAGAAGGTCTGGAACCAGAGCTGCACAGGACCTTCTCCAGGGAGGGCACGGTGTCAGAGGTCAGCTTTGAGGCGTTGACTCTCATATGTAGATTCTGGGGATTGAATTCAGGCTGCCTGGCTGGCGGCACTTAGCTACTGAGCTGTATGCTGGCCCCAGAGGCTGGCTCTTATGGAAGAAAAACCAAACCAAACCAAACCGCCTTTTTATGAAGGTCATTCTGTACACGGGACCACCATCCTAACAGGTGAGAAAAGGTTCCTGGAAAGGCTCCTTTGACTGAGAACAGAAGTCAAAGATGTGCAAAGTATTCACCATTCCTCACATAAAACAAAGGCTGCTCTAGCACAGCTCTGGCTCATTTCAAAACAGAAACCCAAGGCTTCCAGGCTACATAGTTGCTTTCTGTGTATTTCCACCATATGCCCTAGAAGAGCTGTTCTAGCCAGGATAGTGGAGTACATGTGTCGTCCCAGCACTTGAGAGGCTGAGGCAGGAGGACTGAGTGTTTGCGGCCAGAGCTGCAGAGTCAAACCTTATCTCACAAAGTTTGCTTTATACAATGTGTATATTGTATAACATACACACTGTAGATGTTTCAGTAGCTATTGTATTTAATGTAGAGGTTCATGTGGTCTTCAGATGGGCTGTCAGTATACAGCAACGGCTGGCTTGGAGCTCTCTGTAGACCAGGCTGGCCTCAAATTCAGATCCACCTAGCTCTACCTCCCGAGTGCTAAGATGAAAGGTTATGTGTCACTACGTCTGGTTCAGTATGTGGGCTCTTCATACATGAATATTATGTCATTCTGAGGACAGAATGGGAGTGGGTGGGGAGGCTGTGGGGGGACTGAATGAGAGACCATAGCAGCCTAAGACGCCTGGGTTTGTCTCTGGCTCTTCCCACAGCAGCAGCTGAGAGAATGAAACAAGAACTCTGTCTCTGCCCCATACAGGCTGGCCGGGTGGCTTACTGGGGTTTACACAAGTGTGCATTAGTCCTCCCCAAGTCCCCCCTGACTCACATCCTCAGCACATACTGCACTCATTTCTGCTCAGGGTCACTCATTCCAGGCAGACATGCTGAACTAACATTCAGGCCAACAAGGTTAGGGAAAAAAAGGATTACTGGGTACCAGCCGACATTCTTAGGTAGTTGACTGAGAAATCATTGATTCTTTCGAGATGGATTATATGCCCAGTTTTCAAGACTTAAGAAAGATACTCAAAACAGAAAGTCTTAATTTTATTTTTACTGCTGGGCACAGTGGCACATCCCTATAATCCTAGCACTCTGAGAGGCAGAGGCAGGTGGATTGCTGTGAGTTCGAGCCCAGCCCGGTCTACAAAGACAGTCCAGGACAGCCAGAGTTTCATAGAGAAACCCTGTCTTGAAGAAAAAAAATAAAACAAAACCACTTCATTGTTACTGTTGGAGTAAGGTTAAACATCAGCCATTCTGGAGCTGCAGTGGTAACAGAGCGTCAGCCCCCTCCTTCTGACAGGTGGGCCACACCCCACAGCTCCCAGAGCAACATTTAAGGGCAGCATGTCCTAGAAGTCACCCTAGGGGCTGGAGAGATGTCTCAGAGGTTAAGTACTCTGGTTGTTCTTCTAGAGGTCCTGAGTTCAATTCCCAGCAACCACGTGGTGGCTCACAACCATCTATAATGAGATCTGGTGCCCCCTTCTGGCTCAGGTATACATGCAGGCAGAACACTGTATAGGCAATAAATAAAAACATCTTAAAAAAAAAAAAGTCACCCTAGGAAGCCAGGTGTGGTGGTGCATGCCTTTAGTCCTAGCGCTTGGGAGGCAGAGGCAGTCAGACCTCTGTGAGGTCAGCCTGGTCTACAGAGTGAGTTCCAGGACCATAAAAAAAAAAAACAACAAAAAAAACTTAGGCTCATGAGTCAATCCTGAGATGATAGTACCATATCAGGTAGCAGTAACAATTCACTGATAACTCAGAAAGCCACACAAACATCTTCCTAAAACACTTTCATTACGACTCAGCACATATTGATGAGTGTGGTCATCACATGTTTAATGCCAAGATTTAGGAGGCAGGTGGATCTGTGAGTGTGAGGCCAGGCTGGTCTACAATAGTGAATTCCAGGTCAGGCAGTGACACAGTGAGAGCTCCTATCTGAATGTTCTTTTGTTTGTCCTTAAGTCCATGTAGGAGGTGAGGAATGGTCCCAGTAAACTAGCAGCTGTCAGCTTTCCTGAGTTAGAGCCAGTGCTCTGCTCTCTCAGCCACAGTGTAAGTGAAATCTGACATCTATTTTGCTAAGCAGCAACTTCCCTCTGGCTCTGCCCAGGAGATACCAACTTCGCAGACTGGAGTGTAGCACAATCAGATCACAGTGACTCTGGACTCAGAAGAGGGCAATCTTTAAAAGCATTTTTCCTTAGTTTTTTTAAAGTAAAATATATTGTTTCCTCTTCCCTTACCCAACAGTGCAGCACACTGGTCCCCACTTTCCTGCTCTCTCCAATTCATGGCCTCTTTTCCTTAACGGTTGACCTAAATCTAGAAACACAACCTGCTCAACACATTACTTGTATGAATATTATTTTAGGGTTGGTACTGGATAACCAACACGGGCAGGCAACCTGCTTTGCTTTTCAAGGCAAGATCTTCCTATGTTGGCCAGACTGGCTTTGAACTCAGTATCTTCTATCTCAGGCATTCCAGCTGTATGTCACCACACTGGCTCAACCTTTCAGGACAGGAGTTAGGTGCACCAGAGGCAGTTCTGGAGGGACCGTGTGCCTCACTGGACCAAGGGAGGCTGCCGGAAGGGCAGCAACCCAGGAACAAGGGACGTCAAGTGGAAAAGGAGAAGAAAACACCTCATAGCTAAAAAAGGACATTGGGTTAAAGCCCAGTTTATGTCACAGCTTCCAAATAAAGCACGAAAAAACCGCTGCCACAGATCACACTATACAAACTTCAAGCAGATTAAGACAAATTTTTTTATAAGCAAACATTTATACAAATTTTAGAAACCACCATTTCTACAAATATGACATCTGTCCTTGGACATAATACTCATAATTTGCTTTTAGAACAAACTCAAAATACGGGTTGGACTTGAGGCTTCCGAGCTGCTCTGCCTGCAGCAGGTCCTTCACCTCTGGCAGGTACTCGCTGAGCTGGATGCCTGCAACAGAAGACACAGTCACTCTGGCTTCTGAGCCCCCCAGTGGGTGAGAAGCTGGGAGTGCTGTCACTGAGCAAACAAGGCCCGCACTGGGCCCTATCCACAGTGCTCCCAATGTGGCAGCAGCCTCCTCAGAGCCCTGCGGTTCTCGCTGGTCAAGAAAGCTGTTCCAGATGAGTCAGTAGTAGAATCTGAAACTGTCATTTCTTTTCTACAGTTTAAGTCAGTCTTTCAATGTGGATGTTTTCAACTACTAGTCATTTCTGTGTTGCTTTATTTGGGGAATAATTTAATAGAAACACAGCCACAGAGCTGGCCACAGTACTGCAAAGGTGTCACAACCTGGTGCCTGGCCTTCCAGCACTCAGGATGCGGAGGAAGAAGGATCCCTGGAACTTAACAGCCAAGGGTAGCCTGGGCAGCACAGTAAGCCTTTGCCCAAAGAAACGGACACATGCACACACGCATGCGCACGCACATACATGTACACGAGAATGTCAACTGAGGTCAGACAGTAGGACAGAGGGGTCAGGAAAGCCGGGAAGCACCAAGGGACTTCTGAGCCACAGCAATTACAACAGTGCACGCAACCTCATCTGACAAAGAAAAATGAGCAAGATTATATAACCTGCTACATTACTCTCGGGCTCTCTGGTTTTAAAGACAACACCCTCAAGAGGAGGCCCTTGGGAGCTGGAGAGATGGCTCAGAGGCTAAGAGCACTGGCTACTCTTCTAGAGATCCTGAGTTCAATTCCTAGCAACTGCATGGTGGCTCACAACCATCTATAATGAGATCTGGTGCCCTCTTCTGGTGTGCATGAAAACAGAGCACTCATGTATATAAATAAATAAATCTTTAAAAAGGGTGGGGGGGGGGGTTGTCCAGTCCGTATTCTTGATGTATCTAGCACTGTTTATGTATTTGTTGTAAGCTGCATAACTCTATATCAGCAAAAAACAAAAACAAAAACAAAAACAAGTATGTGCCAGGTAGGGGCAGGCATGTTTTATGTTGATGGAAAAACATATCTTGCATGCATATGCAGAGCAAATGTTGGGGTTGTGGGAATGACATCCCGGTGAATACCACGCTTACTCATTCTGCAGGGTCACTGGACTTAGGTTACATGTACGTTCCTCAAATATAGCATCTTTGTGAACAGATCTACCAGAGGCAGATCTGAACCTGGGACCGTGTTTGGATCTAGTAAGTCTGAAGGAACCACACTTGTTCTTTGTCTTTTCTGACGCATTCCATGTTTTAAGCTCCCAGAATACAAAAGGCAGAAGTCTCTTCTGAGATTCATCTTTCCAAAAGCAGTACGTATTTGGGCCTTTTTCAGTAAATAGAATTTTTCTTCTTTAGACATAGAATACAGGCATACGGCATATTCAGTTCTTTTTTAAAAAAATTCTGCACAGGAGTATTTTGCTGCATGTCTGTACATGCATCACATGCGTGCCTGGTGTCCTCAGAGGCCAGGCATTCTATCCCTGTGAGGGTGGTGAGGCACCGTGTGGTGCTGGGAATTACATCGGCTTCTCTGGAAGAGCAGCAAGTGCTACTAACCATTCAGCCATCTCTCCAGCCCCAATTTTGTGTTCTATCTGCATGTACAGATGGTTGTGAGCCACCGTGTGGGTGCTGGGAACTGCACTCAGGACCTCTGGAGGAGCAGCCCGTGCTCTTATCCGCTGAGCCGCCTCTCCAGAGCCCATCCAGCCTCAAACTGTAAATTACATTTTCTTTACAGTCTATTTATTTAGATCGTTCTCTGTACACGAGTGCTCTGCCTGCAAAGGCGAGGAGGATGCGGCTGGAGCTACCGACGGCTCAGTCACCGTGCAGGTGCTGGCTTGTACAAGGGCTCTGAACTCACGAGCCTCTGCAGCCCTGCCATGCTGTCTTAGAGTGTGCACGTGCGAAGGCCACCTGTCAGTTGTTGGAGTTGGTTGCCTCCTTCAACACATGGGTCGTGGAAGAAGTGGCTTTACTTCCTGAGACGGCTCAGCAGCCCTTGTTTTTATTTCATGTATGTTTGTACCATGTGTGTGTGGGTGACTATGGAGGCCAGAAGCGGGTGCTGTTTACTAAGGAGCCGGAGTTACAGGCAGCTGTGAGCTAGGCACTGAACTTCCATCCCCTGGAAGAGCAGGGCGCACCCTAACTTCCGAGTCGTTTCTGCAGACCCCATCATTCATTCTCAACAGCTGAGTAAGGAATATACCAACAACGCCCGTGTATCTCATTTCCCATTTGCAGTCTTCACAGGAGTCAGCAGAGAATCACTACTCCTGCCACAGACTCTTGCTGTTCCAGCCTGAGTGTGTGCATGGGGTGGAGAGCTTCACCGTAACCCTGGTGACCCCGCGTCACCAGTGCCAAGAGCAGAAAAGCAGCTTTACTGAGAATGCGGCACTGTCCACAGGTGATCCTGCTTCACTGCTTCCCCAGCCCATGTCATGCTGGCAGTCTACCAAGGAGCAACACTTAATTTCTTTCTTCAACCCTGGTTTTTGAAGACAGGGTTTCTCTGTGTAACCTTGGTTGTCCTGGAACTTGCTTTGTAGACTAGGCTGGCCTCGAACTCACAGAGATCTGCCTGCCTCTGCCTCCTAAGTGCTGGCATTAAAGGTGTACACTACCAAGCTTGGCTGCAATGTTTAATTTCTAATAGTTAATAAACTACTTACCATCTTTTGTAAGTTTCTGCAAGATTTTCACAAATACACTGTCTTTAGACACTTCGATTGGATCATCTTTGCCATCCGAACCAGACCAGCTGGAAAAGAAAAGCAAAACAATCACTGTGGCAGCTGAGACAAATGATTTTTGTTTGCTACTGTGGTTTTCTCCTGATAGCCATGGGACACTGGGACACTGCTCTAAGATATCAAAATCATGGACTTTAAAATGTGGACACATCTACATCTGTACTGACCTAAGCTACGCTGGCAGCATAAGCAACCACTATCACTACCACACAATTTAAAAAAGGCTTTTTTTTTTTCTGACATAGCATTTTGCTATGCAGTGCACGTTGGCCCCAACCTCTTTATCCACAGGCCTCACCTCTCAGGTGCTAGAATTACAGGTGTGTATCATCATACCTGTTGTGAGGCATCTTTCTAAAGAAAATGCTTCAAGTAACAAATCTAGTCAACATCCTAACACATTGTTTTTCTGAGCACAGCAGTAGCAACAAGTTTAGCAAAGCCTGTCTTTCCTGAACAGGAGCGCACCACAGCATAGTGAAAAAGAGTCATTTTCTTCCTAATGGGTCTGTGTTCAATGTACACAAACCACAGGCAACCTAAAACACAGACTAGAAGCTGGTAAAGGGGCTGGCAAGATGGCTCAGTGGGTAAACATGCTTGCCATCCAAGTGTGATTACCTGAGTTTGATACTTGGGAAAGGTAGGTGGAAGGAGAAATTTGATTCTAAAAATTATTCTCTGACCTCTAAAACATAGACACACACACAAGTTAAAAAAAAATTTTTTTTTAAACCAGGACAGACAGTCCTCAAAATTACTGTATGTTTCTGAGAGCAAGAGAGCAGGCTGTGCCCCTCACTGGCTGCAGCACTCAGGAGAGCAGGCCCGGCAGTTTACTTGAGCGGCACAAGGGAAAGAGGATAGGAGAGCTGGCCCAGGCCCTTGGTTACAAGCCTTTGAAGAGTGGGCCCTGTGCCTTGACAGGGAAGCACAGTGGATCTGGCTCTGGAGCAGGGGGTGCGGGTAAGCAGGCCTCAGGGCATGAAAGCAGGGGGCCTGACGCTGCCTCCTGCTCATGGTGGCACAGGGTGGCCTAGGCAGACCAGTGCTGTGAAGCTTGCCCTGGTGGTCTGGATAAGAAAGAGCTGGTGGGCTAACCAGCTCAGCTACCACCCAGGCCCATATCCAGGGCTCTCTGAGCTGGCCCACCTCAAATCTATATAATCTGTGAAGAGTCGGGATGTATGAAAGGGCCAGTCCTATCGGTCCAAAGCTGCAGGGTCTCCATGACACTGGGCAAAAATAGGATAAGCAGGAGGAAACCTAGTAAGGACCCAGTATCAGAGTCACAGAAACCAGAGACCTGGAACCAGAACTCGCTGCAATGAACATTTATGAGTAAAGACATGTGGATATACTGTGGGACATACTGTGATATTCTATAGTTTGTATGATGAGATGTTTTCTATGCTTTTTTTGTTGTTTGTGTTTTGTTTTTTTGGGGAGGGAGGTAGCAAGGGCAAAGGGTGGATATGAGATGGGGAGAGGAGCAGGACTGGGGTGCATGATGTGAAACTCACAAAGTTTTTAAAACATTATAGCATTTTGAGCTGAAGAGGGCCTGGTTTAGTTATCAGAATTATGTAATTCTAGTTCTGGGAGATGAACACCTTCTGACCTCTGTGGGCACCAGACATGCATGTGTTGCATACACATACACACAGCAAAACCTTCATATACATAAACTAAATGTTAAAAACAAACAAACACCAACCTCCCTCCCCTCACCCCCCCCAAAAAAAAGAAAAGAAAGAGAAGCAGTGATTTATACATGGGAAGTACTCAGTCACTAAAGAAACCAACACTATGCTCAACGCTGGAACACCTGGGAGCGCACAAGCCACAGCTCTGCCGGGAGCAGTGGCCGGACTCACTCATCTCTCTGCAGTGCTTTGCACAGGATCTCAAGCTTCAGATCATCGATGCTCACATCTTCTTCCTTTACAGGAGAACACAACGGCCTGAGTACAGCTTGGCTTTAGAAATAAAGTGTACATTGACATTTTAAGTATACTGACTCCTAATTAACACTGTTGTTCTACATTAATTCATAGCCATCACCACCATCTATACAATTTATTTTCTATGTGTGTATTTTGCTTGTATGTATGTAAATGGACTGCATGTGTACATGATCCCAAGGAAGCCAGAAAAGGGCAGAGGAGCTCCTGGAACTGGAGTTACAGATGTTTGTGAGCTGCCAGGCGGGAGTCAGAAAACACCTGGGTTCTCCACAAAAGCAGTAAGTGTTCTTAACTACTGACACACCTCTCCAGCCCTTCCCCCCTTCTTTAAAGTGTGAGCACTGCTGATATCTGTGCTGCTTTCAGACATCCCCCTGCCTCTGCCCCCACCCCCCAGTGCTAGGATTAAAGGTGTGTGCCACCACTCCCTGCCAGCCAGACTGATTTGTTACCTCATCAATATATTCCAGCAAGTCCAAGGCTTTCTTGAAATCATATTCATTGGCTCTTCTGTTCTCTTCACAGACATACAGCTGCAACAAGTTCCAAGGTATAAGATTACCCAGGAGATTTTATGAATAAAACAAGTCATTGTGATCATTTACATAATCTGCACATATTTTTGTAGCCAAGAACAATTTCACATTTGGGAGCTATTATTCTGTGTTCTGAAAACTGTCTACCAATACACATTCTAAGCCCAAAATTAATTTGCATAATGAAATAAACATACTTTAAAAAATGCCAAAAAATTTATATTCTTAGACCAAGAATATAGTACAAGCTTTTCTGTTTCTTCCTTTTTTGTTTTGAAAAACAAACAAAAAAACACAACAAAAACATTTTTGATTAAAATTACCAATATGAATTTTTCCTATCCTTCTCTGCTAACAACTATATGTAATAGGACAAATTTCACTTTTGAAAACTGTATACAATCCTTTAACAATATTAAAAAATCTTTTTTTTTCCTTTTTTAAAAGATTTTATTTATTTTATTTGAGTGCTCCATCTGCATGTATGCCTAGATGGCGTCAGACTCCAGTATAGATGGTCGTGAGCCACCATGTGGGTGCTGGGAACTGAACTCAGGCCCTCTGGAAGAGCAGCCAGTGCCCTTACCAGCTGAGTCGTCTCTCCAGCTCCCATCAAAAATCTTTTATAAACTACTTTCTAGTTCTCACTGCCGCACGGCTTAGACCTAATACTCTGCACAACCCCTTTGCCTCCACTTTGCAACTGGCCAGTGGCATTTGAACGTGTATGTGAGCAGGGCTGGCATCCTACAGTCCATGAAATAATGGCACCCACAGTCTCCATCTGGAATCTCTCACTCTCAGGAGAGAGCACCACTCAGGAGCTGACAGAGGCCCACACTCAAAGGTCCTGGACTACTGCGTTCCTTGAGCAGCACGTAGAGCAGACTCAGGGCGGAATGCCCGAGAGGAGAAAGGTGGTGTGCGGAGCACCAGCTGCTCACCCGATGCATCCGGGAAGTTCTGGCCTGGTCACTTGGTTGCCAGGAAACAGGAGAAGACAGTACCAAGCCTGTGCACCTTAGCTCCTCCAGGGCAGCTTTGCTCACAAGAGTGACGCCTAGGGGACCCCAGGAGGCCAGGACAGCTACATCCCGCTAGTTCTTCCTGCTCCTGACAGCTTTCATAGGGGAAAGGTCTATGGTAGGTGGAGAGGGAGGAGACCCTGTTAGGATCTGCAGAGTACGGCCTAGCAAGCACAGGCTTGTTGTGAACATGGAAACAGGTCAAGGCTGAAACATCGATGACACTCACTCTGATAAGCTGTGGTGCTGTCAGCACAGGCATTGCACTGAGACTCAGCTGTTTCTCAGTCAGCAGCTGCTCTGGAAGGGTCTCTTGGTGTAGCAGGAAGCGCTCTTGCTCAGCCATTGCTGGTGATCAAGGACACACAATAATGGGGTTTCACTTTTGTCACCACCAATCAAACGCAAATTAAAACCCAATCAGCTGTGAAAATTCATTGCTACTCAAGTCTCCAGATGTTATGTCATTAACTGCTTATTCGTCACTGCTGACAATGCTTACTGTTTGGTCCAGGGCCTACATATGACTGCAGCAGCAGAAAGCATCTGCTGAGAGAGAAAGTTACTTAAGGAGGCCAGAGCCCCAGCTGCAGGGCCTCTTCAGGGCAGCTCAGTGAAAGAACATGGCAGTATCATTCAGAAACCATGGTATATCAGAAGGGAAGAAGAAAAAAAAGCATTGGGCTACAGGAGAAAGGGGACACGCTGCTGGACCCACCACAGCAGTCATGATCAGCAGAGGCGGAAGCTCAGCATGCCTACTCAAAGCCAAAACCAGCAAACAAAACAAAAAACAAACACAAAGGGTGGGGGTGAGGGAGAGAACATGGACATCTAACCCCAGACATCACTACCCAGCCTACAGAAGTTACAGGCTTATGGCAACATCGTCTAATACGAAAATGTTCATTCACAGCACTCAGGAGGCTGACATGGAAGGGCTGTAAATTCAAGGCCAGACTTCCATAGCGAGATCCTATTTTAAGGGGGGAAAAAGTTGCAGTTTTTCAGCTGTCCCTAGAATATTCATCAGTTGTTCAGCTGAGGGATGACCAAAGAGCCAGTCAAAGGCCTCATGCCAATTTGGTACCGTGTGCCAATGGTACCTTTAATGTAAAAGTGTGCCTCATCTTTTCTATCAGCTGGAGAGGCCAGGCTGATGTAAGTGCACAAAGTCCTCGCCCCTTTTATGAGATGCAGGTGCGGGACACACCCTGGCAAAGGGTGTGTGCTAACGCACTCTGCCATGTCACAGCACTGCACAAGCCTGAACATAAGCTCGCCTCACCTGAGAGGTCTGGGAACCAACACTGAAAACACAGCAGTACCTTCTTGACCCCTCAGCTCAGTGGGTTGGCTTCTGTGTGTGTGTAGAATAGAAGCCAGAAGGTAACGCTGGATTTCATCGTCAGTTGCTCGCTGCCTTATTTTTATAGACAGGGTTTCTGAAAAAAAACCCTGAGCTCACTAATTTGGCTAGACTGGCTAGCCAGCAAGCCCCAGGGATCCTCGATTCCATACAGAATAGCAATGGCACTGCCGAGGCCAAGTGCACACCAATGATCAATGGGTGGAGAGTAAAGGAAGAATAGCACTCCTCTTGAGAAGGAACAGCTACAGGCACAGCAGGACTGACTCTGTGCTTTCTCATTCTGACCTCTCACCTTCAATCTTCTCTTGCAGCGTGTCCTCTGGAAGGTCTGAAGCTAACGCAGCCAGTTTACTCAAGCCAAGAAGGGTTTTTTTCTTTGCAAAGTAACGAGTTTCCATATTTGCCAAACCAAGCAGTGTCGTATGTGCCTACAAAAAACAAAACAAAAAAGCTGTCTGAAAGGAAGACATGTCGGTAAGGAGCAAACCTATCAGGGTCAGTGCCATGTATGAAGCAATGTACAGGACATGTCAGGCTGACGCGGCAGCTGGGACACCCAGAAAGCGTGCTCTACGTCAGCTGTGCATTCAGTTAGCACTGTTCGTTACAAACACACTATAATTTGCACTGTTTTGACTCATACCTTGAGTTTTGTGTATGTGTTCCTGTCTGTGTACATGCACATACGTGTGTGTGCAGCTCAGAGATGTTTGGTGTCTTGATCAGTTGCTATCATATGAGATACTCTCTCACTGAATTCGGGGCTCATGGACCCTGGCTGGCTGCCCTGTGAGCTCCAAGGAGCTGCCTATCTCTCTGCCTTGACACTATAAAATCGTGTGTATGCACTGCAGGTCTGGCTTTTTACATGGTTCTCAGTTTCCCAACTCAGATCCCTTATGTTTGTGTAACAAGCACTTTACGACTGAGCCAGCTCCACCCTGCCCATGATTTGAATTTTCATTAGAAGTCATCAGCAAGAAAAGGCCAATGATTTTATATAAAATTAATAAAATGTTTAGAACTTAAAAATCTGTAGTAGAGCGAGTGCAATGAGCTACATGTACAGTACTGGAAGTAAGACAGTAACATTCCAATGATGTGAGGACAGGAGATGTCCATGTGAGTCTGTCAACTCCACAAACCCAGACACGCCTGGGAAGAAGGAATCTCATCTGAGCAACCGACCGCCTCCCTCAGACTGGCCTGTGGGCAAGTGTGTTGGGACATTTCCCCTGCTGCTCCCTGCTGTAGCAGGTCCACCATGGGCAGTGTTGTCCTGGGCAGACAGCCCTGGGCTACATAGGAAGGCAGCTGCACGTGAGCCTGAAGACAAGCGAGCAAGCAGCTCTCCTCCGAGGTTCCCGCCTCTGCCTGCTTCAGTTCCTGTCCTAACTTCCCTCAGTGATCAGTGTGATAGGGATCTGGTAAATTGTCTTGGTCAGTGTTTATCACTGCAGCAGAAAGCAAATCAGGACAGAGAGTGTATGTGTTAACAATCCATAAATAGCATGTTTTAAATAAAAATATATACTGTAAGCTGACACATCTTAACTATGTATATATTCACAGAATGCAAGATGAGGGGCTGGAGATATGGCTCAGTGGTTAAGAGCACTGTCTGCCCTTCCAAAGGACCTGGGTTCAATTCCCAGCACCTACATGGTAGCTCACAGCTGTCTATACCGCCAATTCCAAGGCATCTGACAGATTCGCACTGATGCACATAAGATAATAATAAAATAAAGTAAAAAGAATGAAGATGAAGTTTAAACATATACATATACATGTAATGTGAAAAGATAGAGCTAATTAACTGATGTATACCATAAAAACTTGTATTTGAGAGCCTGTGGGATGGCTCATCAGATAAACTCACTTGGCACCAGGACTGTTGGAAAGAAGTGACTCCCTCATGTTGTCTCCTGATCTCTCCCCACCACTACCTAGGCACAATGGCACATGTGTTTAATCCCAGCACTCAGAAGGCAGAAATAAGCAGACCTCTGTGAGTGTGAGGCCATCCTGGTCTACATGGTGAGTTCCCAGTCAGCCAGGACCACATAACAGAGAGATCCACCTCCAATGAGAACAGAAAAGTCTGGATCCTACCCCTTCATCAGCTGTCTGGCTATAAAGAACACTTTAATTACAACTCGGACTAATTAAAAATACTTAAACTGCATAAGCAGCTGCTTCTCAAAAGCAAACCATCTTACCTTTTCTAATTCTTGACTGTTTATCTCATGTAACCAGCTGAGATGCTCATGAGCTTGCAAAAAATTTGCCAACTGTCCATGTTGAGAAATGGGCTGAGATAATAATTTGCCCCGCTTTCCTTTTTCCAGGTACCAACGAAAGAGAAAGTCTGAAAAATTCTACAAAGAATAGACCCCCAAGAATGTATCAACAATTAGTAAAACAACTTTAAAAATATAAAATACTAAGTCCCTTTCAAATACTTCCAAACAGAAATCATCCAACTTTTATTTCACATTTGATTGTATATGTATGCACTTGTGTGTATGCCTGCAGGTGTCATGGCACACAAGTGAAGGTCAGAGGACAAGCTGAGGACTCGGTTCTCTTTCTACTACACAGGTTCTAGGACCTAACTCAGGTCATCACGTGCTAAGCCACTTTGCAGTTCCCCAAACAGAATCCTTTAGCAAGAAACTCCTTCCCTTTAAGAGTACTGGAGAGCTAGCTCAGCATTCACACCACTGGCTGCTCTCACTGACGATGCAGGTTCCATTTCTAGCACCTAGAAATGGTGGCTCATTCCGTCTGTAACTCCCATTCCTGGTAATCCAATACCATCTCTTTTGGTTTCCTCTAGTCCCAGGCATGCATGTGGTGTGTAGATAAACAAACAAACAAAACATCTTTATACACTTAATTAAAAAGCAAACAAACAAATGTCCCACACGGTTAGTGTCCATCCCACATGGACAGTGCCCTCTTACTCCTGAATGTGGCCATCTCTCGACAAACTTCTCGAAGGCTCGGCAGGGACCCTGCACTGCTGGGAGGGCTGAGGCCAGAAGTTAAACGAGCGGAGTCTAGGCCTGGCCACATCTGCCTCCAGGCCGTACTGCCTGGAAGCAGCGGCTTGCCCGGGACACAGGGGCATCCTTTTCTAGGCTCACGGCTTGTCCAAATACATTTAAAAGTGAACTACAAAAATTACATGTCAGAGCAGGAAAACCCCCGTTAGCAATATAGAAAGCAGGCAGCTGGGGCTGGCAGGAGAATGGCCAGACTGGACTGTGGCAACAGGACTCTAACCACTAAACATGAAGAAAAAGGAGAAGTGCAAAACTAATAAAAAAAAATGTCAACGGACAACAGGCATCCATGAAGAATTTTTAAAAAGTCATAATTGGTCAAAAACATTTGGCACAATCATCCAACCCTAATTACACCATGCCTTACACAAAGGCCTGCCACACAGACTTGCTAATGACAACTTCAGCACAAACACAGCCGCAGACCACTCAGCACCATGGCAGTCACTCAGAATGGCCCTCTTGGGACGCTGCTCTTGTACCTCGAGGGGCCTGCAATGATGTTCTGAATTTTATAACATTCCTTTAACAGCAGAGGGGAAAGGCCTTTAAAGGCTACCTCATGGGGTAAATTTGCTACATAAGGGACCATCTAAATTACCCTGGCAGCATCAGGCACTGAAACAGGTACTGCATCTAAAAACAGAAAGCTGGGCATCCAACTGCTGACAGCAGGAGCCTGCCCGAGCACTCTGGGCTCTCCTCAGCAAGCTCTGCTCATGAGGGCGCCTGGCTCAAGTCTAAGCACTCACGTCCTTACACCTAAGAGCTCTTGTGACACTCTGAGAACAGAACTGAAAGTTAGTCAGCCCTGGTGACTGGGGCCTGTACCTCTAGCACTTGGAAGGCCAAGATAGGATTTTTGAGTTCCAGGCCACCCTGGTCTACAGAGTGAAAGCATGTCTTCAGAAGTGCAACATTTCCCAAAGGCCAGGAAATCTCTCAGTGTCTGTATGGTAGTCTGAATGAGATGTCCCCTAGAGTTTTGGGCATTGGACACTTGATCCCCAGTCAGTGGCACTGTTGGGTAGGTCTAGGAGGTATGGCCTTGCAGAAGACAATATGTCACTTTGGTATGAGAATTTTTGCTCTCTCTGCTTGAGGTTCAAGATGGGAACCTTCAGCTTTCACAGACTGTAACCCTCTGAAGCTTTTCTATTTGTCCCACAGCAACACAGAGGTAACTAACACAGTCTGTTACATAAGGACATGTCTGCCTGAGAGACAAGGTGACATGCAGTTCTGCCATCTTCCTGTCTGAATCATTCTTCACCTCAAAGCCATAGCAGCTTTCTGGAAAGGAAAAGCCTTAGCGTGGCGCGCTACCCCACCCACTACACCCCCCATTGGGAAGGCCTTGGACAGTGGACCGCTACCCGCTCACCACACCCCCACCACGCCCCCCACCACTGTGGTTACCTGGTCGGCGAACTGGGTCATGTAGCGCTGGAGTCGGGCCTGGTTGTCTGTCTGCTCACACATCTGTACCAGGATATCAAAGTCACAGTACTTCTCGGCCAGAGATGCTGCCCATGGGTACTGGCCCAGTGTGACTTGAGGAGAAAGAACAGACAATGCAACGTAAACTGCCATGACTGACCCGCCTACACTTTCCACCACCAGTCCGCAGCGGAGACTTGCTGACACTTCCACTACTCACTAGCAGAACAAGCTTTCCTACCTGGCTATGGAAGGACACTGTTTTCTACTCAACAGCCACACTGTGCCACTGTGCCCTTCACCAACTACCAGCAGGCCGTTCTAAGGCCAGTTGTTCATGTGAAGGGCTAAGGGGCCAAGTTCTGTTTTCTGACTCAGCCTCTCAAGTGCTGGAAAATGCCACAAGCCCAGCATGCAGAACTCTCGGACTAAGGGCATCTCCACAGCTGAATTTACTGTTTTGTTCAAGCAACTGAACCGCCTATGGTCTCTGTCCCAGAATATGCAATTTAAACATGTGGATGAGGAATAAGGAAAGCACCCACACGCCTGGCTCTGTCTCTGGGCACAGGCGCACCTCTGCAGACTATACCCATCCTGCAGGCGGCCCCCAGCAGTTTCCGACCCCGACACTCACGAAGCGGAGAGAGGAGCCCCGCTCTCTTCTGCAGGTACTCCACTTCCAGGCTGCTGTATCTCTCTTGGTCGCTGGCTCTCTCCAGAGACTTCAGCTGGGAGACGTAGCTGTCCAGGAAGCAATCGATCAGCGCCACGAGCTGCTCCATCACGGTGCTGCGGAGGGTGCTGTCAGCCTGCGGGTACACCGTCTGCAGGATGATCCCATGCTGGCGCGTGATGGCCGTGCGCACGCCTGACGGACCGCTGGTGGCTGTAACGGCCAAAGTAACTTCCTAAGGACGGATCCATGACGGCAAAAGGGCAGCTACCTGAACAATGCGTCATTTCACCACTCTAGGAAAACACAGCAGGTACCACCTGAGGGTTCCTGGCTGAACCCCATCTTTCCTTCCAGTGGAGATTTCCTTAACACAGGCCATGTGACCTTACTACTTCTCAATTCCTTTAATGCTTTTCCACTTACTGTGATAGAAACATGGAGTAGAGCCTTGTCCGCCAAAGCTAGCATCTGCTTCTGTGGAGGACTTAGCAATAAAACCTAGTAGGTCTGTCATAAATCCCACTCAGATAAACAGGACAGAATCAAATAATATACCCGAGCTGGGTGACAGTATACACACTTTTAATTCCAGCCCTTGGGAGGCAGAGGCAGGTACATCTCTGAGTTGGAGGCTAGCTTGGTCTACAGAGTGAGTTCCAGGACAGCAAGGGCTACACAGAGAAACCCTGTCTCAAAAAACCAAAATACACCACACACACAAAAACATATGTACATAAGTAGGTAAATGTACCCAAGTGACCCCGTGAGTCTGGTACCTGTCCACGGCACATACTCAGGCTCCTCCCCCAGTGGCTCTTCCCGACTGTACATGGAGCTTCTGTTCAGGCGGTAGTGAGTGGCAGCTTGCAACATGTCCTGGGAAAGGGGAATGCATCGTCACACGTGGGACACGTGGGTGCTGTTAAGAGATGCTGCAGATGCTGTGCCCGAGGAAGCCCTGCAATCCCAGCCGACAAGGACATTCAGCACTTGTGGGTTTCTTCTGCTCTCAAAAATGTTTTACTCCACAATTTAACTTCATTTTGGAAAACTATAGTAACCAAAGCATAAAAAAAAATAGCACTATCAAGTCTAGTAGGTAAAACTGAACAAACCCCCTTAGGTAATCATTTAAGTAACAAATTCTGACTAATTAAACCCCAGAGGCAGACACTGTCACATGTGTATGTCCCAGCTGGAAGGCTGAGGCTGAACCAGGAGTTCAAGGCCAGAGAAATGAATGGATTTTGAGAGCTACACTAACGGCAACACCTCTGCAATGCCACAAGAAAAGTTTTAAAGAGCACTTCACGAAACAGAAAGTATATAGAGGCAATGCTAACACACTGTTGGCTCCAGCTTTCTGAATCTGACAACTGTAACCTCGCTAGCACAGGCACACGGAGCAGGGACACAGGCCACCCTCGTGTCCCTGTCCTGGACGCTGGTCCGCAGCAGTACCTTGAGGACCGTGTTGACATCAACCGCCACCTCTGCCCACTCCTGAGAGTCCAGCGCGGTGTCCCGAAGGACTTGTTCCTCGTGCTCCAGCAGGCACTCGCAGATAGTGTCCACCTGGGACACCTGTGGGCAGACAGGGGCAGTCAGCAGACTCTCAGGACAACAGGTTCCACTTGGCAAGCTTCTCCCCGTCATCCTGCACGAGTACACTGACTTATGATGAAAAGTAAATGTAAAACCCGAAAGCCAGTCTCCTAACCTGTTAGTTACTGTTATTTTAGGAAATGAAAGGAACAGAGACATGATTTACATTTCACAGGAGGATGTGTATAGCTTTTATCTTAGGCTAATTTATACATAGAACTTTTAGGTTAGGGGGCCTGGGGGGTCGGGGACCCGAAACAAGTTCCCAGCAGGTATCAAGGGTGACTCTCTAAAGTAAAAGCACACAGGAAGTCTACATGTTCTCAGACACAGTCTCCAGGGGTGGCAAGCAGCTCCTATGCTGTGCTCTGAGTGGTGAGCACTACTTTCATGAGGCCTTACAGGGGCCCAGGCCTCTTCCCAAATTGAGTCAACGTCAAAGTGGGGGCTGCCCTCTAGAACCAGGACTACTGTCCTTTACTTTCCACAGCGCTGCCAGATCAAAAGGTCCCCATGCTGACCTGAGCAAGCACCTCTTCTTCCTGCTTAGGAATAACGCTGCTCCCACAGCAGGGGGAGCTGTGACCCACCAGGAAGGGGAGGGGAGGGGTTGCTCACTGGATGGCCTGCTGCACAGAAGCTGCCTGCCACCATGCCTTCCCACAAGTTTGATCCCTGGGATACACACTGTGGAACGAGAGAACTAACTCCCGCCAGTTGTCCTCTGACCTCTGCACATGTACCACACACAGCACACAAACCTACACTGTAAATACACACACACACACACACACACACACACACACGGGTGATTGAAAAAGACGTTTGTTTTGTTTTTCTTAAGGAATCTGGTCATGGAAAGGGGGAAAGTGCTGACATGCTGGGGAGTAGCTGCTCTTAGCGTGCACAGTGCTGACTCTTCACACCAGCAGCAAGCCAGAGGCCTGGGAGCCTGCTGAACAAGGATAGCTTCCTGTGCTAGTGTGAGGGAGCTGGAGGGACAAAGGGAATGGCAGCCTCCTCAGTTCACTGTATGCCCCTCCTAAGGGCAAAAGTAAACAAGAATCGGAGTGCTAGCACCCACAAGTCAACATTTCAATGGGGTCTTTTAGCACTCTATCCTGCCAGGGATGCCCACACATGGCACAGTGCAATGAAGGCCCAAGGAGATAAGAGCGACGGTGTGCTGACCTCTCGAAAGAAGACATCGGCAGGAGTCAGGCTGGGTGGGACCTCACACTCCCTCTTGTTCAGGGCGAGCAGTATGGCTGCATTCACCAAGTCTGGCAGGCGAGAGTGGTGGTTTTTGAGTGTGATGGCAGCCGACAGCTTTTCTGCGTGTTCACAGAGCAGCAGTCGGGTGGTCATGAGTGTCCCTCTGACCGGGTAAGAGCCCAGACGTCTAAACAAGCCGACCTCACAAACAGAACAGAACAAACATGCATGGGTTCTCAGAAAGAATTCACAGAATGTGTGGCCACACTCTCCCAGGAGCCTCCCCGCCACTTCTGGAGGCCGCTGATGCCAATGTGCACAACATTGGCACACACAGGGCCCAAGAGGGACTGAACGGCTTCTCATCAACCACCACACTGCTGCTATCCACGGCATTGTACCAAGATGCTTTGCTCTATGAAAAAAGATTATTGGAATAAACCAGTGTGACAGTTCTACTGGCTGCCCTCTTGAACAGATCACATGTGTAGTGTGTTGGTTTATTAATTTTTCTTTCAATCCTCACTCCGCACTCAAGAACTGTTTAACTCTGCCAGCAGGCTCCAGCAGGTTGGTGCCTGAACAGAAAGTTGGGATATGAGGAAGCAGTGAAGGACACCACGGGTGTTGGCAAGCTCGGATCATAGAATAAAGAGAAAAGGGCGCGGTGAATAAAATTTGAGAGTAAAAATGGGACAAAGCAGTAGACTCGTGTTTTTTATATGGAATTTCATTAGAGCTAGTCTGCTTATACAGCACAGGACTGAGAAAGTGAAACTTTTGGGGTTAGAGAGAAAGAGGAAAGAAAGATGGGAGGCTTTGAGACAAAATGAGGTTAAACCATCGGCTCCTCCAGAAGATTGTTAGAAGAAGACTTTGAAGATGACTTAGATCCTGATCAGGTTGCAGAAGAAACAGCTAAGTATTATTCTGAAAGATACTCTCCAATTCAGGCTATGAATGTTAAAAAAAACTTAAGCATCGGCAAAAAGAAACAAAAAAGTTAGAATGGGGCTTGGAGAAAATAAACAGAAAAATTGGAGAATTAACTACTAGGGAAAATGAATCTCAATCCCCCACTCCAACTCCCTCATTGATTGCAGGTTTGGATCCTCCTCCTGGGATGGCTACAGTTGCTGTAGTTCTAAAGACAAGGGGGCCTTTTCCTTTGCCCACTATGTGGGTAACTGTATCCCCTTTACAAGCTTCTTTACAACAAGCTAGGCAGAATGGAGAAGATATAATCGAGTTTTATAAAGGCTTTCCAATTGTAGAGCAACCTGATGGACAGGGTAATATGGTGAGAATCTATGCTCCTATACCTTTTAAACAATTAAAAGAATTGAAAATTTCATGTGCGCAATATGGTCCTAGGGCACCTCTTACTCAAGCTCTGTTAGAGTCCTTGTCTGCTGAAGCCCTCTGCCCAGGGGAATGGAAGCAATTAGCAAGAGCATGTTTATCAGAAGGAGATCATTTATTATGGCAGTCAGAACTTGCGGAGCTGTGTCAAGTTTTAGCTGAATTCAACTGAGCTCAAGGAGTTCCTGTAACTTATGGCATGCTTGCTGGGAAGGAATCTACAGGGAAACAGAACAGCAATTGGATTTTGATGTGGCTGTTTATGTTCAAGTAAACGCTGCCACCCAAAAGGCCTGGAATAAACTTCCACAAACAGGTAGACAGGTGGAGGATTTGTCTAAAATCTGTCAGGGATCTGATGAATTATTTCAAGATTTTGTAGCAAGATTAATGCAAGCAGCAAGCAGACTTGTAGGAGATAAACATTCTGGATATTATTATCGGTAAAACAATTGGCCTATGAAAATGCTAACAGTGCCTGCCAAGTGACTTTGAGACCCTTTAGGAAGAAAGGAGATATTTCTGACTATATTAGGTTATGTTCTGACATCAGGTCGTCTTATACTCAAGGAGTAGCTATGGCTGCCACCCTATGAGGGAAGACTATTAAAGAGGTATTATTTCAGCAACAGAAAGGCACAAAGAATAGAGTATATGGAAGTTGTTATGTTTAGGGACAAATGAGACATTAAAGAAAAAATTGTCCTAATGCTGGTAAGAAAGAAGGGAGTCAAATGGAACCTGGTCTATGCCCAGGATGTGAAAGAGGAAAGCATTAGGCTAATGAATGTAAGTCTAAAAGAGATGCTGCAGGAAACCCTTTAATGCAGGGAAACTGGAAAAGGGGCCAGCCCCAGGTCCCACAACTATGTTATGGGGTGCTACAGAACTTCGTCCCTCAGCAAGGAAATCCATTCAAGACCTCTGTAGAGCAACCACAGATAGCACAGGACTGGACCTCAGTTCCTCCATCTACACAGTATTAACTCCTGAAATGGGGGTGCAGGCCCTACCTACAGGAATTTATGGCCCATTGCCTAGGGGGACTATAGGATTATTACTAGGAAGAAGTAGTACTACTATGCAGGGAATTTTAGCAGCTCTTGGGATAATTGATGCTGATTTTGAAGGGGAGATAAAAATTATGACACACTCTCCACATGGAATTTCTGTAATAAATCAAGGCCAAAGATTAGCTCAATTAATATTGCTGTCCCAAGTTCAGACAAAAAATAAGAAGGATTGGAGAGGAGATGCAGGTTTTGGATCCTCTGATACTTACTGGATACAAGCTATCGGTCCCAATCAACCTGAACTAGTGTTACAAATTAATGGAAGAAAATTTATTATTGGACTATTGAATACAGGAGCTGATATCTCTGTCTTAACTGCTGATCAGTGGCCTATGCAATAGCCTAAATAATCCTCTATTACACATTTACAAGGGATAGGACAAAGCCAATGTCCTAAACAAAGTAGTGATGAATTAACTGGAAGGATAAGGAAGGACATGAAGGAACCTTTAAACCATATATTGTTCCTGGCCTCCCTGTTAATCTGTGAGGTAGAGATGTGATGAGTAACATGGGAGTGTATCCTTACATCCTAGTAATGTAGTTACCAATCAGATGCTTAATCAAGGATATTTACCAAACTCAGGATTAGGAAAATTTGGACAAGGCATAACTCAGCCATTAACACCTACCCCAAGAAATGTTTTAAAAGAGTTGGATTATTTTTTAGGGGAGGTCACTGAACAACCTGTACTCCATTTAGGTCCAATGACATGGAAAGCAGATATTCCTGTGTAGGTGAATCAGTGGCCTCTTTCCCTTGAGAAAATTAAAGCCGACAAGCAGTTAGTATAGGAACAGCTTGATAGCGGCCATATTGCTCCATCAAACTCACCTTGGAATTCCCCTATTTTTGTTATAAAAAAGAAATCAGGAAAATGGAGACTTTTACAAGATCTCAGAAAAAAATGAGACCATGGAGTTAATGGTAAGCCTTGCAACCTGGATTACCTATTACTTCTGTTATTCCTAGAGATACTTTTAAGATGATTCTAGATTTGAAAGATTGTTTTTATACTATTCTTCTTGCTCCCCAAGACTGTAAAAGATTTGCTTTTAGTGTGCCACCAGTAAATTTTAAAGAACCTACGAAGAGGTATCATTGGCTTGTATTACCTCAAGGTATGGCGAATAGTCCAACCTTATGTCAAAAATTTGTGGCTCAAACTGTTTTTAAAACTAGCATATTTTATGTGTATACTATTCATTATATGGATGATATTTTAATGGCTCATAAGAATGAAGGGATTTTATTAAGTGCTTTTGCACACTTACAAGCTTTGCAGGATCAAGGTTTAGTAGTTGCACCAGAAAAGGTGCAGGCAGAGCCACCTTATTTGTATTTGGGACATAAATTATACCCTCAGACTATTATGCCTCAGAAAATTCAATTAAGGAAAGACATCTGAAAAACTTTAAACGATTTTCAAAAGTTGTTAGGTGATATTAATTGGCTTAGACCCCATTTGAAGTTAAGTACAGGAGAACTGAAACCACTTTTTAACGTTTTAAAAGGAGAAGTTGATCCTTTGTCAAAAAGGGAACTCAACGAAGAAGCTCATGATGCTGTGCAAAAGACAGAATTAGCTACTGAAAAACATGTTCAAGATGTAGATTATTCAAAAGAATGGGGTGCATATATTCTGGCTACTGCTCATACTCCAACTGCTGTATTGTGGCAAGAAGGAGCATTATTATGGTTGCAGTTGCCTGTATTTCCTGTGCATGTTCTAACACCATATTATGAAGTAGTGGCTAGTTTAGTTCAAAAGATCCAATTACTGGAATACCGCAGGGGCCCCGACACTGTATTAATATGGGGAAGAGGGCATGTTTGTGTTTTTCCCAGGACACAGAAGGAGCCAGGTGGACCCCAGAAGGGCTGGCACAATTTGCAGATGTTCCCCAGGAGGATGTTCCTGCTGCTGACCATGGTGAATTCTGGCCTGATGGTGATTGGAAAGCTGTATTGGGCTTATCCTCCTGACCCACCTTTGTTTCATTCTGCTCCCAAGAGAAACTTTAGAGATACAGTGTGACCGGATTTGATTGGTCTGGTAATCAGGACAATCCCAAGAATGAAAAAGACTATAGGACTTTAAAAAAAAAAAAAAAAGAAAAAAAGAGACTATAGGACTTTGGTCTGATTCTGGTTTTTAAAAGACCTATATTTGGGAGCTTGACATGCTTTGTTATTTGGAAATGTTATACAAGATTCAAACTTTAATGTTTCTTACCATCAATGTAAACTAACAAACTGTATTTCTAAGCTTTCAAATGGACAACAAGTTCTGGTTGTTCAACAGTCTTTTATTATGGTTCCTGTGAATGTTTTTCAGGCATGGTATTCAGATAAGGGGGCATCTTTTAAGTCACTTTCATGGAGTGTTATAGGACTTGGCTTATTAATGTTAAAGCCGATCTGCATAAGATTAAACTCCAGTCTCTACCCTAGCAGAGGTAGGTAGTTAAAGATGGGTGAGATCGCTCTGAAGAGCCAAGCTAAGACAGGGCACGAATGATGGAATTCATGTACCAATGATAAGTAAAAATGTATCTTTCAAGAGAGACAACCTAAGACAGGCACAAACTTCTGCTCCATAGCTCTTAAGTTATTTTCAATTTTAAAATATAAAAAGGGAGACCTGTGGAGAGCTACTTATTTTCACCCTGGTGTTCACCTGGAGACCGGATAAGCAGGAAGTTTTGTCAAATTCACACCTTTTGCCAGTGTGAGGATCACACAGGCAGGTGATAGAGGTGAACAAGTTTGACTTCTGCATGAACCCCTTCATTGTACCAAGGTGCTTTGCTCTATGAAAAGGGATTATTGGAATAAACCAATGTGTGACAGTCCTACTGGCAGCCCTCTCAAACAGACATGTGCAGTGTGTTGGTTTATTAATTTTTCTTTCAATCCTCACTCCCCACTCAAGAACTGTTCAACTCTGCTGGGCCAGAACCACTTTCTAAGCTTATGACTTATTTCCTTAACTAGTGACCTGATTTCTATCTCCACTTTGTCCTGTCACTGTCCACCCAACCAGTAAACTTTTTAAAACACACAAGGGGCCTCAGCCAGTAAAAGTCAGTTAAAGCAAGAGTTCAAACCTGGCTGTGGTTACAAATTCCAGGCTACATGAAGCCCTGACTCAAAGAACAAACAAAAACCTCTCACAAATAGACTCTAAACCCTCACAAAACAAAGGGTTCATGCAGAGCCACTCATGAGGCTCTGAGTCTTGCTTTGTCTGCTAGCATCTTGATATTTCATATTTACAGAAGACTTAATAGCTGTGGGGCATTTCATTACAGTGATCTATCTTCATTCTACTGGTTCATTTGACTACTTTTTTTCCTTTTTGAGACAAGGTCTCACTACGTATGCAGTTCTGGCTGGCCTGGAACTCACTGTGTAGCTCAGGCTGGCTTTGAACTCAGAGATCTGCCTGCTTGGTCTCTGAGTACTGGAATTAAAGGCATGTGCTACCACAACCAGATGATAATTCTTTTTTTATTTTATTGTTTTTGGGTTTTTTGAGGCAGGGATTTTCTGTGTAGCTTCGGCTGTCCTGGAACTCTGTAGACGAGGCTGGCCGAGAACTCAAAGATCCGCCTGCCTCTGCCTCCTGAGCACTGGGATCACAGGCCTATGTCACCATACCTGGCATGGCTGATGATTCTTAAAGTAAAAGTTACAGTTACACAATTGGAATTATTTTCCTGTTCTCTCAAAGGTAATTTAAAAGCACGGTTCCTCTGTGAGAGCAGTGAGTAGGGAGTGCTCAGGGAGTCCTAGAGTGAAACTGCATCTCTGCACAGAGACCATTCTAGCCACATCAGGGACCACAGCCACCACTCTCCACCCTACTCAGAATGAGAGAGCCTCAAATACACAAGCACTCCCTTAGAGCACTGGGTTGTCTATGTTCCTTGGTTGCGACAGCCAATGTGTCCTACTCAGTGAAAAAGCGATGGGAATGAGCTGGCACGAAGGCCCACTCTTTTAATCCTATCACTCGGAAGGTAGAGGTAGGTCAGCCTGATCTACATAGTGAATTCCAGGTCAGCCAGGTCTACACAGTGAGACCTTTTTTTTCTAAAGAACACTACAAGCCACAGAGAAGAAAAAAGGTAGTTCAGAATCAGGTCTGCATATAAAACTAGAGCTGTTGGCAGCTGAGCCTCCATTAAGTCCTTCAGTTGCTGTGAGCCCACACCCTGGCTGCCTGTGGCCTCTGATAAGCAGATGTGTCCATATTTGTCCCTAGCTCTCGGCATACAGCTCTCAATGTAACTTTGCCCTCCATACAGCATACAGAGATAGTTCTTTGATCACTTCCACCTGGCCAATGCCAAGGTCCTTCTAACAATATAGAACCAATGTACAAAACCCATGTTTTTACAAAGAAGCATAGACTTCGTATGAAATTCTGCTTTACAAGTTGCTGGTCTTGGGCTGGTGAGACAGCTCAGGGGGCAAAGGTACTATATGACAGCAAGAAAGAAGGAGCTCCTGAGAGGTGTCCTCTGACATCCACATGTGCCCAGGCCCTGGAACTATTGATTCTGCACTGGTACATGATCAAGGACCCTCCCAGGAAACACCCAGAGAGAGGCCGGAGCTGAGGCTTACTTGATGCAGGAAGTCCACCAAGAGGCAGTGTGCTTTCATCTTGTCCTCCAGCTGGTGCAGAATGATCAGCGAGCTGTTGCTGAGCCCAGGGGCCTCTGTTAGAATACAGCAGCAAGGTCAGGCACAGAACCACTTTCAGAACAGTAGCTGACAAAAGAAACTCATTGAGAGGGTCTAAAAGGAGTGGGCACCAGTCCTTTGATAACATTATTTACATTCCTCAGAGTTTGTGAACTGGATATATAACTCACATTTGTAATCTCACCTCTTGGCAACTGAAGCAGGAGATTACAGGGCTAGCCTGGGCTACACCGTGAGCTCAGCAGGGAAACTCTGTAAATCCCTAGTAAGGCTCAGCCAAGCTCGCTGAAGCAGGATCTCTGTGTAGAGATTTGTACCTGAGACACTTTCTGGTAACTGGGAATGCAGAGTAGCCTGAGGGCTTTGTCACCTGGAACAGCAGGGGATGTGAGGTGCTCACTTCTCAATACCAAGAATCTCTCCAACAACTGAGAGATCCTAGTAGCCAACGCATGGAGCACACCAAATTTATTTACTTTTGCGCAAGGGAGTACAAAACCCCTACCAACACCCCTGCGATGGCTGTTCTTGGTTGTCAACCTGACTACATGTGGAATTAACTAAAAACCTAAGCCACTGGGCACACCTGTGAGAGATTTTTATTTAACTGGATCATCTGCCTGCTTGCTCTCACTCTGACTGGCAAGTCCATTCCTTCACTGGCCTTAGAGCCCACTTCCTTAAGATTCTGACGTATACTGAAGAGCAGCTGAGATATCCAGCCTTGTGGACTGAACAGCTACTGAACTGCTGAGCTTTTTGTTGGTAGATGAACACTGTTAGACTAGCTAGACCACTGCTTGTAAGGTACTCTAACAACTTCCATATATATGTATATATCGTTCTACCATTTATTCCTCTAAAGACCCCTGATAACACATCAAGTTCTTCTAGAAATACAATGCTGAGAATCATGGACTTGTGCCAGTGTCCTCTCAGAGTCTACTCTAACTGACACACAGGACCATCTGTTCTGGGGCCCTCTTCAAAATGTGCCCAAGAAGGTTATCTTCAATTGCTTGAGAAACCAGAAAAGTTTAGGGAGATGCTGAGGGATCACTGAATGCAGAAACAAACATTCCTCTCCATTTTGTGCTCTTGTTTTAATTCCTCACCATAATGAATCAGGCGACTTACCCTGGGGGACCGACTCTGCCCAGCGTGGGTCTGAGGCTGGGTAGTCATCTATCAGATCCACGCTGATCTGAGTCACAGCTTTGTCCAGCTCTGAGTCTAAATCCAAGTCAGTATGAGAGGAAAAGAGCTCATCAGCCATCATCTGAGCACGGCCCAAATCTTTCCTGCAGGAAAACAGGACACAATTTTAAAAGGGAGAAAAACATTCCCACATTTACCACAGGAAAATTAAATGTGAGGTTAAAATCACACGGACAGGCTTTAGCATAAAGGTCTGCTGACAGCATTACATGGAAGAAAACTGTGCAGCTGTAAATTCATCAGCTCACTGAATGTTCTGACAGGTCAGGCACTGGACAGTGACTAAGACACTGAGCTCAGCCTGAGCTTTAGAAAGTCAGTGCTGGGAGGCAGACCAGTAAACAAGCAAGGGCACCTTCGCAGGCAACGCTCAGACAGGAAAGAGCAGACAACTGTGGCAGGTTACATGTGAACTTAACAGGCTCATGAACCACCTTCCAGAAAAATCTCTGGCTTTCTCTAGGTTGCGGAGGGAAGAACTCATCCAACTGCCAGACTGAGTAAAAAGGTGAAATGGAACTGAATAAGCCCACTCCTTTACGGCTTCTCGACTGCAGCTGCCCTCCTACTCCTGTCCCCATGCACGTATCCCACCATTCCCTGTGATGGAATGGCCCCCCCAATTCTGAACTACAACAAAATCCTTCCTTTTTATATTAAACTGTTCTTGTCAGATATCTGGTCACAACAATGAGAAAAGGAACTAACACACCACCAAGCACAAGGAAGACAAGGAAGCCACCCAAGGATAAGGAAGGTTCTCTGGAGGACAAGACCACGGAGGATGAAGTGGGCAACAGCCACCCACAGAGCATGTGCTACTGCTCAGCAGGGAAGCTGCATCAGCTGTGAAAAACAGGTTACCTGGTGTCTCAGTTAGGATTTCTGTTGCTGCCATGAAATACCATAACCAAAAGCAAGTTGGGAAGGAAAGGGTTTATTTGGTTTACACTTCCACACTGCTGTCTATCACTGAAGGAAGCCAGGACAGGAACTCACACAGGGCAGAACCCAGAGACAGGAGCCAGGCAGAGGCATGGAGGGTGCTGCTGACTGGCTTGCCTCTTATGGCTTGCTCAGCCTGCTTTCTTTTTTTCTTTTTCTTTTTCAAGACAGTGTTTCTCTGTATGTAGCCCTGGCTGGCCTTGAACTCACAGAGATCTGCCTGCCTCTGCCGCCCCAAGTGCTGGGATTACAGGTGTGCCCCAGTGTGCCTGAATCAGACTACTTTCTTATAGAACCCAGGACCACCCAGCCCAGGAATCACCATGCACACTGGGCTGAGCCCCTCATTGATCACTAATTGAGCAAATGCCTTACAGCTGGATCTCATGGAGGCATTTCCTCAACTGAGGCTCCTTCCTCTCTGATGACTCTAGCTTGTGTCAAGTTGACACAGAACCAGCCAGTCACCCAGGGAAGAGTTTGGGGGAAAAGTTCCAGAGCAACAGCCTGAAGGACAATGAGCCCCTAAAAACAGGACTGTTCTAAAACGGGCAGAGACATGAGAAAATAACCAGCCACCAATGAGGCCAAGATGAAGATAATCTGGCCTACACAGAGGAATGAACCAGATCTAAACCCACATAGCCCTGCAGACTGTGGTATAAGGCCTGCTTGCATAAGAACCAGGACCCCAGGGGGTGAGCAGATGCACTCCAGTTCTAACCACCAAGTACATAGTTAGAATAATCTGGTGGTGACTCAGAACTCTAGTAGAGGAACCATTTTGACTGTGAAGAGTCCACTTCCTTAAACTTCCTGGGGAGGATGGCCTTGGGCATGCACACAGGGCCCTGGGAGTCTAGGGAACCAGCTGTGTTGGGCTCAGCAGCACTGTTCTTGAAGCTACTTTGGCCCCTTTCCATACCTGGCAATCCTCTAGAAACACCCCAAACTGCCTGCATTAGGTGGGCAGCACCTCACATTCAAGTCCACCTGGACCTCATGGTGTACTTCCTTTGGAAGGGATTAGTTAGGATAAGGATTACGGTAACCCCTAAATCCAATGACTAGAGCTATTACACAGTCACGTGCTGAGGGTAGGGGGCCAAGCCTGAAGGCCCAGCACTAGAGGTGTCAGGCTGAGGGAGGATGATCTCAAGTTCTAGGCCAGTGAGGCTACATAACAAAAGACAGACAAACACTGGAAAGAGGCTGTGTGGCAGCGGAGAGGAATGGGAAAGATGCATCAACAAGCCCAGCAGTAACCATGGCTGGTAGGATGAGCAAGGAGAGGCATAAAAGTGCTTCCCAAAACCTCCAGGAGACACACAGCTCTACTGACCCTGCAATGTCAGATGTGAGCCCCATAAGTTTATGGTACCCAGAGTTTACGGCAATTTGTTTTGGTAGCACAAGAAACCAAAATAAAAACAACAGTTGCTAGCTGCATTATCATGTACACTTAACAAACCTGTCACTAAAGAGAAACCTGTGGAAGATGAAATAACCCAAGTCTTTCTAGAAAGACGGAGCAGGCCACATAGACTACTACACTCTGTCTAGTGGTGCCCCCGCCTGGGCAGGACAGGGAGTGCAGCAGATCACTAGCAAGGCAGCAAGACAAGCTCAGAGTCTAATAGACTTCAGGGAGCGAGCACCCTCCCTACACCAGATTGGGATGGCATGTCAGGACCCAGATGTGCTGGGCAAACTCCTTCTTCACTTCCCTCCTCAACCCCACACGAAAGAACAATGCCAGAATGAGTAACTAACCCACACAAAGCCTCAGCTCTGGGAAGAGAAAGACTTGGCAAGGCTTGGCCATGATTTTCCCAAGTGTCTATACAACCAAACCAACTCTGCCTATGAAGAAAAGGACATCACAGAGAGAAAGCGTGCTGATAATATCTGAAATATGAACCTGTGCCCACGACACCTCTGCTGTGGACTCACGCCCAATACCTAGTCCTTACAGTCCTAAGGGCACTGTGCCCCAAGCACACTCTAGCCCTCTACAAACAAGCCCACGCAGCCAGTGAGATCACGGGGTGCTTAAGTTTCAGGGCTCTCTGCAGAGGAGATTCATCTGCTAAAGGTGAAGATACGAAGTCAGGACAAAAAAGGCGGAAATGATCTCGAAGTGTGAAGGCTGAATTCAGCTGGAGACCTAGTCTTCCTACAGGCTGTAGGGACATACTTGTGTAAGAGCTAACCAATAATTACAGAAGCTTCCTCAAACTCTAATCAGCATTTTGTGTTTCTATTTTTTTGAGTAAAAAAAAGAAAGAAAACCAAATAATACGAAGCTAAAGAAGTGTACAGTGCTTTCAAGTTTTCTCTATTGTGTGCGGCTCTCAGGAGCATCTGGCGGTGTCTGGAGATAAGGTGGTTGTAACAAGTAGGGGAAGGACCAGTGTGGCACTGGCTTCTGCTGGGAGAGGCCAGGGGTACTGCTCAACAGCCTGCAAGTCATCAGATGTCCCCAACTGGTTACCTGTCACGAGTGTCAATACAGCGATAAGAAACTACAGGAAGCAAAGAGCTGGCCAGCCAAGGCTCTAGAAATGTTAGAGGTCCAGGCGCAAAACGGCCAGATTTGAATCTGGGCACAATGAGAGCCCAGTTGGGACTTGCCCAACTGCCACCTGACCTGACCTCCAACAGCCAAACTGCAGAATCGGAGCTTGGCTGAAGAAACACTAGGTTCTGTGGTAACTAAACCTCAGCTGATGGGCAGGGGCTGCTTCCTTCATAACACCCACATAACTCCATCTGCAACTGTTCTGCTTTGACACTTTATGAGAGACACCATGTCTGCTGTCTTCAGGACTGCCAATTTTAGTGGTCATTGCTTCCCATGGAGGCTGGGGCCTCTTGAGGCTCTCAGGTTCAGATAATCATGTGTAGAACTCTGGCACCCAGAAAGACTTCCTCAAAGTAGCACAGTCCTACATCTAGCTCTCACCAATGCACAGCAAGCATCAGTAAAACGTGTCCTACACATACAGTGAGCTCTGATTTTCAGGGTGTGCTGTGACAGCTGAGCATAGGGGTCAGGCTTGTAAACCCAGCCCTAGAGAAGCAAGTCAGGAGGAGCAGCCTGGTTTATACAGCAAGAACCATTAACACAATAGAGGGATGCACGGATGTGTGTGCTGGGGGTAGGGTGGGGTAGTTAACTGTTGAGGAGACTTGTTCTTGCAGAGGACCTATGCCTCACAACTGCCTGTAACTCCAGCTCCAGGGGATCTGATGTCCTTTTCTGGACTTCATGAACACACACACATATGCACGCACGCATGCACGCTCACAAATAAAATTATGTGCTATACCTGCAGTACTGTAGGAATGCAGCTTTAAGCAGTTTTGTCTTATCTTCATGGGCTACAGTTTCATTTTTTGTGGTGGTCTCAAAAATCATACTCTGCAAAGACAAAAGCTATTGCTTAGAGGTGAAGGCACAGGGTCAGTTGTACTTGCTGAAGGAAGACCCTGTGAGAGAACACCACATTCCCAGAGCTGGTTGCCAATGACCAGTGAGAGCCCTACAGAATCAGAGCTTTCTCCTCATGGCCAGAGCTGTCCCAGCTGTACCCGTGCTTATCACAACGTGCATTGTCAAGGGAATGACATGATTAAGCAGGACTAGGAAAACCGAGAAATGGAATAGTGCACAGTGACATGCACCAGCACCACTATTCAGCTACATGATCAACAGGAGGTAAAGTACGTCACATTCTGAATAAACTGCCAAATCACTTCAGTTTTTTAAATTTATTTTAATTTTCTGTGTACAAGTATTTGACGACATGTATGTATGTATGTACACACATGTTATGCCCGATGCCCTCACAGGCCAGAAGAGAACAGGATCTCCTGGAACTGTAGTTACAAATGGCTGTGAACCACTGCATGGCACTAGGATTGAACTCAGGTCCTCCAGAAGAGCAACCAAGGCTCTTAATCTTAGCCATCTCTCCAGCTTCCCTTTCCCCCTCTCTTTTTGAGACAGGGTCTCACTGTGCCATTGTGGCTGACCTGGAACTCTCTATGTAGACCAGGCTGACCTCTAACTCACAGAGATCCACATGCCTCTGCCTCTCAAGCACTAGGATCAAAGACAGGCACCATCAAGACCAGTTTCATTCACTTCATCTTTAATTATAAAAATGGTCTACATAAAGTTTAGACATGGCAGCACATGTCTGTAATTCCAGTGCTTGGGAGGCTTGAGGCAAAGCTGTGGGTTTAGTAACAGTCTGAGCTACAAAGTAAGACTCTGCCTTTAAAAACAAAACAAAACTGTACACACAAAGATTTATAGGCTTCACCCAAGCCAGTGTTTTATGGCAACCAAACATGTAAATTTGTCATGTACTTCAGTGGAAGAGAATACTTATATTTTAGCAAATATGGAAATATCTTTGCAAACATATTAATATTATCAGCTTTAGAGTTTGTTGATTTTTTGTTTGTTTTACTGTTTTTCGAGACAGGGTTTCTCTGTGTAACAGAGCCCTGGTTGTTCTGGACTCACTTTGTAGACCAGGCTGACTTCAAACTCACAGAGATCCTCCTGCATCTGCCTCCTGAGTACTGGAATTAAAGGTGTGGCGTTTGTTGAAAGATAAACACAATTAGTTATGTTGGTGTCAAAATAATATTTCTTGTCTGAAAAAAATTTGTCTTTATATTTTATACTCTTTAAATGAAAATAAAATTATTTTTAGCACTTTGTGACTGAATTTTTTGTTGTTGTCATTTCAAAACCCCTAACTTGAGATAAAGTTATCTCAGGTTTCAAGATAATAAAGTTGGTTGCTCATTTATTTTTAATCTCTTTAGCCTCTCAGAACTCATCCTCTGGGGTCTTTAATGCAAGACACTTACCTGCTGCGCAAGCCTGACAGCCTAAGGCTGACCCCACAGCCCATGTAAGGTGGCATACAGGCCTGCCTGGCCCAGGCGGCAGGAAAACAGCAGAAGACTTCCTGAGGTAACCACAGGAAAACTAGCCCAGCCAGCACCTTCCACAGCGGCTGGATGGTGAGTGTGACATCAAATGACCAATGCTGTCAAGCCTCCAGAATCCCCACAGCTGCACAACAAGTCAATGCTTCCCTGGGCTCAGCAAGCAGACCAGCACTCAGCCTGCACTGCCCCCTGAAAAGTTTAAGTTGGTCTGGGCATAGTTGGCCTAGGCATAACTCCATTTTTAAAATAAAGAACCATCTTGACTGGGAGCTGAATTCAGGTACCAGGAAATATCACAGAATGTGCACTGGCAGAAAACAAAGTTAACTCTCCTAGCAACAGCCTCCAGGAAATAATACAGAATAAATGCTTCATAGAAAATAGTGACAAATTCCTTGGCAATAATCAATGGGAATAGATTGAGAATCGGGTGGGAAAATTCTCCCCAGTGTTTCAGATGTAGTTTAGAAGAATAGCAATGCCTTAGGTAATTGTGATTCAGAGGTCACCTCGCCCCTCTAACTTTTACCTAATCCTGTAATATCAAGGCATATGCCCCCCCGCCCCCCGTTTGCTGTCATAGAAACATATGCCCTCCTGCTTGCTGTCATGGAAACCCCCTGATCACAGACTTTCCCTTTAAAAATCCTGTTCACTCAGAGCTCGGGGTCCCACTTCTCTACTGCTGCATCAGTGAGACTTGGGTCCCGAGTTCGATCACTCTCGTAATAAAGCTCTCGTAATAAAGCTCTCTTGCATCGAGTCGTCTCCTGGTAGTCTCTGAGGGTCCCGTGAACCTGGCATTACACCCCCACAGCAGGTGAAGGAGGAGGAAATAAGAGCTGTCCCTAGTCCTTGCTCTAAAGCTGGTGACTTAGAGACAACACATACACGTGGCCCAGAGACACAGGAAGGAGCAGTAGGAATGGCTGAGACCCACAGACAGCTGTTTCTAGGAAAGGGACCAGGAACTCATTCATCCCAGCCCCTCTAAGTGGCCTGCCTTTCCTGCTGTGATGAAGAAAATGGTAAGTGACCCTTGAACCCTTACCTCATTGCCCCGTCCACCAACTGAAGAGGCCAAAGAATCCTCCAGATCTTCTGCTAACAGGGATACACTTTCCCTTGGAGTGACAGACACCAGACCACTGTTCCTAGAGAAAAGGACAGGAACACCGCCACAGGACCCAGCGCCCAAAATGCCATCTCCTGAGAAAAATACACCAAGATTTACAGAAAAAGTCTGAACTCTACCACCACACCCACTATCCTTTCTCCTTTATGACACTTTAAAAAAAGCTATGGCACACATAAATTTACTATAATTTCATTGGTTTTTACCTTCTTTATGGAGATAGCCTTACTATGCTCCCTAGGCTAGTTGGAGGGCTTACAGCACCCCCCTGCCTCAGTCCCCAGTCTATGCTATGCTTTGGCCCCAGATTTTAAATTCCAACAAAATGTCAAGCCCCAGTTGCTGTTCAATAAAGCAGTCTGTCTTTTCACTTTAAAGACAAGGAAAACTGGGCAGGATTGGTGGCTCAGCAATTAACACACTTGCTGCTTCTGCAGAAGATGACCGTTCAGCTCTTAGTGATTTCACTGGGAGAATCACACCCCCTGTAACTCCAGCTCCAGGGACTACACCTCTCCTGGCCTCCGCTAGCACCCATGTCCCTATACAACAAACAAACAACCACCCCAAAACTTGCCCCTGCAAGAGAATAGAGAGCAAAGCCCCTCCCCAATGCCTCTCAACTCTCTGTTCTGCAAACTCAGAACAGCAGCATCTCCATGCCTGGCGTCCTCTTGCTTCTCGCCTAACGGTCCTTCTCTGCTGGCCTATCCAGGCAGTCGGCAGCCTGCTGAGCATTAGCAACAGTACTGGACCCAGCACGCTCCAGCTGTGGTCCTGCCCAGACTGTCCTCTGTACAGCCCTAGCAGGACTGTGCCCCGGTCAGTATCGACTCATCTGCTCTGTACTGTAGGCCAGTTCCCTGGGGTTCTTCCTGCCCAGGTCTCGACAAATTAGTTTAAAGAGTGTTAACTCAGAGTAAGTCAATCTCCTCCCAGTGTTAGGACAGCCTGGTTTCTTCTGAGGAAAAAAACAAAAAACAAAACAAAACAAAATTTAAACTAACTTTGCCTGTAAAAATAACACTTTGGGAATTCTCCCCATCTTGGGTACTTAGCCTGACTGTGAATTCAGCTGCTGCAAACAGTATTAATGTTTCTAACTGGCAGATAGCAAGCTAGAAGCAAAATGTAAAATAAAAGAAACTACCAACAATGGCTAATGAGTTGGCAAAAGTGCTTGAATTTAAGAATTAAATATTGAGCACTGTGTAAGACTGGTGAACAGATAGACACATATAAAGTAGAAGAAGAAAGTCCAGAAAGATGCTTCGTACTTATGATTGAACTGAATTTGACAAAGATGGAAATATAATTCAACAGAAAAAGAACCATCTTTTCATCTAGAGTAGCCATGTACCTTGTGTATCAAAGACAATTTTCTCCTGAGGAAGAGAAAACTTCCCAGTTCCTGTAGAGCACACAAAGATGGCATTCTCCATGTAAAGGTAGGTCATTTGGCTTGAAAAGTTCGGTACCATCAATCGACATGCAATCAGGTCTTCTGACTGAAAGGTAAATTTAGGATTACAGTCAGTAAGAATTAAGACAAAAATATCTGTGTTCTTTATGGGTTTTTGAGTCAGGGCTTCTCTGTGTAGCCCTGGCTATCCTGGGCTCTTTTGTAGAACAGGCTGGCCTCAAACTCAGAGAGATCCACCTGCCTCTGCCTCCTTGAGTGCTGGGATTACAGGCATGTGTCACCACATCTGGATGATCTGTGTGATTTTTGCAACCATGTCTATACAACACCATTCCACAAAAACGTTAAAATTCTCATTCACTGATTTTCCTTGTGAAAGTCACACACTATATAAGACAATTCACAGCTATGGCCTGGACACATATGCTCCTTCTGCTCCTTGGACTTCATGTGCTGACCTTCTAACCATGTTAACAAGTGGAGTCTGTGGAGGGCTCTGCTGGGCAGGCCTGCACACCTTTAAGTCAGGACACCAATGGGCACCACCTCTGCTGGAACCTTTCTCTTGAACAACGAACCTCTAGACCTTCCTGCAGTTTACAAATTATCCAACCTTAGTATTCTACTGCAAGGACGAATGGACTACAACAATTGTCACATAGAAAGTATTTGTTGATTGTCATTAGCAAAATTAAAACACTTCAACAAAGTTCAGATTATAAATTCACCTGAGCTGGGCGTGGTGGCGGACGCCTGTAATCTTAGCACTCAGGGAGGCAGAGGAAGGCAGATTTCTGTTGGTTCAAGGCCAGCCTGTCTACAGAGTGAGTTCCAGGACAACCAAGTCTCAAAAGAAAGAGAAACCCTGTCTCAAAATACCTAAACAAACAAACCAACACACAAACCTGCCTCTGCGACCTTCGTTGACATTTTTCAGTCTTTAGAAATCTGGACTCATTGCACCAGGTGGTGGTGGTACATACCTTTAATCCCAGCAGAGGCAGGTGAATCTCTGAGTTCCAGGCCAGCCTGGCCTACAAAGTGAGTCCAGGACAGCCAGGGCTACACAGGGAAACCCTATCTTGAAAAACCAACCAACCAAAAAAAAAAAAAAAAAAAAGATTATAATTGGAAGGTGGACACACAAATTTAGGAAACACTAACAGTCAATAGCTAGTACTAAAAAAATAATAATTTTATAAAAATTATTTTTAAGTGTATGTGTATGCGCCTGTATGTGGACGTGTGCACACAAATGCAGGTGCCTCCAGAGGCTCCCCGAGCGGCAGGACAGGTGGCTCTAAGCTATCTGACACAGGTGCTGGGTACCACACTTGGGTTCCCTGTAAAAGCAGCAAATCCTCCTCCTCATTAAACCATCTCTTTAGTCCCCTAAAATAATTTTTAAAACATTTTATTACCGTGAGACTGTAGGGCACTTCATTCTTAAATTGTTTCCTTTCTATTCTTTGGTACCTTTTGGAAATTTTAAAATGACACTCAGCTGGCTGGGCAGTGGCGCCTCACACCTGTAATCCCAGCACTTAGGAGACTCTAAGTTTGAGGCCAGCCTGGTCTTCAAAGTGAGTTCCAGGATAGCCAGGGCTATACAGAGAAAGCCCGTCTTTAAAAAAAAAAAAAAAAAAAAAAAGACAGAGTTATGATTTTCAATTATACTAAACTGAAACACATAGTAAGACTTACTCCTATTAGAAATAAACAAATTTTGTTTATTCCTGTTAGAACAACAAATTTTCTTATGGGATTCAGATAAGCAAGTACATTAAGAATAAAGATTTAGTAGCTGGAGAAATAGCTATATAATGAATGCTTGTAGTCTGGCTGAGGACACAAGTTCAGTTCCCCACACCATTGGGTGGTTTACAATCAACTGTGACTTCATCTCCAGAAGTACATAGAAGGCCTCTGCTTTTTCCCTAAGCACTTGCACTTGCACACAAATACCCGGATAAACATACAAGGTTAGGCTTGCTGACACAAACCTTATTAATACCAGCATTTAGGAGGCAGAGGCAGGTAGCACTCTGTGAATTCCAGGGTGATCCGGAGCTACACAGTGAGACTCAGTCTCAAATAAACAAATATTTAAGAATTAGATGCTACATAAGGTTAAATGACATGTATTACAGCTGCCATAGTTTCTCCTGATAAGTATCAGTTATAAGACAATGTGTTTAATTGCTGCATATATACTTAAAATTAGTAAGACTGTCTTCTGGTGATTTACTTTGTGTTGTACATACAATACAGTCGTGCCCTAGGCACACTGGATTTTTCTACAATATAAAGGTCTCAAAATTGAATCCCAGGAAACTACAGTGGCACACACCTATAATATCAACAGTTTGGAAGACAAGAGACAGATATCTTGACTATGTAGTCAAGCGAGGCTACAGATGACCCTATCTCAAATACAAAAACACAACACACACACACACACACACCAAAACCTGAATCCAAGACACCAGTGGTTGTAAAGGAATTTGATGTGTGGCTCCTTGTAATTTTACCTACCTGGAAAGGTGGGTTATACTGAGTAACCTCTACGGTGATTGCATCTGACATTTGGTTGCCATTGTCTTCCACTGTTATCAGAGAGTAATAGACGAGGCAGGGGCTGTCTCCCAGGTGCCATGCTGCTGCCAAAATCAGGAGCCCATCACTAGAAAAGGGCATGAGGAGAGAGAAAGGCAGGCCATGTGTGTACGTGGTTTTTGTTTTGTTTTTTTTTGGACAGCATTTCACTGTACAGCCCTGGCTTTCCTGAAACTCACAGAGGTCCAAGGGCATATGCCATTATAGCCTGCAGGCTCCTTTGTAAACAATATGACAGATTTTTACAAAATTAAACACACTCACCATATATGCTCGTGCCCTGCACCTAGATATTTACCCATGGGAGGAAAAAACCAAAACCAAAACGTAACAATTACCTTTGTGCAAATGTTTACAGTGGTTTATTACAGTAGCCAACCTGAAACAATCCAATGTCTTCAACTACTGAGCAGATAAATCCTGGTACATCTATAGCTATGTCTATATAGTCTCTTGAATACTATTTAGCAATGGAATTTCAAATCCACCAAGTCAAAGCTATATTGCACAGCATGATTCCATTTACATACCATCCTGAAATAAAGAACTAATCGATGGCACTCAGGGGCACAAAGAAATTCTACAGGAAAGGTGATCCTCCCCCTTCCCCACTAAGGCTCCGACTACGCCTTATGTATGTAGATCCTGCTCTACCCTGAGAACGCCCAGCTCTGTTCTGTCAGTGACTGTGGTTAAGATGACTACGGTACAGGTACTTAGCAAGAATCACAGAATTAAAGGCATGGATGGTGGCTCACATCTGTAACTTGGGGCATGGAGGCATTAGAAGCTAGAGTTCAAGGCCAGCCTGGGCTACAAGAAAGCCAGTCTCAAAGAAACAAAAAAACAAAGCAAACAGCAAAACAAAACCCCAGAGTACACACCAAAATGGATCAATATTATAACATGTAAATTACAGCACAAGCAACTTGACTTAAAATTTGTTTTAAAGGATCAAAGCATGAATCTGGGAATTAGGACAGTCCATGCCTCAGGCCAAGCAGCACCGAGGCATGACTCTGGTGCCGTGAAGCAGACACCTCTGCTCCCTCAGCGCTGCTGAGGTGGTACCCTGTCATCTGCAGAGCCTGAGCCTAGGGAGCTCACTGAAGCACTTCAAAGGTGCATCACAGAGGACTGATGGACAGCGCTCTTCACAATTTATCTTTGTTGAGAGAGAAAACAAAAGAACAAAAACCAAAATACCAAAAACACTTTGTTTTCAGACTTAAATCATCCAAGCTGTTGTTTAGGCAGAAAACTCATTTTTGCTTGCTAAAGCTTATGTTATTCTTAATTTATATTGTTACCCAAAAAATGTATATGTTCTCTAAGGCAAATTCTTCCAAGGTAGCACCATGAGCAACTTTCATTCCAAGGTCTGAAATCTATGGGGCAGCCGGCGCCTCTACAGGAGGCTCCTCCTAAGCAGTATAATGAGGGGCAGGCGGCGGCCCTCCCTGAGTTCTCCCACTCAGAGCACCCAGGAAGCTCAAGAAGCCTGTCTCAAAGCTGCAGCACACTGGCATTGTGCTGACATCACAGTGCTCTCTGGCGGTCCTGAGTGTCTCAGAGGTCTCAGTGTCCTCTCTGCACCAAGCAGATGACACAGTGGGCCGTGCCTCCTAAAGAGTGCATCATCGGTCTCGTGTGCAGTAGCACATGCCTGTAAACCCAGCACTTGGAAGGCAAGGGCAGGTGGATCTCTGTGAGTTTAAGGCCAGCCTGGTCTATAAAAGAAGTTCAGGTCAGCCAAGGATACAGAGAACTCTTGTCTCAAAAAACAAAAAATAAAAGAAAAACAAAGAGGTGTATCACATGCTACAGGGTGAAGATTCATCTCACAGGGTCCTTAAGAAGTGGTATTTCAGAGGCTGGAGAGATGATTCAGAGGCTAAGAACACTGGCTGTTCTTCCAACGGTCCGGAGTTCAGTTCCCAGCAACCACATGCTGGCTCACAATCATCTAAAACAGTGCCCTCTACTGGCCTGCAGGCACACATGCAGGCAGAATGCTGTTTAAATAATAAATAAATTAAAAAACAAACAAAGAAACAAAAGTGGTCTATATAGCTCACGCTGGCTAGGAACTGTAATCCTCCTGCCTCAGCCTTCCAAATGCTCATGTGTCAAGCCTGTCTTGAGAAGTGCTGCTAGGAGGAAACTCAAGCCCAGCATGAGCCATGCTGAGTCTGGCCAGACTCAAGTACTGGAGGGACACAGCCTTGTTACACCAGCTTAGTCACTGCCAGTGTCTCCACAGAGAATAGAGACCACTGTTCAGGACTCCCTTGGCAACAGACAGGAGGGGATGCTGGCATCATCTTAGGATGGAATAAAGGCAGAGCTGGTCCTGTTGTGCAAGCCATGAAGATGCAAGTCTAATGGAGGCAGAAACACACCATTTACAGCTGAGGAATGTTCCAATTTCCCCGCATGAACCAACATCACTACATAAGAGCAGACCAGCGAGATGCCTCAGCAATTAAGAGCACTGGCTGCTCTTCCAGAGGTCCTGAGTTCAATTCCCAGCAGCCACGATGGCTATACAGCTATCTGATGCCCTCTTCTGGCATGCAGGTGTCCATGTGGATAGAGAACTCTTACATTAAAAAAGACACATACATAAATAGATAAATTTTAAAAAAGAACGAAGCAGCAGAGCACCAGAGGCTCGGCAGACAGGGAGCAGAGCAGACAGCAGGACCATGCTACCACAAAGGTGACAACCTGCTAGCCAGCTCCCTAAGGACAGGTTAGTTGCTTACCAGTTTTGCTTCAAGTCCAAATACTGAACGTGGACCCCTTCTTTAATAGCTTCGTAGTTACTTTCAGATCCCTAAATGGAGACACCAAAGCATAAGCTCACAGTAATAACTGTGCCTTTCTTCCCACCACATATGCTCAGCACCTGGAAAAGCTTTGCCCCTGTGAGCAAAGAACATTTAAACACAAGCCAGGCGCACACCTTTAATCCCAGCACCCAGGAGGCAGACAGGTAGATCTCTGAGATCGAGGCCAGCCTGGTCTACACAGTGAGTTCCAAGAGAGGCAGGGCCGTACAGTGAAAGTCCGTCTTTAAAAAGGTGGCAGAGGCAGGAGGATCGCTACATAGTGAGTTAGTTTTGAGAACAGCTTTAGCTACACAAAACTGTCTTATATCTTGCCACCCCACAAATTAAGAGGTTAATCACTGAGTTCTATGATAGGGAGGGACTGAATACCCACTTACACTTTTTTTTAATGGGTATATACTTGTTACATGGATATGTGTTGAAATAAACGTGGCAGATAGGCTGGCTTTGGTGAAGCTCACCTACAGTCCTAGCACCTGGAGAGCTGAAGCAGGAGGACTTAGAGAGTCCAGCCTGGGCTACATAAAGAGTCCCTACCTCAAAGCAAACAAAACACAAAGAAGGCATGCTGTCCCTCACCCAAATAGCATCGGTAATGCTCTCCTTCAGGGCTCTGTGCATGTCCCAACTGTGAACCTGTTTTTCTGAAGAATCGTCCAGTTCCCATTTGCTGATGTTTGAACTCGTCAGGGTGTAAAAACTGGATCTTCCACTGTCCCACAGAACACTGGCCAGCTGTGCAGAGAGAAGGGGGTCATGGCTGACTCCAGTTTCCTTTACAGCCTTCTGACTGTAAGTCCCGCCCCCTCCACCCCCCCCAGGGCAGGAAGGAGTAACTGAAGTGAATCTTGAAAGCAAGGCCAAAGCTCCAGAGACAAGGCCTGGGAAGAGCTGAGCTGGAAAGCAGAGTCCTCAGAGACCTGGTGTCTTATTGAGTTGGACCATCTACAATAACACTTCAGAAACCACAGCAGCTCTGAGTGAGTCTACACATCTAATGAGGCTTATGGCTTTTAAGACCAGGACTTGCAGGGAGTCAGGCAGGGAAAAGGGTACTCATCAGTCATGGTCATGTTTGTATGAGTGGACTGTTTTGTAAACAGGTGGTTTTAGGCTGTGTGTACATACTGGTTTTTAGTTTAAAACCCCCACTGTTTCCATTTCCCCTGTTACAGGGCAAGAAAGGGCAACAGTGAGTCGGTCCCTGCCTGTAAACAGGAGCGCAGGCCAGGGCACCTGACAGAGCAATGAGATGAAATGCGTCCAGAAGCATCTGGAGAACACTCATGTTTGGGAGTGGGAGAAGACACATAAGCCAAATTTGACCTTAAAATTCTCACTCGAGGGCTGGAGAGATGGCTCAGTGGTTAACAACACGTGTGCTTTTCAAAAGGACCCAAGTTCAGTTTCTAGCACCCACATGGCAGCTCACAGCTGTGTAACTCCAGGTCCAGGACATCTATGCTCTGCTCTGGCTTCTGCAAGCACCAGGCAACCACGAGGTGCACAGAAATACATGCAGGCAAATACTCACACAGATGAGTTAAAAGAACAAAACACAATAGCTTACATTCATAAGGCAAAACCACCGTCACAGGGAACTTTCAACTTAGCCTGAATAGTTCTTTATGAACTTACCATGATGTCACTAGTAGGGGACAGAATCCCAAAGAGAGAAGAAACCCTGCGGCCAATCCCTGAGAACATGCCTTGGCCCTGGGGCAGGACGTGCTGGTGAATCTTTCCTGAGCTTTCAGGAATCAACCGAATCAGCTGGCTCCCCACAGAGGACAGGATGAAACTTCCTCCCTGTGAATAAATACCAGAGATGAGCTTGGAAGGTAAATGATCCCAGGGCAAAGACTAGCAAAAACAACAACAACAAAAAGTGTCACAAAGCCTGGGTGACAGTGCATGCCTGAAATTCCAGCACTTGAGAATCTGAGGCAGGAGTGTTACCATGAAGGCCAGCCTGGGCTGCACAGCAAGGCCTTGTCTCAACTGAAAAACAATTGCTTTTGACAGCAAAACTTACCCCTACCTTAAAAGACAACTGAAAGGATTTTTTAATGCTATATTATTCCATTAATCCTTTCGTTAATACACACACAAAAAAAATACTGACAGCAGAAAAAGTTTCATCTTTTTAAATCTGAGTTTTAAACAAAGGACCTACCATTTGTATGTGCAACAAATGTCAGATTTTTTTTTCTTCTTTTTTTTTTGAGACAGCTGCATGCATTCCAAGCTGGTCTTGAATTCATTATGTATACAGGGATGACCCAGAACTCCCCATCTTACTGATTGCTGGGATCAGAGGCACCGGCCATTTCAGCTGGGTTAAATGATGCTAGGGATGGAATCAAGGGCCCTTTGTGCGGTGGGCTAGCCTTGGATTCCCTCCATAATTATAGAATGGATAGCAGCAAGTGTCTCCCAGTGCCTGACAGTTACTTTCATTCTTATTTTTTTGCTTTTATTTTTTTGAGACATGGTCTCCATATGTATCCCAGGCTGGCCCGTTATTCACTGAGATTTGTCAACCTCTGCCTCCTCAGTGCTGAGATTAAAGTTATGCACCACCAGTCCCAGTTTGTTTAAGTCTTTCTTCCTTCCTTCCTTCTTTCTTTCTTTTTTGATTTTTCAAGACAGGCTTTCTTTGTATAGCCTTGGCTGTCCCGGACTCACTTCGTAGACTAGGCTGGCCTAACAGTTACTCTTATAAACAGTGCTTCAAAGGAATGAACCAATATCCAACTGCCCAGTAAATGGCTCTCACCCTCTTCTCTTCCTTTGTTTCTCGGATGCCTCCCCAGCCCCTGTAGCTGCTCAGAACCTACATTTCCAGTTTCAGATCTCCCTACTGGTCCACACTACAGCTCTCGCCCCACACACCTGCACTGCTGTCAGGAACATACACATCTTCTCGCCTCCCAGATCCACACAGGTGTCTGAGTATATATCTTCCCGGGCCAGGCTGGGCCAGTAGCGGATGGACCCCTCTTTGGTAGCAACCATGACAGAAACAGCCTTGAAACAAAATCACAGTCATCAGCAACAATGCAAAAAGGTCTCACTCTCAAGCAGATACTTAGGGCACTGACGAAAACAAGAGTTGACTTTAATTTTATTATTTTATATACCTAATTATTTATCTTAGAGAGGGCCTCACTCTGCAGCCCTGGCTGCATTTCCAGCACTGGGATTACAGTGTGCACAGTAATGCCCATCAAAACCCTCTAAAGGAGATAAAACTGCCTTTGCCTTTCTGTTCCTAAGCGTGAACTTTACCACATGCAGACGGTGTGAGCACCCACCACAGGGCACAGTGCAGCTCTGTCGCCTAACCTGACCCAATGCTCAGGCCTCCCATTTCACCCTGACAACCAGTTTCCACCCCTGCAGGGCTGGCACTTTAAGATATCAGATGGCAAAACCGCAGACTAAATCCCAACCTTACTTTTCTACTTCAGCTTGCCCTAAGGTTTGTCTGAGTTATAGCATGCCCTGCGTGCTGAGCGGTGTGTTAGAGGTCACTTCCGGGTTCGATGCTGCAAACGAAACTGCTGTAGCACAAGTGACTTTTGGGCTGTTTCAATTCTCAGAAAAAATGATGGAAAATCGCAGGTAGACACACAGAGATGGAAAATATTACTAAATGAGATCACAGGCTCAGAAAGACAGTTTGTGCTCTCTAAAACTTAGTTTTAGCGTTTACTTCTTACAGATTTTTATTTATATGGTAATGAGTATATACAGAAACCAGGAAACTAAAAAGGGAGGAGAAAAAAAAAGCGATGAGGCTAGTAATAAAACACACGTGCTCTGCGGGAGGGAGGCGTTAAGTAGGGAGCAGGGAGCTGGAAGAAAGTCAGTGAGAGCCTGGTTATAGACTCCAGCATAGTGACACACGCCTTTAATCCCGGACTTTAGGAGGCAGAGGCAGGCAGATCTCTGAGTTTGAGGCCAACATGGCTTATAGAGTGAGTTCTAGGACAGCCAAAGCTACACAGCAAAACACTGTCTCAGAAAAGAGAAACCAAGAAAGGAGGGCAGGAGGGCGAGAATTGGGACCCAAGCATATAATATGCTGTTTTCAGCCCACCCAGGAGTTTTAGCTGCTGCACATCCGGCCTCACTGAGCAGGGCCATCATCAGCTGTGCAGGGGGACTCCGTGGTGTTTTGTGTGCATGGTTCTAATGGCCAATGATGCTAATCCGCTCTTCACATGCTTATCTGCTCATACTCACTCTGTAAAGCACATGTCCACTGAAGACTTTCACCCTGTTCTTTTTTCTTCCTTTGGTTTATATATGTGTATGAGTGTTTTGCTTGCATGCATGTATGTATATATTATACATATACACGTATCATGCAGTTGCTTGGTGCCTGTGGAAGTACGAAAGCATCAGATTCCCTGGAACTGGAGCTCCAGATGGTTGTGAGCCACCACGAGGTTGCTGGGAATTAAACTGAGGTCCTCTGCAGGAGCAACAAGTGCTCTTAACCTCCGGGCCTCTGCCATCTCTCTGCTTTTAAACTTTGTTTTGCGATTTTTTAAAAAAAATATTCTGGATATAAGTCCTCAGTTGGATTTATGAGTATTTCCTCAGTCTGGACCCGGTTGTTTCATTTTCTGATTTTATAAAAAGTATTATTTGTATGAGACAAGGTCTCACCATGTAGTTCTAGCTGGCCTGGAATTTGATGTAGACCAGGCTGGCTTTGGCCACATAGAGATCCACCTGTCTGTGCCTCCAAGTGGTGGGCTTAAAAGTGCACCACCACCCCAGGCTCTCAATTAGCTTTTTAAAAAAAGATTAAAAAAATTATGTGTGTATATGCTTGTCTGTATGCTCACTGCCTGCTTGCAGCTGTCTGCAGAGGTCAGAAAAGATCGCCGGATCCCCCAGAATCGGGGTTGCACGAAGTCATGAGTCACCCAGAGCCGGTGCTGAGCACTGAACCCATGTCCCCTGCATGAGCCATGCAGACTCTCAGCCACCATCTCAACACCCTTCCACCACTGTCAGTCACCTACCTGAACAGAGTGAACTTCACCTGAGGTTGCAGCGTAAGACAGTGCCACCAGGTCAGCGGTCCAATGGAGATCACTAGGGGGCAGCTGGAGCTCTTTGCAGACAGACAACTGCAAGACAAAAACCAAGTAGAAAACCTTCCCATTCAACCCAGTCTATTCATTCTGACTTCTCCAGTTCTTCCACTGATGTCATATGAATCCATCACTGGAATACTATCCCACAACGTCCTTTCTTCTCACAGCTCTTTTTTATCAGGTACAACAAAGTCAGGGACACACAAATGCCAAATGGACTTCTACATGAACTGTGTGCTCATGTTAGGTCAAGGGTTCCACTTGTTAGCAATGGTCCTCAACCCTCCTAATGCCGCAACCCTTTAATATAGTTCCTCATGTTGTGGTGACCCCAACCATAAAGTTATTTAGCTGCTACTTCATAATTTAATTCTGCTACTGTTATGAATCATAATGTAAATATCTGATAGGCAAACCCTGTGAAAGGGTAGCAACCCACACGCTGAGAACCACTGGGTTAGGGGAAGTGTCAAGGCACCCTGCAAAACTTTCCTAGCTAAGGCAGAATTTATTTGACATGTAAAATTATTATGGCCAGGGAGAAATTATACCAAGCTTTCTTGAAACCATTTCTTAGATGTGCACCTGAAGCTCCACCTCCCTCTGCTCACTCGGTGCACCCACAGACTTCCCTCACTGTCACACATCCTTTCTAAGCAGCTGGGGCATGGCAGCAAGTCTGCAGACAGGAAGAGTGAGAGAGGAAGGGGCTCCCACCCTGATGGGACAATGACTGACAAGGCAGTGACAACAGCTGGATGGTGTACCTACAAAGAGGCTGCTGAGGACATCAGATTCACTGACGGACCGTCACTGTTGGGGGCTGACACTGAGCTTAACCTGGCCCCTGGTGTCATTTTCCTCCTACGCTGAGCACATCTGAACCCACCTTAGAAGTAAGCCTGCTCGGTTCTGAGCTATGTGGGCAGTCTAGATTTCCTTAGGCAAACTGTCTAGCACTGTGGTTCCTGAACATTCTCAAAGTCTCTAATTTTATTAAGTGCAAGTAATATAGATTTTGCTTAAAAACTGCGTTAAATGGTTGAAGCCCTTCAGATGGGAGGATAAGGACTGTGTGTAGGGCTCTGTGTAGAGGAGCCTATTGGTTTGAATCTGGTCAAGGCTGGCTGAGGCTAAGGCAATGGGAGCCGCAGGGTCCATATTTCTTCCATACTGAACCTCATAGTTCCTCTCTTCTACCTTAGGCCGTTCATATCGAAAGTCTGTTAGCCAACAGCACGGCTCTTCTCCCCACCTGCTAATCACTTTGGAGTTTAAAGGAGGAAGACACAGTAAGAGCGGGGAGGGGGAGCACACTGTGCTGCTATTCCAGGATCCCCCGCCTCTCTCTCTCTGGCTGTCCTGAAACTCACCATGTACACTAAGCTGGCCTTGCACCAGTGCACAGCCACCTGACCTGTCTCTGCCTCTCAAGTCTGGAACTAAAGGTGCGTAACACCACTTGGGCTGTTTTGTTTGTTTAAAAAAATTTTTTAATTATTAATTTTATATGCACGAGTGTTTTGCCTCCATGCATGTATGTGAACTCCAGGTACGTCTGGTGCTGCTGCCTATGGAGGCCAGAAGAGGGCAGTGGATCCCTCTGGAACTGGAGTTATGAATACACATGAGCCACCAGGTGGCTACTAAGAACTGAACTGGGGTCCTCTGCAAGAGCAACAGGTTTGCTAAACCACTGAGCCATCTCGACAACCCCATTCCAGGGTCTTCAGAGGCAAAGAGGGTTGTTACCTCAGGAAAGAGGTGGATGGACAGAGTAACTCACAGGATGGGAACCTACAGTCTCAGTAGTATGTGGGGATGTGTACACACATGCGTGCGCATGCGCACACACACACATTCTCTCTCTGTGTCTCTCTTTCATGGGCTTCCAAGGCTGAAAGTATTATCTCTAGCTCGATGCAGGCTTCTAACACCTGTTGGACTTTCATTCAACTGTAGAAAGCACTCAGCCCTCAGAGTGGCACATGACACCGTGCAGGGTGTTGTGGCGGATGGACTGGGCTGGTTCTCCAGAGAAACCTCAACTGCAAGACTTAATGCTGAGCACATTAAGGAGGATATCGTGTGAAGGCACAGTCCCAGAGCCCTTAGAGGCAGCAGCTCAGTCATGCTCACTTATTTTAGCTGTACTGGATCCTTGGAGAAGGAAGAAACTAAAGACACCAACAAAAGAGTCGGTGAGGTAGCACACGCCTGTAATCCCAGCAGTTGGGGAGGGAGAGGCAGGTAGATCTCTGTGAGTTCCAGGCCAGCTTGGCCTACAAAGCGAGTTCAGGACCCTGTCTCAAAAAACAAAACAAAAAAAACCCCAAAACCCAAAGGAAAAAAAAGATACCAACAAAAGTAAATTATTAAATTTATTATTAAATTATAAATTTTAAATTATCTAATGAACAAATTATGAATGCACCACTCAGTGTTTCATATCCTGAGTCTCAACCAACGCTTGCAGACTCATGAACTTTAAAGAGCCAGCTGGGACCCTCTCCCGGCTTGCTGTCTTCAATTGTTTTGCCATTACCTTAGTGACAGGCGACACAGCAATCTTCCAGACCAGGAGCTTCTCTGGGCACACCAGGCAGGCCCAGCCGCCGTCGTGGATGTGGACGGAGAGCTGATCATCAGCTGAGGGGACAAGGCATGCCATGAGCCGCAGCACTCTGAGAGCACGAAAAGCTGTTCCACTTCCTCAGAGCAACATTCCTACCACATTTGTCACCAAAACAGCTAATAGAAGCACTACTGCTCTTACAGAGGACCTGGTTTGGTTATAGACAATCTGAGCTAGGCATGGTGTCACATGCCTTTAATTCCAGCACTCAGGAAGCAGAAACAGGTGGATCTCTTTCAGTCTGAGGCCAGTCTGGCCTACCTCTACTCCACTCTACCCCCTAAAAAAACAAAAAGTCAACTACACTTCTGTAAGAATCACTTATTAAGTTGATAAAGCAAACACTAATCCTCCCATTAACTACCATTTTTAAAGAAAAGAATATTCATCACACCCATTCAAAGGAATATAATTTTCAAATAGAGCTCACAAGGATATAGAAATCATTTCATCACAGGGAAACAACAGAACGTTGTTTACTATGGGAAAAACTAACGCACTGCTAGGTCTAAGCACTGGTGGTAAGCCTTCATCAATGTGTTAACAGCCTTGAGACTCTTAATTCATTTGAGCTTTGCTCTTTGGTTTTAGCCAGGGCAGCAGGGCAAAACACACAGCGTTGGAAATGAACATGCTAATATGTGGGCACACAGCCAAGCAATGTACAGCTTTCTGCTGAACTGGAACACCTGCCTGGGAGGGAGGTCAGCCCCTTGCACATCTGACCTCACATCAGATGAGGTCGTTCTGAAATGAAGGGAAGTTCTTTAAGTTTGCACACTCTTTGGTTTGTAGATCCCAATTTCTAAGGACCCACTCCTAAATTAGGTGAGTGAAGCTGTGTACTGTTTAAACACAGCCTTGTGGCAGAACTCAGAACTATGCTGAAAGGCTTAAACACAGTATAAATTATAATTTCCAGGGTGACAAAGAGACTGAAGCGGGGCGGGGGGAGGTGGGGATCAAAGCCAGGGAGAGAAAACCATGCATGGCAGAGGTTAGCAGCCTGAAAACCACGTCCCTAAAGCTCCAGGGACTGGAGCCATGATGCCTAAGTTGAAGGGGACAGGAAACATTCCTTTCACAACAGAACACTGTTATTCGTGTTAAGAATTACACGAATGGGCGGCTCAGTGGGTAAGTGCCTGCTGTTGAAGCCTCTTGATCTTCTCAAAGTTGTCCTTTGACCTCCACATGGTGTGACTGAGCATGAGTGACACACACAAATACTAAATTTTAAGTTTAAAAAAAGTAATAAAAAAAATAAAAAAAATTAATGAATGCTGAGATGCACTCTAGCATTTTGCCTTCCTTCAATGCTTGTAATGAACCACTGACGTGATTCAGTCACAACCCGCAGTTTGACAAACATCACTCTAGAAAAATGCAAAGGTCCAGAGCTGACCTGTTAATAAAGCAACTTGGGCAGACATAAAAGGCCTCTTGGTCTGTACTTCCCCATTCCTCTCTCCTCTCCCGCTGTCTTTCTTGGCCTGCGACTGGTGCCTGCCAACTCCTGCACCACCTCTATGTCGACATAGGCTTTAAGGGCACAATAATAACCTCATGAGCCTGTCACGTGACCTGTGGGAACCACACAGCACTCAGAACTGGAGGCAGAACTCGACTAAGACATTACTCAACCTAGCAATGCAAGGCTGCATTTTGGATGATTTTATAGCTAAATTTCATATATCTACTCAACTCAAAAGTTGGGAATGTACAAAGGGGACTGAAATTTATACTCATGGTTCTTAGAATCATCAGCCACTGATGTGATAATGTTACAATAATTCACTCAGCTTCACAAACCCATGTCTCAATGATGGTGAAAAATCACCAGGCTGCCCACTTCTCTACCCAACAAAGGTCAAATGTCATTGCTTTTGACCTGGTTATTGACTGATAAAAGAGACAAATGAAAAAGTGACACCTACCCTCAGCCAGGGTCAGTGCTTCCATAACCTTAACAGGGAGAGATGATCCAAACATCCTCACATCGTAGTTCACAGACTCTGATATGGAATGGTGGGGGTAGATCCGTGTAGGCGTTCCTCTAAAGAAAAAAGAGATAGTGTAACATAACTTTTAACCTGAAATTTCCCACTATCCTAGTCTTTATGAATCTATACATTAGAGATCTCTAGATGTCAGCTTGTGTACACTATAACTGACTGTCTTTCTCGATACAACTCTGGGAAACCTGGTGTCTTAGTTGTTTCCCACTGCTTGATATTGACCACGAGCAAAAACAATTTACAGTGAAAAGAGTTTATTTCAACATGACTGGCTTCTGACCACAGGTCCAGTAACCAGGAGCCAGCCCACTTTTACCTCTAAGATCAGTATTGTGAAGAATTCTTTTCAAAAAAATAAAAGTCAAAGCCAGGCATGGACAGGAAGCAGAGGCAGGCAGATCTCTGTATTGTTTGAGGCTAGCCTGGTCCACACGGTGAGTTCTGGGACCCTGTCTCAAAAAAACAAAGACAAGGACCCCACGTGTTCTCTAAGAATCAGTTATTCTTCGAATTATCACAAGACTTGTAGACTTATAAACTTTAATCATTAAGTCTCAATCAGACTCGGTATTTCCTGTTTTCATGCAGGAGAAAGCCACTTAAAATTTATATATATTTATATATGCACATATGTGCACATGTATATTATAAATATGTATGTGTGTGTGTATGTATGTATTTGGAACCCTTGGAACTGGAGTTAGATAGGTGTGAGCCATCTGACGTAAAAAAGGGAGCTTCTTGAAGAGCAGCAAGTGCTCTCAGCCTCATAGCCATCTTTCCATCCTGGAAATTCACTTCTTAAAGTTGATCAGAAGACATTCCTCTAGAAGGAAGGTATCCTGATTCTAAATTTCCGTATTAACTACAGGGAGGAGGGTTAATGATTCTGCTGGACATATACACTAGCCACCACATCAGTAGCTTCAGTAAAACAGTCTCTTTCTCATAGAAACTGTGTTTTATGTACCCTAGTCACAAAGTTACATTTTGTGCCCCGAAGGCCTTTAATTGCCAATCAGCATATAGTAATGGCAGTTGTTAGGCACCGAGAAACCATGTTGCCAGGGTTTGTAGGTTCTCACCATGAGTCAGATCTGTGTGGACACTGTATACTGAATCCTGTGCTTTGGTAAGTGCTGGGAGGCAAGAGCCAATTAGTGGAAAGTCACCAACAGCTGCACTAGGACCTAAGGTCATGGGTGAAAGACTTATGTAAGAACTTCTGCTTGTTAAGCTTGGAGCATCCTGAGATATCTTAAGCAAACATTTTTGTGGTATCTCTCTTAGTTTACATTCTTACAGTATCTTGCAGGTGCAGTATCTTGCACTATAAAGCCATCTGCCATAAAACTGTTCCGCTATCCCCTGTACCATATCTCCTTCAGTAATAAATTACTTCTTTGATGTCTGCCCCCCTTTCCTGTCTTCTCCCTATAAGTTATGCGTATTAACCCAATAAACCTAAGGCCTTGATCAGATATCCTGTCTTGGTCTTCCTTTCTCGTGTCTCTTGTCTCCCATTCATTTCACCCCTCCTTAGGAACCGTTGAAACCCTGCTGGATCAGGGCTTCGTGGCATTCGCAGGTAAGGATGCTGAGATCCTGATATAAAGGTGGAACTGTTAAATAGAATTATGGTAGCCAGGCAAGCTACTGCATGTTTGAAGTACCTGAAAAGTGGAGACAACGCATTGAGCAAGAGTCAGCCTGGGGTACACAGCATGACCTGTCTGAAAGTGGGCAGGTCAACGTTCCGGGCTGCCCTTCTACACTAGATCATAAAAAGACTGGACCAGACCATAATGAATTACTCGTGTCAAATGCCACAGTGTCGAGCCACAACTTTAAGCAAACGACTCCCTGAAACTGACCTGGTTTCCTTTCCTGCCTGTGTCAATATAATAAAGGAATCACTTTTGCTTTAATCTTTACAATAATCTGAAGTATGCTTCTTCCTTACAGACATTGCTTTGATACTGCTCAAAAGGTGCTTTCATTCTTTTTTGCAGCGTGGAGACTGAGTGAATTCATGAATCCAATAAAAAGACAGAAAAAGTGCAAAATGAGGGCCACCCTTGAAAAGCGGCAATACGCCAAGAGTGGCCACGACTACTTTCTAACTCTGCGGCAGCTTATGCCGCTGCCCGTTCCATCTGCCCGCTTTGGCGCTGAGCCTGCTGGTCACCGAACCCCAGCTTACCTAGAGCTCACCGAGCTGCGCCGGCCTACCGGCGAGAAGAGCACAGGCGAGCTAAGCGCGGACCCCAGAGACAGACCCCTCCTGCTCGCTCTAGGTGTGGACGCCGGCCCGATTCCGACGAGCGGACCCCGTCGGGTCCCTGGCCCCGGAGTCCGCGGAGAGGAGACGGCTGGAAACATGTCTGCAGGGAGCGTGGAGACAGCTCCACTCGGGGACAAGAAGCGTGAGCCTCGCGCGCCGGGAGCTTGAACACCAGAGGGGCGGGAAGGCGCCTGGAGATGACGTAACATAGGGCGCAGAACGGGGAGAACAGAGAAAAGGCGCGTGGCGATGACGACAACGCTCAGCGCCGAGCTACAGGGCGGGGTCGGAACCGGAAGCGCGTGTCTTGACGTCACATCCAGTACCGGGCGGAAACCGTTTTGAGTCCTTCGTGCTTGGTTCCTACTGTTGCTTCGGTGAGCGTGTCTCCTGGAGCCAATCGGTCTCCAGGGCCACCGAGACGTATAGCTGGAGAAGTGCTCTGCTCCAGCACTCAGGCTGGAGCTGACCCTCCGCGGGGAGCGCGGGCTGGTGAGGGAGGCCCCGGAGGGCGGAGCTGAGGAAGTCACGGTGCAGTGGACGCTGGTGTCGCCCGCGGTGTGCGGCTGTTTCCGCAGGGACTCGGCAGAGCTTTCCCCACCGTAACTCAGATCGGCCGCAGGCTTGGCCTTCCTCCGATGTCCGGGCTTTCTTTCGGGCCCCAGCTCTTGCTTCCCAGTCGCAGCTTGCTTCCCAGTCGCAGTCTGTTGCCAGAGGCAAGGAGAACTTTTCTCCCTTAGGTTGCCCTTGTCATGATATTGTAGTACTGAGAAACTGGCACAAGTGACACAGCATTTCACAGCTTGCCTAAGTTCCTTTCCTCAGTGGGGAAATGGTACCTACGCATTGGACTACCTCAAGGGATTGCAAGAGCATGAATGTGTAATGTTTACACATGCTGGAAACAAAGCCACAGTACTTGAGCAGATTTCTTTTTGCTGATTTTCACCTGCCTCACTCTTCCTAAACTAAGGCTTTAGGAAGGCAGACACTGCCGAAGCCTCTCTCAAGGCTACAGCACCGTTCTCATGCTGGGGCAGGAAACAGTAATGGAACTGGAGTAGCTGGACAGAATGTTAATAAATAGCAAGCGAGGACATTAAGAGTCTAATGAGGAAAGGCATGGAACTTGTCACTATGTAATATGCCATGTTACATATACAAACTTAGTGAAGTTTTTGAGTTTCTATAGCAAATTCTATTAAGAAACTGAATATGGGGAGGGGGCACACCTTTAATCAACGAGCACTAGAGAGGCAGAGACAGGCAGATGTCTTGAGTTCAAGACCAGCCTGGTCTACAGAGTTCTAGGACAACCAGGATTACATAGAGAAACCCTGTCTTAAAAAAACAAAACAAACTTTAAAAAGTGATACCAGACAGGACAGAAGTCAGCGCTTAGCATGTGTGGGGCCCTTGGTTCAACTTCAGCATCATAACAAACACAGGTTAAGTTCACTATAAATTTTAATCTGATATAAAATGTTAAAGACAAAAATACTGAGAAATAAATTGTGATGACTCAATTTAAAATTTTAAACACTTCCACGGAGCAAAGGGGCTTCCCACTAACCTGATTTGCAGCGGTTTTCTTTTCTGAGAACAACCCTGCAAGGAGCTGACCAACCACATGGACAGTGAAAGATGATTGTCACAGACGTGCTACTTATGTACTCAAAGACCACTCCACTCATTCATGGAGCCTGTCTTACTAATTAGCCAGTTCCCAAGTGTAACGTAAACTCTGTGGTTTTCAGGAAGAGGTTTCTTCCAGAATGACCAGAGGCAAATGGACATGGCAGGTGTGTCCCATTTAACTCTCTCTAGCTAGGCCACAGGCTCTACATCACCAGCATTAAAAAGAAAAAAAAAAAGTTTTTCATGAGACAACATCCCATCAATAGCACTGATACAAAAAATGTGCAAATTCATTGGCTGCAGGCATTGTTGTAAAAACAGTGAGCCTGCAGGTGACTAAAACTATAAGCATAGGACACTTCTCTCCTTTTATAGGGCAGTGCCATGTTAGGCTTCCATGTCCTCCAGAAGGAGGACTTCCAAACTCTTCAGATGTCTTTGAAGCAAGGTCTCACATCATGCCTAGTTTCAAACTCAGTATGTAACAGGGTTTGGCTTCCCAAGTGCCAGGGTCAGCGGTGTGAGTGCCATTCTCTCTGTTCCCCCAACCCCTTTGTTTTGGAAACCAGAACATTTATTTCATGACGGATTTCACGACTGACTCTTCAAGATGAACTGGATGCTCCAACTCCATTCTTGGGTTTGTGTTGCTCCTTCACAGAATCCACGTCTAAAGCTACAATGAACAATGTTTAGGTGCCTCCTCTCCCAGCCCCAGCCCTGTTCCATTTCTTAGCCTAGGCTCACAGTTACACTTTCTCTTGTGCTTGACGGGGTAGCCACACTTACCAGTGCAGCTGTACTTCTACAGGTAGGCCTTAGAGCCACAGCCGCAGGGCGTCAAAGTGTCTTACCGTGGCACTTTGCAAAGGACTGTTCCTTTCATCACCTTGCTTCTGCTACTGTGGCCAAAGAGCCACCATACTCAAGGCTGAGAATTATTATTCAGAATCAGCCCCATTAATGAAAATTTAAAATACAAAACTACAATATATGTAAGCATTAAGTATTTTAAACAGGTTTCTGTTTTCAAAATGCATGCTTCAGACAAATATAAAATTCATTTTCATTCACCTTTTTTGATAATACCTAGTCATTCATACCTTGCGCCTCAAAAGAAGTCATAAAACAAGGAAGTGAATAAAAAAATAGCTCTCCAGTTTACAGAATGGGACTTCCTTTGGCAAAATGCATCAGGCTCTCAAGTGCCCAAATGCTGAGGAACACTGCACATTCTGACAGCTGTAGCCTGTAGTGTTCCAAAACTGACACCTGAAGAAACATCAACAGACAGGGAAGACTTTCCCTAGCGGCCCCAGGTAGGTGCCCTAGTGATCAGCAACCTGGCTAAAAGTAACGAGGCCTTTAGTTTCTATCTCCCTTTTAAAGTTGTTACCTGAGAACAACTTGACTCTGCAGCAGGCAGAGGAAGTGAGGTCTGTGCTGAGCTAACAGACAATCGAAACCTGCAGTAACTCCTGCAGTAACTCGGCGCATCAGACGTGGAAAGTTACAATCTTAAAACTGCATGAAGGTCTGAGAGGACAGGTACATCTTAAAACAGTATCACACATTCTTTGTGGAAACAGGCGTATTTCAAGTAACTGAAGTGTGACTCAGGTTTCATACAGTCTCTAGGATCTGTTTTCTCTCAGTCAACCCACCAGCAACTGCTGCTTCAGTTTTGTTTGTTTTTAGACAGGGTATTGCTGTGTACATAATGAAGTTGGCACAGCCCTGCTTCAGCTTCCAAACAGCTAGACGGCAGGCCTCATCGGTGCCTGCTCCAGAAACTGCTCTGCTTCCTTATACTGACATGAAACTTTGCTTGTTCATGAGTCTCCTGTAAAGCCCATTGGGCTTCGAAAGTAGTTCTCCATGTGTCCCATGTTCAGTGATTTTTCCTTGGTCAAGAACAGCAACAAAATCGGCATTCTTAATGGTGGACAGGCGGTGGGCGATGATCAACACTGTCCGCCCTTCCATCAGCCGGTCCAGTGCCTCCTGCACCAGGTGCTCGCTTTCAGCATCCAGGGCACTGTGGCAGACACAGGCACACACAGGAGGAGACAGAGATGTCAGAGCTGCACACGCCACTAAGACACCCACCAGCACAGATACACTACCATGATCACACATGTCAGATACCACTCACCTGGTTGCTTCATCAAGAAGAAGAATTTTGGGGTTCTGAAAAAGAAAAGCAATTTATTAGCAAACGCAGCTCTGGACAATAAGGAGTGGTGAGATGGCTCAGCAAGTAAAGGCACTTACCACCAAGCCTGAAAACCTGAATTTGGTTCCCAGATTCGACACCATTAGGAGAGAACTGACTCCCACAGATTGTTCACTGACCTTTGTGTACCCCTGACCCAAGGTAAATAAGATGTTAAAAAAAAGCATTTAAGGCTAACTATTATAGTTTTAAAAGACAGAAGGAGCAGATGAAGAAAGAGATGGCTTGGTAATTAGAACTGCTGCTCTTTAAAGAACCCACAGGGCAAAACATGTATACACATTAGGAAAAAAAAGGCAGAAGGAATACAGTGCTGCCCTGTGATGTGCTATTACTGCCTCTAGCAGTCAGACAGGAAGCGCTCAGGCAGGCACCAGGACAAAAGGCAGAGAGTGGCCTAAAGCTGATGAAGAGGATGACAGGAAGAGGAGAGCTGCAAAGAAACGGCCTGTCACCATCCCATGAAGGAGCCTGTCCCATGCACCAAGGCCACAGAATTGTATGTGGATGGGAATTTCCTGAATCTTGATCCTCTTCCTCATCTTAATAAAGAGAGGCCACTCCTACCATCTTCATGAGTGTGTGATGGAGGTGATTGCTCAAGCTGAAGCCACGGTCACTGGTATCACTAGATGTGATGTGGCTTAAAGCATTGTTATCTGCTTGTCAGTGAGGAAATAGAGAACCTGAAACAGGCAAGTGCGGTCTCCAGCTCTCTCCCAAGTCCTCTTAATAGCTTAGTTAAAAATAGTAAAATAATGCATAACACAGAAGAAGTAAAATTAAACCAACATAGACACCAATTTCGAATTTTTCCCCCTAAGACTCTACCTGTAAGAAATAAAAGGTACCCGCCCCTAAATCAACCAAGGCACAGACGGCAATTGATTCAGCAACAGGTAAAGGAGGCTCTCAACAGCACACAGAAGTTCAGACATCACTGAGAGCAATGAGCAGATGTGGAGATGTGTATTGTCTGGCTCCACTGGACTGTCCAGAAAGGCAAAACTAGACCAGGTGCCCCATGGCGTCCTGGGCAGGGTGGAGAGCTAAGGCTATGTAGACAAATGTTAACATTCTAAAAGACAAAGTACAGGAAGCAGGCATCCTACGGAGCTGAGCTCCCGTGATGCCACTAGCAATCACTTACATGCTGAGAGGAGTAACGAAGGAAGACGTTGATTCCTCAGAGGCAGGACGTCTGACCCCAGCCAAGCTGCTCCTGGCTGGAGCCTGTCTGCCTGAGGTGTCTGATCTTTTCCTCAGCAGAACTGAGTAAAGGTTAGACAACTGCATATTGGCATCACTTTTTGCTAATAACCAGTCAACTGAGTCTTCTAGGTAAAAGATCCATATGCTAAGTTCTTCCCTACTCTTGACACCCCTTTAACACTGTGCTCTTGAGAAATTTCTCAAATATGGTAAATACTTGGACTATAAGCCCTTGATAGAATTGCCAACTTTCCTTTTTACCGGACCAGCAGCCATATATAATACATTATACATACATTTATATATACATATACACACACATGCATTCGTGCATACGTACACACATACATACATACATACATTCATACACACATGCCCTCCTCAAAAAAAAAGTGGGAACTGTTGGCTCTCTCACCTTTAGCAGAGCTCTGGCTATTGCGATCCTCTGTTTCTGCCCACCTGAGAGAAATAGAGAAGGCAAGCTTAACAAAAAGTCTTAGGAAATTTTCTAGTAAGACAAGCGACAATTTGAAGGAAACGTCTTCCATTTTTTTTTTAAACAATAGAAATTTGTTTTGGGGGATTTTTGTGTGTGTGTATTTGTTTTGTTTTGTTTTGTTTTTGGCTTTTCAAGATAGGGTTTCTCTGTGTGGCCCTGGCTGTCCTGAACTAACTCTGTAGACAAGGCTGGCCTCAAACTCACAGAGATCCACCTGCATCTGTCTCCCCAGTGCTGGGATTAAAGGAATGTGCCACTACACTTAGCAAAAATAACAACCAGTACGTTTAAAAACAACAGAAATTTGTTTTTAAACATAATGTTGGGGCTGAAGAGATGGCTCAGCTGTTAAGAGCACTGGCTGCTCTTCCAGAGGTCCTGAGTTCAATTCCCAGCACTCACATAGTGACTCATAACCATTTATGATGCAATCTGGTGCCTTCTCTGACCTGCAGGAACACATGCAGGCAGAATACTGTATAAATAATAAATAAAAATGAATTTTTAAACAAGTAAACATACTGTCTTACTAAATTGCAAAATAAGCAATTAGCATAGCTAAAACATACTGAGGATTTCCTCACACAGGACATTTGCTAAGTGCAGCAGGCACGTTAGTCTATAACAATCATTGAAACAGACCCTATAACTGCTTTCATCTTCACAGATTAAAGTTGATGCCAGAGGTGGTAGTGCATGGCTTTAATCCCAGCACTTGGGAGGCAGAGACAAGTGGATCTCTGAATTCGAGGTCCAGCCTGGTCTACACAGACTGAGCTCCAAGACAACCGGGACTACAGAGAAACACTGTCTTAAAAAAACCAAACCAAATGAAAAACAAACCCAAAACCAACCAAACCAAAATAAACAAACAGAAAACAAAATTAAAACAAACAACCCTTCCCCTGGGGGGGGGGGGAGAAACAGGCACAACTAGGCACACACCTTTAGTCCCAGCACTCAGGAGGTAGACAGGTGGACCTCTGCAAGGTGAAGGTAGCCTAGGCTGTATAGTGAGACCCTGTCTCAAAGACAAAACAACTAAACACAAAACACCTGGGGCACAGCGTGAACTGTCTCATGGCTGGCAATGGGAAGAGCCTACCCCTGCACTGACATGCAAGCCTCGCTTCCGGCCTTCACTCACACATTCCCCACACACTGAGGGAACCTGAAACTCCTTGGGAGCAAAAAGAAGCAATGACACTCCGGGCATATCTCCAGCGCTCCACATCGGCACACAGCCTCAGGCTTCCCTTCCTGTGTTCTGTCTCCTTGCCCCCAATTAAATTCCTTTTTTTATAAAAGTTGCCTTGGTAATGGTGTCTCTTCACAGCAACGAAATAGGGACCACGACAGCTTTCTCCACAGGGCTTCTTTGGGATAATCCCCTTTTCTTTAGGCAGGTTCTTATCATCTGCCTCCCTGTCAAAATTTTTTGATTAAATTTTTATTTTTTATATTAATTAGTTTATTCACTTTGTATCCCAGCTGTAGCTGCCTCCCTCTGTCAAATCTTTTAATTCCCTATAGCTTCAAGCTGCCAAGCACATCTTTCCTCAGATGGAAGCAAAAGCTTGCTGTCATTGTGCAGTACTCAGCAGCAGTCCTGAGGAAGGTTCTGGGTAGAAAGTGAAGGAAACACACCCTTTCAGAAAGGATGAAGTAAATTTTCTAAGCCATAAAGAGGAAAACCTCATCAATAAATGGCAGAGCACTGGGAACCACATGGGAACTCCCCAGGGCAAGTGCTGCTGCCACACTGACAGGAGTCGGCCAACGAGAGAAACGTTCCTGCCACGTACCGGACAGGAGGATGCCCTTCTCCCCGACCACAGTGTCAAAGCCCTGGGGGAAGCTCCGGATGAACTCAGCCGCATTGGCCACTTCTGCTGCCCTCTCCACCTGCTGGGCTGTGACCGAGGAGAGGCCAGCCGCACCATAGGCAATATTCTCTGCGATAGAGCAGGAAAACAGGACGGGCTCCTGCAATCAGAAATGCAGCACATGTGTCAGGAACTTCAGCAGATGCCCGGCAGGCACCATGGGCACCACGGAGCTGAAGACAGGCCTCAACCGAGGGCTGCATACACTTCCCAGAACAGGACTCTGTCTGGAGGTCTTGGCTTATGACCTCCCCCAGCTGATTTTAGAAGTTCCAGTTTAGGGGCCAGCAAACAACTCTGGAGGTGTTTGTTGTCAAGCCTGACAACCTGAGTTTAATGAGTTCAAGCCCCAGCACCTACAGCGCAAGGAGAGAAGCAACTGTCCTAAGCTGTCACCTGACCTCCACATGCACACCATGCCCTCATAAATAATGCAATTTAATAAGTGGTCCCAGTTTACCACCACCAAGACCAGCCTGATCTGTTGTCTTTACCACACTGTAGGAAGGAGATGGCAAGATGGGGGCCCACAATCGCCAGCCCGGGATAACCTTGTAAATCTCAGCTCCTCCCCTAGGGCTGACAAAGCCTAGAAGACTCAAGTCTGACTGCCTGTCTTCCATGTTGGTATAATATTCCTTTGGAATATAACAATTTACTGTTGTTCATTCAAATGCTGATTTCTCTCCCCCACTATCTGGTTTCAATCCAGACACTGCATTGTGATGCTTATTCTAAGCATCATCTGTCTCAAGTTTGTGTAAACATGCCATCATTTGTTCTCTATATTGTCAATTAAAACCAGCCACAGTGCTGAGCAATGGAGAGGATAGGGTGGGACTTCCTGCTCCAGAGAAGGAAGGAGGAGGAAGCAGGAGGAGAGGAGGAGAATCTCCAGGAGAGGTCTTGGAACCATGTGGTGAGATGAACTGGACCTAAGATATGACTAAAAGCAAGTACAATGGATGAAATCTGTATGGTAGGAAACTATGCGGGCTTGGAGGTGTAGGATGAGTAACTGTTGCCCAGCTTTGTGCTCTAGGTTAATTAAAAAAGTCCCAGTCTCTGTATGGTGATTTAGTTATACAGCTGTTTAGGAATAACCGCTGCTTAACTAAAAGATAAATCAATAATAAATATTAATAACCACCAACACTTCCACCACAAACAAAGGCCCATGTCCACTCATAGCACTCTGACACACAACCAGACCCCCCAGCAGCCTGCCAGAGCCCCTCCAAGTGCACCGGTATCTAGTCTCCTCTGCCCTCATGACACATGCTGCTGAGGTCTGTTCCAGCTAGAGCAGGAGAAGTCCCCACCAGAGTGCGGGGGGGGGGTACAGGAGTGTGATCACAGATGCACAACGGTAAGAGAAAACACACAGTGATACAGTTCTGCATCGCCATGCAAAAGAGCCACACTTTGGCCCCATGGCCATGCACCATGGGAACTGGGAACAACCGTAAGAGCTTCTGCAACTCCTTCCTCCAGACCCTCCACGCTGCAAAGAAACAGTAGTCTCAGACCTCAGAGAAAAGTCAGCGCGTCCACTGGTGAAGTGTTTCGAGTGGGGGGTGGGTGTGATCCATCTGGGAGAACCTGACATCCCCTGTCTTCTTACCTGACTTACTGTCCCAATCTTGGACCTCAGCCAGATGGGGTTTAGCTGTCGGATGTCATGGCCATCAAGGCTGACTGTTCCTGTTGGGAGAGGGCAGAGGTCACTGCAAGTCAAGGCTGATAACCAAGGTGAACACTAAAAGGACCCACTGGGAAAATTCCAGATCCATTATCTCTCTCTCTCTTTCTGAGACAGGATATCATGGAGTCTAGTTAACTTCAAGCTCACTATTGTAGCCCAGGGCGACCTTGCACTTGTGATCCTCCTTTCTCTACCTACCTGGGGCTACAGAATGTGGCACTATTTGACCCCCTCCTAATGCCGTACCAGGGATCAAATCCAGATTTTTATGCACACTGAACAAGCAGTAACCAGTTGATCCACACCCCCAACTCCCACTAAAAATCTAATTTCTCTAGTGTCCACATGGAACCTAAAAACAACTCAGCTGGGACTTTCAGAGCAAGAGGGAGTCTTCCGGAAGGCCTGAGGCCAGGCCTGCCCTAGTGCAGGGTGAGCTCAACCAGCCACCTTTCCAAGTCTGAGGCTGTGGCAGCTGCACTCCCTGGCAATGCTGGTGTTCCGTGAACCCGATGCCTTACGCTGAGCCTTGATTCCGGAGGACTGTGTGGGACAGGAGCACACACCATGCACTGCCTAGCAGTTCTGATGGAGGCCTCCTGACTCTCAAGTCTCCTGCTCATGCCAGTGTCAGAGAGACCATGAAAACCTGGCCCAGAGCTGAAGGTCTACAAGGGTTCTGCAAGTTTAAACTGGAGCCTCTTCAGCTGCTCCATCCAATATTGTGGAACAAGACACATACACATATATCCCACGAATAAATGAGACAGTCTCACGCTTGTTTTCTAAATCCAAAACTTAAAAATCATATACAGATCATCTACTCTACACAGGAAATGGGACAAAGATATAAAATAACATACTTTTGCTCTTAAAGGGGAGTATAATCCAAGTGAAAACATAGCCAGGCGTAGTGGTGCATGCCTTTGTTCCCAACCCTTGGGGAGAGAGATCCAGACAGATCCCTGTGAGTTACAAGCTAGCCAGGGCTATATAATAAAACCCTGTGTCAAAATAAGAGGAAAGAGGAGGAAGAAGAAAAAGAAGAAATGAAGAGGAGAAAAAGGAAGAGGAAAAAAGAAAGAAGAGGAGGAGGAAGAAGATGATGATGATGATCTGGGCTGGTGAGATTGCTCAAGAAGGAAAGGGCTCGTCGTAGACATTACGACCTGAATTCAGTCAAGCACACAATAGATTAAAATCAAATGACAGATGCATGCCTATAATGCCAGCTACTCAGAAAGCTGAGGCAGAAGGGGCACAAGTTTAAAGTCAGCCCGCAAAACTTACTGAGAACATGTTTCAAAAGAAAAGGTAGGAAGAGGTTTGGGGGAAGCCCTGCCAGCTCAGAACAATGCTGGCAGCATCACCACTCGGAAGTGGACCCAGCCACCAGTTACCGTGCCTACAACAACCAAGGAAGTGGACATGCTAGTCCATGCTTGGAATCCCACCACTCAGGAGGCAGATGTAGGAGGATTGCCACAAGTTTGCGGTGAACCTCATCTACATGGTGAGTTCCAAGCCAGCCAGAGCTCCAAAGAAGACCCTGTCTCAACAAACCTAACCAAACAACAGCAGAGGAACAGCCTGGAGGCAGAAGGCCTCGTGCAATCCTTGTGATTGCTACCTCTGCACATGGCAGAGCAGTGCTTCAGCCGTGGGCATGTGACACTCCACAGTACCCTCGGCCGCTGGTACCTGAAGGCATTCACTGGGTACTGCTGGGCAGTCTGCTGACCCTCTCCTACAGCATGAACATAGGGGGTGTCATGAGCATGGAAACCAGAGCTCTGGGCATGGGGTGGGAGCAGACAACAGGAGGGGACACAGCTTGGGGATGACTGTCACAGGGTCACCTACCAGAGTCTGGGTCATACAAACGCAGCAGCAGTGAGATCACAGTGGACTTTCCGGAACCACTGGGGCCAACCAGTGCTGTGACAGATCCAGATGGGATGGAAAGGCTGAAATCCTGGAACACGGCCATCTCTGGGCGAGCAGGGTACGTAAAGTGCACATTTCTGAACTCCAGGGCACCCTGGAAGCTTTTCTCATCCAACACGATCCCCTCTGAAACACAAGAGGGATCACAGACAGCTAAAGCAAACTCGAAGCTCCCGGCCTGGCGTGGCCCCCTTGGCTGCGTGACATGAACACTCCCAGAACACTCCATCCTGGAGGGCACTATGAGCAGCGGGCCCATCTGCCGGCCTCTTGCATAGGATAGTGACCTCACAAACACGAGGTGTCGCCTCTGCTTAGGAGGACTTCCTAGTCGTACACAATTGCAGCGTGTGAAGCTCCAGCCCTGGGAGTCCAGTTTCCACTCAGTAAGTCTCCTCAGGGCCGATGCACACATGCAGCTCCTGTGCAGAGGTCTTCATCCATCAAATAACCATTCTGAGCGCAGTGATGGGGACATACGGCAGCCGTAAGGATAAGGACTGTCAAAGGTTTATCTGGCCCTGGTGTGACTTCGGCTGGATATGAAATACACACCCACCTACCACTGTGTTTCATGCCGGAGCGTTTGTTCTGAGCAGCACCAAGCTCACTGTACTGCAAGCACCTAGCAACATGCAGCATCCTCGAGTGGTGAGTGCTGCTACTCACGACCACCCTCCTCCCACATCTCCAGCAGCTGCTCTAGGCCCGTAGCCCAAGGGAAACTGATGACAGAGAAGGAGATGGTCCTTGCTACCGAATACCAGCAAGAATGCCAAGAAATGGAAAGCCTTTCAGTCACCCCTCCCCCAAACCTCTTGCAAGTGTCAGACTCACTGAGGAAGATTCTAGAAGGCCACCTGGGTGTTTCACACCAGGCCTGCCTGCTGCTCTCTGGCCCTGGGGGCAATGACTAGCTGCAGGTCATGAGCAGCACACCATATCATCAGCCCCACATTTCCAGGACATGCCCTGAACTGTCCCCACCACTGTCCCTGGGATCCTGACCTACTCCCTGCCTCCACCTCCTGGCAGTCTCTGAGGAGGGCGGAATGCTGCTCTAACCCACAGCTTGCCTTAACCCAGCAAGGCACAGCCCCACCTCAGACCCACCATTAAACGGCAGCCGTGGCTGTCTCTCCAGCAGCTCCCAGAGCCGCCCACCAGCACCCAGGCCTTTCATCAGCTCGGAGTAGAATGAACTCAGACCTGCGGACAAGAGAAGTCTACCATCAGCTGACAGGATGGGCCCCCTCTCCTGCAGCCATCTGGCTGGAGGAGCTGCTCCTCGCAGCCACCCTCCCCGGGCCTCTCTGCAGCTCCTCTTTCTTAGCACTCACGGGTTCCTCTCGGGAAAAGGAAACTTAAAGGCCTGTGACTGGGGGGCTGGAGAGATGGCTCAGTGGCTAAGAGCACTGGCTGCTCTCCCAGAGGTCCCGAGTTCAAGTCCCAGCAACCACATGATGGCTCATGACCATCTATAATGGGATCTGATGTCTTCATACAGGCATACATGCAAATAGAACACTCATATGTATAAATAAATCCTTTAAAAAAAAAAAAGTATGTGACTGCCCTGCTCCCCAGGGCCCAGGGCCAAGTCACATCACCGCTCCTCAGACAGCATAGCAAGTGCAGCAAGGGCCACCCCATGTGAACCGGAATTCTACAAAAAAAGGGTCTACAAGGCCTATTAGGCCATGGAGGGAGGAAAATCTTAAACGTTCATTAATAAGTGAAAGAAGCCAGCCAGAAAAGGCTGCATGGTTTTGTGTGTGTGTGTGTTCTGTTTGTTTTTTGACACAGGGTTTCCCTGTGTAACCTTGGCTGTTCTGGAACTCACTTTGTAGCTCAGGCTGGCCTCAAACTCTTAGAGATCCACCTGCCTCTGCCTCCTGGGTGCTAGGAACAAAGGTGTGCACCACCACTACCTGGAAAGGCTGCATGCTTTAATTGATTCGATAACACTTGAAAACTTCAAAACTATATTGATAGTAAATGTGGTCTGTGGATGCCACGAGTGGAAGACAGAACAGTTAGAAATGGAACCATACAGGGCAACAACTGTTGCAGATATTTGATCCCATTGTGATCCCCCAAACTGTGAACTGTAAAGCCCGTTTCTTTTTTGGTGTGGTTGAGCCCTATCACACACTTTAATCCAAGAACTTTCTATTTATTGTAAACAGGTGATTATGGTCTGTTCAGCCAGCCCTAGCACACACCTTTAATCCAAGAGCTCTCTGTACACAGGATTTAATAAAGTTAAACCTAGGTCAAAAGGCGAAGCAAGAAACCAGCTGACAGGGATTAAAGAAAAAGAGGGACTTTGAGTTGAGGGGTGTTTAAGACAGCTTGGAGGAAAAGCCTTTAGCTCAAGCTCTGGCTTTAGCCTAGGCTTCAGCTCCCTGGCTTTTTGGGGCTTTGAACTAGCAAGCCTTCAGCCTTGGGTTTTTTGGCTTTTTCCTCCTGGGCTGTCAGCTGAGCTAGTGAGCCTTTTGGGTTTTTTTTTCCATCTGACCTGAGCTGAGAAGGAAGGTCAGCTGGGTGCTTTTTCTGCCTCTCTGAGCTAGCAGGACTTTACCCCAGTGTCCGGCTCCTGAGTCCTTATTGATAAAATAGAACGGTTGGCATTTTCAACATTGTTTATAACAACAAACAACAGCAACCCCTTTGTGATATTATAATGGTGAATTTAGGATACTATACACTTGTCCAATCCACACAATGTGTGGTCACCAAGAGCTAACCCTAATGTTAACTTTGGCTGTTAACAATGTGTCAATGTAGGCTACGCAACTGTGTAACAAATGGACCACTCTGGTGAACAGGATGACTGTCCTGAAACTGGGGAGGGGCAGTCACTGTAAATGCAACAGTGTTGCTTTTAAAGAATTCTAAGGCCTCTAAATTTCAGGTCAGGCTCCAGGACAGCAAAGACTATGCAGAGAGCTTATCTTAAACAGATAGACAGACAGACAGATGATGGATGGATGGATGGATGGATGGATGGATGGATGGATGGATGGATGGATGAAGTCCAAAGCTGAGTGTGGTGACCCAAACCTCCAGTACTCAGGAGACTGAGGCAGGAGGACAGATTTCAAAGACAGCCTGTGCTACATAATAAAACTAATCAAATAAAAAAATCACTAGATATTTATATTTATCAAAAATGTATGTGTAATACAAATGCTACTCTCAGCTTTTCCCAGAGAAGCCTGCCCTTGTAGCAAACAGCAGTGAACAGAGAGAGACTCAGCCATGATGCTAAACTTGGTGAGCTCAGCCCTGACAGGGCTTTTAGGTCACCTCCACTAAGGCTCAGGAACATTTGCCAAAGAGTGATCAAAAGGATGTCAGAGCAAGAAGATAGGAGTAAGGCTGGCAAATGCCATCTTCTAGGTACCATAAGCCACTGCAGTCATGACTCACAGGAACTGCAGGAGACTGGCTCTGCAATGATGAAAGAGGGGTCTCCAGAGTCCTGCCCACAAGGCTGGGAAACGGGGGGGGTCACTGTCCTCAGACAGAGTCAGGCACTCTTACCCAGAGTCATACTGACAGTCCAGGGGAAGCTCAGTGTAACACAAAACACAACAAAAAATCATGAGCTCGAGGAAGAGATTTGTGGAGAAGAAGACTGATGGGGCCGGAAGGGAGAGGAGAGGGTGGGAAGAGCCGGAATGTACCAGGCACGTGGTATGAAACTGTCAAAGAACAAGACAAACATGACAAAAACTTCTCATTACTTCTGGGGAGCGAGAGGAAAGAGGGGCCCTGAGGATGGACAGTTTGAGGCTCTGGGCAACAAAATGTGAGAGGTGAAAGTCTCACCATCCGGGCTCGGGTCTCCATCATTCCTGCCACCCATCCTGCTCTCCCCTGGGCAGAGGCTGTGATGGGAGGCTGGGAAACGCAGCTCCCAATGGTCCTGAGCTGTGAAAGGACACAAGGCCCCCAAGTCCCCAACAGGGAGCCTGCTCACCCACTCACCTAACTTCAGCTTTGCTTAAGGGAACGGCACAGTACGCGTGCCTGCTCAGTGGGGCCCATTTGGCAATGTGTACCCTCAAAGCCTGTTGACATGTTATACCTCCGATGCTCAGTCCAACCCAGAAAGCGTACATGAGGAAGGAAGAAAGCTCGCCCACGGTCATGGAGGCGCTGCCCATCAGCAGGCCTCCCTTGTACAGGACCGACAGCACAATCAGGTTTCCCGAGAGCCCCGTCTACAGGAGGAAGAAAACAGAGAGGTCAGTGGGACCAGAGACCCCCTGGGACACAAAGGCATAAACTAGGCCTCTGGCTCCCTTTTAATACATAAGATTTCTCATGAAAAAGCTTTGAAATATTTGCCACAGTGAAAAAAAATACTTGCCTCCCCACAAAACCTTAGATGTCATTGCTCCTTGGGCTGTTCCCCAAAACCCACTCAGCCTGTTAAAGAAGACAGTGACCCAAGCCTCCCTAATCTGCCCTGTCCATGGATCTGAGGAGACGTCTTCCACATGGAGCCGCAGCCTTGCTGCCTGAGCTCTGCTCCTGTGCGTGTGGGCTGCAGTCCCTAGTCAGACCTCTGAGCTCTGCTCCTGTGTGTATGTGAGCTGAGGGCCCCTGGTGACACCTTCTCTGTGCTGCTGCTTCTTCGCAATCCACTAAACGGCCTCTGTTTTCTTGTTCATCCGTGTTTGACAGTCTCCCTGTTTAGTCCTGTTTGCCCCAGAACTCACTGCGTAGACCAGGCTGGCCTTAAACTTACAATGATCTGCCTGCCCCAGGCTTCTGGGTATTCTCAGCACACACACTGGTTTTCTATCCAGGGCTTCTGGTACTTTATAACCAGTTTCTTACACTTTCTTCTAGAAAGTATATATAATCTCGAACGGCACTAGTCCAGTGAGGCTAACCTGAAGGACCCAGAGGTCCGTGTGAACATTTGTTGTGGGCCAGTCCACACAGCACAACTACCCAGTGTCAGTGGCTCTCAACGCTCCTGGCCACATGCTGGGGACAAGCACCTGAGCTCACACATAATGACTTTTTCTCTGGTTCTACTTTCTTGTTTTTTTTTCTTCTTCCATAAAAATAGCTTGAAGTCCACATCATTCTTATGGCTGAAATAACATCATCTCTACTTATGTCAAGAGTCACAGAATGACACAACCATCCACTCACTGCTCCAAAGAAGCCAGCTCGAGCGAAGGCCTCCTTCCGTGCCAGCTGCAGCAACTGGTCCACACGGCCGCTGTACTTTTCCACCTCCATCACCTCCTTCCCGAAAGCTCGGATGGTTCTTATGTTTCCAATTCGCTCCTCAGCTAACTGTGAGGATTTGAACAGATGGTGAGGGCTGGGAAGAAGGCTTAGCAGTTACGAACACTTGCTGTTCTGGCAGAGGATCTAGGTTTGGTTCCCAGCATCCATGTGGGCTTACAATCATCCGTAACTCCAATTCTAGCAGATCTGATGCCTTCTTTCCTCCACAGGGACCAAGCCCACATGCGGGGCACAGACATACACGCAGGCAAAACACTGACACGTGGAGCAACACACACACAGAGCAAAGGGGGGAGTGTCCAATTGCAATTGGCAGCAAAATGAAAATGTGCCTCTTGTTCACGATGCTGCCAATGGACGGCTATGTGTGAAGCAGGGAAGATCTCAGAGCAGAGAGCAGAAGAACCCATCACGCTGTCAGAAAAATGTAACGGGCAGGGCTGAAGAGATGGCACAGCCAGGTAAGCATGTTCACTGCTCTCACTGAGGAGCTTACCAGCCTCTGCCCGTAGCTCCAGTCTCAGGGCACCAAATGCCCTCTTCTGGTCTCTGCAGATAACTGCATTTTTGTATACATCCCCTCATCCATACATATGTAGTTTAAAATAAAATAAATCTTTTAGAAGAAGACACTGCCTCAGCCTGCTTTACCAGCTTAGTGAAGGACATGGTGCCAGCTTTTCCCAAAGCACATCAGCTTTCAATTGATTTTATTTTTGTCTTTTGTTAAAAAAAAAAAAAAGGTTTAGCTAGTCTCAAATTCATGATCATCCTGCCTCAGGCTCCAAATGCTGGGCATGCAGCCAGTGTCCCACCACACCTGGCCATATTAGCTTTTTGTCTTACCAGGAGCAGTGATAGAAAAGAGTGGGAAATTGACACAAGCCAGGTGTGGTTCACAACTGTAACACTAGAACTTGGGAGGCTGAGGCAGGAGGATTACCATGAATGTGAGGCCAGCCTGGGCTATCTAGTGAGTTGCAGGCCAGCCTGGAAAACACAGCAGGTTGGCTGCCCTGTGGGGTAAGCGGCTAGCCAGGTGTGGAACATTCTGCCTCTGCACCGAGGCCATCACTGGGAGAACGGGAAGACACTGAGTTTCTTTCCATGATTTCCAGCTGGCACTGGAAAGGAACCAGCTTGCACATCAGGCATCTGCCTGCGGCCCCGGCCTCACACCTGGGTCACACACACGGGAGGTCAGTACCTGTGTGGCTTGCGCCAGGGAGTCCTGTGTGGCTTTTGACAGTTTCCGTAGATATCGCCCGTAAATCACTGCAAGGACAGAGATCGGAGGCACCACGCCCAGAACAAAAGCGGCCAGGCTAGGTGACACAAAAAACTGTGAAGGACAAAAGTCAAGAGCATTTGTTCCTTGAAGCGGCAAGGCACCCGAGACCTACAGTGTACAGCCTGGAAGACAGTCTCCAAGCCACGCCTCCTGTTTGGGTTCGAATTTCCTGGCACCTTTGATCCTCACAAAACCCACCATCAAAAGCCAGGTATGGTGATGTACACCTTTAATCCCAGCACTCAGGAGGCAGAGACAGGGGACCTCGAGTTAGAGGTCAGCCTGGTCTACACAGTGAGTTCCGGGCCAATCAGGCCTACACAGTGAGACCCTGCCTCAAAACCATAAAAACCCGGGGTTGGCACACTACCATGGAGAACTGCGCCTCACTGCTGGAGAAAGGATGTGACCGGCACATCCTCTGGCTAGTTCTAGTATGTTCTAGTGTGTCAGACCACGTCAGGAGATTCGGAGGGAGGAGCAGTGGAGTGAGGCCTGCTGTGCTCCGCACTGGTGAGTTCTAAGTTCGGGAACAATCCGCCTCGGTCAGAGCAGTCACCAAAGCGCCGCAATTCCTAGGGAGCTGAAACAGGGCTCGGAAGGCTACTGCCACAGGCTGGGGTGGCTGCTCCAGGCTCAGCAGCCTGGAGCCCATGGACCAGCCCAGGTCAGTTTAGCCACAACAGTGGCTCAAAGAACAAGAACCTTCCTGAAGTAGCAGCTAGACTTCCCCAGTTCTGCAATGCGCTGATTGTTTTAAAAGGTACTAGTGATTCTTCAAAATCTGCCAAACCTCGGCTGCACAGAAACTAATATGAAAGGCACAAGGTCTCCTGACGGGCGTGGCAACACTGAAGACTGCAGCATAAAAATAGATGGACTGACTAATTGCTCATTTCTATTTTTATTTCTTTTACTATTGCTGTTTCTTACTCTCAAATCATAGTTTTGCTAAGTAACTGACAATACTGTTTTATATTCTGCCCTTTGCTTTGGCTTGGTTTTGGGTCTTTGTTTTTTAACACAGTCTCATATAACCCAGGCTAGCTTCAAACTAGCTTGTGTAGCCAAGAATGACCTTAAACTTCTGATTCTCCTGCCTCAAAAGTACTGAGTGCTGGTGTTACAGGCATATGCCACCATGCCCGGCTTATGCAGTACTGGAGATTGAAGCCAGGGCTCAGTGCATGATGGGGAAGCACTTTGCCAACTGAATTACAACCCTAGGAACTCCTTCTGCCATTTGACCTTATCCCGTGAACATTAAGATCACACAAGTTACTCAAGCCAGCAGGGCTGGCTGGCACATCAGTGCTCCCTGGAGAGGGAGCTGAGATGGGCTGAACCTCCAGAGACAGGACATCTGTGGAGCACAGGCCACCCTGCAGGGGCCCGGAAGATGAGGTCTACCCCCCGAATGTGACACGAGGTTTGCAAAGGTGCGCCTTGGCCTGACATTCTTGCTGTCTTCACACCCTGGTCTTAGGAACCACCAGGAAAAGCCACTCTCCAAATGATGCGTACAGGCCAGGCTGGGAGAGATGATCCCTCCGTCTCCATAGTCCGGGGCAAGTTCTTGGTTTTGCATGCTTACAAAATGACAAGAACGTCTCAAGCCCCTCATGCTCAACTGGTCCTGAGAGTCCTGACAGAAAGCACCAAGTGGAAGAGGCTGGCGTACCATCATGCCAACGCCAACCGAGGCCTGGGCCCCTGCCCTCAGTCCGTCAGAGAGGTTCTCTGTCACTGAGCGCCCCAGGAGCGCAGTGTCCGAAGAGAGGCGGTTAATCAGCTCGCCTGTGCGAGTCTTGTCAAAGAAAGCGACCTCTTGCCTTAGGAGAGAGGAGAAGAGTGAGGTGCGCAGCCGGTTCACAATGTTCTGACCTACGAAGGAAACACAACAGCCAACAGTGAAGGCAGCTGCCTGACACTCGTAAGCAGTTCATTTAGCCTGTCATCAAAGCCAGTTTGTAGACTGAGCATGTCGACTCTGTGGAAACTGACATGGAATGGATTCCTACAGGCCCTGGCACATTAACTTTCTGTCAGTAAAGGCAGACGTGGGTAGAAGTAGAGAATATGGTGATAAAGGTGACAATGGCCAGTAAGATGAGTCAGCAGGTAAAGGTCTTCCCATGCAAACCTGATGACCTAAGTCATCAAGTGGAACCTGGAACCCCACGCTTTCCTCTGAGCTCACCACATGTGCACACATGCCTGCATGTGTGAGTAAACACAGCACAACAATAAATAATATTGCTCTTACAGTTCTTAAAGGTAACATGGTCTTTGACATGTGAGAAGCATCACATCCCCAGAGCTAGTAAGACTAGCTGCTCTTACATGAACATACTTTGCAATGGCAGGAAAGGGTTAATCACTCCGAGACCATCTCACTAGCCCCGCAGACATGGGCTGCAGTCCTGAGCTGCCAGTGCCGGGGAGGCCCCTGCCTGCTGAAGTTCCCACCCCAGTAGCTGCACAATGGCAAGAAGACACAGGTCTTGCTTCTGGTGCCTCCTTACTCCTGACCACAGCAAAGTATGGCATGCACTGGATGACCATAATGGCTTCCTGGTGAGGTCTGAACGTAGTACGAGGCAGAGACGGGCCTGGGGCAGGGACATGGGAGGCCACCCCAGGTCCTCTGTCACCCGTGAGACTGACCTGAAGACTGCATGAGGTAGACACGAACGGCATTCGCAGCAGCACCACAGAGGAACACACACGTGAGTCCAGCGCAGAGACGAGTCAGGCTGTCGCCATAGTCCTGGCCTGGGTTGGTGTAGATGACGTCAATGATCTTCCCCAGGAAGAAAGGGGCAGACATGGTGATGACGCTGGACACAGCAAGAAAGCCAACAGCAGCTGGAAGACAGGAACGACACTTGGACTCACACCGCAGCACAGCGCAGCGCCTGAGCACACCGGGCCGCAGACCCACACTGACCTCCTTCTCTGCCATCAATGGGCCCGACTAAAGGAAGGACCCGATGGCTTCAGGCTAAGAACAAGAGCATGGCTGTGAGGGAATGGTGTGCTCAGCTGACAAAAGGATGTTATGGTTTATGCGTTCCTTCCTTGCTGGGAGTCCCTGAGGCCAGCAATGGCCCTCTGTCTGGCCTTCCTCCTGTGTTCTGGTCTTCACAGTCATTTTGGATCCTGCTCCTCCTGAATTTGTGCTACATGCTGTTACTCCTTGGCATCTCATTATACCTTAGTTTGATGGTCAGAACTATTGAGGGAAAGTTCTCTTTAGTGTACGTGAGGGAGGGGAAGCTTTTTTGAGGTAGCGTCTAACTCTGAAGCCTAGGATAGCTCACTATGTAGCTCAGGTTGGCCTTGAACCTCCTGTGAGACCAGCTCAGCTTCTTGAATGCTGGGACTATAGGTATGTGGCTTGATGCTCTTGACTATGCTCAGTACTTCAAAGCTCTGGAGAATAAAGCAAGAAAGAACAGTAACCAGGAAAACAACTGTCCTGTAACTAAACAATAATGGGGACAGAGGCTTATTAAAAAGCCAGGCCGGGTGAGATGGCACACACCTGTAATCCCAGCACTCTGGGAGGCAGAGGCAGGCAGATCTCTGTGAGTTCGAGGCCAGCCTGGTTTACAAAGCGAGTCCAGGACAGCCAAGGCTACACAGAGAAAGCTTGTCGGGGGAGGGGGGGAGAGTTCTAGCTGGGTATGGTGATGAATGCCTGTAATCCTAGCACTTGAGAGAAAAAGGCAGATCTCTGATGTCAAAGCCAACCTGTTCCACACAGCAAGTCTCAAGGCAGCCAGCACTACATAGTTGGCTAAAACAAACAACAAAAATTCTAAGAAAATCCAGTTAGAAAGAATACACATCAAAGACAACTACACCCATACTAAAGGAATCTCAAATCACAGGACAGTCAATGTTTTTTCCTTGTGAGACTGCCAAGGATTACATGCTTACAATGAGGGTGAAGCTGTGGGAAGGAGGATCTCACACTGGCGGGAAACACACACTGCTCTGATGAAGGAGTGAGGTCACACCAGCAACAGGTAAGATCATACATAAACATTCCCTTTGATAGCAGTGGACTTCTGAGAATTTCACTTACACACTTTCATATGAAGTATGGGAAAAGAAATCCAAGGATGTGGAGTTATAGCTTACATCAGAAAAAAAACCCATATCTATTTTTTTAATCTTCATTTTTCAAAAGGTTTATTTATTTATCATGGATAGTGTTCTTCCTGCATGTACACTTGCTCGCCAGAAGAGAGCACCAGATCTCATTTTAGAGGGTTGTGAGCCACCCTGTGGTTGCTGGGAATTGAATCCCAGCCCAAGAACCCATATCTTAAACATTCACCTAACTAGGGCACGCTGCACCTACTATGGAGAACTTATAAACATTGGGCCACCAGTGAAAGGAATGAGGTAACTCTCTGGTTATCTGCCTGGAGCAAGTCAGCAAGGAACTGGGCCTGGCCACACTGGAGTGACATCCAGGAGGAGGGGCAGGAGGATCACAAATTCACGAAGAACTCAGTTACAGAGTGAGTTCAGGACCAGGCGAGGAAACATAACGAGGCTCTGTCTCAATAAAGAGGGCTTTGGGTGTAGCTAAGGGGCAGGGCACTTGCCCAGCAGGTCTGAAGTCCGGGCTCAGTCCCCAGTAGCTAAAGCAGAGAAAGATGACAGACACACAGGCAAAGACAAACAAGGCCTAGACAACAATTAGCATCTATGGGGTGTTTCCCTCTTTTTTCCTTGCTTGGATTTTATACAAGCACAAAACTTCCAGAAGAGTAACAAGTGGCAGCCAGGCTCCTCTCCAGAGTGACACAGGGCAGACCTGCCTCCTCTGGGTTTCTCTGGTTTGGGACAAGCCTCTTAGGAGCCTTGCTGGTTTCTGTCAGGGCCGCCTGTGAATCTGGGAAGAGTCCTTGGCTCACACTTCAGCTAAAGAGATTGCTCTAGGCTTGAGAGAGTGTGGACCAGTGAACAGAGCAAAGGAGTGAGCGTGGGGGTGGGGCTTCTAAGCAGGCGAGAGTCCTTGGTTTTGTTTTCTAAGATTGATTTATTTTATGTAATAAAATAAACATTACATTTATTATATTCATTTTATGTATATGAGTATTCTATCTACATGCCAGAAAAGGGCACCAGACCCTCCACATGGTTGCTGGGAATTGAACTCAGGACCTCTAGAAGAGGAGACAGTGCTCTTAATCTCTGAGCCATCTCTTCAGGCCTTGGCAACAGTCCTTGCTATCCTCATTCCAACATCACCCCTTCGGAGGGCCAGCTCTGGAGCCTTGCTTACAATGAAGACACCTGACCCTGCCTCCTGCCCTTTCTCTGTCTCCTGCTTTCCCTGCCGGCATTCCAAATGTGTCACTGGCTCACTGGCTGCTGTGACCCCACCACCTTCCCCTACAGCACTCGTAGGAGCTCAGTCAATACCTACTGAGTGAATGAAGGAGTATCCTGGACTTTGGCAAGGGAGGCGGTAAAGTGCCTTACCAGGGCAAAGTCCTTTGCCAGCTCAACAGGGAAGGCCAGAAGTGGCCACTCAGGAGCTCACATGCTGGCTGTCAAAACTCATAATAAAAACAGAGAAAAAAAAAAATCAGGGGCTGAAGAAAGGACTCAGCAGTTAAGAGGGCTTGCTCTGGCTGAGGACCCAGGTTCAATTCCCAGCACACACATGGTGCCTCACAACCATCTATAACTCCAGTTCCAGACGATCCAATGCCCTTTTCTGATCTCTGCAGGAACCAGGAATACATGTGGTGCACATACATATATGTGCACACTCGTAAAATAAACAAATATAAGTAAAAAAAAAAATCAAAGAAAAATAGGGAAAAAACCATGACAAGCTGAGTGTGTTGGCACACCTGCGCGCCTGCGGTCCCACCCCAGCACTCAGGAGGCGGGAGGAGGGTCCGGAGCTCCAGGTGGTCCTCTATGCATGGGGGCTTGCGGCCATCCTGAGATACATGCCTTTAAACAAAACACAGCCCATCATCTCAATCTAAGGGGATCAAAAGCAACCTCCTTTTGATACAGCAGCATGCTCCCCAGGGAAAGTGACAGGGCAGGGAGAGTGACGGACTCTGGTTCCACACAGCCCAGCCCCAGTGAAGAAGATGGAGACCTGACTGAAACCCTCCCCAAAGGCTGGGCTCCCTCTCCTCTTTCCTTTCCCCCCTTTGCTTCTTTCTCTTCTTTTTCGTTTTGAGGCTTGGTCTTGCTAGCTTGGAACTGATACACAGACCAGTTTGGACTTGAGCTTGCAGTAAGCCTGCTGCCCCTGCCTCCCGACGCTGGCATGACAGGTGTGAACTCCGATGCCAGGCTTGCACAGCAGTGATACCCACGCAAAGATGAGGGGGAAAGCTTAAATGGTGAGCACACCTGGAATTCAAGCACCTGAGGGGCAAGTTCCAGGCCAGCCTGGTCCACCCAGACAGCTCCAGGCCCTCCAGGGTTACACAGCAACAATGTCTGGAAAAATAAGCAGGTGGGTGGGGCTATTCAGCTAAATCCAAACTCATCCTAGTAGAATCCATTTATTTTTATTATTTTATTACTTAGAAACAATTTTAAGATTTACTTTACATGTATGCACATTTTGCCTGCATGCATGTAGGTATGCCATATGCATGTTGGACATCCTAGATTGGGGGTAAGGGAGGCTGTTATGCATGTTTGAGGGCCACACAGGGATACTAGGAATCAAGCCCAGGTCCTCTGCAGGGACAGCCAGGGCTGAGCCATCTCTCCAGCCCACACAACTCATTTATTTTTAATCCTGTGCATGTATGACAGGGTGCGGCGCAGAGGTCAGGAGTCAGATCCCCTGGAGCTGGAGTTTTAAGTGGCTGTGACCTGCGTGACACCAGTGCCAGGAACTAAATTCCACTCCTCTGGAGGGTAACGTACACTCTGAACCATGGCGTCTTCTCTTCAGTGCCAAATTTACTTATTTTTGAGACAGGACCTCATGTAGCCTAGGATAACCTCAAACTAACTACACAGCCCAGGGTGGTAATTCTGCATCTGTCTCCTGCTCTAGAAGGCTGGGATTAGAGGTGTGTGCCAACTTGCCAGGTTTTATGCAATGCTGGGATCAAACCTTTTGTGTGTGCTAGGCCAAGCACTCTGCCAACTGAGCACTTATTACATCACAACCTCAGGTTTATTTTCCTATTGTGTGTCCCTCTGTGTTACAATCTGAATGTAAATGAAATGGATTTCCACCATCTGGATTCTTGGGATCAAGGTTCTGCCATGTGGGGCTGTGGTATATCAGGTTCCACGCCAAACCCTGGATCTCGCTCGGCAACTTCCCTCCACACCACAGTGCCGCTTCTATCACCCGGTGGCTGCTACTGCTGTTTCCTGATTGATACTCTAACGCACATGCCTATCAGCCTTATTTGACTGTGTGCTGGCAGTCAGAGGGGTCAGCAACAGGTCATGCAGAGGGCCTCAGGTCTGCACCTTAGGGCCAGTAGGTCAGAGGCTGAGGAGGGTCAGGAAAGCTGGTTCTAAAGAGACGAACAAGACCAAAACAAAACAAAACCAAACCCTGGCTCTGCCACCATGTCTGACCCAACACATCAGTCCAATCCTCTGAGCCTCAAATCTGCCTCAACAACAGCATATTCCCACAAAGCTGCCTTGAGTGGATCAGACACACAGTAAGCATCTGGCCCAGGGCCTGGGAGGGTAAGAGTTGATGTGCTGGGATCTGGGGAGACAGGGAGACATTTTCAGAGATGACATGGATGTGCCAGGGAAGAGGATGGAGGGCAGGTTGAGAGATGAGGTGAAACCCCTGGAGCTGCAGGAAGGAACTGAAGATATGGGGAAGGAGGGTCCTAGCATAGAGCTGTGCAGGAACGGGGGTCAAGACATACTCAGATCTCTGGAACAGCCCCACAGCGCAGGCTGCTCCTCCTGTGCCTTCGTCCTGCTTGCTGGGCCAGTGCTCTATCTGGGTGGCAGCTGCAGGCAGGTTCCAGTCTCTCCTCACCGTATTTAACTATGATCTCTCCACAGACATCCACAACAATCAGCCACAAACTTGGCCACAGTTCTAGGCAGGCTTCAGCTTTTAAGAACAGTATCCAGCCCTTGCCAGTAATTCAGAAGAGCAGACTGAATCCTGCAAACCAGCACTGTCTGAAACACGAAGGGAAGGCAGTCACAGAGTGACAGTCCAGCTGGGTGCTCACCCTGTGAGCCAGGAGATCCTAGCTATCTTCTCATCTCAGGGCCACTGCTCCCCGGGTAAGCTGAGCTCTGGCCTCCTATCTGCTACACACAGGAAGCCTTTGCAAGTGCCCCTGTCTGCTCGGTGCACATCCTATAACCCTGGCCTCAGCACCTTCTGGTTCCTTGTGGCCAAAGTGATAACAGAAAGACTTATCAGTGCAAAAAGGCTCTGGGCAGTGCTACAGACTTAGTGATATCAAGACAGCCAAAATCCTGAACGAGTGGGCTGACAAGAGGAGCGATCACATTGCTTTGCTGGGTGAGCGTCCACAGACGCTGCTAATAGGAGGCCCTGTTTCCCAAGCTTTGGATACGTAACTTCAAAGTCTTCTGGGGAACAAACTTCTGAAGAGGAGGGAAGAAACGCTTATTATCGGAACACAACCCACAGCTTTGGGATGTCTACTTTCTCTAAAATTAGAAAACTAACATCAGAATCCAGGAGTGGTGGGGCAGGTGGATCTCTGAGTTCAAGGCCAGCCTGGTCCACAGAGTGAGTTCCAAGACAGCCAGGGCTACACAGAGAAACTTCTCAAACAAACAAACAAACACAACAACAAAAAAACAGGACAGGGCTAGGGTGGGATGGGGATAAGGAAAGAAGCAAAGAAAGGAAGGAAGAAAGAAAAAGAGAACTAATATTGGAATTTCCTCTCTCTGGTTTCTCTGTGTAGCCCTGGCTGTCCTGGACTCACTTTGTAGACCAAGCTGGCCTTGAACTCACAGGGATCTGCCTGCCTGTGTCTGCCCCAGTGCTGGGATTAAAGGCATTTGAGATTTTAAGGAAATAATGACAGGCACAGTGGCTCATGCTTATAACCTCAGCACTTGGGAGGCTGAGGTGGGAAGACTGCTGTGCGCTTGTAGTCAGTTTGGGCTACAAAACCCAGACCGACAGACATAAACCTACGCAATGGCTCTGTTCCCCCAATATTTCAGAAATGTGCCAACTCTTAGCATGATCTATTACAAATTGACCGTGCCCACCACTTCCTGTTACTTCCACCAGCACCAACATCCAGCCTGGCTTTGCCTATGACTTCTGAAGAAACTATAGGTTATATAAAGTTCTCTTCTTCAGACTTCCTGAAGACAGACAGGCTATATTTCTTACCTACATAGAAAGCCTTATGAATCCCCAGTACTTGGGAGACTGAGGCAAGAGATCTCAAGTTAGAGGCCTGCCTGGACTGAGAGCAAGACCTTGGCTCAAAAACAAACCCACTACCAACTGCAGGAAGCCTATTTCTCGAATCAGACATTTGACATTTCAGTGAGGCAAACAGTTCTGACGACGGAAGCTGGTACAGTTTCTGATTTCTTTAACGGAGGTGTCACAGTGTGTGGGCACGGCAGGACACATGGAACAGGTTGCAGGTCACAGAAAGGACAGTCATGGGCATTTGGGGAAGGGATAGGTGCAACAGCAAAGCATCCCTGAGAGAATTTTGGAGATCTGAAACTTGGAGATCTGAAGTTTCAGAAGCAGAAGCCTCAGCCCCTTGTGGACTGGACACACCCAGCTGCCCAGGGTCTCCAGGCTCCTCCATGCACACTCTCTCCTCTGTGCCCTCCTCCCACCCACAAATGTCTTTTAAACCTGGTTTGGATGCCTTGTACTTGTAATCCCAACACTGGAGAGACAGTCAAGAGTGTCAAGAGGTCAAGGTCATCCTCAGCTATATAGTGAGTTTGAGGCCAGCCTGGACTACACTAAACCTATCTCAATAAAAGAGGAGGAGGAGGCTGAGGGGACTCAGTAGATAAGAGCACCGGCTGCTCTTCCAGGGAACCCAGGTTTGGGGGGGTTCAATTCCTACTATCCACATGGCATCTTATAGTTGTCTGTAACTCCAGTTCCGGGGGATATGACACCCTCCCACAGACATACATGCAGGCAATCCATCAATGCACATAAAAAATAAATAATTCATTAAAAAAAAAACATGGGGCTGGGGAGCATACAAGATAGTCAAGAAGAAAAGGCCCTTTCCATTTACACTCACAACAACCATAGTAAAACATGTTTCCTTACACCTAAGGACACCACAACCTCTTAAGTCTTGTAGCCAGCAGACCCCTTGCTTCATGGGCATCCTGCTCCAAGCGCAATCTCTCCCAAAGACAGTAATTTGTACAGCAAGGGCAGCAACAATTAACTTGCTGTTTCAAGAGTTCTATGACAAGGTCTTTCCTCTTACAAAGCCCTCCTGCCTATCTCCATTTCTAATTCAAAGATTTCCCTGAGCACTAAGCAGGGAGCCTCCGCAGGGGCAGGACTGCACGAGTCAGCTTCCCAAGGTGTCCCCACAGGAGAGCACAGCCCATATTCACAGAAGGGATGTAGAGTTAGGGTTCTCTCAAGATCTCAGTGGGTCTCTGCTCCAACCATTCCTGCGATGGCTGCTCCAAGAGCGGAGACACAGGGTGTCTTCACTTAGACTCAGCCGATTCTGATCTCTTTACGAAATCACTCACTGATTCTGTTGAGTTCCTGTCTAGTTTCTTTATGCTGTGGCCAATACCTGGTCCTCAAACAAGTGGTCACTTCTCACCACTTAGGGGCGTGACAACCAACATGAAGCTCACAGTGCTTAGCCTGGGAAATACTGCTGGTTGCTTGATACTGTGTAGCCCTAGCGATGTTTCTAAAAACATTATAAAGTAGACATGGTTTTGGCAAAACTTGTTTTTTTCTTAAAGGAAGAAACTTCCAGCTTATTCCAAGAATGCCCCAAGGCAGACGCTGCCAACAAGCTGGTGGGGACCAAATTTAAATACTGTGGTAACAGGGTAATTGAGAAAAGGCACCCATAGCCTTCCAACAGGTGTTGGCAGACTTGACCGCCCTTGTGGAGGCGGAGGCCAGGCCGGGGCCCACTGGCCGCCCACTAGTCCCCAGGGTTCCTACCTGTCAACCTCCCGCGCTCGGGGCGCACCAGCCCCAGGAGCTTCCATACTTCGGAGCGCTGGGTCGCCGTGGGCCGGCGCCGCCGCGAGTCATCCCCAAGGTCTCGCACACGGGTGGCTGCTGCCGGGACTCCCTGGAGCCTGGCGAACAGGGGATGCGCGGCGCGGGGTCCTGCCAACACGCGGCACCCGCGGGCCCCTGAGGACGCGGCCCACCGCCCCACGCCGCCAGGCAGCCCCCCCAGGGGCGCCGGGAAGCGGAGGCCCGGGGTCGGCTCGCGGATTAGAGACGTCCACGCGTGTCCCAGCGGCGCCCACTCAGAAGCCAGCCGTGTCCTGGAGGAGACGGCCGGGGCCCACGCACGCACCGCAGGGCCCCGGCGCGTGAGCAGCAGCAGCGCCCGGGCAGGGGGGGCGCGCATGGCGCTGCGTCTGCCCCGACAGCCTCACCCGCCTGCCCGGCCGCTCGCCGCGGGACCCTCCCGGCCCGGCCCGAGCGCGGGGCGGGGACGCGGCAGCGGCCCGCCCCTCCCGCCCCATCAGGCGGGCGCCCGGGCCGCGCCTTCCGCCGCGCAGGGACCACCCCTGGGCGGCGACCCGCCCGCGGGCTGCCGGGCACTGCCTGCTCTAGGCGGCTGCGGCGAGCGCCTGCGCCCCCGGGCTGCCCGCGGAAGCTTTTTCGCGCTCCCGCGCCCTCCGCGGCCTGTGAATCCGGGAGCCGCCGAGCTCTTTTTCTCGCTGGCGACCGGCGGAGTGCGCACGCGCGGCGCTCAGGTCGCTGAGACCTTTGGGCGCAAGTTTTTAATCCCAGCACACGGAAAGCCGAGGCAGGCAGGTGTCTGTGAGTTCGAGGCCAGCTTGCTCTATATAGTGAGTTCCAGGACAGCCTGAGCTACACAGTGAGCTCGTCCCCTTTTAAAAAGGGAGGATGAATTCACAAAGCAACCTCAACATCAGTGTTTTTTAGTTCAGTATTCCTAAAAGCCAACAGGAATGGTGAAAAAAAAAAACTTAAAAGAGACAAAACATCAGACTTTCAAAAGCAGAATGCATCTCTGGATTTGCAGGATTCTTCCTCTTTTTACCCCAGACCCAACCCTGGAAAGGTCCCTTTTTAAAATAGGGGATGGAAGCCTTATGCAGCTGAGCAGATAGAGCCTTCACCTCATGTGCACCAGACCTGAGTTCAGACAGACATGGAAAAAAACAAACCCGAAGCACTTAGCAGCTGCCTGTAGTTTGGTTTTGTTTTGTTTTTTTCCTTTCAGAAAATTTTCCATATTTGGCCCAGACAGGGGTCATGCTTTTAATCCCAGCACTCAGGAGGCAGAAGCAGGTGGATCTCTTTGAGTTCCAGGCCAGCCTGGTCTACATAGTGAGTTCCAGGACAGCCGGGACTACATAGAAAAAACCTGTCTCAAAACAAAACAAAAACTAATAATATGGTTAAGAATATGAATTTTTTTATCTGTCTGAATATCTGACATTTCAGCATCTTTTTTATGTTTTCACTCTCAGACAAGAGCCTCACCAACATTTGAAGTTATGCTATGGAGGGGTTTGAGGAACAACAAGACGTTGAATCTGCCTTGAATAAGTCAGAGAGGTGGGAAGCAGGCATGTCCTTCCTTAATGTTTAGCCCTGAGGCCCAAGGAGACTTTCCTTTTCTTGAGAGTGTCCTCTGCATCAGGGCAGGAATGCTAAACTCCAGAGTGCCACAGTGTGGACTCCCCCCACTGGCTCTTGAAGACCCAGCTTCCTTTCTGAACACCACGGAATACTTGCTTCTCCTTCCTCTCAGACCCCAGCTGACATCGTCAGGGGATGAAAATTATTGTTGTTATTTTATGCATGTGGGTATTTTGCATGTATGTATATCTATGCACCAGGAAGGAATGGATCTCCCGGAACTGGAGTCACAGTTGCTGATGAGACACGCACTGGGAACTGAACCGGGATCCTCTGGAAGAGCAGCCATCTCCCCAGTCTGAGGAGTAACTAGTTAAAGCCAAATACAGAACCAAACTCTCCAAAGTTTTCTGTTTGGTTTTTTGGGGGAAGGGGTAGGGGGTTGTTAAGATAGTTTTGATGTGGTCCTAGCTGGCTTAGAATTCAGTATATAAACCAAGCAGGCCTTGAACTTCAAGTAATCCTCCGGCTTCTGTCTTCCAGGCTCAGGGATTATAGGTAATACCACGCTGGAGACTGAAGCAGGAAGAGCACCATGATTTCAACGCTACACAGACAATGTCATGCCACCTAGACACATAGAAAGACCCCGCCTCAAAAACAAACAAAAGACAAAGTGAAAGCTGATGAAGTGGCTCAGGAAAAAGGTCCATGCTGCTGTGACGTAGATTCCCCAGAACCCACGTGCTGGAAGACCAACTCCAGAAGGCTGTTCTTTGACCTAGGTAGGTGTGCTAAGGCATACTCATGCACACACACACAGAAAGACACAGGAAGCAGGCACACACAGAGAAACAAATAAATAAAAGGTGTAATAAACTATTGAATGAATGAAAAACTAAAAATCAGGGAAATAACCTGAAAATAATTATCTCCTGAAAGACTTGAACATACCCAGTGAGACCCTTTGGAAGGCAGGAAGGAAAGACGTGGGTTAACCCAGAAATTAGGACAATTTTCTTGGTCTTGATAAAAGCACAAGGAATTATCTAAAGTGTGCTGGCAAGGAAAGAAGCGGAATGCTTAGAAGCAAGTCAGCCTGCAGTACAGAAACCCCCAGCACTCAGGAGGCAGGGCTGTTGGGTTTCTGTGAGTTCAAGGCCATCTTGGTTTATACAGCCCCTTCCAGGCCAGACAAGGCTACACAGTGAGACCCTGACTTGATAAAAGCAGAATGGACACAACAATACAGAGTCCCCAAGCAACACAGAGCAAGGCTTAGCAATGCTGAGACCAGTGGGAGGTCAGAGGGGGAGGCCCCAGGGGAGGTGTGATCGCCCAGGATTTTGGCCCTAAGTGAACAAAATCTTAATAGGCTTAGTGGAATCAAATTCGAAAGCGATCTCTAGAGGAAACTTGAGAGCAGCTCTCCCCGCTGGGGCTGGCTGCCTTTGGATGACAATAGAGCAACCACATAAGGGACAGCAGGAGCAGAAGCGAAATGCCCTGGCTTGCAGTCCAGGAGCCAGCGAGGGATCTTTGATCAGACTTGGAGCTCGAGAGGCGGGATGACGCTTGGAGATAAAAATCACGGAGCGCGTGGCCACTGGCCACAGTCATGGGGCCCTCGCTAGTGCGAGTGTACTAGGAATTGCTCAGCCGCTTCTGGTGACTGTGCGCTGCTTTCTGAGAGCGCTGCGGCTCAGAGCCTCATCCCAGCAGTGCCTCAGGCCGACAGGACAGCACAGCTCAAAGTGGCATCGCCAGCTTTTATAGTCTCACCATTTCTCAGACGAGTCCAAAGAAGAGTTGAAATTCTGTCCCTCCAAAAGCGGCTGCGTTGAATTATTAACTCCCAGTCTGGAACCTCCTCTGGAAACTGGGAATTGCAGAGGCAGTGTAAGGTGAGATAAATGAAGACTGAGTTCTCCCTCCCTGGATAGCCAGAGCATGGGGGAGGGGTGCTCATTAGTCCCCAACCTGCCATGAACTCCCCTTGTGGGGGCTGAGATGGTTATGCAGCTGCAAGCCAAGGGGAAACAGACAACAAGAGTGCCATGGAAAGCTGTGAGGCAGGAGAGGCGGCAGGACGGACCACCCCATGACGCTGTAGGCCAGACTTCCAGCCTCCAGAATTGTGAGACAACAACCTTCTACCTCATGACCCTAAGTTGACGTTCATCGTTATGTCAGACCTAGCCGACTCCTCAAAAAACATCACACACCTGTCTGGAGAGGAAAAGGTGGAAGGACCACTTAAGCGCAGGAGTTTGAGACCAACTGGAGCCCTGAACGAGACCTCGTCTAAACATACATGCATAAAGTGAGTCAGTCACAGTGGCTCACACCTGTAATTCCCAGAGCTTGGGAGGCTGAGGCAGGAGAACTGTGATGAATTTCAGCCCAGCCTGGGCTACAGAGTGGGAGCCTGTCTCAAAAATACAAACCAGGCAAGATGTCACAGGCCTTTGATCCCAACACTCCTAGCACTCAGACACTACTCTGTAAATTCGAGGACATCCAGGACTATGTGAGACTACACCTCAAAACAGCAACAAAACTATAATAAATAAAATAATAAGATAGCAAACAATTCTATAGGAATGCAAAATTTAGGTATAGTGTTTTTTGTTGGTTTTTAAGAGCCAGCAGGAGCTGGAGAGATGGCTCAGCAGTTAAGAGCACTGTCTGCTCTTCCAAAGGTCCTGAGTTCAGTTCCCAGCAACCACGTGGTGGCTCACAACCATCTATAATGAGATCTAGGGCTCTCTTCTGGTGAGAACTACATATATGCAGGCAGAGCACTGAATAAATAATAAAGAAATAAATCTTTAAAGGAAAAAAAAAGAGCTTACAGTTAGGGACTAGAGAGATGGCTTAGTGGTTAAGAGCACCAGCTTCTCTTCCAGAGGACAGGAGTTCAATTCCCAGCAACCACATGGTAACTTACAACTGCAACTCCAGTTCCAGAGGATCCGAAACCCTCAGACATACATGCAGGCAAAAACACCAAATGTACATGAAATGAAGAGCCTGGGGTTAGATTCACATAAAAAGAAAAATTATCAAGCCTGGCGCGGTGGTGCACACCTTTAATCCCACCCCAGCATTCCCAGAGTCGGAGGTAGAGGCGGATCTCCATGAATTTGAGGCCAGTATGGTCTACAAAGTGAGTACGCAACAGCCAGGGCTACACAGAGAAACCCTGTCTCAAAAAATTTATCTATCTATCTATCTATCTGGCTCACTTGACCACTTGACAGTGGTGGCCCACACCTTTAATCCCAGCACATGGGGGCAGAGGCGGGTGGATCTCTGTTACATAGTGAAACCCTATCCAAAAAAGAAAAGAAGAACCTACTACTCTTGAGTTTTCAGCATTCACACCAGATGGCTCACAACTGCCTATAAGTCCAGCTCCAGAGGAATCCAGTAACTCTGGTCTCTGAGCACACCTGCTTTCATGTGTACATCACGCACATACACACACACACAATTTAATCCCGGAATGAGTGATTGGATACTTGGAAATCCATTAATATATCATCTTAATACATTTCAGAACAAAAATAATGACTGTTTCCATAAAATCTGAAAAACTGACAAATTAACACCATTTTTTTTGTGTGTTTGTTTTGTTTGTTTGCTTTTTTTTCCAGACAGGGTTTTTCTGTAGCCTTGGCAGTCCTAAACTTGCTTTGTAGACCAGGCTGGCCTGGAACTCACAGAGCTCTCCTGCCTCTGCCTCCCTGAGTGTTGGGATTAAAAGCGTGTATTACCATATATGGCTAACATCGTTCTTATCTTTAAAAAACTATGAAAACCACATGAAAATAACACCTGATGGATACACGGATATTTTGGTGGTGGATTTTTTGGGGGAGGGTTGTGGTTTTGTTGTTGTTGAATGTCTCCATGTAGTTGTTGTTCCTGTTTCTGGTTTGGGGTAGCATCTCCTTGGCCAGTCCTGGCTGCCCTGGAACTCCCTATGTAAGCTCAGGTTGGCCTGTGACTCCTCCTGCTCCTTCCTGATTGTTGGAATTGCAGGTATGCACCATTAAGCCTGTGAATTAAAGTGTTGAAAGGTATATTTCTTAGTTTTAAAACAGCGTCTTTCTTAACTTCAGGCAATGCTGTGAAGTTGGTATCCACATGACTGTTTAACATCACACTAGAAGCTGGGTGTGGCAGCTCGCAACTGTGCCTGGACGGCAGAGGCTGCCGCCTTGTCCGACACAGATAGCGAGTTCCAGGCTAGGCTGAGCTTCACAGAGATCTTGAGCTTCACAGAGAGATCTCACTTGACTGAAACAAAGAAACAAAAAAGCTGATGAGCAAAACAAACAAAGAAAGAAAACTGCTACTGCGGGTCTTTGGCTAAATCAAGCGTAGATTGTCAGAACCACCAGGCATGTCTGCCTCATGGAAATATGAAGTCAAAATGTGCCGAAGATTTATTGCTAAGTAACCAGCGAAGGAGCAACAGATGCCAAGCATGAGAAAGCTCACACTTTAATTAGGAAATATCTTTATTTCAAAGATACAGTAAACTCGATATATTACACACAAACCTAGTTAATTTCCAATGTGGCAATACCTGATAACGTGAAGTTATCTTTACTCTGAAATCTCCTTTGCCATACTGTCAGCTTTCCTTATCTTGCTCTCTTTGAGCTGGAAACACCCTAATCAGCTGTCAGCAGCAGAACAAAGGTAGGTTTCCTAGCAGGACCACAAGAGTCATGCTAGGTGCTGACACACCCCTGGTGATCATTTTGCTGGGAGCTTTTGGGGTTCCTCCTGTCCAGTCAGAAACTCCTCTCTATGCCATGCAATCTCATCTCAGTGTTTTCCAGCCTGGCATTGAACTTTTGCCCCTCCTGCCTCTACCTCCTAAATGCTGCAATCACAGGGATGAGTCACTGTGCCCAGCTTCTTTAGGGCCATTTTAAATCCAAACAACCCAGAATGTTTGTCTTCAGACCTGAGAAGGCTCGATGTGTTGTGGAGGCCATTTTTCCCCAGCTGCCTCTGCTGTCTCTTCTTCTTGTCTTGCTTATTGTAAACACAGGGTCTCATTCTGTAGCCCTGGCTGGCCCAAACTCAAAGACATCATCCTCCCTTTGCCTCTCAAGTGCTGGAATTAAAGGCTCACACCACTTCTTTGCTCATCAGGATAGATCAGCATATTGCATGGGGAATCTTTCTGGAATAAGCACTCCATCACCAGTTGATTGAAGCCCAGGTTAACTCCTGAAAGTCTACATCCAGTTTGTATTTTATTCATTTATTTCAAGACAAGGTTTCTCTGTATAGCTTTGGCTGTCCTGGACCAGGCTGTCCTCAAGCTCACAGAGAGCCACCTACATCTGCTTTCCCTAGTGCTGGGATTTCAGGGGTGTACCACCACGCCCAGCTCAGTATTTTCATTTTATACTCTTAAGACAGTGGTTCTCAACCTTCCTGATGATGCGACCCACTAATACAGTTCCTCATGCTGTGGTGACCTCCAACCATAAAATGATTTTGTTGCTACTTTACAACTGTAATTTTACTATTATGAATCATAATGTAAGTAACTGATGTGCCAACTGATGTGTCACAACCCACAGGCTGAGAATGGCTGCTCTAGAGCAACAGGTGAGTCAGGCAAGCAAGCAAGACTTTACCTACCCAGCAGTCAGCGGGTTAAGGGAACTGGCCCATTGTTTCCGCCATCTCTCCCGGTCATTCCGCCTCAGGTAGCAGCTAAGAATATGCTTGGCAAACAGGAGCCAAAAGCAGCACTCTTAGTGAATCACCAAATAAACCAATAAAGCAGTATCTAAGATTTTTCTTACTACCTTATTCTACTTCAATATCCTCACTGTGATATTATCATGTATTACAGGCTATAAAAAGCTCTTCGGGGGTCTTTTTAAGGCAATGGCTGGGCTGGAGAGATGGCTCAGAGGTTAAGAATGCTAGCCACTCTTCTAGAGGTCCTGAGTTCAATTCCCAGCAACCACATGATGGATCCCAACCATCTATAATGAGATCTGGTGCTCTCTTCTGGCATTGTATACAGACTAAATACATAAATCTTTGGGGGCTAGAGAGATGGCTCAATGGTTAAAAACACTGGCTATTCTTCCTAAGGTCCTGAGTTCAATTCCCAGCAACCACATGGTGGCTCACAACCATCTATAATGAGGTCCTCTTCTAGTATGCAGGCAGAATACTGTACAAATAAGAAATAAATAAATAGATAGATAGATAGATAAATAAATAAATAAATTTTTAAAAAAGGCAATGGGCATGGTTATTAAAGGGGCCTTGTGCCATTTGGTGGTAAATGCCTATGATCCATCCAGGAAGCCTAGGCAAAAGGATCACAAGTTAAAGGCCTTACAAAGGTAACACACCCTGGGCAAATTAGTGTGACCTTATCTCAAAACTCAAATAAATACATAAATGGCAGGGATGCCGCTTGCTGATGTATAAGGACCTGAATCAAGGACACACACATGTGCGTACAAACACACACACACACAGCCCTGGTTAGGGATAAATTATGCCCCACCAGAGGAAGTTTTTATGGTGAAATCTTGTTTTGTTTTGTTTTCCCAGAGCTGAGGACAGAACCCAGGGCCTTGTGCTTGCTAGGCAAGTGCTCTCTCACTGAGCTAACCCCAGACCAATGGTGAAATCGGTATCGTCACGGTTCCTTAGAATGTGACTGTACTGGAGATGAGACTTTAATGAGACAACATTGAACACGGACATTTGAGCAGGTCTTGTTTGTTTGCTTGTTTTTACCAGACAGGGTTTCTCTGTGTAGTCACAGCTGTCCTGGAACTTGCTTTGTAGATCAGGCTGGCCTTGGACTCTGCCTCCTGAGTGCTCGAATTAAAGCCGTACACCACCTACACCAGGCTTCAGCAGGTCTTCATCTGACACAACCAGCTCTATATAAGAGAAGGTGGGAATAGACACACAGAGGCATGAACTTGTCTGGGAGGAGGGATTATCTGCAAACCCGGGTTTTGGGGACATGCTGGCCTTGGGCCTCCGGCCTCCAGAACTGTGAGATCAATTTCTGAGTGTGCTCTGTAAGGTGGTGCCAGCAGACCGTCAGTCAGCAGGCATGGGAAGATGCTGTCTCACTGGGGAAGATCAGAGAACAGTATACGCTGCTAAGTCAGGAAAGTGTGCTTCTACATCCTAGAACAAAAGAAGAGCTACAATAAATGTCCACTGGTAGTGATCTCAAAGCCAGAGATAGTCAGAGCTACTCAACACAACCAAGAGAGGCTTTGTAACTCACATGGGAGGAAATGGAAGCTGAGAAGGGACAGCAGCATCACTGACTGGGTACCACTCAGACGTCTGCTAGAACCCAAGTCCTGTCATCACATTGGATAACAGCTCAGCAGATGTGTGTCACAGTTAAGGAAACATTCAATGATGTTTGTTTGCACAAGTGAAATCAGGACCCCAGACATGTGTGGTCAACCCCAGCCCAGCCCTACACTGCCCGGCCACACTGGCTTTGCTTTTCCTGTCCACTCAAGCCTCTTCAGAAGCTGCAGTGGAGTAAGGGTTTTAACCAATATTTTTTGAATGGATTTCCTTGAGGCCTGTGAGCTTTGGATTTCTGAAAAAGGTTGGCTACCTTCCTTCTGGTTAGGCAGGGTCTATACAGATTTAGAAAGTATGGCAGTATCTTTAGTATAAAAAATGAGGTATTTTGTTGGGTCGGTGGTGCACGCCTATAATCCCAGCACTTCAGGAGGCAGAGGCAGACAAGGCTAGCAAGTCCAGGACAGCCAAGGCTACACACAGAAACCCTGCCTTGAAAAACTAAAATAATATAAATAAATAAATATTAAAAAATAAAACAGTACGGTATTTTTAAAATTTTTATTTTATGTGCATTAGCATGAAGTTGTCAAATCCCTTGGAACTGGAGTTACAGACAGTTGTGAGCTGCCATGTGGGTGCTGGGGATTGAACCCAGGTCTCTTAGGAAAAGTAGACAGTGCTCTTAACCACTGAGCCATCTCTCCAGCCCCAGCAGTAAGGTATTTTAACAGCAATGGGAAAGTAACTAATGCAGTGCTGCTTCTGTATGAATGGACCTAACACTGGGAATTTTTTGTTTCCACATGTGGGCTGGGCTTCTCTTGGCGACTCCGTCCTGCATTCCAGACTGTCCACAAGTCGGAGTCCTCCGCTAGGCCCCTCACTCAGCATTTTCCAGCAGAGAGCAATGGGAAACTGCGGTCAGATGGCGCCCTCTGGTGTTAGAACCTGTGCAGCCCTTGGGGAACAGGACCCTTAGCTCTACAGTGTTGCAAGCTCCTGTGCAGGCCTGGCGTCAGAACTTAGGTATGGACTTAGTACGGGTTCCTCAGCTCTACACTCGGCCAGTGTGACCGCTCCCAGGTCTGGAAAGTCTGAGACCCTTGGCTGTAAAGCACTGGCCGATCCTGAAACTGTGGCAAGCAGGCTGAGTTTCTCTTCGCTGCACTCTTTGCTCTTTCTTCTTTATGGTTGTCAAGCCAGAAGTGCTGCTACTACAGAAATGAGGCATGACATTCAACCAAACATTTGAAGAAATGCAATTTTTTTTTGCATCTCTCTATTCTTGTTTTAAAATCTAGTTTAAAATAAGATTTTTAGTGTATGTGGATGGGTGTATTGTTTGCATGTATGTCTGTACCACATGCCCGCGTGGTGCCCAAAGAAGCCAGAAGAGTGTCAGATGCCAGAACTGGAGTTACTGACAGCTGTGAGCTGCCACGTGGGTGCTGGGAACTGATCCTGGGTCCTCTGGAAGTGTGGTCTGTGCTCAGAACCAATGAGCCACCTCTCCAGTTTGCTTATTTTAGACTGATTTTGAACTTGGGGTAACCTTGTCTCAGTGCTACAGGCCTGCACCACCATGTCAACTACACCATTCTTCTGGCCCTGCCCACTCTTTGCAGCTGTTCACCTCTTGCTCTGCTCTCTGTCCCAGCTGCTTTTCAGGAGGCACCAACTCTTGTGCTGCTGCTGTTTCTACCATTGTCCGTTGATAGTCCCACTTTGCTGCTTTTGTACCTCGGTCCAGAGAGCTCAGCTCTGCCTCTTCTTCAGCTGTCTGTGCAGCACACCACTCCATTCTTCTGCAGCTATCCTAAAAGCAGGCAAAGCCACTCAGGAGAAACACCTGGATCAGCAGCACGGAAGGGCCTTCCAGGCAGCTCCCCAAGGGAGCTAAGAGGCTGCTCCAGTGCTTATACAGCCGAGGTGCCTGCACCCGTCACAGGAAACTGTTTACACACATGAAGGTTTGTATTTGTACTGGTCACAGTAATCTCTCCTGCTACCTACAGGGAGGAGATGGAGGATTACCTAGAGTTCATGGAAGCTTTTTATGGCAAAAAGCCACGGCGATTTGAAACAGTCCTGGAGTGTGTTATAGCTTCAGGAGCCAAAGAAGTAGCTGTAGTTGTGTGGATTCTTCAAGGCATGTGTGGTATGTTCAAAACAACAGTGTTGGCATGAGGAAGGTCTTCCTGGTTCAAGGAAACTAGGGTGGCCAGAAAGCCTGACAGCTGTCTCTCCTTCTCTGGTTTTTCAAGACAAGGTTTCTCTGTGTAGCCCTAGCTGTCCTGGAACTCACTCTGCAGATCAGGCTGGCCTCGAACTCACAGATATCTGCCTGCCTCTGCTTCCTGAGTGCTGGGACTTAAAGGTATGTGCCACCTCCGCCCAGCTGAACGAACATCTCTTATTTAACAGAAACATGAGCACTAGGAATGCTTAAAATTAGACTTTAAAGGATTTTAAATTAATACTAATGCTAATAATGATTTTAACCATGCTTTAAGAATTTTAAAAATAATTTATGCGCATTGGTGTAAAGGTGTCAAATCCTTTGGAATTGTCGTTACAGACAGTTTTGAGCAGCCACGTGGCTGCTGGAAATTGAACCAGGGTTCTTTGGAAGAGCAGACAGTGCTCTTAACCACTCAGCCATCTCTTTAAGGATTTTTAATAAGCAACTGGGCATTGTGGTGCACACCTTTAATTGTTGTAGGTGGTGATTAATATTTATTATTGATATTCTTTTAGTAATGCTGCGGTAATCCTAAACAACAGCTGTATAACCAAATCACCACACAGAGACTATGATTTCTTTAATTAACCTAGAACACAATGCTGGGCAATAGTTACTCCATCCTAAACTTCCAAGCCCTCACAGTTTCCTAACATTTAGATTCACCCATTATACTTGCTTTTTGTGAACTCTTATGTCCAGTCCATCTCTCCATGTCGTTCCAAGACCTCCTCCAGCCTCGCTCTCCCAGCTCTCTCTGCCCTTCTCTCTCCTCTGCCTCCCACCTTCCTGTCCTCTGGTTCCTCCCTCTTTTCCTGCTTCCTTTCCATTGCTCAACATTGTGGCTGGTTGTTTTAATTTGGCCTATTTACACAAAGTTGAGTCAGGTGATGCTTAGAAAAAGTATCACAATGCAATGTCTGGATTGAAACCAGAGAGTGGGGGAGAGAAATCAGCATTTGAATGAACAAGGGTAAAGTGTATACATTTCTAAAGAACATTATACCAACATTTACTCCCAGGGATCAGGGAGGCAGAGGCAGGTGGATCTGTGAGTTCAAGGCCAGCCTGGTCTACAAGAGTCCTGAACGGCCAGGGCTACACAGAGAAACCCTGTCTTGAAAAGCAAAGAATTCTTAATGGAGGCCCAGTGTTTCTCGGGCTGTGCTGTCTCTTCCTGGGAGTCTGTTTCTACTCAGCCCTGACAGGGCAGTGACAGCCCAGAAGAAATTATTCAAGTCCAACTCGATGAACAGGTTTTACTAAGGTGACTCTGGAGGAGCATGGGTGACTTGGGCAGTAGCCTCACCCCAAACCCAACCCAGTATGGTGAAGATTTTCTTTTTCTTTGGTTTGAGACAATTTCTATGTGTAGCCTTGGTTATCCTGGAACTCACCATATAGATGAGGCTGGCCTTGAGCTCGAGATCTGCCTGCCTTTGCCTCTTGCGTGTTGGATTAGTGGTGTGCTCAACCATACCCTGCTAGCAAAGACACACATAAAAATAATAATAAAAGCTAGCACCCCCTTTAACCCCAGCACTCAGGAGACAGAGGCAGGCAGATCTCTCTGATTTCCAGACCACCCTGGTCTTCAGAGCAAGTTCCAAGACAGCCAGGACTACAAGGAGAAACCCTGTAGACAGCTACACCACAGCCCCCTATCCCCCCAGCAGCTGTTCACTGCTTATAACCTCGGAGAGGATCACTGCCCAAAAGGTGATGTCCCAATCTAGAGGAAACAGCTGCTCAACACAGGGAGGCTTCCCCTATGGTCTATTTGATTGGGTACATGTGGGGCCCGAGGACTGTGCCACCAGAGAATCTGGCACAGAGCTAGAGCCAGATAAAGACTTATCCTAACCCAGGAAACCTTTCTTGAGATCAGTAGGAGCTTGCATGCCCTGGTGCATATAGCCTGGCCCCTGGAGATTTTCTCCATGCAAATAAAGCATTGCCAGCATCCCAGCCCCAACCAACGATATGTGCCCACCCTAGAATCCCTGCCTATTCCTCCAAGGTTCCTATACTCCTGTCCACTCCAAATAAACTGACACAAGCTGTTTCACAAAGAGGGCTTTTCCTCTCCAGGTATTCACTGCTGGACCCTTGGATTTGCCCAGCTGGCTAGGCAGATCCAAGGTGCCTGGACACTCCCAAGGGAGGAGGCAGAACCTGGGCTACTGTCGCCCATGAGCTGTAGCATTGAGAACCTTGGAGAAGGGCTTCTTCCTTTAGCATCACCCTCTGGACAGGAGCCTACTGACCCAGCCAATCCGGGATCCGTTTCATCCTTCCCAGCCCTGTGCTCGGCAGTGCCTGGATGACCCCTCCCCCGGGGAAAGCAGCAGCACTAGAAACTACAGCTATATAGTGGGGTCTCATTTTAAGCATTCATTCTGTAGCTGAAGGTTGGACCGCTTTTTCTGTGCTTACGAAGGTCAGGAGAGGGCAGCAGATCTCAGAACTAGAGCTAAGGATGGCTGCAAGCCACTGTGCGTGTGCTGGGAAGCAGAACCAGGTCCTCTGCAAGAACAAATGTCTGTAACCTCTGAGCTCTCCAACCCCTCTTGCTTTTTAACAGAGGGTTTACTCAGGCTATCCAGTCTGGTCTTACAGCTGGACTTATATGCCTGTGCTACCTGCCTGGCTCTGAGAGAGCTTTAACAGATTGTTAGATGGCAACATCCTACTACAGCATCTTGCATTGCCAGCTTGAAGTCCTACTAAGGATGTATCTGCTGACAAGTCAGAGACAGTACTTAATTGTGCTTACAGCACAACACTTTCTAACACAAATTCTGGTCCCAAGAGAAGCACACACCTGCAATCGTCTAAACTGCCTTTCAGTGACACCAAGATGGGATGCCTGTATCCTTTAATTTCATCACTACCAAAACTCTGGGCTCAATCCTTAGTTCTACAAAACAAGGAACTTCCATAACGGGCACTTTTCCTTTCTTTTATAGGTTTCAAAGCGACAGGAACGTTGGTGTGGGCTGGGTTGGAAAATGAGGATTTCACTAAAACATGCTGTTGGGATCCAGACCCAGGACGAGCGGCTGAGGTGCCTTTTTAACCAAAGCAGACCTGGCCTCCAGGTTCTCCCAGCATCCCCCAGTCTCTAGCTATTACAGGGCACGGCTGGCACACCCCACCCTGTGTGCTAAACAATCCAGCCCAGGGGCAGGGTCTCCTCTCCCCCAGAGGCGATCCACTGGATAACACAGATGTTCTGGTTCCCCTCTCCCTCTGCCGCCCCTGTGCTTCTCTGACCCTCTCCTGTGAGGTTGGAGAGCTGCCCCTGGTAAACCTGTACTTACATAATTTGGCTTGAACTGGCTCATCTTGTTGGCAGAAGAGTTCCTATCAAATGCCACTATGACAAGGCTGAAGTACAGACTTCCTTCTAATCCAAATGTATGAAAATATCAATTGGAGAAAAGCAAAATCAAGTCTACACTCAGTAGACTTCTGCAATCCAGACATTGTAAACATGAGGACAAACACAAGAAGTATAGAGTCATGGTTTCCTTAAAACACTGAGAACTTCCTATTTTTCCCAGTTTATTTTCTTTGAGAGAAGGTTTTGCTATGCATCGAGCTAGAGTCTTACACTGACCCTTCCTCTGTCTCTCAAATACTGGGATTACGGTGTATACCACCACGACTGGTACACAACATATTTAGGTGTGCTTGCTATATTATACTTCAAAGTATACAGCATGCTTTTCTGAAAATTAAAAATAAGCTCAAACCTTCCAGTCTAACTTACCTGCACTGTTTTCATGCACTTATCTGTACATGAGGATGACAATGTAGACCCTCTCTGGGCATAAACAGACCTATTATTTCCCTAGGAAAGTAGACTAAAAGCCACATCAACGCCAAGCAAACACCTCTAAATTCTGAAGCTAGGGTCGACCCCATAAAAGAGTAAAGCCAAAGCACTTTATCGGTAGCAACTTTTATTTATCTGAGAGAAGGTCTATGTAGCCCAGGCCAGTCTCCTGATCCTCCCTATCCTCCCAAGTGCTGGACTTATAGGCCATCACATCCACTACCTTGGAACTGTTCCACAGCTTATTAGATCTCTCAGAGTTTACAAAGGGATTTCTATTTTCTTTCCTTCCTAAAGTGTCAAATCATGTACCCTTGGCTACCTACCCTAGGACTCATTATGTAGACCAAGTTAGCCTCAATCTCACAGAGATCCACTTTTATTTGCCTCCCAAATGTTGGGATTAAAGGTATGCATTGCCACATTCAGCTACAATGGGATTTCTTTTCCAAAGAAGTTAAAGTGGGTCCCTCCTAGACAGATGTTCATGTCTAGGCAGCAGCTTGCTACCCTGGATGTATTACTGCTGGATGATAATGCAGGAAGAACATGATGCAAAGTAATGAACACCACAGGAGACTAGACCACAACTACTCTGTGGCTGATGTGGCCTATGTGCTGGCCACTCTCTGAAGAAAGATGAGAGAGGCACATTTTCAGGACCAGTGGTACACTTGACTATTGTGAAAGTGTAAATAAGATGCCACACTTTTTTTTTGAAACTAAATACATTTTAATAGAAAACAAAATACAAAATAACTCTTTTCAGAAAACAGAAATATTTAATCCTTTTCCACACATTAGAACTTGCTTTGTCCTTAGAGCACGGTTTGATACTTGTGAGTGTGCACTCATGATTCATTCCTGTGCTCGCTGCACTGATGCAGTGAGGGGAGGAAGCAGATCATTGAGGAAGAAGACACCAAAGCCCCATCTCAGAATTAACAGTCATCTGGAGATCCAGCATTTTTTAAGTCTATCTTGTGACTCATTCAAAATTATTCTTTATCATAATTTTGCTGATGGTGTAGGGGCAGAACCTTGGGCAACTGAGGAAAGCGCCCACTCTCTGCCCACCATCATGCTTCTTTCCAGGGCAGAGAAGAACTGACACAAGTGCAGCCACTGAAAGAATCTTTCTTTCCCACTCTCCGTCACGCTCCCTGCCTGCCTGCAGAAGCACATTACACGGTGCCCCTTTCTCCTGATACATTCCCTGAACCTCAAAATTCCAAGTAGCACAGCTAGGGCCAGAAGTCAGCCCTGCAGATGAAGGCAGAGACACCTGCTGCCAGTGCAGGCTTCCCCTTCTCAATAATAATAATTATTA
>CM053744.1:58355749-58384915 GCA_028658305.1 Pachyuromys duprasi
GTGAGGGAGGGGGGCCCATCCTTGACCCGCTTGATACTCTCCTGTAGGACTTCCAGGGCAGCCTCATTCTGCAGAATAGGGCTGGGCACATCTGGCGGCTCCAGGCTGCTGTTCTCAGTGCGGGAAGAGCCACCACTGGCATAGAGTTGGTAGTCTGTCCTCTTGGCAGGCTGCACGTCCAAGTGAATGTGCACAGCGAGAACCCTGCACAGGGCAGTGTTGTTATCGCTCTGGAGGTAGCGGATCAGGTAGTTGTAGCTATCTTCCTGGAGACGGACCACGTACTTGTTGTCCAGGAAGGAGCGGAGCTGGAAGTTGGACAGGATGTCCTGGATGGTCTGCGTGGTCTGCAGCTGCTCAATGATGTCCTTCTGACTTGCATTCTGCAGGAACATCCCATGGAAGCGGCTGTAGAAGCTTTCCACTGTGCTCTTGGGGCCACTCTGGACCAGGCTGAGGTGGAGGTACACAAAGAGGGGGTACAGGAGAGGCAGAACCTCACGGCTATACTGGGAGTCAGAGTCTGCAATGACAAACAGGAGAACTCACACTCAGTAACACCAGAGAAGCAGTGGCTCCTCTGAGAGCCAGTTACCCAACACTTCCTGCCCACACAGAACCTAGAGTCTCTTCCTGACTGAGCAGGGAAGAGCAGATTGTGAGGTTCAGTCACGGTGGGGTAGCTGGCCAAACCGTATGACAGCTCGGCAACTGTGGTTAGGATACCACCCAGCAGCTTCCTCATTATCACCCATGCTTCAGAAAATCCTTAGATGGGCTCTAGGCAGACTGAGTTCTTCACAAAGACTTTCATCTTGATAAGCTTCATATAAACACAGGTATGTTCAAAATCTCCTGGGTGGCAAGCTAGGGATGGTGGTGCATGTCTTTAATTCCAACACGCAGGAGGCAGGTAGATCTCTGTGTTGGAGGCCAACCTGATCTACACAGTGAGTTTCAGGCTGGCCAGGGATATATAGTAAAAACCCATCTCAAAAATCTTCTGGATGGCAAGCCTTGGTTATGTGAGCACTATAGCCAAAAGTAAAATTAAAGCTCACTGGCTATCTGGGCTGGTCTGTCATATGTGATGACAATATCCACTCAAAGTGTTTACTTCTCTGGTGAAAAATAGGAAACTTCCCTTCCCTTTCACAGTAAGAATTACAATTAATCTGCTAATTCTTCTCAATCCCTCCAGGGTAGCAAATGTTTTTATTTCTTATAAAGTGCTTATAAAAGGATTCAACAAGACTCTGATTACTACTCAGAATCAACCTGGTTGTCTTACTATAACAACTTTAAGTTAATACTGGTCATCTCAGGACCAGGAGACATGTTTGGTTTAGCTGTCCAACCTGCCGTTTCACCTCACATGCAAAGACATAGAGGTTCCCAAACAGGGTAAATGGCTCTTCTTAAGCAATTGTTTTGCTACCTCCGGCCTGCCTGAATGACAACAGCTAACTTCTTCACCTGCCTTACGAGCACTACTCTGAGAGATGATGTATATTACAAAGTCATGTCACTTCAAGGACTCTTTTCTCCATGGCTGATCTGACTTTCATTTATTCAGCAGAAGTCATAAATCACTGCGTCAAAAGCTATAGGCAAAGAGTGAATAAGACATGCAGAGTTTTCTTTCCAGCCGCGTACACTTTAACCTCAGTGTCTAACTCTCACAGAAATCCCATTTGCACAAGAACTGTTTTAAAAGTGTGCTGGCGCAGGCCTTTTCTTTTCTCTTTCTCCCAGGGACAGGGTTTCTCTGTGTAGTCCTGGCTGTCCTGGACTCACTTTGAAAACCAGGCTGGCCTCGAACTCACAGAGATCCGCCTGCCTCTGCCTTCTCGAGTGCTGGGATCACAGGTGTGCCACCATGCCAGGCTTCTTCCTCTTTTTTTTCAAAGATGGGTTTCTCTGTGTAGTCCTGGCTATCCTGGAACTTGCTCTGTACATCAGGCTGGCCTGGAACGCACGATTAACGGCGTGCACCATACAACCTGGCTTGTGGCACAGATCTCCCAGCACTCAGGAGGCGTAGGAAGGCGGATCTCTGAGTCTGAGGCCAGTTTGGTCTACAGAATTTCAGGATAGCCAGGACTACACACTCTTGTCTTGAAACAAACAAACACATAAAAAAAATAAGTGACTCTTTAAACCTAATACCACACTTGTAATACAAGAGGTTCTGAGTGACAGCTACTCTATTTGGTTTCATTAAGAGGACTTACCAGTGAGAAAGCTCCTCAGTCGTCCAAACTGTACTTCATATTGTTGGGGTTCCGCCTGGCAAGGGGCTGCAGACACTGCATTGGCACAACCAGATTCTGACTGGACTAAAGAGGATACACAGACAGAGGCAGAAATGCAGTTACTATTTATCACGCAGTAGGACAGGGAGGGCAGAGAGGCCAATGGTGTCTCTGAGACTCTCCAGAGTCTAGGCAGGCTAGTAACACTTGTCTCCCTCTTCTTCTAATACCTGTACTACTGGCACAGAAGAACGGACAGCTAGGAAGCACAGGATAAACAAATGAAGAGAAGATAGGCACAGAGGACTCCTGAGGTTGATCAGGAGATGTCTAGCCTATGTTGACATGTTACGACGTGCCTGCGTTCATCAGGTCACGCCTTCCAGCTCAGAGAAACATTTTTTTTTTAAGATTTATTTATTTGTTACATATTCAGTGTTCTTTTTGCATGTACACTTGCTAGCCAGAAAACAGCATCCAATCTCATTGTAGATGGCTGTGAGCCACCATGTGGTTGCTGGGAATTGAACTCAGGACCTCTGGAAGAACAGACAGTGCTCTTAACCTCTGAGCCATCTCTCCAGGCCCCTGAGAAACATTCTTTATTCATTTCTGATCACATATTCCAATTTCTGAGACTCCTGATTTCAAAGCTGGATCTTCTGAAACTGTCAAATCTTTTCTCTATACTTCATATTTTTGCTTTACCTATTGGAAGGTATCTTTAACTTACAATCCCCTTCCGGCCCCCCTTTTTTCAGGACAAGGTTTCTCTGTGTAGCCTTGGCTGTACTAGAACTTACTCAGTAGATCAGGCTGGCCCTGAACTCAAGAGATCCCTGCCTCTGCCTGCCACGATTAAAGGTGTGTGGTCCCTTGCTTGGCCTAATTTTCACTCTTTTTGTTGATTTTCTTTGTTAGTTGAAATAAAAAAATAAATTAGTGTTGGGCTATATAATGTTTATTATTAGCCCTAAGATTATCACAGCAGTTTTATTTATGACAGAGGGGAAGAGAGGAGGAAGAAAGACACCATGACAGGTTAGGCGGAGAAGAAACCACGTAGGCAGGGAGAAAGAACTCCAATAATGGCATGAAAAAGCCCAGATGAAGAATATAAGCAAGTACCTAGGGGTTATATATGGAAAGTAGACCAGATGAGAATGGTTAAGGCAGATGGCATTGGATGGGGGCTAGGAGATGGATGGTGAGGTTATTGAGACAGTGTAAATGAAATATCTGCCCAGCCCAAAGTAAATAAGGCAATTATAAAATCTAACAGGTGTCTGTCTTATTTGTGATAGTGGGTTAGATAATACCACCATGATCACCTTGGAGTTAATAATAAAACATTATATAGCCCAACACTCATTTAGTTTTTTAATTTACAACAGCACTTTTTATATATTTTTCTAGAGGAGTAAAGTGCTAATTTTGGTTCACATTCCTTTTTTTTTTTAATCATCATCTACTTGGCATTAAGAGAAATTCTCAAAACTTTCTTTCCCCCTGAGCAGCACAATTTCCTTATCTATAACTCCCAGAGAAACATTTCCCCTAGGGCCAAAGCCCTTGGATGTGAACAGGGTACAACAGGGATAATAAGAATGTGGCTCATCACTTAGGATGAATGGGGTTGTCCAGAGTATCTCTGAGGTCTGGGCTGGTCAGAATCCAGCAAACAGTTGTTCACCTGCCTTCCTGGGGAATGAGGCTGGTTGCAGTGTTCCGGGCACTGACAGAAGCAGCAGCTCAAGGTCTGTCTCACTGTTTAGTATGCAAACATGCTGATTTTTGAGTTTTTACTTTCTTTTTCTGATAGGGTCTCATCATGTCACTAGAGACAGGGAGGTAACTGCTCACCAGGGGATCCCAGAAGGGCCAAGTGTGCCTTAAAGAATCACAGAGGTAGACTTCTGAAGCCAGAGCTCTCATCTCAAGGACCTCCTCAGGTTCAAACATCGTACCACTTTCTCCATAGCAAAGGCAGTCTATCCTTAAAGCAAAACAGGCCACTGACTGACAGCCTGTGAAGAGGGTTGAGGATGTGCTGCTGCTAGGATGGAACAGCAGCAATATATCTGAGGAGAGCGTAAGTCCAGGAAATAAGAGAGAGAAGGAGAGCCAGAGCTGGGCCTCGCAAACAACGAGAACTCTATACCGCACAGCCTTTAGTGTCCTTCGGTCACCTCATTTACCGATAAATCCAGACATTCAGTGTAAGACCATCAAGCGAGGCATAGAGGCATATACCCGAGGCTTGCTGATAGTTCAAAGGCTAGACTGGGCCTTTGAGAGCCTGTTTCACGAAAACCAGAAGGAAACAGGACAGAAAAAATCTGTATTGCATAAACCCTGAACTCACAAAATTGCTAGATGAAAACCTTTGAGTGTGGTAACAACGGCTTCATATTCCTGGTGGAGTCACACTTCCCTCCTGGTTAAAATTTTCCCATAGCTAGTAGCTTAGTCTGGCATGGACCTCACTCTGTAACCCAAACTGGTCTCAAATTTACTGCAACCATCCCATTTTGGCTTGGATTAAAAAGTATGTCCATTTTTTCTCCCCCAAAACAGAGTTTCTCTGCATAGCCCTGGCTGTCCTGGACTCACTTTGTAGAACCAGGCTGGCCTCCAACTCACAATGATCGGCCTGCCTCTGCCTCCCAAGTGCTGGGATTAAAGACGTATACTACCACACCCAGCTGTGCCCAGTTTTGAAATATGACTTCCAAACAAAATTTAGGAATCTCAGAAGTTCTTATTAATGCCAGTATTTTCAACCATCAACCCTATAGTACACACCCACCTTGTAGACCTGGCTTCCAGGAGCAAAGTTCTATCCTAGCAGACAGAATGTACATTCAGGGTCTTGTAGAGTAAAAAAGTTGCATCAGGTACATACAGAACAATCTGGATGCTCTGGGGAAGGAAATATATAGCCAGGCCCCAGACGCTCAGAAGTCTAGTGAGCACAGCTTTGAGGGAGCCCCTGGAGCTGCCCATTGAGGTCTGGTAGCTTCCCCTTTGCTGAGAACCCAGTGGGCAATGACAGCTCGTGTTCCAGGCCAGCCGCAGGTCCCTGATACCTGTGAGGTTGGCTGCCATCTCCTCAGGGGTCTGTGATAGTCTCAGGCCTTGCTTCAAGGGGCCTTCTGAGTCCACGTACTGCCGGCGTTTGAGGTAGCAGGACACTGCCACCTGAACCTGCTCCGTGCGCACTCGTTTCATGACCTATGGAGAAGGAACACAGGAAGCAGATTGTAAGGGATGGCGGAGGCATCAGATAGCTGGAAAGATGGATACTGAAGTGACCCAGTGAGGATACAAGTCTGGGTTCCCTAAGTATGAACCTGGTATTCTCTCCCATTTTATCTATTTTTCTAAAGGCCTCAGAGCAGTTTCTTTGACAGAAACCATGGAAATAGCATGGGTACCACACCCTACAGATCACTAACACTGTTAATTCAACGAGCTCTGCAAGTCTTTTCATTAGTGCTCTTAGCATCAAGCAAGCAGGCAGATGTGAATCTCACCATGTCTGCTGCTCTGTGAGAGAACTGTTAACAGCAGTACGAGAACAAGTACACTAAAAGATCATGTAGGAGGCAGCAGAAGACCAAAGGCCCAAGAAGCCCAAGGTGAAGGCCTGGCCATGGAAGGCACTTTTGTGTGGCTCTCGGGAGGGACCAAGAGACCTGCACAAGCCCACAGGTCATTCGGTCTTTGAGACAATATTGGTAGATTTGTAGTCCAGCCTAGCCTTAAACTCAATGAAATCCATCCACCTGCCTTAGCCTCCCAAGTGCCAGGATTAAAGGTATGCACCCATACCCAGCTCATAGTTCTTTGTTTTTCTTCAAGACAGGGCTTCTCTGTGTAGCCCTGGCTGTCTTAGCTGTCCTCAAACTCAGAGATCCGCCTGCCTCTGCTTCCTTCAGGCTAGGATTAAAGGCGTGGGCCACCACACCAGGTTCAGACCATAGTTCTTAATAGTCAAAAAGAGGTGTCACCTGCCAGGCATACTGGCACACACCTTTGATCCCGCACTAGGGAGCTAGAGGGAGGTGGCTTTCTGAGTTCCAGGCCAGCCTGGTCTACACAGAGAAACCTGTCTGGAAAAACAGACAGATACAATAGTGTCACCTGAAGTTGAGGATTTAAACACTGTGTTTCCACCTAAATCGAAGTATTCCTAATTGTTCAAACCATGGGCACAGATGATCAAAGCAAAAAGGGGTGGCCTGAACATGTGTTACAGTGAATCAATAAACTGTTATAAGAAGGGAAAGTGGTGGACAGTAACCTGGACAAGATAATCATTTCCTGAATAATTTAAGCTCATTTAGGCTTTCAAAAAAGTGAGTGAAAAGGCTTTTTTTTTTCTGTTACTACCAAATCTATAATGCACAGGAACCCCTATGATTGTCATGGCCTCAAATGTTACTTTGCCAGAAATAAGGAAACTGGAGAACAGAGATGATTAAGGAAGGGAAACGAATTTCTCAGGTTTCACTTTTGTCCCAGCTCGATTCAGGTGGAACAGGTCTCCTTGTCTCAAAGGCAGATCTCACCTCAGGACCCTTTCCCCATACTCCATTCTCATCACTCATGCTCTCCTGTCTGTTGAGTGTATTTAAGAAAAACATGGCCAGACAGACAGCTTGGCCAGTGGAAGCACTTGTCACAAGGCCTGATAATCTAAGATTTAGGTCCAGAATCCAGGTAAAAGTGAAAGAGAATCAACTTCCAAGTTGTCCTCTGACTTCCACACACACACTGGCACATACCCTTCTTGATTAAAACCAAAAACCAAAGAATAAAACCCTGTTGGGAGAGGGCGAGATGCCTTCTTCTGTGGTACACTGGGAAGGCACCAGGAACCTGTTAACCCGTCATCCTCCTGTAACCAACCCAAATGAAACTCACTGATCCCTTCAAAAACTACTGAAGATATGAAAGTAGAAGGGAAACCAGTTGAGGAGAGAAAGGAGATCAGTGGGAATGGGAGAGACAGCAATGAGGCAGTGAATGAGATCAAACTCATTACCTGTATGAAAATGCCATACTGAAACCATGTTTTCTGAATCCAATTTGTATCAGTCAGGATTCTCTAGCGTAACAGATCTTACAGAATGAATCTCATACAGAGAAAAGGTAATTTACAAGATCGACTTACAGGCTGTGGTTCAGCTAACCCAACGACTGCCCATGAATGAAAGGTCCAAATATCCAGTTGTTCAAGCTAGATGCTTCAGCAGGTCTTCAGCATATACCCTGAATCCCAAAGAAGCAGATGGCTAATGCCAGTGAAGGAAAGGACTCACTAGCAAGGCAAAGACAAGCAGGCGAAGAGCAAGAGCCTCCTTCTTCTAAGTCCTTATAGGACAGCAGGTGTGGCCCAGATTATAGGTGTGTCTCCCCACCTCAAAGATCCGGAGCAGAGTGGATCTTTCCACTTCGTGGTTTAACTAAAAATCCCTCACACGTGTGCCCAGCCATATTTGGGTTTAGTTAATTCCAGATATAGTCAAGTTGACAACCAAGAATAGCCATCACACCATAATGTTTTATGAGATTACAACAAATCACTAAACAACTGTCACAGTTTCTTCTCCAGGGCCAAAACATGGTGTCCATTCTAGAATGCATACAACACAGATAAGTGTATCTGTTAAAGTAGCTTTCTTTAAACCAAGGGCCAGACCCTATGCAGCCCAGCTTCTGACCAGACCAGCATGGAGCTGAATATCTGACTACTTAGGGCTGTGTTTAGTTTCAAGTTTCACTCATATGAATCAGCTTTCTACTTTGTTACTTGTATTTTTTTTTAAATATTTAAAATTTCAGTCCCACCCCCCACCAACAGTGATGGTACACACCTTTAATCCCAGCACTCAGGAGGCAGAGGCAGGTGGATCTCTGAGTTCCAGGACAGCCAAGGCCACATAGAAAAATCCTGTCTTGAAAAGCTAAAATCTAACAAAAACAACAAACAAACAAAAACAACTTTACAGGACTGGAGAGATGGCCCAGTGGTTAAGAGTACTGTCTGCTCTTCCAGAGGAGCTGAGTTCAATTCCCGGCAACCAGATGGTGGCTCACAACCATCTATAATGAGATCAGGTGCCCCCTTCTGGCATGCAGGTGTACATGCAGATAGAGCATTCATATACATAAAATAAATAAATCTTAAAAAAAAAAATCTTTACAGAAATGTTTTCCCCCCCTGATACAGGGTTTCTCTGTGTAACCTTAGCTGCCCTAGAACTCTCTGTAGACTAGGCTGACCTCAAAATGTTTTCTTTAATTAAAAACTGCATAGGAGTGTTTTGTCTGCATGTGTATGTATGCCCAATTCTTGTGCCATTAGATGCCCTAAACTGGAGTCACAGATGGCTCTGAGCTGCCACATGGGTGCTGGGAAGCAAACCCAGTCCTTTGGAAGATCATCCAGTTCCCTTCACTGCTGAGCCACCTTTCCCCTCTTATCTTTCTCTATAAATACTTTTCAAGACGTTCCCTCTAATTGTTCTCTCTCTGCAATTCCTTTCAGTGTCTTGTGCATGAAAAGCCTAGCACATTTTTCCTGATTACCTGGCTAACACACTATTTCTAGAGTATCTGTAAATGTCTTTTTCCTTCTGAACTGATTTGTGAGATATTCTGAAGAATATCCACCCTCCAATTTCTTGAAAATCACATAACCGGGGAAACTGGAAGGACTGGAGTAGTAGACAAAAGTAGATACAGTAACAAATAAAATGTTACTGACCCGTCAAACTATGAGACTGAGGTTACTGTCTATGCTTTTCACTTCTGGAATACCACATGGAACCCAAGACATTAGCCAGAAAGGAGGGGCAATGAGTATGTCAAGGCTGTAATTTGGTCATGTGACAAAAAGCATGAATAAAAATCCCCAATACCAATCTTCCTTTTCATTTATTTGTTATTTTCATTTATTAATTTCAATGTACTGATATCTTATTTTAATTAAGCTTTTTTATTGCTAGTACAAGGGCCTTACTTAGCAAGGCCTCTTCTCTTGTCCAAGTGAAGCCAAATTTTCATTTCTCTGTGGCCACTATTCAGTGTAATCATACACTCTGATCAGTGGCTCTTCATGGCTCATCCGGCAGTACATGAACCCTGGCAGCGGGTTTGTGTATAAACAAGTAATCCCAGCCCGGGAGATTCTTATTTAGAGGGGGAAAAGCACACACACATAGCAGCTATGACTCCATGACCCCTTTCCAAGTGTGACCTGATCAGGACGGACAGTCAAGATATCCACAGCCTTGCCTACATCATACTAAACCTGCTGCTGCTTCTTTCCAGAGCGCCCAGTTTCAAACCATGTTAAACTAGTTCAGTTCTACACATCAAAAACTAAGAACTTCCAGGTTTTCTACTGTGAGACTTTGGTGACAGGGACTATGTACTTGTACCCATGTGAATTCACAAGCATTCCCACCAATCCCCCTAAACCCCCTTTTTTCAAGAGAGGGTTTTTCTGTGTAGCCCTGGCTATCCTGGACTCAGAGGTCCACCTGCCTCTGGCAGAGAGCTGGGATTAAAGGCGCGTGTGACCACCACCTGGCTCCAACCAAGCCCTCTGACAGGGAAACAAAGAACCAAAACTGCCTGTGAGACACAGACAACACGGGAGAGCAGACCTTGGGATGAGTGTCTTTGAGACAGGACAGTACATATGTGTCTGCAGATACTGACTGCAAGAACTTACCCTAATTACTTGAAGTAGGGATTGTTTGAATGCAACTGCCTTTGCTCCAGGACTCTCCCTGAGGACAGGTGAGCCAGTTTATGGGCCAAGGACCTCAAAGCAGAAACTCAGTGTTTATAGCCCATATGGAACACAAAATACCACACCCATGATTCAATCAGCTTAGCTGGTTCTATTCTGATGCACGTATTTCAAGGAAAATATTGCATCAGAGAAATTGGCTTTCCACGGCAAAATATGTATAAATGGACCTGTGCGTACACGAACAACCTTCCAAGTCTCTTACGGCTCAGATGAGACCCAGCAATTTTGATCATAATTTTGACCATTTTCCAATGATCATAATAAAACACTAATAAAATAAAGGGATTTGGATATAATTACACAATCTTTTGTTAAAATTTCAAGATTTCTCGGTTTTCAATTTGAACTGATGCCAAATATCCTTCTCCTGCATCTTAATGGATGCTTCTGTTCCACTAACAGTCAACAACGTAGCAATGTAAAATCTTACATAATTGCTGCAAGTAATCACCAGGAAGGACAAACTGTAGACTCCTCTTACTTCCCTAAGATGAGGATCTGGAGTAGGCCCTGGTCACCCCAGTCCATCACCAAACACTGTCTCAGCCTCCCCCACTTACCACCAAATACAACAGGTAGAGAACAACCAAGTCTACCAAGGAAGCCAAGTAGCAACAGGATCTCTTGGCCTCACCTCTCAAGTCCCGGAATAACAGTATATGCCACCACATGGGGCAAGAGCTCTGGAGCCACTGACACTTTTGTGTCCCCAACACCCTCCTCTCCTTATGATTGCTGGCTGGAGATGGGATTAAGACAGAATATGAATCTTAGATTGGTAACACTGAATGAAGCTGAATGATTCATTCCTATCCTGCTTACTGGCTTCTGAAAGGACAGAGAACATGAACTGTATCCTGGTTTAAAAGTGTGAGCACTGTCTAGTTTCTGCTTGGACTTATTTTAGGCTTATGACCTTTTGTGATTTCTAGGAACCAAGAAAGCCACAAGCATTTTATTTCTACTTTAATGCTGTTTTTTTTTTTTTTTTTTTTTTTTTTTTAGTGTGTGGGTGGGGAGGAGATCTATATTGTCTTGGTTACTTTTCTAGTGCCATGAAGAGAAACCATGACCAAGTCAACTTATCAAAGCAAGCACTGGGGGGAGGAAGGTTGTTGAAACATGATTTTTTTTTTCTGTAGCCCTGGCTGTCCTGGAATTCACTTTGTAGACCAGGCTGGCTTCAAACTCTGAGACATTCACCTGCCTCTGCCTCCCGAGTGCTGGGTTTAAAAGCGCCACCACCACCACCTCCACCTGGCAAGAGCAATCAGTAATGTAATCAGTAGCTTGCTTCCTGTTCAGATGGTGGGTCTATGACTATTATGGTGAGGGGCATGGCAACAAGGAGCCATGCAAGGCACAGCACCAGAGCAGTAGCCAACACTGGACTGGACACGGGCTTCTGAAATCTCAAGGCCAACCATCAGAGACACACTGCCAAACAATTTCACCAAGAGACTAAGTACTCAAATGTATAAGCCATGTGAGATAGTCCTGGTTTGTGGTAATACCCATGGGAGGCTGGCCAGCCTGATCTACACAGCAAGCCCCAGGACAGCCAAAGCTATGTAGAGACCTTATCTCAACAGAAACAAAAACCACACACAAAATATATGAGTCTATCATTCAAAACACCATATATATAAAACTCCATTGACACAGAAGGGCATGCCAATCTAAATATCAAATTGTGGTACAATTTTGCCCCTGACTATTTAGAAACATCTTAAAACACTAGTATCTATGATCAAGTAAACCGTATGGACTATCGAATTCTATTTTCCAGCTGGGTATCATGGCAATTTAAATCTGAGCACTGGGGAAGCACAGACAGGAACCCTGCTGCAAGTGAGTCCTAGGCCAGCGAAGCCTAGACACACAGTGAGACCTGGACTCAAAAAAAAAACCTTTTATTTAACCTTATATACCAAGTCACCACAGATAACTTTACAATTTTTTTTGGGTGGGATGGGTAATAGGGTTAAGCCTAGGGCTTCTCACATGGGAGGCAAGCATTCTACCACCTAGCTGTCCTCAGTCCTCACAGCTTGTCTTCATTTTCCACATATGCTGTTCTTGCTGGAAGTCCCAGTCCAAGCTACCAATAAGCACTCTTCATTCACCACTTACAGTATTGTTTTGTTTCTGAGGCAGTTGGTGGCCTAAACTCTATACATAGCCAGCCTGACCTTGAACTTTCTAACCCCTTGCCACTGCCTCGGTTGTACTGGCATCACAAGAATGAACCACCACTTCCAGATTATCTTCTGTATGCTCCATGTGACCTATACCTGTGTTCTCTGACATATGAGCAAGCAAGCATCAGTGAATATTTGTTTTGTTCATATAACTGATTTGGTGAGACTGAATCCAAGTCCCAAACAGCACCACTGGGCTTGCTTCAGCTGAGTATGCCTATCCATTTGGTGTTGGAGAAACACCCAGGTGTGCCTGGTGACGAGGACCACAACATGGAATGAAAGCTGCTAATCACGGAAGACTTAATGGAGGAACCTGCCTTGTAATCTGGTACAACATATCCCAAAACGTGCTTTTTAGGAAAGACTATTACCAGCAAAACCTATAGTTCCTTTACATCTTATTGAGTGCTCTCTAAACTTTGAAATTTACATTAAAAAGCCCATCTGTACTAAGCTAGAGACAGTAGTGGGGATGGCATTCTCTAACCAACAGCACTCTGCTACAGGCATTCTTTCCAAAAAGCCAACATGATGCACTTAGCTTCAAACTTACTGCTTTCACTGTAGGCTAGAACAAATAAAAGCTAACCATGTCATTTTGAGGTTGCTCAGAACTGCCTCTGTTTATCACTTAAACCAATTTTTGTCCTCACTTTACTGGGGGGAGGGGGTCCCCACCTTTCACGTAGGCTTTGGCCAATCCCTCTCCAATGGGTGGAGGCACCCTCACAAATGCTCACCTGCTTTGAACAAATCTTGACGCTCAGCCTGGCTATCTCTTCTTCCCGTGGCTTCCTCATTTTTGCCCTTCCACCCTGAGCCTGGAGCACCATCACAGCATATGTGCTATTACTGTTTCCTACACCACCGTTGACACTTACGTTTATTTACATATTTCACCGCTAAGGAGGACACCGCCTTCACTGCTTCCCACAGACTGTATCTCCTTTTACCCTCACAGCTCTGTTAGGCAGGTAGTATTCTTCAGACAGGAAAGCTGAGGTCCATAGGTCATGGAGGTCCTGAATGGTACCTCAGGTCTTCGGGATGCTCCATCCATCCTACACTGGCCTCAGGGGAGCACAGGGCAAGCTCACTGATGATGCTCTGACAATGAGCGCTGGAAGCTAGGCACCTAGCTGGTGGCTACATGGAAACACGACTTCAAGTACTGTGCGATGAACAGTGCTGCCACCACACAAGACCGAGCTAGAACAAGCCAGAAAGCAGCAAAGCCGGTTCTTTTGTCCTCAGGTGTCTTCCACAGACTTGCATGCCGAGTGCAGAAACAACAAAAACAATCAGGTACTGAGCAGCAAGGTGAGGTCCTCACCTCTCTGCGCAGTGACAGAAGTACACAGAAATCTCACAGTTCCAAGACTGTCTCCAAACACGGGAACCTGATTGATTACTGGTGGCAAAATACGGAAGGCACAAGCCGACTTTTCCGTTATTCTGGTTTAATATTCGCTTCATAATTCATAAAACAAGGTCCACATATGTGTGTGTAAATATATCTAGACCAAGTCTCAGCCTGGCCCAGAACCCACTTGGTTGACCTGGGTAGCCACGAATTCGCAGCAATGTTTCTGCCTCGTCCTACAGAGTGCGCCACCGCTACCAGCTAAGGCTAGCCTGAACCTACCATCCCATTGCACAGGAGAGAAACCGAGGCAGCTGACTAGCTACAAGGCTGCGATCCTAGTCTCTGTGGTCACCGACTCCATCAGTGACATACACATACAGCCCCTCCGAGTCTAAGCGGCCAAGAAGTGGGTAAACTGGAGGAGGCGGGCCCTCTACTTCACTTCCCGGCGGGGCGGGCCGGGCTGGAACTCCGAACCCCGGGCAAGCCTCCAGGCGGTCCACCTGCGGGTCCGGGCAGGGTCGGGGGGCACACTCACCTCTCGACGCCGGAGCCACAGCGCCTGCGAGGTCCGCGGGGCCGCGACTCCCGGCGCCAGGCGCGAGCCGGCCGTCGGCCGCCCACTTCCGCCGAGCGCCCTCGTGAGCTCGCGGTTGGCTCCGCGCGAGGGCGCCCGGCGGGGCCGCGGGGTCTCCAGGCGCGTGCGGCCGGGGCCGCCACGTGCGGGGTCTCTCGGGCCCGCGCGCGCGGAGGCCGGGACTGCGCAGGCGTGCGCGCGCGCGGGCGGGCGGGAGGAGCGGAGCCGCTCGCCCGAGGCCCCTCCCCCGCGCCCCCTCCCCCTCCCTCCTCCCCCGCGCCCCGCCCGCACTCACTGAGCATCCCGGGCGGCTCCCGCTGCCCCGCCGCCGCCCCGGCACCGGCCCGCTTCCGTCTCGGCTGTCCGCCGTGGGAGGGAGCTTGTGCCGAGGCCGGCTAGCCGGGTCCCCGCGCCGGACGTCGCGCCGCGCCCGCAGTTCTCGGTGGCCGCCCCATGACGACGGAGCGGGCGCGCCGGGCTAGGCCGCGGCCGGGGCGCGCTCGGCGCTCCGCTAGCGCTGTCTGCGCGACGCCCCGCCCCGCCCCGAGCCGTTGGCGCCGACGTCTGCCGGAAGCGCCTCCCCGGCGTGGAGCCGGTCTCTGCGGAGTTCCCGGGTGAGCGCCGGCGCGGCGAGCTTGGGGTTTCGGTGGAAACGCCGGTTTGGCGGATCTCGACACCGGCCCCGACCGGAGAGAAGCCCGCTGGAGAGACGGGAGCTGAGGGAGCCTGAGGGGGCAGCCCCGGGCTGCGGTCATGTTTCCTGAGGGAACCCTGCTTGAGAGGAGAGCTCCGGGCTGGAGGAGCTCCTCCGCTTGAGAACACCCGATCTGAGGAAGCCCCGCTGTAGAGAGAGAACCAGGGGGATCCTGTCTGGAAGAGCCCGGATCCGAGGGAACCCTCAGCACGCATCCTCCGGAGCGCGCGGTCTCTTCCTCTGACAGCAGTATGGTGTTTTTTTTGCTGAGCTGATCTGTTTACCTTAGTGAAAAAAACATTTAGGATTTTTTTAAGACGCTCAGAAGCTTTGCCTGGGTTTCACAGCAGTTGTAGGTTGTTAATGTATATGCTTTCTCTTTGCTATGTAGGATTTTTATTGTATTTTCAGTTATTAAAACATTGTGTTTTGTAGTCTAATGTAGGTCTTTGTGTGTGAGAAGTTACTGTTATAGTAGAAGTAACGACATTTCTATTGAAATTAATGCCTGACTTTTCCTTCCTTCTTTTCTTTCTTTCTTTTCTTGTCTGACATGCATACAGGAGTCCCGGGGAGGATAGAAGATGCAGAATCCCCTGGAAATTGAGTTGTGAGCTGCCATGTGGTGCCAGGAACTGAACTTGGGTTCTCTTCAGGAGTAACATGCGCTCTTAACTGCTGAGCTGTTTCCTCAGGCTCAACACCCAATGTATTTTTCCCCTCAAGAAACATTACTTTCTTCAAGTACTGTATTGCTTGCTTATTTAATAATGCTAATCCTGATACACAACACATTTTAGAAGCTACGTGCTGAAATATCCTCAGTCTTAAATCATATTTGGTGACTGTCATTCTGTGAGAAGTTTACACACTTTGATCTTTGCCTTTTTGAATTTTCGTATTCTATGAGTGTGTGATGTTTGGTCACAGCGGTATTTATAATCTATCATCTGCCTGCTTTTGCCGAAATACAGTTTTAAATTAACTATATATTTGAGACAGCATCTCACTATATGTTCTTGGCTGGCCTCAAACTTCCAGAGATCTGCCTGTTTCTCCTTCTCAATTGTACCCAATATGGTATATATATTAGTGAGGGATTGGAGAGGTGGCTCAACATTGAAGAACACTGGCTGCTCTTACAGAGGACCTGGGTTCAATTCCCAGCACTTACATGGCAGCTGGCTCACAACTGTCTGTACTCCAGTCTGAAAGGATCTGATGTCACCTTCTTGTGTTCTTAGGCTCCTGCGTACATACACATATTTTCTTTCTTTTCAAAGATAGTGTTCATTTTCTAATGCCTATTTGGTTAGATCTTATAATACTGTTTCCCCTTTTTAATTGTAGAAGACGTGTAGCAATGGCTGCGATTTATTCTGGCGTTTCCTTTAAACTTAAAAGCAAGACAACTTCTTGGGAAGATAAACTAAAACTAGCTCATTTTGCTTGGATTTCCCATCAGTGTTTTCTACCAAATAAAGAACAAGTGAGTTTAATGTAAAACTTAAGTTTTTATGATCTAAAATAATTACATGTACAATTTGGGTGTTGACATTTAAAAGATTAAAAAATGAGTTGGGAAGGAAACTTCATTGGATGTTAAATACCAGTTAAAAAGTAATGAGATCTTTCAGTTTGCTCGGCTGAAGGTTGGGAAGTTGGGAAAGTTACTCTTTGTATGAGGCGAAGCTAGAAATAGGTAGATACCAAGTATAAAGATGTTTTTGGGTGTCTCTGTGTAGCCCTGGCTATCCTAGACTGTCTTTGTAAACCAGGCTGGCCTGGAACTCACGGGAGATCCCCTGTCTCTGCTTCCCAGGTGCTGGGATCAAGGCGCGTGCCACCAAGCCTGGCTGTTAATATTTCTTAAAGCTTCTGTGGCTCAAAAGAAGGGATGCAACCTAGTAGAGTGACAAGGTCATGGAATTGGGTTGGCTGCATCCTGATGCTGCTCTAAAGGGGGCATCCCAACATGTATTAGATGGCATTATGATTGTTAGAGTAGTGACGAGGTGGAGTTTGCAGAATGTAACACATGTACATTGTACCAGTGTACACATTTGAGTCATGTTGGCAGCTTGGTAGTTCCCTGATAAGCACTGCACACCTGAGACAAAGGGGTAATTCTAGCAGGCTTGATCAAGACCCAGCTGTCTTTATCCATTTTCCTTTTAACGTCAGCCACTCTTCATACATCCTCACAGTTCTGGACTACAGCTGAGGGCTTGGGCAGAGTAAGTGTAACTCAGTGTCACAGTATTTGCAGGCATGCCTGCAGCTCCAGGTTCCATTCTAACCGTCATCCAGCACACACACAAACAGCTTTAAGGACTGAGGCCTCACTTTTTCTCAGTGTTTTGTGCTTGAGAAGACACGGTGCAATAATGGAAACTGTATGTGTTCAACCCTTTCTCATGAAGTCCTTGTATATCAGTTTGTCTTATGTCTCCTGAATGAGGTGGATTTAGAAGTTATACATACTACATATGTCTTGGGAGAGTCAGTGCGCACGTCCTGGTGTTCTGACTCTCATTCTTTTTTTTCTTTAGTTATCTCTCACTGCCATTTGATTTGCATGTGTGGTCCCTTCTGCAGTCATATGGACATTCATCGTGTTTCTCTTAGAAGCGACTACTGAATAATGTTAGTTTCACTGAAACTTCTTATTGACTCCAGATGAAGATATCCTTATTTTTCCTTTTTTATTCCTTAATAAACCTTTCGAGATTTCAAAACATATTATGTAATATTGACACAAGTGAGGACTTTAAAAAAATATGCTTTCACCATACATCCCATGCCGCCATTGAATTGAGATCCCTTGGCTTCTGCTTCCCAAGTACTGATATGACAGCATGTGTAGCCATATCCAGCCTGTTTTCTTCAAATAGCATTTTGTTATGTTGTCCAGTCTAATCCTGAACTTGTAGACTGAAGTGCTCCTCCTGTTTCAGCCACAGTGGTTGCTGATACTACAGACATATTTTAACAGAAACTTGTTTTTCTTGCAATAGAATCTGGTTGTGGTTGGATATTCCTATAATGTTGAAAATCTTTCATGTAAGAAGTTCATTTACATAGTATGTTTTCTACAAATCCAGGTTTTACTTGATTGGGCAAGACAGTCATTGGTTGCATTTTATAAGAAAAAACTTGAACTGCAGGAAGATATTGTTGAAAGGCTCTGGGTCTATGTAGATAATATTCTACATAGCAGAAAACTGCAGAATGTCCTTAAGAATGGAAAGACTGTAAATCTTCAGGTTTCCCTTGTCAAGGTAAATAATGATTATGCTATGTGTATCTTTGTTAATTTCTTGTTCCTGCTTAAACTTGTTTCAGAACCAATTATGTGAATATATGGGAAATTTCAGGTTAGGGAAGGGAGGAGAAGGAAGTAGTCATAGTATCAAAAAAAGTTGTTTATTTTTTGAAACAGGCTCTTTCTATGTATCCGTGGCTGTCCTGAACTTTCTACATAGACAAGGCTGGCCTTGAACTCACAGAGATCTGTTGCCTTTAACTTCTGAATGCTGGGATTAAAACCATTGGCCACTATGCCTGGCCTATGAAAAATTTGTGTTCCATCAGAGCCTAGCTTTATTACATTTTAACTGGAAAAAGTAGCTACCATATTATAACTACACTGACACACACATATACATAGACACTTGTCATAATTTTCTGGACGGAGATTGAAGATCAAAACCAGGACAGGAATTATCTCAAAGTTTTTTGAGTAAAATCACAAAAGTCTGAACTTCATTGTCAAAACAGTATTTACAGATGCCGTAATAATAGGTATTCTATTAAAACCAGTACTAATAAGCATTTAGCACATGACAGGCTCAGAGGTCATAAGAATATAACTCACCATCAAATGAACAGTAAGTGACAGCATTGGGATTTGAACCTATTTGTGCCTGGCTGCAGAGCTGTTCAGCCAGAGCCTCACAAAATGGAACTGAACACAACAGAACAAGAAAGTAGATAAACTGCCAGTAGTTCTTAAGACCGCACCCTTTAGTGTGACACTTTTAAATAAATGGGGTCATTCTGAATTGTCCTTCAAGGCTAGACTGGGAGATCGAGTGGTTCTGTATTTAAGAGATGATGCATAAACTGTTGAAATAAATGTGTGTTTATAGTTATATAAAATATTACTGAAGGACACATATATAGCTTGAACAAATTATGCTTTGGGGTCTTCAATGTGGAAAAGATTTTTTTTTATTGATCATCAATGTAATACCTGGAGGCCACTGGTGACATGTTGACATCCTAGGATTCTGCACATTTGCTGCAACTGTTAAAAAAAATCAGCCAGTACTTACTTGAGTGGAAATTATGATTGTTTCATGTGGCTGCTAATAGTTCAGCACCTCAGACAGCTTTGATCGTAGGTGTTTAAGGCTGGGAGCAAGTCACTGGCCTAACAAATTTTGGAACCTGCCTGCTTTGGAGTCTGAATTTGGAATTTTGAAAGCTGAAAACAGTGCTTGTGCTATATGATGAAAAGACAGGTACTGATATATCATAGGTGGGCATCCAATTAGCTATGCAACTGAGGGACATCCTTGAACTTGTGATCTTGTTGCCTGTACCTTTTGAGTACTGAGAGTATAGGTATGCACCGCTCACTCAGCTAATGTAGTGCTGGGGATTGAACTAGGACTGCATACATGCTAGGCAAGCTCTCTTCCAAGCTCTCTTCCAGCGGAGTTATCTGTAGCCCTGCTTTGGTGTTGCAAATAGGAAAATTTTGACTATGAGTGTGTGTGAACACTCAAATGTTTATGTATATTACACATGTGTGTATACACATATACATACATACACACACACACACGGGGTCATGACTCAAGTACTACCTGATATAAGTTAAAGTTTTTGGGTCTAAACCTTTTCTTCATCCTTGGTTGCCTCATCCAGCCTTAATTTGAGGGTTGTGCCTAGTCTTTATTGCATCTTGTTATGCCATGCACTTTTCTAATGGGAAACTGGAGGAGCAGTGGATCTGGGGCAAAGGGGAGGTGGGGTTTGGGTGGGAATTGGGGGAGTGGAGGGAGAAGAGGCTGTAGTTGGAGTGTGTTGTGTGAGAGAAGACTATAAAAAGAAAAAAATTGACTACTGACTTTTAAGCTTTGCAAAGCACGGCCTTTTGGAACTGGATGGCACATTTACAAAGGCACTAGACCTTTTCAGAGCTAATACTAACAGGAGATGGAAGCATGAACAGATGCTTTGTCTTTTATCGATGCATTAAGTGTCAGCTTCATGTTAGAGGTAGAAAAATCTGGTGTTTCTCATCAAAACGTGGGAGAGGAGTGATTGATTCTTTCATGCTTTCTGAGTAGGTATGGCTTCAAGGTAGTCATGAGCTTTCTTTCTTAATACTCAGATCATAAATGAGAGAATAGCAGAGTTCTCACTTTCGGGATCCCAGAGGAATATCTGCACCATCCTGAGTTGCTGCCAGGGCATCCTCTCAGCACCTGCCCTTGCTGTCATCTATACAGCCAAACCGGAGCTGATTGTGGCCTTGCTGAGCCAGCTCTGCTGGTCAGCCTGCAGACAGCCAGAAGGAGCCATGACAGCCAAGCTATTTGAGGTCATTCATCTGGCTCTTGACCATTACCTCAGACTTCAGCAACAACAAGCCAACCCCAGGCGCATCTTTGGGGATATGACCAGCCACCTCCTCCAGCCCTTCCTAGTCCTGAGACACTTGCTTTTTGAGGGCACATGGACACAACTTGGTCAGGGACAACTACGGCAAGTACTGAGCCGAGATATCAGGGGTAAGATTGATGCTGTTCTTCAAGGCGGTGTTTTTCGACATGATCTGCTCTCGTCCTATAAAGAGGAGCTCTTGGGGCACCAAGGGGACATAAAGATAGGGGTTCTGAAGAGTCTTCTCACTCCAATAGAGACTGTGATTACAAGACTGGTAGAGCCTGGCTACGTCAAGTCAGACCTCCATGCGTCGGTTGTGGCCAGCTCAGTGTCCTTGCTGTACAGACTCTTTCTGGACTCATATCTTAAGGAAGAAAACCTATTTCTCTGTTTTCAGGCTCTCCCCAGGTTATTTGATTGCTTGCAAATCTCACGCCTGCAAGCAGGGCAGATGGAAGCCTTGTCCTTAGCAGATTGGACCACAGAGCTTCTGGCCATAGAGCAACTGCTAAACTCAGCAGCCACCAACAACATCTACAATGTGGCTGCTGACAGGATCCGGCATGGGGAGACACAGTTCCACTTTTACCGCCGTGTGGCCGAGCTGTTGATCAACCATTCACAAGCACCTGTGCCTGCCTGGTTTCGCTGCCTCAAGATTTTGATGTCTCTGAATCATTTGATTTTAGAGCCAGAACTGGATGACCTGTTGTCTTCAGCTTGGATTGATGCAGAAGTAACAGAATTTCGAGCCAAAAAAGCCCAAGAGGTGCTCATCAACACTGTCTTTCAGACATATGCCAAGCTTCGACAGGTACCACGGCTGTTTGAGGAGGTCTTGGGGGTGATCTGCCGTCCAGCTGCTGAGGCACTCCGGCAGCCTTTGCTTGCCTCAGGCCCTTCTACAGCTCTCTGCACATGCCTCTTGGAGCTGCCATTGAGTCAGATTCTGGATGCATGGTCCCTTGTCCTAGAGAAGTTCCAGTCTGTAGTCATGCCCTATTTGCAGAGTGATCCTGACATGGCTTTGAAGGCTCTGTCCCTGAGCTCTCTGCTGCACTGCATAATGTTCAACATGCCGACTCTGGACAGTAACATGCCTTTGCCCATCATCAGACGGACACAGTGCATAATGGAGAAGATGCTGAAAGAGCTTGTGACGCCTCTTTTGGGCCTTCTGGAGCTCTGGAGCCCAGAGCCTGAGCTGTGGCAGCAGAAGGTGAGTGACTCTGCACTCTTACTGTCTTACACCTGGGCTCAGATGGACACTACCCTCAATTTGCACTGCAACCAGTATTGCTCTCTGGCTGGGCCCTTAACTAGGGCTGCTCCGGATATCTCAAGCCTCCCTTTGTTGCTACCAGGTGTGGAAACACAGCTTTGGAAGAAGGTGGAAAAGTGTGTAGCCCAGTCCAGGTCTCTCAGTAGGTACTGCTTAGAACAGCTGTATCTTCAGAAGGTGAAAAGGACTTTAATGCAGACTAATTCCCACTCTGACGAAGCTGTTCAAACCTTGAGGTATGACACTGCCTACATTCTTGATTCTAGCAGAGACTGTTTCAGTCAGAAGTCAGTAGCTGCTTGGGATAGGCAGGTGTCTACTGTGAACGAGTCCACATATCCTATAGCACACTGGCATTTGATTGTATCAAACCTCACAGTTTTAATACCCTACCTTTGTTTGGATGATGTGAGATACGTGGCCAATGTCCTACTAAGAACGCTACCAGCAAGCAAAGCCCAGGAAAGCGTGTCATACAGTGAGCCATATGTCACGCTCGAGAAAGTATCCACAGCCCTCCTTCACAGCCCTCTCTTTCCAGAGATGCAGTCCCTCTATTCTGCCTTCCTGACATGTGTCATTGAAAAGTGTTCTAGCATTCTGTGCTCTGGTGCTCACAGTGATCTGCGTCTTCTTAGTCAGCAGCTCCCCTGGCTTTTCAAAAAGGACTACCACACAGTTGTGGCTCATTGGGAAACCAAACTGGCAAAAGTTGGATCTGAAGGTGTAGAACCGAGAGGAGAAATTGCCCACAGTTTCCTATCCATGGTCAAGAGTGGTTTTCCTATCAAGTTGGATGAAGAGCAGCTGGAAGGCCTCCTACAGTTCTTGGATGTCATCTCCATGCTCCGCCTGGACAGTCTCTTGCCACCTTACCACGTGCATTTTTTTTTCCTGCTATTCTCCATGGCTGTCTCCACAGTAGGGCATTGTTCTTGTCCACTAGCCCTCCAGTTCTTGGTGACATGCTACCAGCTCCTCAGTCGTCTGCAGAGGGGAAGGAATGGCCGCTCTGTGTTCAGGGTCATGTACGTTAGTGACATCTTTGAGGTTGTGCTGACCTCACTGCTGCAAGCTAGTACTGAGTTTCAAGTTAGGGAGGATGACCCTGCTTGGCTGCAGCTTCTTCACGTGTCAGGGCTGTTCTTGGAGCAGCTAATGCAAATGCTTATCCAAGTAAAGCTGAGCTTGGTGCTCAATTTTGGAAAAATCACTGCCTTCCTCTCAAGGTATAGTAAGAGAGCTTCCAGCAAAGAATTGAAAATCCAGAACCTTCAGGGCAGGCAACTGCTTCTGGTAGCTCTAACCAAGTTGTGTCAAAGTTTGGAGCCTTGTGTTAAGGAGCGGAGGCAGTTGCTGGAGGCACCGGCAGAACTACCTGAGCTGCTGCAGCGGGCCATGATGCAGATGGGTGCCATGCTGCAGCTCTGCTTAGTGCCTGGGACCACAGGCCATCGCTTGCCTTCAGCCCTCCTCTCAGCTGTCCCCATACTTTTAGAAGTAGACCTGAGCCAACACCTCAGGGAAGGAGAGCCCAAAATTGCCGACGTGGGGGATACAGACGGGACACAGCTTTCTCACGTGACCCTTTACCAGGATGTCTACGCTCAGTTGCTGGAGGAGTTGCCAGCCCTGTCGGGGAACACTCAGTCTTTCCAGGCAGCCTTGCAGTTTCTAACCTTGTTCCTTTTGGCCCCAGAGCTCCATTCCAAGGAGAATTCTGTCTTTGATTCCATCTTTTATTCTGTGTGGAAAGTTCTTACAGGTAAGGTGGCTTTTTGTTTGTTCTTAAATTTATTTATGTGTGTGGATGTTTTGCCTGCAAGTATGTCTGTGTACCATATATACAGCTGGTGCCCTTGAGCCAGGGGATGGTGTCGGATCCCTTGGAACTGAAGTTACTGATGGTTGTGAGCCGCTGTGTGGGTGCTGGGAAATCAGACCTGGGTCCTCTGGACTATAGGCTTAGGTTTTTCAAACACCTACTTTATTTAAAGTTCCTAAACGCCTTTATGACCCTTCCTTCCAACCCTCCTACCTTAGATAGAAGATTAGTAGGGAAAGGGGCTGTAGATCTCTTTTTATCTACTTCCTGCTGATAAGGGTCAATTGGTTTGGGGATTACCAGGATACTAGCAGTCTAGTCAAACAGCAAAGCAGCAGCAGCAACACTCATCAGCAGAAGCGGCAAAACTCTGCCAAAGCTTCTCTCTGCAAAGACTAGCGAAGGATCCAAACCATTGCAAAGCATAACAATGCAAAAGCGTTGTCTCACTATCTGTGGGCTTCTATTTGTCCCTTCTCAGAGTCCACACAGGGTGTTTTCCAGCTCACGAAACCACACTCATCCCATGAAGTAATTTTTACCTCACAAACAACCACACTCCTTTTCACAGGGCCTGTTTTCCGCAGGGGCGGATGGGGGTGGAGGTGGGGGACATTCCTGCATCCCACACTTGAGACTGAAATAAAAAACATATTCATGTGACACAATTGAGTTTCCAAAGAAACCAGAAACTTCTACTTCACTGGACATGCAGCCAGTGTTCTTAACCACTGAGACATCTCCCTAGCCCTGGTAAGGTGTTTCTTTCTGAGCTGATTCTGAGCTGCAAGGCTTACGCACTGGGACTCCATGGACAAGTTACTTCATGCCTCATCTCCTCAGCATATCCTATGGTGTGTAACACAACTGGCTGGGCCTCACCTTTTGAACAGGATGATATCTGGCAGCTTGAGAAAGTGCCACATGAAGGAAAGCTTGCCCCCAGACATGCGTCTGGGACATCATTTCCTCTTTCTGTGTTGGCATATGTACACAGTCACCTTCTAGCGTTCCCCTCCCTATGCACAATGTGCCCATCTAGGCGGCTCAGGTCCTCAAATACTTTAGGGATTATTTTGTATACATTCATACTTTGTTGGTTTGAGGCAGGGTCTTACTATGTCATGACTGGCCTGGAGCTCATTATGCAGACCTGGCTCATCTCAAATTTCACACCCAGAATTTTTTTTCTTTTTTCTTCTGACACGGGGTTTCTTTGTATAGCTTTGCTATTCTGTACTTGCTTTGTAGATGAGCCTAGCAGATTTTTTTTTTTAATCATGTATATGTGTGTGTTTGTGCACGTGTGAATGAAGGTCCCTGTAGAGTCCAGAAGAGGGTTACTGGATTCTCTGGAGCTAGAGTTACACATTTGTAAGCTGCCCAGTATGTATGCTGGAACTTAGTTTGGGTCTTCTGTGTGAATATTATGTTCCCTTAACCACTGAGCCATCTCTCCAACCTTCATTCTGAGTTTTGAGTTCTTGGTTTTGGCCTTTAATTTGCTCTCATCACAGATGACTCATAGGGATCATCTTACCTGGAAGAAACTCCTCTGTATCAGGTCTATAGAGCTGTAGATTAACTTTTTAAAAATTTATTTTTATTTTTATTTTTATTAATTACAATTTATTCACTTTGTATCCCACCTGTAGCTCCCAGATTAACTTTTAAAATTATATAAATCTGCTTTCCTCAGCATCCCATTCAGTGTGGTCAATAACTTGTGTGTATAGTAAAATAGACTCAGTTGGTGTCATCTATGTTAATGAGGGATCATCTTTGAGGCCAGCTGAAACCTCAGACACAGAGCAGTAAGAGATTAGGCGTCTTCCTGCACAAAACTGACACCTGAAGTCATATAGATCAAAGGGTTAGGGATTCTTCTGTAGCCATTGAAATAGTTATGAAGATTATTTAGAGACATCTAAAAATATTAATGTTAAATAAATATATAGTATAAAATTATTTTTGTCAGGGCATGGTGGTACATGCCTTTAATCCCAGCACTCTAGAGGCGGAAGCAGGAGGAATTCTGTAAGTCTGCATTGCAAATGCAGCCAAGGGCACATAGTGAGACCTTGTCTCAAAATCCAAACATAAATAAAATAAAATCACAGAATATATGTTAGTTAGTCCCCAAAGCAGATGACCAGGTCTGATGACTTCTATCTAGTCAGAACATATCACAGGCTGCAGAGGCGTTTAGTTTTGGGGGTTGCTGAGGGGCTAGAGCAGGAATTTGGTCTTTTGAAGTAGGGACCAAAAATACTGAATAGACAATGCCCTGAGTTGATCCCACAGAGAAGCTACAACAGGGTGGAACCTTCAGGAAGTGAAGCCACCTGGTCTGCCTGAGCCGCTACCAGATGGGGATGTGGGGACTGAACAGTGCTGCTGCTGTCTCCCTGTCAATGAGCTTTCTGTCTCAGATTCAAGTGTGGGTAAACTGAAATCCTGGCTGTGAAGCTCTATCTTTTTCTGTTTAGTAACTCAGGGATTGGTGCTTCCCTTATACTGGGAATAACATCAAGTTTTTTGTAAAAACTTGTGACAGCATTCCAGGTGAGTGTCTTAGGGTGACAGCTGGTATCTGAAGTGTAGCTGCTGTCAGTTTGTTAAACTGAACTTCTGCATCCCCTTTCCTTACCTCTGCTGAGATGAGGCAGTTCTAAGCCTCACTTTTATATCTTTGGACCTGTGGTAGCTCAGACTGCAGGGACAGAGCCTCAGGTACAGTGAGTCCAGCCTGTTCATACATCCAAACCATCAGAATGTCTAGTGATGTGCTGGAGTAGTGAGCAATCTGGAGGAACTACCAAGTAAGGTGAGGCCCAAGGCACTGGGTAAGAAAGGGAACATGAAGTTTGCTTTGAAGAACTGAAAGGTAGCAACACAACAACTGCTTTTTTCACCAGTACTTGGTCTTGTACTTTTACATCCCTTAACTCGTGTTAATAATGGCTGCAAGGTATCATATGGCTGCTTTGCAGTTCACTGTCACTCATCAGTCAGACCTTGACAATTTTGGCTTCTTTTCCTGCAGGTCCGAGCATTCCCGCTCCAGTCACTCAGGATAGTGAACATCACTTGGAAGCCCTGCTCACCCAAATGTTTGAGGCTGGGACAACACAGCATTTTGGGATGGTACTGCAGTCTGTTCTTCAGGGATTGGATGTCACTCAGGCGTGGAGGTCAGATCTGCAGGTATGTATCTTCTATTCTATTATGGGCCTCAAGTGGTGTTCGCTCTAGGCGAAAGGAAGGATTGTTTGAAATTTTGTGTCACTTTTAAAACTAAACAGACAAATTTGGCTGACAGAGTAGAGGCAGAGCAGGAGCTTGTGGGAGGGAGCCTAGTTGTGGACTATCTAGCTTTCACTGAAAAGATTTTTTTGTTGGTTTTTGTTTTGTTTTGTTTTGTTGTTCGAGACAGGGTTTCTCTGTGTAGCCTTGGCTGTCCTGGACTCACTTTGTAGACCAGGCTAGCCTCGAACTAAAAGAGATCCACCTGCCTCTGCCTCCCTGAGTGCTGGCATTAAAGGTGTGTGCCATCACCCAGTTAGAAACATTATTAATTAAAAGTTAAGAATGGACATTAAGAGAGCTGCTTGTAAGAAAATAAGATACATGTGTGAACATGGTTGTAGGCTTCTCAGAGAGTTGCCCTCACACTTGTGAAAAGTCCTTGACTGATATGGTTGTATAGCTATAGACCAGAACTTAAGGATCACTGTTTATACCCACACATTCTGGATATATAGCTCAATTGGTAGAGTATCTATTTTGCATTCATGAGGCCCTGGGTTCAAACCCCAACACTGAAAGAAGAAAAGAAGAAGAAGCATTTGGGCTCTCAGTTCATAAGCCTGGTGTACCTCCATGTAGACTGTCTTATTGTCCATAAGCCAGGGTAATCCTGGGTACTGTCTAATCAGATGTTCCCAGTGGCACTTGAGGGGAAAAAATGCCTCCATGGGCTGGTCTAGGCTCCTGCTGCTTTTCTTCTTCCTCTTTTTTTCCTGCACTAGGATCTTGCCATTGCAGCCCAGTCCTGAATTTATAATCTACCCCAACCTCTCAAGTTCTGTAAATACAGGTATGCACAGCTATGTCCAGCCTCATTAGTGGCTTCTTGATTCCTGCTCACTGATAACACCTGGGACTGGGTTATTAATCTGAATTAGAGGACATCTAGGGGCTCATTATGAGTTCTGAGAGGGGCAGGAACAGTAGGGGTAGGGCCAGATCCCTACCATGAGCATGAGGACCTGAGGACCCACATCATCCCTACCAGCTGCCTGCCACACTTGCCTGTCTCTGGAACTTAACATTGTGTGTCTTCATAGCACGGCTGGGGCCTAGCTTTGAGAAAGACTCTGAGTCTCTGGGCTTTCATTCACCAAGTGATTTGGGGGAGAAAATGACCCCCAAGTTTTTATTAAACTTGTTAATCAGAGAAGGCTTCATAGACAAGGGAAATTTGAACTGAGTACTAAAGAATGAAGAATTTGAAAGGGCAGTGGTGCATGCCTGTAATCCCAGCACTCAGGGAGGAAAAGGCAGGCAGATCTCTGTGAGTTCAAGCCCAGCCTGGTCTGCAAATCCAGGGACAGCCAAGGCTACACAGAGGAACTCTGTCTTAAAACGAAAAACAAAAAGAGCAGTGGGTATGCATGGGTGTGTTGGTCTGTTGGGGCAGAGGTGTACAGTTGTGAGAAGGTGAATGGGCACTAAGCCTCAATGGATAGATATATCTTGTAGGTATGCAGGAAATTGGTGACCGTCAGATTTGCAGGTGTCTGTGAGAGGATAAAAGGGAAAAGTAACCAGGGCAGAAATCAGGATCTGGCTGGGGTTGTGTGGCTTCACAGTGCAAAGGGAGGAAGAGGCTGTTGAGACGCTGAGAAGGGCAGGGGCCAGGCCTTTGCTTGTGAGACACTTAGTAAAAGTGAGTCCTTGCCTGCGTGGATTTCGGTTTAAGAGCATCGCCTGCCAGCATAGCATTCACTCATATTTTCTTTAAACCTTTCCTTATGTGGTTTTTGGTTTTTAAATTTTACTTTCTGTGTATGGGTGTTTTGCCTGCATCCGTATCTGTGCACCTTGTGCATGCCTTATGCATGTGAGGCCATGAGAGGGTATCAGAGACCCTGGAATAGGAGCTAGACGGTTGAAAGTCACCATGGGGGTATTGGAAATCAAGCCCAGGTCTTCTGGAAGAGTAGCCAGTGCTCTTAACCTCCAAGCCATCCCTCTAGTTCCCTTGTGTAGTTTTTTTGATTGTTTTTTTGTTTGTTTGTTTTGATTTTTCAAGACAGGGTTTCTCCATGTAGCCCTTGCTGTCCTGGAACTCGCTCTGTAGACCAGGCTGGCCTCAAACTCAGATCCACCCCCTCTGTAAGTATACTGGAGTAAAGGTGTGCGCCACTACCACCTGGCTCTGTGTGCTT
>CM053744.1:58385015-58421572 GCA_028658305.1 Pachyuromys duprasi
CTTTCTGTATGTATACACTGTTAGACAGTAGCAGCTTGGATAAGAAGTGATGAGAGGGATGGGCACTGAGAACTTGTCAGACAGGGAGTAATGAGGAGGAGGAAAAGGTGAGGCTACTGTGGGTCAGATACTCAAAGCAGGTAAAGGGGGTCACTGGGGCTGGTTCCCCACAGAATTCTGTGATCAGTTAAGTACTCTGGTATTAGGAGGGGTATATGTATGTAAGGCCTGAATATCCCTGAAAACTGGACTTTATGTTCCCTCTTGCTTTCTATTTTGCTTATCTTTCCCTTAAGAAACTCTAGTACCTAAAGGCCTATGTTAAAGCATGTGAAAGAGTGTGTATGTTGTCCACATTGATATGCACCAGGGTGGAAACCGCGTGATGCCTCTAATGTGTGTGGCAGGCAGGCTGCAGAGGCATGTCTGCAGATGCTGGGACTTAGAAGAATCAGGAGCCAAAGGCCTTCTTAGATATTCACTGTGAAGCTAGGAACCACAGGGGTGCTCTTTAGGTGACCCAGGGAAGACAGAGTTGTCTTTTGTCTTGAGTCTATTCTTTTATTTTCTAGGATAGTAACTGAAAATCTTGACTAGACCTGTATTATAATCACAGGCATTTGGAACTGATGATCTGTTTTGGGAAAACACTGTTATTCTTATCTGACATGCAGCTTCCTTGTATGTGTCTGTTCCCTTGTAAGAAATGGCTTGTCAAGCTGGGTACAATGGCACACACCTGTAATCCCAGCACTCTGGGAGGCAGATCTCTGAGTTTGAAGCCAGTCTGGTCCGCAAAGTGAGTCCAGGATAGCCAGGGCTATACAGAGAAACCCTGTCTTGGGGGTGGTGGGGAATGGAAAGAAAGAAAAAAGAAGAAAGAAATGGTTTGTCTTCATGGTAGATATGCTTAACAAAAAAAAGTGAGGATTGAAGCAGCTGGGTCTCTAGTAGTCTACCCTGGGAGACTGGATGGTAGCCTCCTTGTCCCTGTGGATTATAGTTTGGCCATGCCACTTCCTTGTACTTTTGTCGCCTAGAGCTCTAAGTGGTTTTATTTCTTTGGAGGGTCACCTTCCCTTTCTTTTCTTTGTCTATTTTGGTTTGTAGCTGCAACACCGAGAGGCCTGCCAGGAGCAGCCTGTGGCCCTGGAGGTGGTTGAGCCTGTTCTTGACGTGCTGGCTGCTCTGTTGCGGAAAGGGGAGGAGACCATCAGTAACCCTCACCATGTCAGTCTGGCCTTTAACGTCTTGCTCACAGCCCCTCTGGAGCACCTGAAGCCACTGGAGTTCGGCAGTGTCTTCCTGAAGATGCACAATGTGCTATTCTCCATCTTGCAGTGCCACACTAAGGTGGGAGGAACAGCTGCTTCTACACAAGCTGGGGTGCCAGCTTCTATAGCAGCAGCAGGGCTGGGGCTGCTCAGTGGTGGGCTGAGCTGTCACTACGAGTAAAGCAGGCAGACAACTGAAGAAAAGCAAGAAAGGAAAGCTCCGCTCTTACAGACTTTGCTTCCAGTAATTTCTGTGCATAGAAATACTTGACCTTCTCTTCAGGCTGCTCTTACCACGGCTGATACTCTGAGTGGTGGCGTGTATTATACGGAGGAGCCCTATTACTCTGTGTGCTACTGATGTGTTTAAATATGTCATTGCCTTGCTTAGATATGTTGAGTTTATAATTCAAGTGGTACAGGGAGTTAGTGGGTCTTGAGCTTATAGTCTGCTACTGTTATGTTATGTTATGCAGAGGCTAGGAACACATATCTCATAGAATAGAGTATGGGCAGCTAGTATTTATTGAACATTTTCTGCTTTACCCATAGCAAGCTTATAATGCATGTGGTAATCCTATTATGTGATAAGGATACCGAAGCTCAGTGAATGTTTTGACCAATGCCACTCACAATGGACTGGCCCCTCCTCTATCAGTCACTATGAGAATGTGTTGTGGGGCTGAAAAGATGGCTCAGAGGCTAAGAGCACCGGCTGCTCTTCCAGAGGACCCAGATTTAATTCCCAGCAACCACACGGTGGCTTACAACCATCTATAATGAGATCTGGTGCCCTCTTCTGACATGTAGGCACACATGCAGGCAGAACACTGTATAAATAATAAATAAATAAATCTTAGAGAGAGTGTTTCTGTGTGAGTGTATTATAGCAGAATCTTACGGAGGCATTTCCTTAACTGAGGCTCCCTCCTCTCAGATAACTCTAGCTTCTGTCAAGTTGATATAAAACCAGCCAGCACATCCAGAGATTAAACTCAGGCCAGCAGGCATGCGTGGCAAACACCTTCACCCACTGAGTGATCTTATTTCCCCAGCAATGGCATTTTTAAGAGAAATATTCTATTTCAAAGAGTTTTCCAGCTGTCACCTCTGGCCCTGCCGCCTGTGTCACTACCTTTAATATGAATTTCTGTTTTACTAATTATTAAGGTTGTTATGCAACTGTGTAATATAAATATAGCACAAATCCATCACAGTCTGAGTTTGTAGATCTTACTAAAAGTGATGAAAGTAAGATTAAAAACTGACTCCTGCGAAGCTACTGCTGCATGAATATTTAGTGACTGGATTTCAGTGTACAGAGAAAACATCAGCAGTGTGGTATTAGTGAGTGATTAAAGCAGCTAACTTTCACCTGACACTGTCAGGTCTCATGAGGGAAGCCAGTGCGTGGTGTTAGGTCCATATACATGTGAACACCCAGCTAAAGTCCTCACAGGTTTATCTGGAAGATGGAGCAGATGGCCAGCATTGACTAGACCCCAGCAGGAGACAGCGATAAGACAACTTCACTTGTCGTAATTATGAAGTCCTCATGAGGACCTAGTGTCCGTATTTTGCAAGTGAAGAAAATAAGGCAGACATAAAGGACAGATTTATAAAGTTACTGCAGGTGTCATAGTGGAGCTAGATGGTTTGGCCTGGATTTGGTAGTGTTTCATCAGTATGACAAGGATTCAGAGAGGACTTAGAGCATTGATGAAGCTCTGGAATACTTTTGTAAAAATAGCCTCTCCTGAAACCTAAAAAAACAGTAGGAAAGGTGTGCTGTGATGTCTGAATTTTGTTGATTATACCCCAGAGAACTGTACTGGTGCTTTACTTTTTATTTCACTCCAGACAGTGCTCAGTGTAGTGCAGGACGTACCCAGTGGCACCTGCATTTGTCAGTATGGCACTCATTGGCTTCAGACATGTTGGCTACTTGAAATGTAATCAGTGTGACTAGAAACTCCATGTTAAATTTGCTTAATTCTAACTAAATTTACATAGCTCATTGCTGTTTGGCTGGACATTGTTGGTGTGTTCCTGATGTGAGGTATAAAGAAAGCTGGGAAAACGTAAGAATGCGGAGCCCAGTTTGGATCCCCAGAATTCAGGTAAAGCTGGACATGGTAGCCTATATCTGTAATCCCATTGCTTTCATGGCAAGATGGGATGTGGAGACAGGAGAATCCCTGGAATGTTGAAGGTCAGCTATCCTGGAGCACACAGCAGTGAACAACAAAAAGGTCTTGTCTCAAAAACAAGGTAGAAGGCCAGGACCAACATCTGAGGTTGTCCTGATTTCTGTATGTGTGCTATGGCGGCATGTGGCCACACTCAGATACATGACCATGCATACACATAGATACATAGGGAGAGATTAAAAAGCATGTTTTTATTATCTTAGTTTCATTTTTTTTTAATGAAATAGAGTTTATTGAAAAAAGCTTTAACTGCCTGGTGTAATAGTTAATGCTGTGATCTCAGCACGAAGCAAAGGCAAGAGTTTGAAGACAGCTTGGTCTACATGTGAGTTTCAGGCCAGACAGTGATATGTAGTGATTTTCTGTTTCAAAGGGAAGAAAAGGTTTTTTTGTTTGGTTGGTTTTTTGAGACTGGGTTTCTCTGGGTAGCCTTGGCTGTCCTGGACTCACTTTGTAGAGCAGGCTGGCCTTGAACTCACAGTGAACCACCTGCCTCTGCCTCCCAGAGGGGGAAAAGATTTTTATGGATAGAGTGAGTTGGGAAGGGAGAAACAGTTGAATGAGGATGGTTTTCGACACTTACGAAGGTTAGGAGTGGGTTTTTTAGAAAGATTTTATGTGTTGTAGTGTTTTCATCTGCATATATGTATGTGCAGCTCATGTATACAGTGCACAGATGTCAGAAGAGGATGGTTGATGCCCTGGAATTGGAGTATAGACATAGGTGGTTGTGAGTTACTGTATGGGTTCTGGGAACTGAACCCAGGTCCTTGGCAAGAGGACCTGTCCTTAACCACTTAGCTCTCCAGCTCCAGGAGCAGGCTTCTAAAGAGAGTTGCCTAGTGCTCAGGGGAAGGAAAGTCCTAGGCAAGTGGTTTCCTCACTGTTAATTGAGATGTTTGGTTCACATTGTAAGTGAGTTTATGTAATTTTTTGTACCAATTCTTTATGTTTCTAGGGTATATTAGAAACTGTAGAGAAAGCATAGACTCAGCAAAATTTAAATGAGGTACCTCACAAATTTTGAAAGGAGTGCAATGTAGAACCTCACTCCCTAAAACAACAATTAAGGAGCCAGATAGGAGCCAGGTGCTTAGAGACTTCAGCAAAAGATCTGAGAAGTATCTGAGCCACACAGTGGGGCACAGGCCTCTTCTGTATGCCCTGCCAGGTAAGCAGACAAAAGATCACTGACCCACTTCTGTGTTCCTTTATCACTACAGGTGATGCTGAAGGCCATTCCATCTTTCTTGACCTCGTTTCATAAACTGTTGTTTTCAGTTATACGTGAAGGACGGCAGAAAGACAAAGGTAATTCAGTGTGATTGCATCGGGTGTAGAGATTCAAGTGTATCCATCATGCAGTGTTGCTGGCCATAAATACCGTTGGAATAAAACCACCAACCTGAGTTGATGTGAGAAATGTTCAGATTACCAGTGACTATTCAAGAAAAAAATTTAAACGTATTTTTTGAAAAATATTTATTTTTATTTACATATGTGTTTGTATGACTTGTATATGCATTGCTATTGCTGGTAGAGGCCAGAAGATGGTGTTTGATACCTAGAGCTAAAATTACAGGTAGTTTTAAACCACCTGATATGAGTGCTAGGTATGGACCTTAACCACTGAGATCTCTCTCCAGCCTCTTGTCATAGTGTTTCTGTTGCTGTAATGAAACACCATGACCAAAAGCAGCTAGTGGAGGGAAAGGGCTTATTTCAGCTTACAGTTCTCAGGCTACACTCCGGAAGTCAGGGGAGGAACTGAAGCAGAGGCTGTGGGGAATGCTGTTTGCTGGTTTGCTCTCGGAGGTTTGCTCAGCTTTTTTTATACAAGTCAGTACCACCTGCCCAGGGCTGCACTGGCCCCTGTGGCATGTGCCCTCCCACATGAGTCATTAGTAAAGAAAATGTTCTGTAGACTTGCCTACAGGCAATATGATGGAGGCATCTTTTTCAACTGAGGCTGTGTTCCCCAAATAATTCTAGCTAAAGTCAAAATGACAAAAACAAGAACAAAATTAAGTACAACTTAACCAGGGCATCTCTCCAGATAGTTTTTGTTTGTTTGAGACAGCGTCTGGCTGGCCCAGAGCTCATTATGTAGACCAGACTGGCCTCAGACTAACAGCTATTCTCCTGGCTCAAGGTGATTTTTTTTTTTTTTTAACTATTTCAGATTATTGTAGTTTACCACATTCCAAGCTGTAGATGCATCGGGCATCTCTGATTGAAACTTCTTTTTCTGGAAATCAGGGGAGAGGGGAGGATGGCACTATTGACAGGTTTTGCAGTTCTTCCTTAACTCTGCCCAGCTGTAGACAGCTAGTGGCACAGCTAGTAGTCACCACCTCCTATGCATGGCACAGTGCGTATGTTGACCTAAGGTTAAAAATCTGCTGACATGTAGGGCTAGTAACAAGCTGCTTCTCTCTGGTAGTCTTTGCTGGTTATGTGATGACTGCGTGATTCCAGTTAAGGTCCTATAATATCCTGAGATACTCTTCTGATAATGATGTCTCCCTGGTCTACCCAGGGAGGCAGGCAGGCCCAGGCCTTGCTTTCGACTGTGGAAGTGCAGTGTGGCTGCATGCTCCATCAAGCCTGTCCCATGCATGTTCTGAGACAGGTTTGTTCTGAGGCGTTGGCCTAACTCAGTCTATTCTAATCCCAAGACTGTTCTTTGCACACTTGTGGCTTGACCACAAGGCCTTAACCATTCTATTCTCTTTATTGGGTTCTAAATGACTATTTATGAAATCAGTGGCTGCAATAATCAGTGTCAGTTACTTATGTTGTCTGAAAAGAGAAGCAGGAGAATGTTAGGCCATGATGTGTGCACTGGCTACAGTGTAGGCCTTGTGCAGTACCTCCCAAACATTAATGTAATTCTAGAAAGCTTCCTTCCTTCCTTTCCTCCTTCCTTCTTTCTCTCTTTTCCTCCTTTCTTCCCTCCCTCCATTCCTCCCTCCCTCTTTTCTTCCTTTCTTCCTTCTTTGGGTAACAGAGCCTTGGCTGTCATGGAAATCACTTTGTAGACCAGGCTTGTCTTGAACTCACAAAGATCCTCCTGCCTCTGCCTCCCAAGCACTGGCATTAAAGGTGAGTGCCACCACACCCAGCTAGAAAATAGCATTTATAAAAGATGGCATGTGTTTATTAAAAAAAAAAAAAACATACTGTATATACTAGAGATCAGTTTTATTGAGATTTAATGTGTGCCTGATGAACTTCATCTGTTTGACAGTTAAGAACAAAGTGAAATCAAAATATTGAGTGTTTCAACTCCTGTCTGAGTTCTGTGTCTCTGTAGTAGGCCTGACCCTGAGCAGCACAGTAACCTTGTTGTTCCTGTGTTTGTTTGCATTTTCCAGATTTATAAATAAATTTGTAGCCATCACTGTGCTCAGTAGAGTTCAGAACATGCTGGAGGGCCACAGCTCCCTACCAAGGCAGAGCAGCTTGGGGAGCCCAGGAACTGGATAGCCTACACTGAATAGTGAGGAAGGGCTGGGAATTAGAAGTGACTCTGGGAAGACGGGTGAGGCGGGGACTGTCTGCTGATGACATGTATCTTACCTCCTTTTGCCGATGGAAGGGGAGCCTTACACAGACAATTTCAAAAACTAATGGAGGAAAAGACATTTCTAAATCTTCTCAACAAATTTTTCCTTTTGAAGATAATTTTCATTTGATCCTGTCTTGTAGCATCTATCTCCTTTAAAATTATGATGGCAATTATAGATTTTTATCCTGAAAAGTATTGGTTTTTCAGTTAGCTCTTGTATTAGTTATTTTTCTCTTGGCTGTGATAAAATACCAACAAAGGCAGCTTAAGAAAGGAAGGGTTTATTTTGGCTTTGGGTTTGTGAAGATGTAGTCCATCATGGGGATAGAAGTATGAGGTGCTGGTCACATTGTGTCTGTAGTCAGGATATAGAGAGAGGTCATTTCACTTTCCTACTTTTCTCTCCCATTTTCAGTCCAGGGCCCCAGTCCATGAGACAATGCTGTGCCTGTTCAGGGCGGTCTTTCCTGCTCACTTAGTCCTCCCTGGAAGCTCTTCTCAGACACCCCTCCAGAGATATGTCTGTTAGGACTGTTAAAATCCAGTAGAGTGACAATGAAAACAGCTATCACAGACCGCCTAGAAAAACACATGAACTCGAATGTTGTATTTTTACTGTGATCATGTCTGATACATCTTTTACCTTATGTTTGTCTACAGAATAGCCAGTTAGAGTCTAGAGTGGAGGGTTGCAGTCGTTTCTGTTTTTAGTACAATTGTAGGGCTAGAAAACATGCTCTTGCCATTTTAGTGCTAATGATTCGCCATCTGTAGGAAACATGGATGACCTCCCAGTGGTCCTTGAGTGTGCGCGCCTGGTGGAGAGGATGTATAGCCACATTGCTGCTCGAGCTGAGGAGTTCACCACATTCTCCCCGTTCCTGGTGGCCCAGTACGTGACAGAAGTACAGAAGGTAAAACCCAGGCTGAACGTGCTCATCGGGGGCTTTCCTGTCTATGCTGTGTGTGTGTGTGCATGTGCAGGAGCCTTATAGAGTTATGGTCAAGACTGAGGGATGTTTAAGGGTCATTGAAGCCACTCACTGAAGTTGCTCAAGACCCCTAGGTCTCTAGTTTCAAACAAACTTGGTCCTGTTTCCATTTCTCCTGATTGTCTGACAGGCAAGTGAAGTATCACCAGGGCCAAGAACCAAGGGCTCTTCTGGATCCAGACCAGTAGAGGCTAGAAAAGAGGGCTGGGCTTGGGCTAGTCATCACATTCAGCTGCTCCCAGGCACTCAGAGAGACTATAGCGTTGACACACTGGGAAATTTGTTACTGGTGTTTTTTGTCCAAATTAATCTGACTTTTGGAATTGGTGCTTTGAATGATGATTTATTTATTAAGAGAGTTAGTTGTTTACATATGTCCATGTACTGTTCACACTTTCGCAAGCTACTGGTGCCCCATGGTCAGGCCAGGTCAGGACTGTAAACGACACTGGAACTTTTCTTTTGATTAGTGAATGCTACTGTGTGAGAGTCAGGTGAATAATAGGCATATCTGTGTCTCCGTTTGCTTATATTTGTACAAACACATTTACATGCTTTCTGTCTGGGAAATAGCCCATCTGGTGGGCTGGCTTGGTATTGGGGTCTCTTGGTGGCACTGTAGTGGAGTGTCTGGCTAGAAAGGTCAGCATTTCTCTGGGGAGGTTTGGTTGAGCAGCCTTTCTAGATTGTTTCCTGCCTTGTTTCAAGTAACTGTAACTGTTGAGTAACTTTCCAGCCCACCTTGCTGACATCAGTGTGTAAAGCTTCTTGTCATCCTAGCAACTTTGGCTGAGCTGGGGTGGAAGGAGGCAGCAGGGCTCAGTAAGTGCATGAGAAGATCCTTCTGGTGGTCCTAGAAAGACATGAGGACTTATGATTTGATTTCCTTATGAGTATTTAACAATTTAATCGTAGCTTGTTATTTCCCAAGCATGTGGGTTATTAACATGTAAGCTTTAAAAGAGAAACTTTTAAAAAATCTTTTGAAAGAGAATCTTGTACTTTTTAACTGGAGAATAAAATGGGACATCGTAATTTCCTTTGCTGAGGGCCAAAAAGAGAAGTGTTAATTGAAACCCTTAAGTCATATTATTCTAAAATTTACTTTATGAAATCTCTGCTTTCCTGGCTTATTTATCTCTAATTTAAACTTGTCCATTTTTTTCCTTTTGTTTTGTTTTGCCTTATCTTGAAATCAAAAAGGCCTTGTGAATTAGTTAAGGCCATTGCATCCTGGAGTCCACTGGCAGCAGTCTAGGTCTTATCTTTCATTTAGCTCTAAATTTAGTGATGAAAAATTTGCTCTGAATGCATTAGAGACTGCTGCTGAGAACTGTAAATTCTCCCAGACAGCATGTTTAGGTTTAACTAAATGCTCAGGAGCAGAAGATAGACAGACAGATCTCTGCATTTATTCCTGTGCTTCTGTAGACTGGGTATTATAGGAACACCTGCAAAGGACAGACAGATGTCCTGGGAAGACCCTGTTGGTCAGGAGATGCTGCAGCCCACAGTCCTGGTTGTTTCGTCTGCTCTGTGTGGTGAGGAGTCCCAGTGAAAACATACAAAGATGTTTCCAGTACTTTTCTCTTTTACTTCAGATCAAGTTTACAACAGTCTCTCCATATTGCTAGCTTGGAATGAGTAGTAGTTAATGCTTATCTCATAGTTTTGAAGCTGCTGGGATATATTTCTTTCTTTGACCACTGATCCTACTAGTAGAAACTGCTTTTGTCTTAGAAAAACAGGGGTCTGTGGCTACACCAATTTCATGCTGCTGACTGAGCTCTGGAATGTTCAGCATGTTGCCTGATACTGTTCCTACTGTGTGCTGAGAGCCCTTCTTCCTTCCCAGGTAACCTTGTACCCAGCTGTTAAGAACCTGCTTCAGGAAGGAATTTACCTCCTCTTGGATCTCTGCATGGATCGTGATATCCAATTTCTACGGGCCTCACTACAGCCTGGAGCACGAGATGTCTTCAAGGAGCTGCACAGTGACTACCTCAAGTACCACAAGGCCAAGCATGAAGGAGAGAAAAAATACACAGCCTAGACCACACCATGGAAGCACAGTTTCCTGGGACACCTTGCAGAGGTTTCATGGTTCAGAGCTGTGGAGGATGTAAGGTCTGGAGTCCTCATGCATATGGTCAACAACCATGGGAAATCCATACATACAAACGCACAGAGTCTCACTGTATCTCCCTGGCTCTCCTGGAACTCACTGTTGACCAGCCTGGCCTTTAATTTACAGAAATCCACCTGCCTTATGCCTTTTGCATGCTGGGTGTAAAGGCATGTACCACCTTGCCCACCTTGGGGATTATATATATTTTTTATAGCTTTAAAAAAAAATTCGGAGTATTTTTTAATATTCCACCTCCCAGGCCTCATACATACTACTATAACACTTCTGCCACTCAGCTACACCTTCATACCTCAGTTCATCTTTTTATAGCTAAGTGTGGTATAAGAAACCAGGAAGCAGGCTCTGAGATGGAATGAATTTAATGGGAAAATTGCTGGCCGTTATGACTATACCTAATGTGGTCCTCTCCTTCTCCCTCTCCTGGCTGGAAACTGTGTGGAACAAAAACAGTAATTTGTTTCTGATACATGGGTCTGTAATTAAATCCCATTTGCCCTTAAAATTAGACCAAGTAGCACAGAGAACCTTTTCAGCTGCCGCCCTGCACCTTCCCTCCAAGAAGCCTGGTGGTGCTGGGGGGACAGCTAAGGCCCTGGATGGTATGCTGTGCACCGTCTGGTAGGGAGGTGCTCTAGCCCAGGAACCAGGACTTCTGCTTGTTCCTGCTTCAGTCTGAGAAGTTCATTAAGAAACTTTTCTTACTCAGTTCGAGAAATAACTGTTCTTACTACCTAAGCAATATATTAATGGTCTCAATTACCCTTTATTGTCACATAGAAATGTCTTGTTTTAGTCTCTTTGTTGTGTATGTATGTTTGTATATGTGTATATATATATAATTGATCAAAATGTGTTAAGGTTGCCTAATGTTTTCTTTTATAAGAGTCAATAAAAATTTGTTATTTTTTAATGTTATAGTATTCTGCTGAATAGACATACCTGCTTCATCTAACAAGTCCTCTATTGTCAGACAGGAATGTTATATACTTTTCTTTTTATAAATATTGCCTGTGGCTAGATTATTTCCTAAGACATAGTCACATGAACTGTTTAGTTTTAGAATACTGTATCTTGTATTTTGAGACAGGATCTTACTCTCTAGCCCAGGCTAACCTTGAACTTGTTCCTCCTGATTCAGCCTCCTAAGTGTTCAGAAAATAGGTATATACCACCATTTTGCCTGACTAGAAAGCCATATCAGTTTTAACAAGACTTTTGTAAATATTGCCAAATTACCCTCTAGAAAGAATATACATTGATTTTTTTCCCCAAGTAAATCTGTCACCACTTGGCTTGTTCTACAGATAGGAATTGTGAGTAGGCAAGAAGTTCTGGTGCTGGCAGTCACCAGCTTTTGAGTGCCTCAAGGCATAGGAACTAGACTGGCAGACCCAGAAGTTTATGGCTTTAAGCCTAGAGAGCTGGAGACTCTGTGCCTTACAAATCTTAGAATTCTGAAGGCTTAACTGCTGTGGGCTTCCACTTGGCAGCTGTTCCATTCCTTCACTTCCAGTAGGCATTAATGACAGCAGCAGGCAGTGGGGGTATGCAACACTTGCTGGTGTTAGCTCTTGAATGAGCCCTGGCTTATTGAGACCCTTAGCTCTCACAGTGACTAGTGTTATAGTTCTCAGACCTAGGGTGTCTGAGATGCATGACCTGGACAATGATCAGTTCTGTGGTTCTTGGGCCTTATAATCCTTGGTGTTTAAGCCTTGGCAGCATTTTGGAATCGTCAGTGTGTAGGGCCTATGGTTGTTCCTTTTCAGTTCTCACTGACTTCGCGGTTACTCTCTAGAACTCTTTAGCTCCTCTCTCACTGCCACTGCTGCTGCTCTACCTCTTACTTTGCCAGCTCAGCCTGTTCTCATCAATAATACCAAAAGCAAGCAAGAAAAGATAGCTTGAGCTAGGTATGTTGGTACATGCCTGTAATCCCAGTACTTGTGAGGTAGAGGCAGAAGGATCAGGAGTTTAAAGTCATTCTCAGTGGATTTGAGGCCAGTAAGCACTACATGAAACAATGGAAGAGGAGAACAGCAAAAGACTGCTTACAAGAAGCCTTGTGCTGGGCCTAATGTTAGTTGTAACACAAGGGTACAACATAGAAAGGTGTCTTTGAGCTAACTCAGAATCAGCTGAATAGCCTGCTTGTATAGCGGAAAAGATGTTGTAGCAAGTATGTTTATACCAGTCACGGGCCTTCTCTGACCTCTAGAGGAGGTGCTCACCAACTGGCCTAGCTGCTAAAAGTCACTGAACCTCACTGGAAAAGTCCATTGCAGAGTGTTTGACATAACAGTCAAGCAGTTCCTTCTGGAGCTGGAGTTGTGTGCAGCAAGCAGATGTGTTGCAATGTAGCTTCCTCAAGGTGCCATGGAGTATCTGAAGTAGGTAGACTGACACAAACAAGGTTGGGTTGGTGAAGTGGCTAATAGTATTCTCAAACCAGCTGAGTAGCAGGGAAGGGTTTAACAGCTGTCAACTAGGGAACCAAACCACCCTGGTTCCAACACTTAGCTTGTTTAAAGGAAAAGGAAACACTGAAGAGGTGTTTACAAAGGCCTTCTTGTAATGTTAGTGTTGCTCTAGTGGTACTTAACAGTGCTCATAGTCAAATACCTTGAGGAGGTTGGATCATTTCATTTGTGTCAAGTCAGTCTTAACCATCACCGCTATCACTGTTCTGAAACAGTCTCTGGTAGCTCAGGCTGGCTTTGAACTTGCTGAGAGTGCCCTTAAACTTCTGCTCGTCTTGCTTCCACCCCAAGTACTGGGACTACCAGGCATATAGCACCACACTTGAGTTGTACGGTCCTGGGGTTTGAAGCCAGGGCTCTGCATGCCAGGCAATGGAGCTGCAATCACAGCAATTTCTAAAGAGTTTTTGTTTTAAATGGTGACACAAGGTTTTTTTTTTTTTAATTTACCTATTTTTACTTTATAAATAGTGTTTTGCCTGTGTGTATATGTGTATACCTGGTACCCACAGAGGGCAGAAGAGGACATTGGGTCCCCTGGAATGGAGTGACAGATGGTTCTAAGCAGCCATGTAAGTGCTATGAATGGAACCCAGATTTTTTGGTAGAGTAGCAAGTACTTTTACCTGCCGGGCCATCTCTCCAGCCCCACAACATTAATTTTTATTTATTCTTTGATAAGGAAGCTGTGCCATTTTCTTTTCAATTGCTTTAACTGCTCAGAGTATACATTTTTTCATTTTCATTACTTATTTAAGTAGTAAAGTCTCCTGATTCCCTCTTTTCATTCACTTTTTTAAAAAAATGACTTTTAAGGGTAACCCATAAGGAAATTTCTCTCCCCCTTTGTTGTTGCTTTTGTTATAGGTCTTACTGTAATCTAGGCTTGTCTTGAACTCCCTTGTGAAGTATACCCTGGCCTTGAATTTACCATGATGCTCGTGCACACTATCCCTAGTACTGGATTAACAGTGAGCCTTACAATATACAGGGCCCCACAATATCACAACCCTATTTTTCATAACTACTTTTTACTCTGAGAGGAACAGACAGTATGAACTAAATATTTGTGATTTGAAAAGCTTGTGTTTTGTGCCCCAAATCTGACTTCATTCCCTGCTCTGGCTGGCTTGAAACAATTTTGCACGGCTAGTTTGCCTCTTTTCTTCCTCTGCTTAGGCCTTCACAGCTAGGCAACTAGACAGGGTCTGAGTGGGCACCAAGCCTCTTTGCCTTTTGCCTCTTGTTGTGTACTGACATCTCGTTTTACTTAAGTTTTTGCAGGAACCTTCAAGGGAGGCTTCATTACCTGGAGATGTGGTGTAGGAAACAACCTTCGAAGGCTTCCTGCTATAGACAGATGGAACTGAAGCTATAGTCTCTGCCCTCCTCAGCCCCATAGCTCAGTAGAGCAGTGCCTGATCTGTCTCCTCTGTTGCAGGTTTACCAGATGATAGGAGTTAGCCAAACCTCCTACTGCACGCTAGACAGTCGCAGGCATAGCGGTTCCTTGGATGTCCTGACGGTGGCGCTGTGGTGCTGTTCAAGGAAGTCTGGTCAAAGAATTTCCGGTGGAGGGGACTGAGATCATGAGCCTCCCCAACCGTGCTGTGCCATTAGACGGGGCCCCAACAGGTTCCTACTCCAGAAGTGGTCCTTAGTGCCTCAGTCATTTCTCTGTGATCCTAGACCTTTCTGAGCAAGTGGTTTGCTGGTTCAGAGGAGCATATTCCAGTGGCACTGTGGAGAGGCTCAGACGAGGGTGGGCTGTCAGAGGGTCACACCACAGAGACCTAGGCAGAGGGGCTGATGCTGGTCTAGTGACCCCCAAGGACCTGCCGTAGCGCAAACCCCAAGCGGCTCACCAAGTGCACAGTAGCCATGTATAAGCAGGGTGGGGACACATTCCTGATGCGATGGTTGCTTTCTAGCTGGGCCGTTGGTAACAAGTGACAGAAAAGCAAGTCATAGAGAGTCCCGCCTGTGTGGCAGGAGCTGGCCCATGGGAGCGCAGGTTGGTCTGAGAGCTGGCATCACTTGCCCTTGCTCTGGACATGTGATGGGTGTTAGGCATGAGGGGAGGAGGGACCCCTGCTCTGTTCCCTGCAGGCACCGCTGGGCCAGTCCAGAAGGTTTGCGGAGGGGGACACCAAAGAGGGCAGGATAACCTCTTGCCCTCAGCTACCCCCTTTGGGCCACGGTGGAGGAGCTCCATCTTCTTGACTCACTTCTGCGCAGACCCTTTCCTTCTCACACCCTCCTACGTCATGTTTTCAGTGGAGCTTTTAAGGCAGTTCACGGGCATTACTCCAATCAATCTCCAGCCTTCTTACACCTTCTGCGCTCACACACTCTATTTGAAATAGGGTCTCAGGAGGCTAAGGTTGGCCGTGACTTGCTATGTGGCCAGTGCCCCTGAACCTGATTATCCTCCTCGGCCTCGAACGCTGAGATGACAGGCGTGCACCAGAGTGCCTGGCTAAGCGCACCCACTTGGTGTACAAAGGTGCTGTCCAGAGGCAGCTTTACCACTTTTAGAGCCCTCATCCTCTGGAATGCCTTCTAAACGCCCTTCCACTCTGTGTGTGTCTCACCTTCCCTTCCTCTCTGTGTGTAGCTCACCTTCCCTGCTGTCTTTGGCAGCAGTGTGCAGCTCACACACACAATTCCTGTCATACTAAGGTCCTGTCTGAGTTTGTCTGCCACCCCCTCTCCTGCTCCTCTGTATCAGGCCTCAGCTCCCTGCCACTTCCGCCTGTAGTGGTCTCACCCATCCGCAGCCTCCCTTTTCTCTGTGAACGTGATTTTTACTTCAGGGTCTGTCCTGGGACCCTGATGACACACTGGCGCTGAATCCCAAGATCACTACCTCCGGTCTCCAGCCATTGGGCACCAGCAGAGACCTTGCATCTGAGCCTGTTCATTCGAGGTCCCTTAGCGTCCCGTGTTCACAGTTACTTTTTGACTCAACCCTCCTCAGTTTCTCATGTAGCGTGTTCCTTACTGCCCTGTCCTGTGGGTCTGGTTAGTATCCCCAGTCCGGCACCATCTGTTGTCTTTCTTGAGCTCTGAGTCCCCTGATGCTCTTCTCTACTTTCCCCCCAGGACCCAGGGGGATTGTTTGGATGCTGGTGAGGCTTCAGGGATGGGATCTCTCCAAACCCTCCTTCCCCTCACAGGACCAGCTGTCAGGAGGAACAGCCTCTCATCTGAGGAAGATCACTCAGGAGGCAGCAGAACTTTGGTTATGGTTTTTATGGGGAAGTTACGGTTGATTGTAGCATAAATGCTAAGGGAAGGCAAAAAGTGTGTAAAATGCTCTGTAGTGAATACAGCAGGTGAGAATGGGAAATAGTTTCATGTAAAGGAGGGCCCAGGGGCTGTGCGCAAAACTTGGCATGGGCTAAAACTGCAGGGCACACTGGCTCTCTGGAGATGAAAGCATTGGCATCGGGTTGGAAGCTCTAGGCAGGGGGCCACGGCAGGACAGCCTAGTAAGGAGCATCTTGTGGACCCAGACCACACTGGCGAGAAGGCAGACATCACAGCATGCTCCTGCTCCACCTTCGTGCCCTCGTGGAGGGTGTGGTCGTGGAGTGGGTGTGGTCTCATAGGCTACCTGTGGCACCTGCGGCTGTGGTTTTCTGACTCTGCATGCGGCTTGCAATGACACTTTGGTGAATGTTCAGTCAGCTACTTTAGCCCCTGCCTAGTTCGTTTTCCATATCACTTTCCCTTTCTGATTCTAAACCAGCCTGACCCAGCTCTTTGTCCATCCCATGTTCCTACCAGCTCCTTGTTTTCACTAAGAACCCTGGGTAGAAGTATCCACTTCTGTGCATCCTACCCTTTCCCTGTGTACATGACCTAGGGCCCCAGCCTTGTGGAGGGTCCTCAGTTTCCCTCTCTGACCTCCTCATGTAAGACCTCCCTGGGTTTCCACTCAACTTCCTAAGGTCCCAGCAGCATAGGCTTTTTTTCCTCTCCTTACCCCTAAAATTCTGATGCTTTTGTTCTCTCCATCTCTTCTACTCCCATTAGGACCCTAGCCACCCTTGGGCAAGTTCCTCCCAAGCTTTGGGTTTCTGCTCCTGAAGCAGCTGTCACATCTTAGCTGAAAGCTGAAAGCTCAGCAGCCATGTCATGCAGGTCCTCCGCGACACCCTCCCCACAGTGTCGTCTCACTCTCCTGCAGTCCAGCCCTTGTCACTCACAGCCTCCTCTTCCTGCCTGTGGTCATCCATGCAGCGATCATTTGTGTCGGCAGCAACTCTTTCCCTCTTAAAAACTGGCTCTTTGGGCATCCTGTCGTCTTAGCACTTGATAGGCAGGAAGATGTGGAGTTCAAGGTCCAGCTGTCTGCTTAGCAAGAAGCTTTCCTGTCTCAAACAACAAAACTTAAACCAAAGAACCCTAAGCCAAACAATCTCCCTAGGGAACTTTGGTCTGGCCACTGCTGCCTCAGCTGCCCTGCGCGTCATCACTGCCCAGGATGGCCCCTAGACTCTTGTGCTGCCTCACGTGGAGTCAATGTTGTCTTGGTGCAGAGGGGCCGGCTATGGAGCTTAGTAAGAGCCAGACAGTACCAAGAACATGTGTTAGGACAGGGCATCAGGACAGTGAAGGTGGGTGAGGGTGACCTTGAACCGTCCCCTCCCCATCGTCCATGGCTGTACATAGTTTATGTGGTGCTAGGATTCTGAAAAGCCTGAGCTACAGTCCCAGCCCCTCTCAAGGTACTTTTATGAAATGCTGCTCTAAACATTATACAAGAATGTGACAGATGGAGGAACAGGACACGTGATAGCAGAAGGAAATAATCAGATAAAATCAGAACTTGGAACATTCTGTGAAACTTCACACACCATGTCACAAAAGAAAGAAAAAGGTGGCACATAAAATTGTTTTAGACTGGGGTAATGCATAACCAGCAACAGTTTTGAATCTAGGCTGGATCCCAGAAGAAAAGCAACCAGCCCCCTTTCTCCTCAACTGTCTCTGAACCAGAAGCCGTAAGACAAACGCTGAGAGCCATCACTGTTGAAAACAGGCAAGAGCCAGGTAGTAAAGGGGTGCCCATGGCTCTGAGAGGACTCTGCAGGTGGCTTATCGGGGTCATTACCAGATAGTGTTGTTCAGAGACAGGTGACCAGACTTGTTCTAGCTTACCGTTTGTGCAGAAGTGCAGGCTGGGAGGCACTGGGCTCTTGCCCAGCTTGAAGTTGTTCTCCAAAGTCAGAAGTGAATAGTGAAATCAGTGACAAGAAGTCTCAGGCAGGGTGTCACCCTAACCAGTGCCATGTGTGGTCCTTGTTCCTGAATCATAAACTTGGTGTCTTAGGTACTATTCTGTTGCTGTGAAGAGACACTATGACCAAGGCAACTTATAAAAGAAAGCGTTTAACTGAGGGCTGGCTGACAGTTTCAGGGGGTTGGCTCACGAGCCTCACGGCAGGGAGCACAGCAGCAGGTGGGCAGGCGTGGCCCTGGCGCAGCAGCTGAGAGCTTATAATGTAGTCAGTGGGCAGGAGCAGAGCAAGGCTGGGCCTAGCACGAGCTTTTGAAGCCTCAAGGCCCAGGAGCACCTCCTTTAACTAGGCTGTGTTTCCTAATCCTTCTAAACAGTCCACCAAGTGGGGACCAAGTATTCAGACATATGGGCCTATAGGAGCCATTCTCATTCAAATCACACCTGAGTTCTACCCCCAGCTCTAGGCAGTGAGAGGTGTCTTGGCATGACAGAGAAACATCTTGGGATGTGGAAGCTCACTGCGCCCGAGAGCCTGGCTGCCAAGGGCAGGTGTTTCCTCATGTTCCCTCTGTCTTTTTCAGACAGCTTGTGTTCTCAGAGCTTTGAAATCTATTTATTTTAGGAACATCTGAAAATCGACTGGTAGAAATGGGGTTTGCCAGTTCTGGCTTTCCCCCATCCAAATTACACATTTACTGAGAATAGCTATCCCTATAATTTACATGGAACACTAGATTACTGGTGTAATCTAGTGGTGTAATCAGAAGACAGGGTGCTGTGCACTTTTTGTATTTTCAGTGTATTTCTGATCTGGAGGTTTCTGGTAGAGTTTCGTTTTGTTTTCATTAACTGGACTGGCCATTTCTCCCATTCCCTGGCAAACAACAGAGATGTTAAGTCAGAAATACTGAAGTAGGGAAGTGTGATTCGGAACTGCTGTGTCCATTGGCTCTGAAGGTTTCTATGTATCTTAGTGACTTCTGTAGCACTTCCTACATAAAGGCACGGCTATAAAATTAATTGTGTCTGCCACCCTCATGCATTGTTAAGAAACTGCCCTATCGCTAGTATGTTTTCAGGCCATGTGTTAACTTTTGCCTTCTGCACAGACAAGGCCATCTCGAGGATGGCAAAAATCGGAGGACACATACTGAGCTTTGGGCCTTGAGAGCTGTGCCTGCTAGGACCGATATGGACCATAGAGTTTCCCAAACATTTTGGAACCTCCTTCCTCTGATAGCATCAGTCGGGGTGATATGGATCTATATGAGTACTCTGGGCTGGAGCATATCCGGAACATTCAGCCTTTGCATCTGTCCAAGACAGGTGGGATGCAGGTGTGCAAAGTCCAACCACCTGGTGGCCTCCAACCATCTACACGAGCTATGGCCAGGTGCTGGGACACTCTGCGTGCTGCTGCTTCCTCTGCATCGGGGTCTCTGAGGAAGTATGCTCTGCCAGGCTACAGAGGAAGCTCAGGATTGTCACGTCACAGGGCTGAAGGCCAGAGTCGGCTGCTGACACCTTGGTCCCCTTGCTTTGCCGGTACTCCTAGCTGTTTTCGGTCCAGGACTGTCCTTTCAGTACGTGAGACAGGGAGCTCAGGAGCAGCCAGGCATGGCTCTGCCCATGGAGCAGCAACCCAAAAGTGCTTGAAAGAAAGGAAGTGAGTTGTGAGTCCTGATTTTTCTTAAGATGAGTGCTCGAGAATCCCAGTCTAGTCTCGAACTTTTTATCCTCCTGAGTTATAAAATTGCAGGTGTGTATTACCATGTCCAATTTATGTGCTGCTGGGAGTTAAACTCAGCTCATTATGCAGGCTAGGTAAACACTCTGTCAACGGAGCTATATCCACAACCTCTAGGTGAATTCCTGAGTCGCCACCGAATAAGCTGAGTGGCACATACTCTGACCCACCATGACACAGGAGCAGGAAGAAAAGAACCTTCATTTCTACAAAGCCACAGAGGTTTCAGAAGTGCATTTCCTGCAGCCAAGCCTACCCTGACCTGAATGCTGCGTGTGGGGAATACTGTGGAACAGGCCCACCACATCTGTCTAGGCAGGCATAAGGTAAAAGGATGGTTCTATGTTTTACTTAAGATACTTCATTTTGTGGGTTGTTTTGTTTGTTTTTTCAAGTCAAGGTATCACTATGTAGCTCTGGCTGTCCTGGAACTCACTGTGTAGACCAGGCTATCCCTAAACTCACAGAGAGCCACTGCCTCTACCTCCCAAGTGCTAGGATTAGAGGTGTACGCTACCATGCTCAGCCATTTTTGTGTCTTTAATCACAGCAACTCACACTGTATCTCAACAAATATAAACACTGAGGATCTTGACATCTCATTTGAGAACTAGTCGGTAGTCAGTGTCCAGTGTCTGTTGACTGAACTGAGACATGGTAAAGTTGGATGACACACCTCTGTCTTCAGGTACAGGCACTACTTTGGTGGCCAGGCTCTCCCTGTCTTTCAAACGGTTCTCTTTTCTACACCTCATTAGACTAACATATGAATAAACTATTGATTGACTCTTTTGTCCATCTCAAATTCCCCTTTTTCCACCCATTTACTCATTCACACACCCATGCATTCATTCACCTATTCACCTACCCGTGGAGCCATTTATGGATCTACTTACTCACCTGTTTGTCCCACAAATCCACTTATTCATCTATCTGCCCATCCATGCATCCACCCACCATTCCCATCCACCCATCCATTTCATTAACACATCTATCCATCCCCCACTCACCCAGGCAGCTAGCCAACCGTCTGCCCTTCTGTTTATCCATTTATTTAAACAAAAAAAAAATTAGTTCATGAAACTTTTTTTTAACTAAGTATAAGAAAACCAGAAAAATAAAGTCTTAAGGTGTAGAGGAGTTTTAATTCAGAACATGTCTTCTCTGGCAAGAGATCACATCCAAAGACCTTCCAAGTCTGTGTGACCCAGCTGGAATACAAACATTAGACAGAGGCAGGCAGATCTGAGTTCAAGGCCAGCCCGGGATAGAGCAAGTTTCAGGTAAAGAAAAGCTTAGGTTCGGGGTGGTGGATCCTGTATTTAATCCCAAACAATGAAGGTAAAGATAGTTTGTAGAAGGAGGCACCCATGCTTGAAAGTGAGGTCTAACTGAGTGCAGAAAAAGAAAGTAACAGAATAGGATACACCCAACACTCTTGAGAAGAGAGAGAAAAGGGAAGCTACTTAAGGCGCAATTCAGAGAGAGAGAGAGAGAGAGGCAGTTTTTACCTAGACAGGGGCAGAGATAGAAGCTAGATTGAATAAGCCAGCTGGGAGAGGATTTTGAGTCAGAACAGCTAAGCTGAAACAGCCAACTATGAGCTCAGAAAGAACAAGAAAGGGTGAGCATATTCAGCACGAAATCTCAGAGGCTGAAGACATCTAGGCCTGGGTTAGATTGTACGGAGGCCAGAGGCTTCCAGGCCTAGGCCTCGGTTAGCAGAGAGGCAGTAAGCCTTGGAGACAACAACTGAGACACGTGAATAAAAGTTCCTTTTACGTTAATGTCTTATTCTGTATTTCCTGGGTCCCATTTCACTCTGTACCTTTTCTCAAAGATGTGAAAACTAAGCTTCTATCTTCTTGACTGTAGCCATGCTTCTGCTGTGACTCTCACAGTATGTCCCTGAATGACTGTTATTCAGCAAAGCTCCCCATCCACATTCACACAGGCATATTTGCTATTACTTTTACAGCTGGCTGATACCTTTCATTTTTATTGTATTTTATTGTTTTGTGCTCAGAGGATAACTGTTTTAAAGTTCTAAATGGCATCTTTTATAGAAAATTCACTTATTCTTTCAAAAAACTCCTTGCAGGTCAGTAGTTGTATGCTAGGCTGTTGGAGTGGGTGTGAGTACTGGGGTGTAGTGGTGAGGCAGTTAGCAGCTTGCACCTTGGCAATGTGGGGGGGAGCCTGGTACAATTACAAAGGCTGTATGCAAATTAGCTGTAAGAAAACGAGAGCATTTTAACCAAATTATTTTAATTCTAGGCGAAACTAAAATTGAGTAATTTACATCCTATGTTAAACACCACGGTTTCCTTCCATATGTCACAGTAATACAAGTGTTGCTAAAAAGCGGGTACTGGGACGAGTTTTTCTGTGGTGAACTATTTCTGGCTTCTGAAATTAGTCTATTAGAGTCCCCAACCTGTCCCTACTAGCCACTACCCACTCTCCCGCTCATTGTGATTGGTATTTACCACATCCCTCTACAGAACCCTGGACTGTGGCCACCACTGCCTCAAAGACTACCTCCAGTCTGCATTATGAAGCCATTTAATGAGCAAAAACTACAACAAATGATTCTCAAATAGATATAATCGCTTTGCTTTTATTTTGGGACCTGTGAATACTTCATGATGAGCCAAATACGAATTTGTCACTTTTTTGGCAGCAAGCATATTAGGTTTTCATCTTATGTCTGACTTGACTAGAAACATTGGAATATTTTGTTCTGTGTTTAAGCTGCATGATGGGTATCACCTGGCTGACATTTCAAGTAATATTTTCTTTGACATCTTCATATATTTTGATATATATTCTGTTAATACTTTTTTCTCACCAATTCCACCTTATTCTTTTAGTACCTAATAAAAAATTCATTTGCAAGTTATTTCTGTTATAAAGAAGAAAAGAAAGTCATGTTACCATGCTGTCTTGATTAGAGCTGAAGCTTGAAGAGCTGGTTTGCCTCTTTCTGTAATCCAGTTGCAAGCTTGGTTGTGATAGATTAAGTTAGTTTTCTATTTACAACGAAACAGAAGGAGTTTTTCTCTTTTAACATAGAAGGAATACAAAGCAGCACTGGCATATGAGCTCACATTTCAATACGGTGTTTGAGGAGGCCAGAAGCATTCGGTGCCTTAGCTATGGTTTGAGGGCATCCCTGAGAGCCTGTGGTTGGAAGCTTGGTCCTCAATGCAGCACATGGGATGGTGGGGCCCTTGAGAGGTGTGGCCTAGTGGAAGGTGACCAGGTCCCAGGGGCACTGCCTCCGGAGGGACTGATGTTGGTCTCATGAGTGAGCCTGACCATCCCTGAATCCCTCCCATGTGCTCCTCTTGCACATACATTGTTGTGATGTGCCTTACCAGAAATGAGGTGATGGCACCTTCACTTGGACCCCCAAAGCTATGAGCTAAATAAAACTACTTTATTTATAAACCCTGCAGCCCTAGGCACTTTATTTTAGCAACAGAAAATTAGAATCTTTTTTTTTACTGGTTATTATGAGATACTTAGATTGAATAAAACCAAATGATTTTTTTTAGCTAGCGTGACAATCCCTACCTAAATGCATGTTTAATAGTTCCCTGGCAATAGGCTCAAAGTCTCTTGGAGTTCTGTTTTTTAACCATCCACATGGACTGCCTCCCAGTCAAACCCAGGCGTAATAACCAACATTTTCTGGATAATTTGTTAAAGTATGTACGATGGGGGCTGGAGAGATGACTCAGAGCTAAGGGCACGGGCTGTTCTTCCAGAGGTCCTGAGTTCAATTCCCAGCAACCACATGGTGCCTTACAATCATTTATAATGAGATCTGGTGCCCTCTTCTGGCATTCAGGTGTACATGCAGACAGAACATCATATATTCATCATATAAATAATGAATAATTCATGCATCATTCATTGCTACACACACACAGCCCTTGGCTCAAGCCACTTCTCTGAAGAGTTGTGGACTGTGATGGTTTGGCACACAGTTTTCTAAACCCGCATTTCACTTGACTTTAGCTGACAGTAAGTATGCAAATTGCAAGTGTGAGTGCGTGTATGGTGAGGGCTGCCAAGGACGTCCACTGTCTGTAGCACCGAGTGTATTCCTTTCTGAGGGCTCACAGGAGACTGGCAGGCATCAGCAAGTGAATCAGTCTCCCTCTCTCCCCCTCTCCTTCCCCTTCCTATCCTCTCTCTTCACCCTCTCTCCCTCTCCCTTTTGAAGAGAAGTCCTGGCCTCTAATCAGGAACCTGTTTCCTGTAGAGCAGTCAGGCTCTGTGTGCTGCATCACAAACCCTGCCTTACCTCCAGAGCGGTTACAGCCTGGAGCTCCCCACCGGTAAGCTCTACGCATGCGTGTTCTACCCCTCATAGGTTACATGTTCTGTGTGTGTTATGTTCAGTACATCCTCACAAACGTGTGGAGACCAGAGGTCAGCATGAGGTGTTTCCCTCTATGCTTTCCTCATTTAAAAATTTTAAAAATTAAGTCTATTATTAAAAGATTGGAAATAACAAATATCGCATACCTAATTAACCACACCCAATGTCGGCCACCTTAGTTTTTGAGACAAGGTCTCTCCCAAACCTGGAACTCATTGATTCAACGAGGCTGGCTGACCACTGAGCTCAAAGATATGCCCCCCACCCCCACCCCACAGCACTGGGGTTCTACAAGTGTGGGCTGGGGGTTGGAGGGCAGATCTTCATACTTGTCACTGAGGCAGCTCCCAAGCTCCAGGCTATGACCTTCTGGACCACACTCTTTCCATCCTGACCTCTCAACTATTCAGCCCAACAGGAACTAGCTTAGGACTCTGGCCCCAAGCCTGGTTCAGAGTCTTCTATTTTTGCCACTTATTAGCTGTTATCACTCAAGGGTTTTAAAGTTTTGGTTCTTCATGGTGAGTTAGTTTTTAGCTGGTATAAGGTAGGGCTGGGGAGCCTTCATTCTTTGGGATCACCAGTTTTTGAAGAAAGAAGTTCTACTCTCTATTGGCACTCGCCAAAGATCGCTTGACTTTATACATCTGTTTTTATGTTAGGTCTATGCCAGTTTAATAACTACAGTTTTATATAAACCTTAAAGTCAGGAAATGTGGTTTTTTTTTTCCTTAAAGTTCTTGTTGTTCATAGTCCTCTGAGGTTCCTATTTCTAAAAAACAAGCAAAAAGAAGAGAAGAACAGAAAGAGAGAGAGATTTTTTAAAACTCAAAAAATACTGTGAGGATTTTTCGGGGATTGTGTTAACTGTAAAGTGTTCTGATTGTTATAATTTAAAAATTATTTTATAATCCATGAACATAAGGTTTCTTTCCATCTATTTATGGTTTCTTTAATTTCACTTGACATTATTTTGCAGTTTTTAGTGTACGAGTCTTCACCTCCTTGGATAAATTTATTCTAAGTAATTTATTCTTTTTGATGATGTTCAAAGTAAATTTTTTAAATTTCCTTTTTGGGGTCTTTATTGTGGGTTTGTAGAAATGCAACTGACTTCTTTCTTTTCTTTTTCTTTTTTTTCTTTTCTTTTATCTCTATCTTTCTCTTTCTTTCTCTCTTTCTCTCTTTCTTTCTTTTTCTTTCTTTCTTTCGACAGGGTTTCTTTGTGTAGCCTTGGCTGCCCTGGACTGGCTTTGTAGACCAGGCTGGCCTTGAATCACAGAGATCCGCCTGCCTCTGCCTCCTGAGTGCTGGGATTATGGGTGTGCACCACCATGCCACCTGCAGCTGATTTTCTATCCCATGCTTTTAAATTATTGCTGTATTTGTATTTATGGGTTTATATTTGTGTGTAGGTATGTGCATATGAATTCAGCTGCCCACTGAGGCCAGGAGAGAGGTCAGATCTCTGGAAATGGTGTTACAGGTGGTTTTATACTACCCAACTTGGGTGCTGGGACCCAAACTCAGGCCCTCTGGAAGAACACCAAGCACTCTTAACCACTGAGCCATCTCTTCAGCCCTGCTGTTGTCTTATATTTTAATTGATTTTTTTATACAATATGTTTTGACTGTTTCTACCCTCTCCAGCTCCTCCCAGGTGTTCACTGCCTCCCACCCACCCAACTTCATGTCTTTTCTCTCTAAAAGAAAAAAAAAAAAAGAAACATATATATACCAGAGAAAAAACCTTCCAAAACCCACGAAAATGGAAATTAAAATATATAAACAAAGGCCAATAAGACAAAAAAATGCTCAAACAAAGCAAAATGAAAACCAAACCAAAAGTTTGCAAAATACCGTTGAGCTTATTTTGTGTTGGCCAGTTACTCAGGGTAAGCCCCATGCCCAGGAGACACCATTGGAGAAAATTAATTTTTCCTTTGCCAGTGGGTATCAGTGGCAGCTAGCTTCTTGGTTAGGAGTGGGAGCCTGTGCCCACTTCCCCAGCTTGGCACTGGGACCAGCGTAGCTCAGATCTGCAGGTCTTGTACGAGTCTCTGCGAGCTTCTGTGAGCATCAGTCCTGTTGTGTCTTGAAGACAGTTTACTTGGAGTCATTGTCACCTCTGGTTCCTAGGATCCTTCCACCCCCTTTTCCCCATAGACCCCTGAGCCAAGGGGGGGGGGAGATTTGATGAAAACATCTTGTCTAGGACCAAGCGCTCCCAAGCGTCTCAGGCTGCACACTGTGCAGCTGTGCTCTGCACTGTAAGACGCTGCTGCTCTAGTGGTGGCTGATGGGGGCGCTGAGCCGAATCCACCCGGGGCCAGCGCTTTCCTGACCTCCTCTTGGAGAGGTTCGATTGAATTTGTAGAAATGCAACTGAATTCTGAGTATTGGTTTTGTGTCCCGTATTTCATTAAATTCAGTTTTTAGCTTTCACAGTTTTCCTTTTGAGTAGAACCTTTAGGTTTTTTTTTTTTTTCATATAAAACCATGCTGTCTGTGAACAAAAATCATCTGATTCTGCCTTTTCATCTGTTGCCTTGAAATTTTCATTTCTGCCTGATTTCTCTGACTAGGATTTCAACTACTGTGTTGAACGGAAGCATCTAAGGTGAATGTCCTTGTCTTGTTACTACTCTGAGATGAAAAATGTTCAGTCATTCACCACTGAATTTGATGATGGCTGGTTTTCTGTGTCAGTTGAGATAATCGTGTTTTTTTCTTCCTTTATTTTTGTAATGTGTATTACACTGTTATACTGACTGATGTTCAAGGGGCAAATTGTTGTCCTGACATACTTTGTACCCTTTAATATTCTGCTCAGTGATGATGATGATGATGAGGAGGAGCCTCTGTGTGTGCTATATGCATATGCAAATATACTTATGCAGAAGCCAGAGGTGTCCTGACACTCTTGGTCTCCTGGGAGGGCGCCTGCCACCAAGGCTGTAGCTAGACTGGTGACTAGCAAGCCCAGTGATCCTTCTGCCTCACTCCTTCGCCCTTCTTCCCTCAGCCAGAGCTGGGGTTACAGGTTCATGTACAACCATGCAAAACGGTTCCATAAAGGAATTTGTCAGCAAGTTCTAAATTGAAAAGAATTTTATACACGAATACAATGTATTTTTACTGTGTCCAATCTCCCATATCCCCCCTTCCACCTCTCTCTCAACTTCATGTCTCCTCCTCCTTCTAACCCGCCGAGTCCAAACAGTGCTGCATATCTGCACATGAGTCTGGGACCATCCACTGGAGCATGGGAAGCCTACGCACCGTGCCTGACTTGTCCACGGGTCCTGGGGACTCAGGCTCATGCCCTGTGCTTGCACAGCGAGAGTCCAAGGCTCTGCGCTGCCGAGTCCAGTTTACTAAATTTTGTTGAGGATTTTGCAGCATTCTGTTTTTGGTCTTTTGTTTTATGTTTCCAAGCTGTTTTCATCTGACTTTGGTTTTGGAGTGGCTGCTTCATAGAATGAGTGAGTTAGGAATGGCTACCCATGTTTTAGGCCTGGTATTAGCTCTGTAAGTGCTAGGTAGCAGTCATCAATGAAACCATCTGATCGTGGACTTCTTTTTGTTGGAGGGTTCTTGATTCCTAATAGAATGTCAAAATACATTACGGGTTTATAATTTCTATTTCATCTTGAGTCACTTTAGGTAGTTCACACATTTCTAGGTATTTGTCCATTTTACTTGGATTTATCCAATTTATCTGGTGTAGAATTGTTCATTTATTTCTATAAAATGAATGCTGATTTTTTCCCCCTTCCACTTTCCTTTTTTTTCCTGTGAAAACAGTCTTGTTATATAGCTCGGGCTGGCCTCAAAACTGAAGATCTTCCTGCCTTTGCCTTCCACTTAATAGGACTACAGGGGTGCTCAAACACACTTGGCTCACACTGTATTTCTTCAGTAATTTGTGTCCCCTCATCTATTTGTCAGTGTAGGTAACAGTTGATTAGTTTTGTGGTTGCTTTAATCTAGTTATCTTTGGGTTTTTGTTGATTCTGTCATTTTCCATTTCGCTTACCCTCAGCTCCACTGTGCCCTCCCTCGTTAGCTGACACTTGGTTAGTTCTGTAAAATGAACAGTGATTAGGTGTGTGCAGTCTAGGCACAGCTGCTGAAGACCACAGAGGAACCTGGCCTGCCCAGCGTGAACTGTACTCTGCTCTTCTTCATTTCCAGGACAGTTGCTTCCCCGGAGGAGAGGCTTGATAGACAGACTCCTCCCCTTGCCAGCTGCGTGACTGTGCACCAACTACAGAGCTACAGGGGATTCCGTTAAGAGCCCTCGCTCATTTGTTAGCACGAGTTGTGGGTATCTGAACTGTGGCAGGGAGCCAGAGCCCTGGTGCAGGGCTGTGTCCTCCCTCAGACACTAGACCACAGGAAGCAGAATGCCACACAGGCACGATCTGATGGGCTGTAGGACATGGCATTCTTCTTTTCATTTTCTTCCTGTCCTGCTTGTTCCTGCAGGACTCCCACACAAGACCAGACTTGCCTAGGCACCCCATGGAACCCCAGCTACACTCTCACAACTGTTGCCTCAGAGACAGTGTCCTCAGGTGCCCTTGTTCCTGGCTAGCCTCAGATTCAGAGACTCGCTGCACAGCCTGTAGCCTCCAGGATCTGTGAGAATTGCACTAGACGCTTTCTCCAGATGCACAAAGGCTGAGGAAATGAGGCCCTGCCAGCCAGAGGGAAAGAATGCTGATGTGCTCTGGCCAGTGCCCACCCTGTTCCCTTTCCCCAGTGGCAGAGTATGGGAAAGCCGTGTGCTTGGCAAGGTGGGGCTTCCAGTCTTATTACCCCCCCTCTTCTCCCTCTCTCTTACTCTCATGTTTTTGTTTTCTTTTGTTTGTTTTGAGACAGACCTCTCACTCTGTATCCCTGGCTGTAAAAGTTTTTATTCTTTTAGCTACTTTGTTTTTGGGTTCTCCTGTCTCTTAACAATATCCTCTCCTGGCTCAGCTGTCACCAACTCCCTTCTCACTCTGGTAGCTCAATTCACCCTCAACTGTCTCTTATTTTCACTCTGCTCAGTCTCTTTTCTTCTTCTCTCTAGCCCTACTCAATCTTCTTTATTCTTGGATCAACTATCTTCTCTGCCCCTGCTCTTCTGTCTCCTGGACCCTACTCCTGCCTACTCCCTGATCCTACAACTTTCTCCTCCTCCTCCCCTTTCTCCACTCCCAGCCTCTGTTGGCTCTTTATACCCTCCACTGTTCCCAGAAGTCTAAGAGCCAACTGACACTGAAGGGCATAGGGTCATTTAAAGGGCCAGACTGTCCTGAGGCTCTCGTCATGGAGACTTGGCGAGCCACAAACTCACAGAGCTCTGCCTGTCTTTGGCCCCTGAGTCCTGGGGTTAGAGGCATGAGCCACCACTCCCAGCTCCTGTCTGATTTTTTTAAAATGTTGTTTCTTTATTCTTTTGCTTGACTCAAAGGCATCTATTTCAGTTCTTTAAGAAATAAAAGTCCCAACCTCGTAGAAATGGCTTGAGATCATGTCATAACTAAAATCCTTTAAGTACATTTTAGTTGTTTTCATTAGCTATGTGAGGAAAGTGAAAAGGATGTCATACAAATGAATAAATAGTTCTGCTTACATATGGACTCAGCAGAGACCAAAGGGAGAATCAGCCTCATGCTGGTGTCCACTTTGAGGGTATCACTGGGCTCTTTCCCAACTCGATCACAGAGACAAATCCTGCCCACTAAAGCCCTGAGTTAGAAACCTGACTTTTTGCCTCCTTTTGGAGATAAGAGTCAGGAAGACATTCTTTGTAGACTTAACACATTTTCTTCTAGCTGTTGTCTTTTATTATCAGTGTTAGCTGCCTTCCCCGGCTTCAGTCCTGTGGGCTTTTTTGTGAGAGGGAGAAGTTAGTCTCTCTTGACTACTATGCTAAATGTGGTAGCAAAGGCTAGTGAGCTGAGGTCTTCCCAAGAGGCTAGTCTAACCCAGCAGACATGCTGGTATAGAGGCAAAAGTGGAATGCTCTAGCCATCTTTGGAAAGGATTGTTTTACTTATTAAAAATGGGAGCTGTACATGACAGCACATGTCTTTAATCCCAGTATTCAAGAGACAGAGACAGGAAGATCTGTGAATCTGAGACAAGCCTGGTCTACATGGTGAGCTTCAGGCTAACCAGGGTTAAGGAAGAAAGTACCTAACATCTATCATAGGTCTTATAGACTCTTTTATTTAAAACAAATTTACTCTGGGCATGTACCATTCATTGACCCTTGATCCTCTTCCTCCCTCCCTCCCTCTGTCTGTCTGTCTCTGTCTCTCAACAAAATCTCAGTCATTTGACTTTATCAATAAAGACTCAGGAGCCAGATGCTGGGGTGAAATTTTATATCTCAGAGAGGCAGAGATAGTACCCAGCTCACCTTCCTAGTCCTCCCAAAAAAGAATGCCCTTTCCCCATCTACAACTTTCATCTACAACTTCTGCCATCTCAGAAAAACACACAAACAAAAACAAACCTCAAACTCAATGTCTCTCCCTTCTTCCTTATGTTTCTCTATCTGTCCTCCTGACTTCCTCTTACTCTCTATGGTTTTTTTTTTTTTTTTCCTATGTTGATTCCATGTCAACTGGTTGCTTGCTTCGCCTCTTGGCCTACGGTTGATCTTAGTTCAAGCACAAAGCTCTTGGATTAAAGGTGTGTGTGGTAGGGCTGAGCCACATGACAATTAGAAACAGGTTTTGCCAGTAAACAACCCAATCTTAGGGTTCACAGTGTAATCAAATGTCCTGCAACACTCTTAAGTGCTGGGTTACAGGTGCGCCCCCGTGCTTGCCTTCCCCTCGGAGCCAGCTTCTTGGTTATTTGACTCAATTTCTCCGTTCACCTCACCACCAGCAGGGTACTTTTCTTTATTTCTCTTTTCCAAAAAACAAACAAAACCCTTCTTTGTTGTTGAGACAGAGTGCTTCTATGTCTCCCAGCAAAACCCTGCAGGAACATGCTATTCTATCCTGACAATTAGAAAATTCCAGACCAGCTAGAAAGGTTCAGCTTTGTGACAGTTAACTAGCTAAGAATGAGGCAGCTATTTTAAGGATTGTAACATAGTTCTAGGGACCAGAAACAGGCTACTAAACAACACCGGACACCTATCAGAGCCCTGAAGTAGCCCTGCTTGAAGAGATCAGTCAATAACTTACAAGAAAAAAGAAACTCAGCTTGAAGGCCGCAGGGATGGAAAATAAAGGGATGGGAAGCCGCCACCCAAAGGCAGTGAAATAGTTGTTATAAGGTAAACAGTAATCTTGGTGTTTGCAACTCGGAAACTGCCAACTGTAGCGCTGGTTTTAAAAGAATCTAGAAAAGGAAGAGTCTGCAAACAAAAGGCATATCCACACTTAAATGGAGCTATCCCACGTCAGAGAAGAAGATGCTGAATGAGGCAATAAAATTATAGTTACACCAACAGTAAAGTCTATGGTGGCGCGGAGGTCGTCAGCCACAGCCCTCTCTACAAGGCCCCAATTAGCCCACAGAACAAAACCCCCTGCTTGGGTTGGCAAGATGGTTGGCAAGCAGGTAAAACTGACAGCCTGACTTAGGTCCCCAGAACCCAGAAGTGGGGCCAAAAATATTATGAACTGAGACATGGTAAATTTGGATGACCCACCTCTGTCACCAAATAGTGGATCATTCTGATGGTCAGGACCTCCTCCTCCTTTTTTTTTTTTTTTTTTTAAACTTAATGATTCTTTCTTCCAAACCTTTCTGGACCATCATGGATGAATTCTTCAACACATGAATGAACTATTGATTCACTTGTTCATCCCAAAATTCCTCTATTGTTCTACCCTCTCATCAATTCATCCACTTATCCATGTATCTATTTACCAATTCACTCACCTGACAACCTATTTATCTACCACCTAACCACTTAAACACATGCACGTGTGTGCGCGCACACACACACACACAAGCATGACACACACACCAGCACACATATATATATATTTTGAATTCCTTCTTGCTTGACCTGAGTTCTCTGCCTGCTTGTTCCTTGGTCTTATGCAGGAGTCTTCAGGCCGTCTGTCCCTCTGGGCCCTGCAGCTTTCCTGGGAGGCCCCAACAGAACCCCTCACAGGCTGTTTTCATATCCACTTGAGGAAGTTCAAGGGCGCAACCACAGATACAAAGGGAAAGGTACATGGGAAACCAAGCAGCAATTTGGAAACAGCACAAATAAAAATGACTGTGTTTGCACGCAGCCGGGTCAGCTCAAGGCAGCTGTTGGTGTAGGTAATTACAAGCCTCCAGCCTTGTCTCTAGTCCTGAGGTCCCCCCCACACAGGCAGAGGCCTCTCGTTTACCCAGCGTGTTCTGGGTTTTCTCATTAAAACCCACATGCCTCACCCTGCCAAGCATAAGCCATCGTCATTTCTATTCTCAGTGCCTCCGGGCTTCTGGCTGGCATCTCAGGATAGCTCCTCACATTCATCAGGCTGTGATACGCTGCTGAGCAAAAGCAGCGACTGAACAGAAACAGATGTCAGCGTCCCGGGGCATGGTGGTCGCTCCCTCTGATATGTTTCCAAGTCTGCCTTGGCGCCGCCAGCCAGGAGCGGCGCAGAATGACAAGTGGGGCTGCCAGCTAAAGAAGCCGAGGCGGAAGCCAGGGCGGGGAGGGAAGAGAATCATTAATTAGTGGCTCCAGAAGGGAAATGAGCTCTCAGCTCGCATCAGCTTCTGAACTCAAGTGGGGTTAATTGTTTTCCATGCTAGCCACATGGCCGATTTCTTCTCGGGAGATGGACATGAGTGAGTCTTAATTAGCCAGCCTGCCCTGCTCTGTTGATTAGCTACAAACAGGACGATACCTGGCTCAACCCTGGTGCTGTCGATGATGTGGGGCAGATCAGAACATATGTGTGTGTGCCTGTGTGCTCACGCGCACACACACAAACTCACCCATAGCCAAGCTCCAACCCCCTCACCACTCCCCATGCAGGAAAATGGCATCCTGTCTCGGGGACAAGGCAGTCTTCACACCCTCCTCATACGTCTGAAGGAAACATTGCAGAAGGCAGGCCTGTGGTGGGGCATTAGGATTTGCTAGGATGGCTTCTGAGACCACAGGCACGTGGACAACTCTTGACCTCTGTGGCTTTAGGGACTGCCACACCGATAGCCCCGGTGGCTAGACCTTTCCATCTTGCCAGCTGTGAACTGTCTAGCGCTGAGTCTTGAAGCTCAGTAAGCAGACAGCCCCACGCCACTCCCTCTATAGAGAATCATGAAGGAATCACTCCCGATTCTCCTGAGAACTGAGGCCCCAAAGCCCATGGCTGTCCAAGTATACTGTAGATGCTAAGATGAATCCTGCATGTTGTGAGAACACAGCCAGACAGAGCAGCAGGACAGAGCTCAGACCCCACCAAAGTCCTCTCAATCTGTGGGCCCTCTCGAGTTTGCTCCCCTGCACAGTGTTGCCTTTGGAGCACTTGGTCACTGTTACACACTGCTGTCTTCACTGAGCCTTGGCTTACCTTAAGTCCACCCTGAGCTGCCAGTGACTCACAGTGTCTGAAGGACTTCTTACTGAGAGTCAACTAGAAAAACAAAACCCAAAAAACCAGCCACGGTTCGTCTCATTTCCTGCTCTGCCAGGGCTGGAAAGGGGCACCGCTGGTATTTCCTTTCTGGTTGCATGTGGCAGGACCTTGAGTCTTTGTGGCACTTAGCAACCCCCTCCCCCATCCCACCTCAGGGGACCATGAGGCACTGGGGATGGGGGTGGGTGGCTCCAATGGTGTTTAGTCCCACACAGGAACTGACGTCAGGCAGCCACAGGAAACAGGACAACCAGTGTGTTGCCTTCCATCTGACACACACTCATAATCCCTTCCAGGGTACCCACCTCTCCCATGCCCTCCTCCTGAACAGTGCCCCTGAGTCTCAGCGGTGTTTGGGTACAGTGGCTTCCTGGTGAGTCTACACTGTTGGCTCCAGAGGCTCCTGGGTTGGCCCTGGGGAAACAGTAGCATCTACCCTTCCCTGTCTGCAGCCGGCTGCACCTGTGACTCGGTGTGAGCTGGTGACTGGATCTGCCCATACCCAGCATGTAGAAGACAGTCCCAGCCCAGTCCCTAGCCAGTCTCCCAAGTCTCTCGAGTGGTGCAGCCACAGCTAGTGCTCAGGAACATGGGAAAGGGAATTCTGTGGGGCTGAGGAGTCCTATTTGTATACAGCTAGGCTGCTGGCTCCATGTTTTGGGGAGCTGCACTGGAGCCCAGAGTTTTACCTCAGCCTCACACCTTCCTCGACATGGGGCTGTTTCCAGGGCTTCTCTTGCCAAAGGGCTTGGATTGGACAGGCATGTGCAGTTGGCCTTGCCGTGTCCAGCAGCATAGAGGCATTCAGGCAGCAGGAAGCCTCCTGAGTTTTTGGTAAGAAGTCAGCCCCAAAGACCTGAGACCAAGGATCAGCACAAACATGGCCGCTTGCCTCTTCCTGTCTTTTCTATTAACTGGTGGTGTAGACTCAAGCAAGTCAATTAACCTTCCTTCCTCCTCCCTTCTTTCCTTCAACTCTTTGACCTTCGAAGTGGAAAAGAATAGCTGGCGTGACAGGCCTGCACCATGAGGTCTGGCTTCAGCCAGCTTCAGCACACCGCCATGCCGGTTGTTTATGTTGGATGAAAAATTGTCATAGGACTTGGCGCTCACTAAATGTTAATTCTTTCTCCCTCTCGCCCCCTCCACCTCGAAAGCTGGATTTAGTTTAACACCAAAATGCCACCCGGTCCTTTGACATTTCACCACTCAACGCACACTGCCAGGGTGTCTTCACATGCCCCCACAAAGCCAGTGCTATTTGCAGAGCATTTCCTGAACCTTGAAATGTTGAGGCCCAGCACACTTCCACTGTGGGGCTTTATGAGCACCTCACCCCACACCAGCTTTGGAATCTAGGCCCTCAGAAGACATGGAGCAGACGGCTCGTGCGTGGTCGCTCAGGCCAGCGGTGTTCCACAGCCTTGTAATGCTGGTGAGCTTTGTGGCCAGGCTCATCTCCCTGCACCCTCAGATCTGCAACCCACTAGGCGTAGGCTGGCCTCAGACTGTGGCAACCTTTCTGCCTCAGCCTCCCAAAATATGAAACATCATGCTGGCTTTTATAATTTTTCTAATGTGATTTTACTGGGGATTTGTGTTCTCTGCCAGACAGTCATGATGCTTGCTTCTCGATCCTTATATGCAAATAAACTTTCCCCTGATTGTTTACTGCATAAAGTTCTAGGATGTAGTTATCTTGCTCAGCTGAAGCAAAACTGAAAGTTAAAAGTTTTAAAAAAAGCCAAATTTAGTAGCACATGTCTACAATCCCAGCACTAGAGAGAAAGGAGCAGAAGAATTGCCTGGACTTTGAGGCTAGCCTGGACTACGTAGTGAGGCCTTGTCTTAAATTTCAGAAATGAAATAAGTTTTCTTCTGTTGTTTTTGTGAAGGGATGAAGCCACAGACCCTCCTGTCCCGTGGTCTGAGGGCTGAAGATGGGATGGACCCTGCAGAGCTGGTTAGACATGCCTCCTGCAGCAGGGTTGACAGACCAGCAGGCAGCTCCCTCTGGGCTGTCGACTGTGTGAACCGCTGGGTCTCCTCATGCAGGAGCCATGCTGAAGCCTAATCGTTCACCTAGCACCTGGGGAACACTCTCCATGTCCAGGGAATGTCCTGGTGGGCACCACAGTGAGTGGCTGGCCTTGGCAAGGTTGCCCAGAGGTCTTGAGGGAAAGGATCTAGGCAGGTTTCAAAGGAGCATGAGGGCCTGCTGTCAGAAAATGGCGCTGCTGCTGAGGCCTGAGGAAAAAGCTAAGAAGAAAAACACTGCGGTTTATGCCAGGAGGGCTGTAGCAATCTTGTCCCTATGAGAAAAAACTGGAAGTAACTCAGCTTAACAATAGATGCAACATTAAGTACATAAGTACATGAATGCCTGTAATATGGCATATTACCTACCCACAGGTGACAAGCCCTGGCAAACACAGCATTCTTTGGATTCAGGAAACACTCAGTCTGATTTTGTTAATGCCCTCTGCTCAGTGCGGAGCTGGCATGAGACAGTGCTGTGTTTTTCTGATCACAGGCCTCCCACAGGCCTTTTCTTTATTTTCTTTACCTTGGAACTGTTTCTGGAAGAGCCAGTTGCTTTCATTTAGGCTCCAGGCTCCTACCTAGTTCTGAGCTCAGGGGCTCATGGGGGATGCTGCAGCTGCTCTTTGCTGCCTCTTCTTGAGGGGTGTGAGGGGTCTACTGATATAAGGGCTGACATGCTCTGAAGTCCACACGTTTGGAAGCCTGAGTTCTGTGGGGGTGGAGGTGAGAGAGGCAGGGAGACAGAGGTGTGCTTCTCAGGAGAGTGACTTTGTGGCCAGTTCTGTCTCCTGTTGCTCTGTCCTCTGGAATTCTTGCTATGGGTGCACCAGGACCAAGCC
>CM053744.1:58422072-58510331 GCA_028658305.1 Pachyuromys duprasi
TGGGGCATTGCCGCTGTCTGGAGGGACGGCAGGACTGGCCTGTTCGGGAGGAGGTGGAAACCATGCAGGGGGCTGTAGGAAGGACCTAAAGGAGGAGAGGAGGTTTCTGGGCCAGTCCGGGGCCCTGACCATCCTGGCTGTCCCTTTTCACCCTGAAGACAGCTAGCTTGTGTCCAGCTGCTCGCCCATGGGAGGGCAGCACAGAAAGACTACCTTCATGCACCTCAAGCTTCCCGGCCATGCTCCCTGCCCGCAAATGACCACCGGTCTCTTTTCCAATGCCTCCCCCCATGTATGTGTGTCCACCCATGTGTGTGAAGGCCAGAGGAAATGTCCAAGTTGTTTTCCTCATGAGACTTGTTTCCTGGGTCCCTTACTGGGACCTGAAGCTCCCCAGTTATTGGGCTCTTTCCCAGAGAGGCCTGAGGATCCCCATCTCTGCCTTCCCAGCACTGGAATCACAAGTGGAGGCGACTATGCTCAGACCTCGTATGTGCCGGGGGCTGGGGTTGAACTCGAGTCCTCATGCTTGCCTGGCAAGCCCCCAGAACTGTCTTTGGGTGCAGGTGACTGGGCTGCCTCTATGATTTTGTCTTCCAGCCAAAATCTCCCTTGGCATGCTGGGAACATGTGATAAAGTAGCTATGAATGTGACTCAACATACAATTGTAAACTTAAGACATTACCAGGAATTTTTTTGTGATTGCTTTGTAAATGTGATCTTTGTAGATGATGAGGTCATGCTGTGATGTGGATGTCATGCTGTGATGTTGTCATGCTGTGATGTGGATAGTGATGTCATGCTGTGATGCCATGAATTTTGAGGTCCTGTACTACTGGGCGGAGGACACCTCGGTGTGACTCCCAAGCATCACATAGCTTGTCGGCCTTGAGGGATTTCTGTGCTTCCACCTCCTGGTTTAGCAAGCTAGGAACCTTTGTGTTTCTAGCTCGGTGCCAGCTGTGGGGACTGACTTGAAGATACGGGCCTGGTGATTTAGCTCAGTTGGTAGTGTTCTTGCCTACTTTATATGATACCATGGGTTTGATTCTCAGGATCAAGTTAGCCAGGCATGCTCCTGGTACATGTTCCTGGTCCTAGTACTGGGGAGGTCGAGGCAGGAGGATCAGAGGTTAAAGGTCATCTTAGCTTAGCTAAGGTCATCTTAGCATAGCTAGTTCAAGGCCAGCTTAGGCTACATGACAACCTGCCTCAGAAAAAACGAACAAACAACAAAAAAACCCAACCCAAATCAAGCCACAATACAGGACAAAAATGAGCTTTTTTGGGCATATTTTGAATGGCTTGTGACCTTGTGGGTGTGCCTCAGTCCCTGAGCTTCAGCCAGGCTTCACCAGGAAATTACCGATGTTCTCACCTGTATTCCAAGGGAGTGTGTGGGCCCCACAGCCATTAGGCCCCGAGGTCCCTATCCTTGTCGGCCCAGGGAACTCACACCTGTGCTTTCACGCCAGCCATCTGGAATGCTGTCTTTCAGTGTCGGAAACATTTGGCTATGGATGAACTTCAGCCCTCATTTTCAAACCACATGCCCAAATTAGTGAGCTGCCCCTGCCTGGTGCTGGCACCAGGGTTCATTAGGGCAAGATTATAAGATTCTGTATTATAAGAACAGCTGTCAGAAGAGCCCGGGATCATCCAAAGTGTGAGTTCTGGGGTGCTCTCTGGAGGACGCTCTCAGAAGGGCCACTTGTCCTAAGATTTAGGTAAGTGATCAACCTAAATCTGACATATGGAGACAAAGGTGATCTGTAAAATGTGGGTGACAGCATCATGCTGACACAGAAATGAGTCACATGTTGACAGAATAAGATACGCCCAACTCTCAAGAGCAAAGAGAGGAAAGGGAAGCTACTTAATGGGCAATGCAGAGAGAGGGAGGGAGTTTTACAGAGAGAGGTTGAATGAGAGAACAAGCTAGACAAAGGTGAAGACAGAATGAGCCAGAGAATGAGAAGGAACCAGGAGGTTAGAGCAGATTGCTGGAGTTAGTTTGAGGCCAAGCATAGCAATTCAGAAGCCAAGAGAGAAACCAGATTGAACCAGTCAGCTGGGAGAAGAGTTAGAGTTGGAATAGCTGAGTTGAACCAACCAGCCCAGGGCTCAGTGAGAACAAGAAAGAGTGAGCTTATGCAGTAGTAAGTCTCAGAGGCTGAAAACACTCTAGGCCTAGATTAGATTGTTCGGAATCTAGAGGCTTCCAGGACTAGGCCTAGGCTAGCAGAAGGAGGCAGTAAGCCTGCAAATAAAAGTTCCTTTTACACAGCAACTGATAGATTCTCTGACTGACACTGTAGCTGCTCAGAGCATGCTGCTCAGAGAGTTGGGCTATAAAGTGGTATTTTTAAGCACTTGATTTTTGTAAGTAATATACTTTACATATGCACATATTACCAAACATAATCTATGGTTCTCTCAGCAGGCTGAGACAGAGCTACTTTCTGCAGCTGGCCTGCTAGTCTCACAGCATTAAAGAGCAGTCCAGCCCAGGACCCACCCTTCCCCTCCTCCCAGCACCGCTTCTGGCCCATCATCACATTTTAGTTGCCAAGTGGGTGCCCAGTTCCAGGAGCTTTGGCTGAAGAGGAAAGGGACCTTTCTCCATTAGGTGGCCAGGATGTTCCCAAGAGTAAGGGTCATGTGACCATAATGGAAAGCTGGGCTTCTCAGGTACAAAACATCCACCCAGCAGAGAGCTTGCATAGGCCCCAAAGCTGTCAGATTTAGCTCAAGCCAGAGGACTTGTGTGGAGACCATGTTCCCCAGAGACCCAGAGACTCAGGCCTGCGTGTCTGACTAGCTCCCACATTCTGAGTCAGCTTCCCAGCAGGCCTCTGGGGTAGCATGAGGTGGTAATTTGAGCAGCAATAAGAAGGCAGCTGGAAAATGATTGTCACACAACTGACACGACACAGAACTGATACCTGGGCTCATATCCTGCTCAACACCAACATTACCAGGGACATTGCTCTTTGTATGTGATTTTACTAATTAATTAACCAATCAATCAATTGATTTTTGGTGGCACTAAGCCCAGGTCCTCCTGCATGCCAGGCTTTATGTAACACTTAGGTGTATCTCTGGTTCTCTTTTTACTTTTTGATTTGAGACAGGCTCCTGAGAAGTTGCCCTCACTGACCTTGAACTCAGTCTGTAGCTCAGGCTGTCCCTGAACTTTCCATCCTGCTACCTCAATCTCCAAAGCAGCTGGGATGACAGGCCTGTCCCACCAGGCTTGGCTTGTATAAACCTTTGTGGTTTGCCAGCAACTTTTGAGGACCAGCTGAGCTGTGATTCCGCTCACAGGGCCACCTCGTTACAGCGAGCACACCGGGGGTTTGCGTGGCTATCCAGCGTTCCTTCCCCATCCCTACAGCCTGATTTTAGAACTTTATTTTTTCATCAGCAAGAAGATGATGAAAATGATGATATTATCCACTCCCATATGGTGTCCCCTTTCCCAGAATCCCCTGCCGCCGGCTTTCTGTCACCCATTCTATGAAACCACATGTGGCTTGTGTGCTGGCTTCTTTATTGCTTACCGGATGTGGCATTCACTCCTGTTGTAGTGTGAGTTGGTGCCCCCTTCCTCTCTACAGATCAGTAATACCCATCAAATCAGTTTGCTTTGGCTTGTCTGTCCATTCATTACTAGGACACTTGGACTCTTTCTTAGGCTGGGTTACAGTTTGAATCTGAATGCCCCCACCCCAACTCATTTTCTGAACTGTGGGTTCCTATCTTGTGCTGCTTTAAAGGCTGTGGAGCCTTAAGGGCATGGGGCCTGGCTGGCAGAAGAAGGTCACTGGTCTGAGCTGCTTTCCTGTCTGTCCCCATGGGAGCAGTTGCCATCTCTTGCTCCCCACCATCTTAGACAGAGCTCTCTGTCTCCTTCCCCACCTCGGTGGGCTGAAATCTCTCTAAACACAAGCCAGAAAACAAACAGGGTTTTTCCTCTTAATGTTATTTCTGCCAGTACTTTGGTCACAGCAAAGCAAAAGAAATCATTCGCCCAGCTTTCCCTGGATGAGAGGGCGGTTGACTAGGGAAGAGAAGACACCGACGATGTGCTGTGTGGGTCGCAGTTGGTGTCAGGACCTCACTTGTCCCTTCCTTCCCTTCCTTAGACCGAGAGCAGGGCTTGCAGCCTGCAGCTTTGCATCAAGAGGAAAATGGAAGCATGGTCAATCTAGCAACAACTCCCCCCCCACACACACACTTGCTGTGCGCGCGCGCGCACACACACACACACACACACGTTACCCAGACACTTCAGGGCACCCGCAGGACCTCCTCACCCCTTTTGCTTTCTTCGAGTGTAGCTCACAGCCAACTCTTTGTTGTTTGAATATTCAATACAAGCACACACTCAAAGGAAGTCTCCAGTATCAAAGGCAGAGATGAATGAAAATAAATAGGAAGAAGGAATCCAGAGGAAACAGATAATGCAGGAGCAGAGACCAGAAAACAAAACACTATTAATAGCTTCATGGAATATGAGAGACTGCTTACAAGTGAAAGCTGGGACATGAAAAGTAAAATGTGGATGTAAGATCTTCATCAGCAGAGGAGGAAGTCACACAGTGTGAGCGTTCCAAAGAAACATGTAAAGGAAAGAGAAGATTAGAGACATCCTGATGAAGAGATGCTACAGAAAGACCGGAGGCCGGAGCACTGAGGGAGAGGGGGAGGGCCTTCTTTATTGCTGCAGGGCAGGAGACTGGAGGAGAGTGCAGAAAAGTTGGAGACAAAGAAACGAACCCAAAGTGTCCAAGGAACTCCCCAGATTTGAAAGGTAACAAACACTTGGGTTGAGAGCAGGCAGGCTAAGCCAGGCATGGTGGGGCACATCTTTAATTCCAGTAGGGAGAGGCAGAAGGATCTCTGTGAATTCAAGGCCAGCCTGGTCTACAAAGCCTGGTCTACAAATTGAGTTCCAGGACAGCCAGGGCTACACAGAGAAAACTTGTCCAAAAACCCAAACCAAAACCATAAAAAAATAAAAAGAAAGAAAGAAAGCAGGCAGGCAGGCTGACCAAAATAAGGAATTAAAAAAAAAATCACATCTTCATTCCAGATCTCCAGGAGTCAAGAGAAAACTTCTAAAAGTGTGTGTGTGCGCGTGGGCACCCTCAAGTGCACATGCCATATAATGAAAGTTAGAGCAGAACAGCTTTGGAATTCTTAATAGACAGGCCAAAAAAAAAAAAAAAAGATAATGACACAATACCTTTAATATTCTGAGGAGCGATGTCTTTGAACTGGAGTTCTGCCCTCAGGCAGACGATTAATCAAGAGAAGGACAGGAGAAAGACGTTTGCAGGAAACCAAAGACTCAGATTTTTTTTTTTAACCTCCTCTGAATGCTCCACCAACAAACTTGCCTCAGCGAAGGACAGACGTGAGAGGAGGAGGAGGAAGGGGAGGAGGGAGGACCAAGGATCGCATCCTTAAATATTCACAACAGGTGATTGGGTTTGAGCAAGGCTGGTATTGGGATAAACTTCTAGCCCGGCTCAGGCTAGCGACAGGGAAGAAGAATCTGCAGGTAAAAATAAGAGAAGGTTGGACATGGTGGTACATGCTTTGATCCTAGCACATGGGAGGCAGAGGAAGGTGGATTTTTACTAGTTTGCGGCTAGGCTGGGTTACGCATACACACACACACTGCCTCCCACCCCACAAACACATACACACTCACACACATATACACTCACTCTCTTGCACACGCAAAAGGAAGAAGGAAAAAGAAGCAGGAAGGACAGAGGCACTGTGTTTGATCACATAATGATGCTATTGATTTGTGTCACTTGGGGAGAAAGGCGACAAACAGGAGGATACAGAAAATCTTTTTTTTAAACAAATTTTTCCTTTTTTTGACGATTTATTTATTATTTTTACAACATTCTGCCTGCACACCAGATCTTACTATAAATGGCTATGAGCTACCATGTGGTTGCTGGGAATTGAACTCAGGACCTTTGGAAGAACAGGGAGTGTTCTTAACCTCTGAGCCAGCTCTCCAGCCCCAGAAATCTTAAAAACAAATAAGCAAAGCAGTTAGCAGGTATTGCCTTGAGGGTGAAGGATCAGTGTGCTGACAAAAGCAGATGACTAGTAGCCCACGTCCTCAGGGCCAACCACACTTCGTGTTATGTCAGAGAGAGTGTGGGAACCGGATCCTCAGCCAGAGAGACATGTGGGAGGTTAACAAGAATGCTGGGTGACCACATAGGATACAGCAGAGCATCTAAGCGTGACAGGGGCAAGTGTGCAAGCGTGACAGGAGCAAGAGGCATCCCTAGGCTTTTGTCCCACTGTTCCCTAAAACTGTTACTCTGTGTTGAACTTTCTTGACCTGGGTAAAAATGTGAGACAGCTCAGAGGCTGCCCTCCCCTCAATAAAAAGAGAAAACACATCTTTAAATGCAAGCAAATAAAAACAAACTATCAAGCCTGTCCAATGCCTCGTTACCTAGTTTGGGCCATGGCTCACCACCTCCACCACCTTGCTGTGCAGGCTTGTGCTTATTCTGCCAGGTGATTCACAGTTTCCTCGCCACTGGGAGCTTTGTTATCTGGCGCCCCAACTGAAATGCCCCTTTTAAAGGTGATCCAAGGTGAATTTTATTTCTAGGAGCTTAAGAAATTAACTGTATGGAAGAAGGAGAGGGGAACGGGTGGGGTGAGTATGATCCAACCTTAGCACCGTCTTTGAAAATACATACAGTAATGTGCTATTAATCCATAGCAAACTACTTATCTACTTAATCAACTACTTATCTGTTGTCCCTCCTGTGAGGTGTGTAGACAGTCTGCCTACCCCGCCCCCACCACGAAAAACCAGATGTACAAAACTATCCATGTAAAAGAACTTTGGAGTTTAGAATTGCAGTTGGGGAACACAGCAAACCCCTTCAGGATTCCTGGGAAGCAGGAAATGGAGCAAGCGCTGGGGAGTCAGAAGGAAGAGGCCCTGGATATAGGAGTTAGAGAGAAGGATGCTTGAACAGAAAGGAAATGTTCTTAAAACCAGTCTGACAACCTTTGATCCAACCTGGAGCCTCTGGCAAGATTAAAATGCCCACTCTCTGAGCCTTCCAGATGCCTGTGCCAAGCACAGAGGTCACCACTTGGAGGTCGCTCCCAACCGACAGCAGCACTAAGAGTCCTGCCCTTGGTGGTTCTAACTCCAACATAGCCTGTGGGGCAAGCTCAAACCCCCTCTGTCCACTGTGCGATTCACACTCTACCCCTGTCTTGGTTTTCTGAGGTGGTAACAAAATACCAGCCAAAAGCAACTTGGGGAGAAAAGGTTTTATTCCAGCTTACAGGTGTAGTACATCCTGAAGGGAAGTCAGGGCAGGAACCTAAAGGCAGGAATTGAAGTGAGACCACAGAGAAGTGCTGCTTTATGACTTGCTCCTCACAGTTTGCTCAGTCTGCCTTTCTTGTACAACTCAGGATTGCCTTCCCAGGCTTGGAGCCACCCCCAGCGAGCTGCGTGAGCCGCCCCCCCCACAATCACTAGTCTAGAGAATACACTACAGACTTTCCTGCATTTTCTCAACTGAGGTTGCTCTTCACAGATAACTGTGGCTTGTGTCAGGCTGATAAAAGAAACCAACCAGGACAACCCTCCAGGCTCTCAGCCTGTGACTTCCAAAGAAACTGTGCTTTGACATGGCCCAGGTGGACTGGATCACTGCTGGCCCACCAACCCTGCCATCATGACGGCTGGTCTGGGACCCAGTCTCCTGAGGCTCCAGCTGATGGCCATCCAGCTGGGTTCTCCACTCATCGCTGAAGACATCAGTGGTGATCCTATGTCCTTCATCACACCTCTCTCTCAACCCATTCATCACACCCCTGCTCAGTGCCCCTCCCCCACTCCCCTAGAGGTTCATACCCCCTCTCCAACTCCTCTAGGGAGGCTCACACTCCTCCCCACTCCCTGGGGGGTTCATACCCTCCCCCACTCTCCCGGGGCTCACACCCCTCTCCCCTCCTGCTCACTGCCCTTCTCCCCCGACCCTGTCACTGCCCCTCTACCTTCTCAGCATCTGGTTGCAGTGAACACAGAGCCCCCTGCCTCTCCCCCCTGTGCCTCTGTGTGGTACCTGGACTGGGCCCTTCCTAAAGCTCCCACTGTGTGTGCACATGCTGGGATTCTGGCCACTCTTTCTGAGTATTTGGTACCATGCCTCAAATGATTCTCCTGAGCATGTATCAGAGATGAAGGGATGACTTGCAGAGCTGCAGAGAGGACCTCCATCTTCTGTGTGCTCTGCTGTGGGCTTGGCGCTGCAGTGAGTGCTTGAAAGGGCAAGGGGAGAGAATGTGACAGAGGAAGCTTCTGGGCTGTGGGGAATGAAGGGATTCTAAACATACCCTTGTGTCCCTGCTTTTGAGTTAAACTGATGGACCTCTAGGTATTAGAATTTCCCCAGGAAGCTTATGCTGGGCATGAGGTAAAATCCCGGGTCCTGTGACAGCCAGAAAGAGAACTTGTCTCCCAGGAAGAGATTTCACACGGTTCTGACAACTTGTCAACCACCTCGCAGGAGAGGCTGGACAGCACTGGCGATGGGTGGGCAGCGCCTTAACCAGGACTGCATAGCTACGCGTGCCCCTTGGCCTCTGTTTAAACCTGGAGGTGGACTTGGGAGGGGCCAGCATACCTCCTCATTCACACAGGAAAAACACTCATACACATAAGAAGAAAAGCATCCTGCTGGCCAGTTTAGCTGGACCCTGACAAGGCTCTACATTTCCTCTCAGTGGGTTTTCATCCTCAGACCCCGTGGACTCTGGGGTAAATACAAGCTTGCCTAGCTGTGCTCCGTTGAGCCTCCGTTGCTCTCCTTCCCGGTAAGACCCATTGCACTATCAAGGTGGCCCTAAGCACCTCATCTGCTTAACACGTGTCCCTGGATAGTCCTTTCCTCAGCGCCAGGCTTCTTCTAGACAGAAGTTGTGGCAACAAGGAGAATGGTCACCTGTAAACCAGTTGGCTGTTGTTCAACTTGACATTTCCCATTCTACCTCCAGCTGGTATAGACCTCAGTGTTATGGGCTCAGCTCCATAGATGGTCCATTTCAGATGCCAATTGCCAACCCTTACTCCTCCATGCTGCTGACTTGCTGTCTATAAATCCTACAACAGGCTTGGGAAGGTGGCTCTGTGGGTAAGAAGCCTGCTGTGTGAGTATGAATATCTGACTTTGGATCCCAGAACCAGTTTAACAGCTGGACAAGGCGGTGTATGTCTATATCCCCATCACTGAGGGCTGGGGACAGAGGCAAGAGGTTCCCAGCCAGACTAGCCAAAATGGTGGCCTTTGGGTTCAGTGAGAGGTCCTGTCTCAAAAACAAACAACAAACAAAATTTTGAAAAAGATGAAGAAGCAATTGAGGAACGACATTCCAATGTGTCAACTTTAGGCCTTCACACATACATGAGTGCCCTTGGATACTACATATAACAACACACACACACACACACACACACTCACACACAGATGTGGAAACATACAATTTAAATATTACTTTATAGGAACCCTCAGCACCCTCTCTGCCTCTCATTAGAAGAGCTTACAAAACTCAGTGTTTGCCTTACTCCGGCTTTAACTGTCAGGTAGCAGAAGACCACAGTGAGGTCTACAGGTCCTGAGCCCAGGAACGTCCAATAGAGCCTGCTATCAGGTGACAGGGTCCTCACCAGTGATTAATCACCCTTCTCCCCCAGCCAAGTTTCTATAGAGCTCAGCACACATACCCCCATCTCACTCCATGGGGGGAAGGTCCAGCCCTGCTCAGCCCCATCTTGCCATACTCAAGATGACAGGGACTCATGGGAAATTGCAAGCTTTTAGAAGGTTCTGTGCCAGGAACTGGGGACAAAGATCCGATGGGGCGCCCCCCAAACCCTACAGCACCGTGCTCAGAGATCTCTGCCTCTCCATCCTCCTCTTCCTCCTCCATTTTGTTCCTTTTGCTTCTGCTGTTCTAGATCCTCACAGCTGAGCACACCGAGGATTCAGACAATTCCAGGGCAAGAGGCAAGTTCTTTTCCTCTGGTTGCTCGGTCTTAAGTGCTCCTATAGACCTGGGGTCCATCAGGCTCATCCCAACCCTGTCTTATTGCCAACCAGGCCAAAACAGAAATGGACAGGCCAGGGTATCCCACTGTGCTCATTGTGCTTGAGGTAGGGGAACCCTGGTCTTGCACCTCAGAGGTCTTGGTGCTCTGAGGGTCACTCTGGTAGAAGAGGCTCCTGGGTTGTCCTGGCTCAACCACCTGCTCATGGCTACAGAGAACAGACCAGGAGCCAGGGAGCCAAAGACAAGCAGTTCCACAAGCCAGCATGGGTTAGCTTTGCCTGGGGCCCAAAGAATCCGGGTGATTTGTGTGAGCATCAGAGCACAGCAGTGGGAACATGCATGCTGAAGGGAGACAGGCTGAGGTAAAGGCAGGTTTTTCACGGTGAAATGAAGAGGTTTGTGAACAGCGACCCTTGGCAGTCGGGACCCAGAACAAGGGCGGCATTGGTCTCAGGCTGAGCAGGCAGGTGCTGTTATCTGTGTGGGCTGTAGTCCTAGCTGTGTTGGTGGGCACTACAGGGTTGGTCACTATGGGGTTGTGGCACATGAGACACCTTTGGCTGCTGCACAGAGTGCATGTGAGAAGTATGGGGTGGGGTGGCTCTGGGTTCAGTCTGCTGGAACTGGTGTCAGATTCCCTGTGTCTCCAGCCAAGCCCATTCTTCTCTAGAAACACAAACAGTGGGGAACCTCAGAAAGGGGGTGGGTGAGTCACCAGGGACTCTCCGAGGCGGAGCCAGCACCAGCACTCTCTCAGACAGCACAGGCTACTTGCAGCAGAAGCTGTCCCCTGACTTTCGCCTGCCTTAGGCTCACAACCCAGCGCTTTTCCTGCTTGTGGGAGTTTGGCTCCCCTTTTGCCCCAGCCCAGAAGTGAACCAGAGGCACCTTCGAGTTGTGACCCTGAGGTGGGCTCTTTGCTCCAGTTCCAGTTCCGGGGTTCAGCAGAGCCCCCTTTCTGTAGCTGCAGCCGCTGACTGGCTCAGCCCCCGTGCCATGGCTGACGCGACTGATGTAGTGAGTGGTCTTGTCACTGTGGTTGGCTCCATGAGCCCGAGATGCAGCGTTGATGGCATCGTGTCTCTGCTGAGCTTCCCTCAGCTATTGGGAAAACTGGGAAATGATTAAGAGTCCCGGTAGAGGAGTTTTTAGCCTGGAAGCACAATGGTCTCACCATGTGTACCCAGAATCACCTGAAAGTGTAAGCTGAGTCTGTGGGCTGCTTGCTCTAGCCCCTACCCATCAACTTCCTTTTGCTATGACAGAACTTGCTGGGGACACTCTGGGGACGGCTTGCCAAGCGGATGGCAGCCCGGCCCTGCGCAGCACTTGCGTTTGTCTGATTTAGGCTTATGTCCTTCACATTAAAACGCCAGCTGTAACCCGGGTGCACTGGCCAAAGGCTGTGTCAGCGCTGGAGGGGCCACAGCAAGATCCCGGCTCAAAGCCATGAGCACAGCGCTTCCATGCTTTCCCTGACTCTCTGGCCCACCGTGCAGTGTGCAGCCTGCCCAAACCCAGACAGGCCCCATCCAGGCTCTCCAAGGTCACCCGAAAGGCAAAAGGGCGGATTGTAAATGACCCAGCTACCTCTGGTCTCCACAGTGCCTGTCACAAGGCGGTCTCTGACAGCAGGAAGTAGTCCTGCTCTTCGCCTTCCCTGCTCTCAATTTCTCAGTTTCCAAACAAGGCTCAGCTGGGACCTCTCCTTCCCCTTGCTGGTGTGACTACTTCAGAGCTACCCGAAATCCATATGAAGTCTTAGGGTCTCAGATCTCAAACTAAGCTCATTTGCACTTTGCAGTGTTGTTATTATTAATTGGCAGGGTCATTATAATTGATTGACAGTGTTGTTATGATTGATTGACAGGTAGACGTCACTCTTGCCCAGCCTAGGACTCTCCTGGTCTTACCCAGAAGTCCTGAACCTTGGGAAATCTCTTCATTCTAGGAAGACAGACTCTGGTCACCTTGCCATTAGGACAGACACCCCCTGAGGGTCAAAGCCCAGTTCCAGTCCCTAGAGACAGGAGTCTGTTCTACTGACGGCCATTTCTTTTATGGGCAGGGCCAAATCCTTCCTATTCTCAAAGCATGCCTGATTCGTGAACACCTGAACGGGAAAGAGCAGCGGCTTCTAGGCTGTCTGTCGTCGCACGTATGGACAGACAGAAGTTGTTGCTGAGGTGGCAAAGCCCGGTAGTGGTGCAGGCCCAGGCCTGGAGCTGGCTGTTCCAGGGACCGTGGGCTGGGAGCTGCTGAAACACAGACTAGCAGGTGCTGGCGCTCTGGGTTCTGACTCGGCCCACGAGGCAGAGAGAATCAAGGCCTCTGGAGCTTTAGCGATGCGTGTCACTCCTGGTGGACGTCTTCAGGCAGCATCAGGGAAGCCATGATGTTGTCAGTTGGGAGGACTGGATGCTTGCAGACACCTACTGTCTCATAGATCTGTCAGGACCACAGGCTTGACCTCCAAGAATACAATCAACTTAAACCTACACATAGAACTTGTAAGTTGCTTTGATTTCTGTGTCTTTGTAATTTACTTAATATAAACAAAGTCATAAGAACATACTTATTTTGAGAAAGAATCTGAATGTAGCCCAGGCTGGCTCTACAATCCTACCTCAGTTTCTAAGTGCTGGGATCATAGATGTGTGTTAGCACACTTGTAGCGGTCTTAGCTCCTTTCCTAAGGCTCTGATAAAACACAGGACCAAAGCAGCTTATAGAAGGAAGGGTTTCTGGTCCCAGAGGGAGGCGAGTCTACAGCCATTGTGGTGGGGACACAGGCTGACTGGGGCAGCAAGCGGAGGGCTCACATCTTGAACTGGAAGCATAAAGCAGAGAGCAACTGGAAATGGCCGAATCTTTCAACCCTCAAGCCCTGTAACATACTTCCTCCAGCAAGACTAGCCCTCCTAAACCTCTCCAACCAGCGGCATCAGCTGGGGCCAGGTTCCAAATACGTGAGTCCATGAGGGGGCATTCTCATTCAAACCAACATACCAGCTGAGATTATATATATATATACATACACATTCTATATATCTATGTGAATGTATGAATGACAGGGTGTTACTATGTAGCCCAGGCTAGCCTAGAATGTGCGGCAACCCTCTAGCCCCCACTTCCTGAGCGCTGGAGTTACAGGCGTGATCCATGCACTTGCCTAACTAAGATTGCATTTCTTGTCAGACCTTTTGTTGCTTTCTGTGCATCCCCACTAGCTGCTGGAGGTGTGACCCATCTTCACGCTCCCCAGGCAAGCACTCTGCTCCTCAGCTGTCCCAGCTGCCCTTGTCATTGGAGAGACACACTGGTCCCCAGAGGAGGGACAGAGTGCTCTGCAGTGTCTCTGCAGCGATCAGTGCCTGATACGGCCTCAACTACCGGGCCTGGGAGGTCACTTTACTGAGTCCACCTTCCTGAGAGTCCCCATCCTGCTGATGGCACCGAGCGAGAGGCAGTGGCCGCCAAGCACTGCTGCTTGGGCTTTTGGCCGGCGACCGTCCAGTAGCCCACCATCTCCCCTCGCTGTGTTTAGCGTCCTGGCATCAGCAGCTCTGATTCTTTCCCCACAGGAAGGACATGATAGGAGTGATGAGGACAAAACCATAACAAACCCCAGTCAGGCTGCTGTGGGGATCTCACGCATGAGTAGTGTTCATTTTCCTCTTCTAATCTCCTTGAATTCCTTCCGGAAGCTCCGGGCTTCTGCCTTTGCTGCTCAGGCTCCCCAAAGCCTGAGCAGGGCATTGCTGGGGTGGGGGTGGGGGGAGTCTGTTATCAGAGCAAAGTAAACACCTTCTGCCTCCAGTCTGCCTGCTTCAGCTCACACGGATGTCTGCAGGGCTGTTGGGGACACAGCCGAGGGGTTCTGGCTTCCCAGTCAGATGTTGCGTTTCTCCCCAGCTACCCACCTGCTACTTTAGGCCTGTGCTCTCCATTTCATAAACAGTGAAAACACAGAACCCCTGTCCTGAATGTGGGTGGGCACCCCAGCTTCCACTCCAGTGTGGAGACATGGGGTGAGAGGGCCGCCCATGACAGCTTGTTGATAATGCCAGACTTCGGCCCATGAGTTCTCAGCTCTCCTCCCCACCTCTGGTTATGGTCTGGACATGAACTGTAGCACCTCCCCACCCCCCGGACTGGCTCATGTGTTTGAACAATTGGTCCTCTGCTGGAGGTTCTGCCTTGGGAGTTTGTGGACCCTCTGGGATGTGGGGCCTAGTTAGCGTAAGCTATTAGGCTGTGGCCCTGAGGATGACAGCAACATTTAGTTCTAGCCTAGCTCTCTGCTTCCTGAGAAGAAGCAGCCTCAAGTTCCACTGCCGTGTCTCCCAGATCAGGCAGACTAAATCTTACCTGAAACCCAGACCCAGAATATATCCCCAGTCCTCTATGTTGTTTCTGCCAGGCATCATCACCAGTAAGAGATGAGCCTAGTGTATCTGCTGTCTCCCCATCCTTCTGTCCTTCTTTCTGACGGTCCTTGGATGCAGCCTTCACACTTCTCTCCAGACAGTAATAACAATGTCTCTGTGAACTCTTCCAGCAAAGGAACCGGGAAGAAGTGCCTGCTCTCAGTGGTGCCTGACTCTGGGCTCACAGGATTGGACACTGACGCAGACCTTTAATTCAGGGAGGTGGTGTTCCAGGTTTCACCTCTGAGGACAAGCCCAGCCTGGGTAGGTGACCTGGGTTCCCTTTGACAAATACTGCCTGGAATGTGGCTTCCCATATCCTCAAACAGCCAGGAAGACAAGATATTGGGGAAAAGGGATGCCATGGTCCCCAAAGGAAGCTGGGGTGCCACAACCAAAGAGGAATAGAACAAAAAGCAGCTGAAGAGAAGAACCTAAATAAGACTGAACAAGGGCATCTAAATTATGTTTGACTTCAGCTCTCTGAGAATCCGAAAGCTCCTGTCGCACAGACATTGTTTATACTATGAGCCACAAGGACTTCAGAGCCAGCCCACCAAAATGATAGTACCCCTGAGGCACAGTGTGCAGAGGCACAGCGCAAATGCCCCGGGAGCTTGTGGCTCTCTCCTCCAAGATGACCAGAACCATCTCCATCTTGAATCAGACAAAGTAGCTGTGCTCAGCCACCAAGACCTTCACAACCCCTTCATGGTGTCCTCACAAAGACCTTTCCTTCCCCGAGGCTCTATAAAAGGTGACCAGTTGGCTGAGGGGCGACTCTGGCATGTGTGGGCTGGTAAGTCAGCTGTCCAGGGAAGTCTTCCATGGTGCAGAATCTCACCAGTCGGTCACTCTGCCAGGGGGACCCTTCACTGTGTAGATGCCTGTCAGTTGCCCTGAAGATGATGTTCTGAAGATGATGGCTTCCTGTGAGTGACCCATTCCCTATCACCCCAGTCAACTCAGTGGGACTCCAAGCTGCACTTAGACTTTTTTTTTTCTGTCTGTTGGTGTCTTGGGCTGAGTAGACATTTCTTGAACTCTCCCAGGTATTGTTGGTCACTGTCACTCCTTCCAAGGTCAGTGTAGACCCTTTGGCTGTCACCCTGGTCTCAGTGTTCACACAACAGCATGCAGAAGAGTTGTCTCTGTGACACACTATGGCCCCAAGCAGAGCATCAGCATAGAAATGGCCAGCAAAGGGGAGAGAAAGAAAGTGAATGTCACCTGCCAGGAGTTAAAATTGGATTTGGTTCTAAGACTTAGAAACGAGGCAGGGATGGACTCTGGAAACTGCCCCGCTTGGAGCCATGTTGCTGTGCTCAATAAATGGTTTTCCCATTCTGATCTAAAAGGCGAGTTTGTTTATTTGCAATCATGGTAGACAGCAATCCGCACTGTGGAGTCAGGATTGTGACTGGCAAAAAAAAAAAAAACTAAGTGAAGCCTTGGTGTCCACGTGTCCTCACAGCTACTGAAGGGGATTGCTTAGGCCTATGAGTTCTGGGCCAGATTTGGCAACAGAGACCTCAAAGACAAAGCAACAGGTGGGAGAAATAGCTCAGTATTTAAGAGCGTGAGCTGCTCTGGCCGAAGACCCAAGTTCAGTTCCCAGAACCCACATCAGTTTGCTCATAGCTGTTTATAAATTCAGCTCCAAAGAATCTGACAGCCTTCTGGCGTCTGTGAGCACATCCACATTTATGCACAAACCCTCCACACACACACACACACACACACACACACACACACACACACACACTTATAATTAAAATACTAAAATAATGGGCTGGAGAGATGTCTTGGTAATGAAGAGTACTTCCTGCTCTTCCAGAGGACTAAGTTCAGTTCCCAGTACCTATGTCTGCCATCGCAAAGCTGCCTGTAACTCAAGAGCCAAGGGATTCTCTGGCCTCTGTGGACACCCCCCTCCCCCCACACACATACACACACACAAATAAATAAATAAAATATTTTTAAAACTATAGAAATATTTTTAAATAATGACTGCATATTAAGGCCAGGAGGTATGATGGCCTGCAGGAGACTACCAAATTCACCACATGGAAAGTTCTGAAAGACGTAAACCAGGCAAGTGACAGCAGCAGAAGCCTGGTGCCAACAGAAGTGAAGAACTTCACGGTGTGGTGATGCTGAAGGACCTCTGGGGAGGAGCTGACATTTTCCCGCAACAGGGAAAGATGCTCCCAGCTGCTGTGAGCTACAGGTCAGCAACATCCACTCTTCTAACAAAACGTTTTACAAAGAAGTAAGACCTTTGAATTGCCAGTGTAGCCCATGGTTTTCTTCTCCTATTGAAGATATTTTCCCCCACTGGTAATGCTTCCAGACCAGGGTGACTGTAGAAGGGGAATGTGTACCTGTAGGTCACTGGGTGCCATGCTTCTGTTTTTACCACAGAGAGGAGAGAGAGAGAGAGAGAGAGAGAGAGAGAGAGAGAGAGAGAGAGAGAGAGAGAGAGAGAGAGAGAGAGAGAGAGAGAGAATCCCAGGATTTTTGTATGCCAAGCAAGTGGCTGAACACTAAGCTGCATCTTGGAGACACCAGCTTTGTGAGGACTTTGGAGTTTAAGGATGCTATACGAGGAAAAGCAGGTGGCTTGGAGCCACTCCCTACCCCTCATTATTTTGCTCCTCTGGAGACAATGCATTCACCTCTTTGGAACAGACATGGATGTTTCCTCCCCAGCTCTCAGTGTGGGCACAGCTCTGGACCCCCTGGCTTCCACCAACTCTGTACGTCACCTAAGTGACTCTCCCAACAGAGCAGGCATGGTGTTCCTGGGGCAGCTCTGGAGCTGCCTGCTGGGTAATGAGGTTTTGTAAGCATAGTTCACATAAAGAGGATTCTTTACACGCGCATACTAACCTTCAGTGTTTCCTCAGGTGGGGAAGCTGGCACGTTGATGATCGCTATTTCATTCCTTTCATTTTTCCACAATGGACGTACTTTATAAAATGCGCACAGTGCACACATATTAAATATTAATAGGGAGGAGATTATTAGGCTCAGCTGTGAGCAAGGCGCAGTGGGACTAGGGCCTGGGGAGGAGACAATGAGACAGACTCGGGGGACGGGTCAGATCTCTGCTTTCAGGTAACGTTGTTTGGCTATGCTCCCGAGTTAGGTTGGCCGACAATGGTGGAGACAATGATAACAGTTTGGGCTCTTTTTCAGCATGCTGTAGTTTCATTATTCTATGTGCATTGTGCATCTTCTGACATTGTGCTACTGAAATCCTGATAGATGCGTCTTTAATTTTCGCTGTAACCCACACTGGGTCCCAACACATCATTTTCAAATTGTCAGCACATGCTAAAACCAGAACTTTCCACCCCACCCCCTGCAAACTGTGTGGTTCTGTACTGGTTGTAGGAATGACACATCTGTTGGGTCCACAAGGAACAACCAATATCCACAAGACACAATTTCTCCTGCTGTCTCTGCCCACCCCACCAGACCGGCCTTCCCTGGGTGTGGTCTCTCCATGCTGCTGAGGACAACAGCTCTCTCAGCTTCAAACTCTAGCACTAATGTGTCTCCAGCAGCTGGGAGGTGGAAATGTCATGTGTGAAGAGACGAGATGGTGACGGAAACTGTGAGAGTGGAAGATGGTGGAAGATGATGGAAGGGGTCACTCTCTCAAGTTAGAAGCTCCCAGCATGCAGCACTCTGGGAGGAAGGGGAGAGCTGGTCCAGGGCCAGATGGTCCCAGAGTTCTAAGCAGACACATTGCAGCGTCTGCCCTGGGAATCTCTCCGGATACCCATCACGGTGTAACTAGTTTACCACTCCGGTCCAGCTCCTCTCTCCTGCCTGTTGTCCTAGAGTGCATACTTTCTTTCCTTAGACAGCTTCTTCTGTTATAGTCTAGTGGGTTTTGTTTAAAGAGATGTGGATGTGCTCTGCGTGGCCTAAAGCTGCATGGCATTGGGTAACTGGCTTGCAGAGCGCGAGGTGATTCACTTTACAATCACACCCTTACTTCCTGTGTGACACACTCACATCCCATAACAGAGTGAGTTATAGCTGCTCAGCGTCTACTTAGCTTCATCCTCTCAGAGCCCCCAGAGCCTCATGGAGTGTGGACAGTGGCTTTCATCACAGCTTCCAGGACTTAGGGGCAGTGAATGGTCAAGGCTGGCTTGCTGGGCATCACCCCTGGTTGCCATGGGGATAAGGTTAGGATGAACAGGCTCGGGTGGGTGCAACCCTGGGTGGCTGCCTGTGGCAGGCCCTCCTTAGAGAGCATTCAGCCTTGGCAGTGGGGAGCAGCTGCTCTGCCATCGGAATCTCTGGGGAGAGTGGGAAAGGCTCTCTGCACTCACTCTTTAAACATCCGCTTGAGAAAGTGGGAGAAAACTGATTAAGCCAATCCATCACTTTCCAGTTCTTCAGATACCTTCGACCTGTTGGATGCAGGATGTTGGAATGCCTTGCCCCTCCACAGTCCCTCTCCAGAGAGCCGTGACCAAGCCCTGCCTGCTGGGGCTGGGCCCGGCACACTGACCTCCATGTCTGCAGACCCTTGTGCTAACTTGAAAACTCACAAGCTCCTCACTCTGCCTGTACTAGCCTGCTTTGTCAACTGGACACCCACTCGAGTCCTCAGAAAGGAAGGAGCCTCAGTCGAGGTAATTCATCCATGAGGTCCAGCTGTAAGACTTTCTCTCAATTAGTGAGAAAAATGCAGGAGGGCCCAGCCCATGGTGGGCGGTGCCATCCCTGGGCAGAGGGTCCTTAGTTCTATAAGAAAGCAGCTGAGAAACTCATGGGGAGCAAGCCAGTAAGCAGCACCCCTCCATGGCCTCTGCATCAGCTCTTGCCTCCAGGTTCCTGCCCTGTGTGAGTTCCTGCCCTGACTTCCTTCAGTGATGAACAGTAATGTGGAAGGGAAAGCAGAATAAACCCTTTCCTCCCCAATTTGCTTTCCCAATTTCCTCCCCAATTTGCATGGTGTTTTGTTGCAGCAACAGAAACCCTGACCGAGACACTGCTCAGTGACAGATCTGAGAACAATAGAGAGTTCCCTAAAGAGCATCAAGGTGAGCTGATGGCCACAGCCCGAGGCTGGCACAGTTACCACCTGGGGTCCAGGAATGGCTGCTCTCTGAGGGACACAGCTGGACCTCGGCTGCCCCCCCCTCTGCTACACTCAGTGACCTCGTACAGTCATCTGTCTTGGGGTATTAACGAAGAGGAGTGGTAGGCAGGAAACGTCCTGTGTGACAGGCAATGACGGCCTTCCAGCTTTTTAAAGCCCAGAAATGACAATTTTACTGACGTCAGCGGAAAACAGCTTCAGTTAATTCTAAGTGGCAAAAGAACAAAATAATATTCTCTTATTTTAGGAAAAATAAATCTCAGTGAACCATTCCAGTTCCTCAGACTGGAATTACAGGGGTAGGCCACCATACCCAGACTTGTACATAGGTGATGGTTTTGAAGGTAGGCTCTTGTGCTCCTCTGACACAGGAGGCCTGGCCAGTGCTCAATGTCAGTCTCCAGCACTGAGTGTCTGAGTCAGACTCCATCCTGGCATCCTGGCCAGGGTTCTGGGCTCTTAGGGGAGTCCGGGCCTTCAAGGAGACCGGGCATCAGGGTTGTCCTATCCATCCTTCAGCAAGCCTTGGAAATGACCCAGTGATGGGACAGACAGGTGGCTTGGGGCTTGACATTTCCCACAGGGAGGGTAGAACTGGAAGAATGTGGAGACAAGGCAGCTGGTGCACCATCCCAAAGCAAAGGGAAGAAGCACGCCTCCAGCTCTCGGGTGACAGAGGAGAGATTTAGGGGCCAGCAGCAATGCCCTCAGGGTCACGCAGCTCCACTACCATCAGTTAGGGTCTGCCAAGTGGCAGGGTCCTATAAATATCGGCCAGGGTGGCACTGTCCCGGGCGTGCTCCTCAGAAGCTCTTCGAAGGACACTGGAGAGGCCTGGAACACACATTTGCATTCTGGGCAGGAACAAAAGGCTCGCTACGGAAAATGAAGATTTTATGTACTCGTACAGATTATCCCATAAATAAAGTTTACAGCCCCCTTCCGGGGTCCAGCCCCCCAGCTCCACCGGCACCCCATCTGCCCGTCGCTTATTAACAGTGCTGGGAACCAGCTGCTGCTACTCTGAAACATCGCTCTTGTCAGCCTCTGCCCGGCGCTGGGCGCAGGCTCCTTATGGAGGAATGATGGCCGTCCATTAGTGCGCTGCTGCGAAGCTCACGCCGGCTCCGCACGCCTCCCTGAAGTGTTTCTCGGAAATTAGATTTCAGGAGAACAAAATTGCAGAGGGCTCAGAGGCTTCGGGAGGCGGGGTCCCTCTTTGTTTCTCATTTGCCCAGTAATTAATTTCTTCCCGGGCGCAATTTGAAGGAAGAGATTGTGTTCATTAATTTATCGTCCACCTGTTCCGGGGACTGTTTTGATAGCTTTTCAACAGGAGGCTCTGAGTCCAGAAGGGAAGCTTAATGTGATTTCATCTCAGAAACACAAAGGACTACGGTTGGCACAGTCAGGCCTCAGAGTCCCTAAGAGGCACCGCTGAGGGAGCCCCACCTCTGCTGGCATCCCTGGCTAGCACAGGTCTCTTATTCACCCCTTCCCTGTTGTTAGTGGCTCCAAAGTCCCCCATGCCTGGAATACGTCTGCAACGTGCACACAGAAAGGTAGCAAACTGAATTATCTGGAACAAATGCAGAGGCCTCCACCCGAACCCCACCCCTAGGGAAACCTCACCACCACCTCGTTTTCAGCCGTTTGTTAGTTTTTATTTAGACACAGGAATTACAGCTTAGTAGTGTTCAGAAAATTATATTTAACCCTCATTTAGATTCAATCTGAATCAATTTAATGAAATGTGCACAGCTCTCTGGGTTTGCTGAAGGAAAGGAGAGAAGTCTAAACCAGGAACAAATACACCTGGTGGTTCCCCGGGCCACGCGGATGCTGGGCTAGGCTCCTCCGGTTCGGCGACATTGCTGTTTCTCTCCAGTGAGCAGATGGAAAACAAACCCCCGGAAGGGGACCTGGGGCTCGGGACGCCCCGGCACCCTGCTAGTCCATTCTTGGTTTTACAAGAATCCGAAGGCCAGGCACAGTGCCGGTCTTGGAGACACCACAGTAAGCAGATGGTACCCTTCTGCTCTCTCTGCTCCAGTGGGACAGTCTGACCTTGACCGAGCTATCACAACAGAGGAGAGGTTACAAGTGTGAGCCAGAGGAAGCTCTGCTCGAGGAGGTGAGAAGGCTTTACTGAGAAAACCCAGGCAGATGGACAGCATGAGCTGAGGGTGGGAGGCAGGGACACCTTCCAGGGTGGCATGTGTGAAGGCCCTGTGGCCAGCTGGAGAGACTGCGACATTAAGACCAGCATTGATAAGACTGAGTGTGGATGAGCGTGCCGTTAAGACCTGAAGAGGGATGGGCATGGCTGCTCACGCCTATAACCCAGCACTCTGTGTTCTCATGTGCCCACCAGAGAAGACTGCTCGGCAAGGTCTAAGCCGATGGAGTCTTCACCAGCCGGTGTGAGACCACTCTGGTGTTTGGGATTTCAGTGTAGCACTGAGTCTTTCTCAGGATGAGCTTTCAGGCACAAAACCCATGTTCTAGGTTGGCATACCTCAGTGAACAAGAACAGTTAGCCAGAACTGAAACTACAGAAGCTAAAAAGCAAGGTCAGTACATTTAGGGACTTTCCCAGGACTATGGACTACGGATTATGGACTACAGACTATGCCCTTTAGTTTGGGCAGGTGTTGCTGCCTACATGCGAGTTTTATGACCTGAATGGTATTTCCACCATGGAGTCACTTGTGCTAAGGTCTAGGGGCCTACTAAAGTCTGGGGCCCTGTTACTTTAGGAGGCTGAGGCAGGAGGATTGCTGAGAGTTCCAGGCCCATGTGGGCCACTGAGTCAGTTCAACACCAGCCTAGAACACAATGTGAAAAGTAAACAAAATGAAACAAAAACAAACAAGCAAACAAAAACTAGGTGAGCGGTAAAGCAGGGCAGAGTTTGGATCAGGCCAGGGGGTCAATACAGTCCTGACCTTTGACCTCTTATTGTCCAGAGCCAGGCTGCCTGGCTCTAACCCTGGATGCCAGGGCCCTAGTGTCCCACACTTGAGGTGTGGATGGTACCCACATCTTCAGAAGGCTCTGGGGAGGAGCAATGGTGTGACATGTGGAAGGGGTGCACAGAGCCAACCCCATTATCTTTCATAGTTCCAGGCATCTGATGAGACCTGCCCTCACCAGGCTGTATAGCCTCAGTAGGCCCCAGCAGGTCATTTCTAAGCTCCCTGATGTCTGAGTTTCTGGAAATCTTTCCTGAGATCTCCATGGTAACTCTCACCCTGCACAGGCACTCTCCAACATGGCCGTGCAGGGCTCAGCATCACTGATGGGAGGAAGGACCCAGAGGAGAGACATGAGGAAGTGGTGTGGGAAGGAAGGGGGCAGACAGAGAAGAGCAGGAGCACCCAGGCTTCTAGACCAGGACGAGAGAACAGCAGGGGTGGGCCCCCTGGGAGGGAGGACACTGGCAGTAGGTCACAGGGGAGGCAGCTCCGGACCTGCTGGTGGTGTAGGGCTTCCCAACTCGGAGAAGATGCCATCCCTCGGGAGCCTGAGCCCCCCCCCCCCCACAGGAAGTGGTTCTACTGCAGTGTGCTGTGAGAACACATGGGAACTGGGGAATAAACCCACCCAGAGTGGCTCCCAAGTATGTTCCAGGCCACGGGACGCCAAACCTCCTCAGGTAGACTCTACCTCGCAGACAGCCTCTGCGGTGCAGCTCTGGAGCCAGGGCAGCAAGGCCACAAGCACAGGGCCGAGGCAGGTTGAGATGTTGTGCTGGGTGGGGCTTGGGGGCTGGCAGATCTATAGGCTGAAAGACAGGTGCCTGTGGGAAGAGGGAACAAGGTGTTCAAAGCCAGTGAGCATGGAAGCCATAGGAGGCAAGCAGACGGGGGTCCTGCACCTGAGGAGTCAGAGCCAGCTGTCTGGGGAGCTGTGGCATGGCTGCTTCAATACTCTCATGATGTCCCCCTTAACACAAAAAAACAAAGGTATGGCTGAACCACGGAGAGGCAGTGGATTTGGTGGAAGACGTGGGTCCTACAGGTCTGTCTACTGACAAATGCTGCAGAGTGCCTGGGCCCTTGTTCTGTGGTTCCCTTGAGCTGTGGTATTAGGCACAGGGCATCACTGCAGGCAGGAGTGGTACACACACAGAGGTGGGTCAGAGGTCAGAGGACTTGCTGCCTCATGAGCTCCTGCAAAGTGTGGTCAGGGAACACTCGGAAGCCTTCCCCATGTACGCCGTGCCTCCTTTCCAGGCCCAGGCCACACAGGCCATCAAGCCCTGCTTCTACTTCATCTCCTGTCTGTGTTTTCCCTATTTTTCCCCAGAACAATTTCTCCTTCATTCATTGGTCACGGGGCCACATAAGCCAGCCTGTAGAAGAAGGTATGCACCCATTTTGCAGAGGGCCAGAGGGAGGCTGGGAAAAGTCACAGATGCTCCTGACTGATGATGCCAGACGAGAGCCCTGCAATAACAAACAGACGTGGGCCGGAGAATGGGGAGAGCTTGCCCCAGGCCTCGCTCATTGCTTGCGGCTGTGACTAACTTTTTACCCAGGTGAACATTTCAGCCAGCATTAAGGCACACAGTCTGGTCCCAAGCTTTGTGTACAGCAGGTCCTGCCTTAAAGGTACCCTGATTTTGAATTTAAGGACAAGCCTTTAGGTTCAAGGTGACGGCGGAAGGAGCCTTTCAAGTTTCACTCGTTGTAGACATATTCTAATTAACTCTGCCAGGAAAATAATTGGCCTTGATCCGGTGGATCTGATTGAGGCTCTAAATAGCCTCTCTGGGCAGTGTTTATACTCCAGACTCTGGTGCCGGGTGCAGTTACTATGTGGCCTGTGTGTTAATTGTATGCTAAGTAGGAGAAAGCTAAGTGGGAGGCGTGTCCACTCGATGCCAGCTCTCTTAATCTCCCCATAAAGCGGTGCATGGGGAGCTTCCGGGAGGTTCCCTTCGCACAGGCAGTTTCTCAGAAGCTCACTTGAAGGTGATTATTGGAACCCGCATTATTTCCCCGTGGTTAGTATCAACTCCCCCAGGCACAGCGGCATCTCCAGTAGTGTGTCTAAGTGCAGCTGCAGGGAGGGAGTCTGCAGAAGCAGGGGGTCGTGGGTTAAGCGATGGTTGATGTTTAGTTTAGGAGAAGAGAAGAGAGAGAAGAGGCCCCTCCTGAGACAGAAACTTAGGGTCTGAGTACAGGTGTGTCCTATGTGCCCGCCCATGTGTTCTCACGCATCCCCAGTGGGTTGGGGAAGTGGATTGCTCAGGAAGTGAGGTCTAGCTGGAGGAAGTGGCTCGCAGGAGGAGGGTCTTGGGGTTTTACAGTGTGGGGACTGCTTGCGCATTCTTTGCGTCCTGGTCCATGGGGATCCAGGGACTCCTGATCTAATGCCTCCCTCGTGATGGTGGATGAACCCTCTCGAACCAGGAGCCCAGATAAACCCTCCTCCTCCACTTGCTTCTGTCAAGTGTTCTGTCACAGTAATGAAAAAAAAAAGTAAGTAATACAGATCCCTATGGAAATAGCTATGAGCCTCTGGCTGAGGGTGATGGCGGGAAAGGTCTGTCCTGAGTGGTTCAGAGGGGGAAACAGCAGGTGCTGCCGACTCCGGCATGTGAGCGTTGCAGCCCACTATTGTCATTGCTGGTGACTGAGAAAGACCACACTGGGGAAGGGGTGGTGGTGGTCAGATGATAAAGCTGACTCCAGGATGGAGAATGCTGAGTGTGTTCAGCTAAGAGCTGGCTCGGGGACTCAGGAATGCCAAAGCTCAGCCTAGGAACTCAAGGAGAGCCGTTTAGGGCAGTGGGCACACAGGCAGGGGTATTACATGAGGGTCCAACCTGACAGGGTGGGATTAAGAGATGGGAAGGAATACTCCATGGTCTGTGGATTAAGGGGCCATCTTGGCTTCCTTGTAAGGTCTTCCTCTCTGTTAGTTTTTAGCAGCATCTTGCTCCCTTGGCCCCCTGTCATAACCTTTCCCCTTTTCCTTCACTTCCTGGTGCCCTGGTTTCTCTAAGTCCTGCCCGCATGACTCCAGCCTCTACTGCAATCTCTCACCATGATTCTACTGGGTCTAGGAGACAAGGGCCACACATTCTGGGAAAGCAAGGTGACCTTGGGGGCCACATGTTTTGAATAAGAAGCACAAACCTGAAAAAGCTTGGGTACCTCACAGAAGATGTTGAGAGTCCCTGAACACTGAAGACTCAGCTGGCTCACGGCCCAAAGAAGAAGCCACCGAGGCACGGGCAGAATGTCTGCCCACCTCACCAAGCATGCCAGCCCTTCCAGAAGAAAGAGCAAAAGCATTTGCAAGGACTGAGGATTGCTCACTAGAATTTTTTTTCCCATCAGGAGAATAGGCACAGGGAGGCTCTCAGGTCAACAGTCTGTTCCCAGAGCCAGACCTGCTCTCCCCAGCCAAGAAACTCCTCTCTACACGATGCCACAGAAGCCCACACCATTGAGAGCCTCAAGGTGTCTGTGGAACTTCCATACCAACACCCAGCATTTAATTTAAAAGACTACACAATTCAAAGGAAAGACCAACATGCTTTAAACAAACAAACAAACAAACAAACAAACAAACAAACAAAAGCTGTTGATAGCAGAAGCAGACCCAAGAGTGATCAGATAATGAATTCATATAGCATGACCTTTGAACTATGTTTTACATTGTCAAGAAAATTCAAGTTGAGAATGTTTTTTTATGCACATGAGTATTGTTTTTGCATGTATGACTACGTGGCAGAAGAGGGCACCAGATCCCATTGTAGGTGGTTGTGAGTCACCATGTGGGTACTGGGAAGTGAACTTGGGACCTCTGGAAAAACAACCAGAGCTCTGAACCACTGAGCCATCTCTCCAGTCCTCAAGTTTGGGATTTTTGACACTGAGTTAGGTGGGATTTGTTTGTTTGTTTGTTTTAAAGAAGACCTAGAACTGAAAAAGCAATAATTGAAATCAATTACTCTAAGGAAACCAGAATTTCAAAAAGGCTTAGTGAACTAGAAATAAGTACCTAGATTAAAAAAATTTATCTATCTATCTATCTATCTATCTATCTATTTTTTTGTGGGGTGTGCGAGTACGTGTGTGTGTGTGTGTGTGTGTGTGTTGTGGGTGGAGGTCAAAGGGTAACTTGTAGGGGTGGATTTTCTCCTTTCATGGTGTGAGTTCCAGGCTTCAAATTCAAGTCATCAGACTTTGTGGCAAGTGCCTTTACCTGCTGAGCCTTCTTGCCTGCCTGGGCCCTTAAATTTTTACAAAGATGCCGAAGTAACTTATTAGAATAATTCACAAAGTCTTTTGACACCTTTTAAAGAATCAGAATGCTTACTTCATAGCATACACAAATATGGCTTAAAAATATAGACCTAAAAAAATATAGACCTAAATGAAAAAGCTAAAACTATAGAATTTCTACAAACACTAAAACAAAACAATAATTTTTTTAAAGGAAACACAACAACATAGGAAACAGTTATGACTTTGGGCTAAAATGACACTAAAACCATGAGTATAAAAGGAAAAAAAAGTAGATTAGACATCATTAAACATTTTTAATTTTACTTTTTAAAAATAATTCCCAATATAATGTAACTTTTCATTTTGCTCCATTAATTTTACTGGTTTTTTAAAGCTACTTTAAGCTGTGGTTGGTTGAATTTGCTGATTAGGAAACCACTGATAGAGTACTGTGTCTTAACAAAAAATTGGCCTAGCAAATCCTTTTAATAAAGAAAACTACAGCTCTAGACAAGTGAACCAAATACTTATAGGTTCCAAGCTGCAATTTCTCTGCAGAATAGAAAAGTGCAGACCTCTCTCAAATTATTTTCTCAGACTAATGTAAACTTGGTCCCCAAGCTACAAATTTAGGAAGTTTACAGGCCAAACTCCTTCACGTATTATACAATAATTCCAAATAAAATATAACAGACAAAGCCAGCAATATGTAAAAGATTATACATTAGGATCAAGCTGGGTTTATTCTAAGAACCCAAGATTAGTTTAACATTTGAGTATCAGTCAGTACAATTCATGCCAGTGACAGTCGAAAAAAATCACACAGTTTTTCTCAATGGATACAGAAAGGCACATCTAAAGTCTGTATCCATCTATGAACGTTTTCTCTTCCTTATACGGTAACTCTTCAAAATCTCACAGCAGGCCTGCCACAGCAGCAATGAGGAGAAAGAATGGCCTGGTGTGTGTGTGTGTGTGTGACACAGAAGAGTGCACACATCTTACAAACATAATAGATGAGTAAATACCTACAGCAAACGTTTTAAGGTGAAATACTGAAGTTTCTCTCTGACATTGACATAAGGAACTCTGCTTCTAGTCTTTCATTTGTGGCCTAAGCCAACACTATAAGGTTCAAAGTTTGAAAGGTAAAAATGACACTTGTTTTTTCTTAACAAATAATATGATTGTATATGTAGACAAATGATTTAAGTATATAGGTTATTGCCATAAACTGCCAGTCATCAGATAGATACGGAAAATACAACAATGTTTATACTCCCATCTACTCCTGTCACAGAGATAAACATAAAATAGATGTTGAGAACAGTAGTGTTTACAATCAGAAAGGACTGAGTCTAATGACATATTATGTTCAAGGTGATGAAATGATATTGGAAAGCCAGACCTAAATAAATGGGGGAATGTACAGTGACCTTGGGCTGAAACTATCAAGAGAATAAGACAAGGTTGAAGGGAAAATTTGGTAATGATATTATCTTTTGATAATAGGGTTGAAATTGATTGGAAGATTTAATAAAGGTCTACTCAGAGTCCCTGCAGATCTCCACAGCTGTGCATTCCTGCAAAAATCGATAAACTGGTTCTAAAATTCACAGGGAAATATAATTTCTAGGTGTCCAAGGAAACACAATGCCAAGACTGGCCTCATAAGATGCCAAGGCTTCTGACTAGGCCAGGACATGATGTAAGGACAAGAGCAGGCTGGGTGGGAGAGAATGGGTGTTATTTAGAGAAGTTTCTCATTACTTGCTGCATAGAGAAGGGACAATGGCTACTTCCAATACACATTGATGTATCAAATGATGAAAATGAAATGTGATTGTCCCTCCTACCAAACACAAAGCAGATCCCAAATAACTACAGATTAGGGCATGGACACTTAAAACAGGGCTGCTCCATTTACAAACACCAACCTTCCATTGAGAGCCCTCTAAAACTAGGAGTCAAAAAAATCTTTCCACCTTCTAAGTGATTCTCTCAAATATTTTGGTCATGTCTTACACAGAGTAAGGAATATGGGAGATTTACACAAAGTAGGGAGAAATGAGAAGTTTGATGCTAAAGAAAGAATGGGGCGGGTGGGGAGGGCAGCAAGAGAGGCAGGAAAGGATGCAGGAGGCGTGCTGCAGCCAGCCCCCTCTCCCTGACCTCCAGGGAGCTTCTTCAGGGGACTTCTCACCAGACCTGCTCTCCCAGGGCAGTCAATGCTCGGTAAGCGACCGGAGTGCATTAGAGAGTGTTAGAAATCAGAGGGCTGAACTCATCAGTGTCTGTTGAAGAGTCTGTGACACGTGCTCTCAAAAGCTCAGGCACTAGTCAGTGAAGCCATGCGGCTCAAAAGGCCTGTGCAAGTGAGTCACATTCAGATGGGCACAGTGGTTACCTAGGAAGTGTTTCTGGACAAGAGAGAACTCACACAGCAAAGTCCTGGAAGTTTCGCTCTGGGCTCACTGTAGAAAGCACAGAGGCAGCTTACCTAGTAAAATTCTGGGGCAATTTTATTCTCTCCACCGGCCTTCTCTTCCTGCTTTTCTTCTCTTTGACAAGGTTTTCTCTTTTTAAATTTCAATTTTTATTTTGCCTCTAGTTTGTGCTTATCATCTGTATTGATTGTTCTGCATACCTGTGCCTAAAATACCCCAAAGAACAATTTAAATGGAGGTAAGTTTTATTTATTATTTTTTTGATCAGTGTTTCAGAGGGTTTAGTCCATGCACTTTGATAGAACATCAACGTAATAGAATGAGTAGAAGAGGAGGCTAGTCACACCATGGCGGACAGGAAGCAGAATGGAGGAGTGCACAGCATGGCGGACAGGAAGCAGAGTGAACAGCTCACAACATGGCGGGCCACAAGCAGAACAGAACAGCTCACAACATTGCATGCAAGAGACAGAACAGCACACATGATGCACAAAGGAGACAGAATGGAGCCGAATACGAAGGGGCCAGAAAACGGGGTGTGACCCCAAGGCCGTGCTATCAGTGACCGACTTCCTCCTATCAGCCCCCCACCCCTTCTACAAGTCCACCACCTCCTAATGAGCTGTTTGAATTTTGGATCTAATCCAATCGAATCATTCGTTAGGTCAGACCTCTGGTCTCTGGAACGCCCTCCCAGGAACACCCAACTTTACTAACCTCTGAGTTGTCTATCAGTCAGATCAAATTGACTGTCAGGAGCAACCCCCCCCCCTCCGCCCCGCCCCATCTCCTGATTTCTAACTTTACCTGTGTTTGTGGTTCTTTCTCTTTGAAGTGATCAGCTCCTAATTTCTAGTCTCCTTTTCATCGTTATCTGACTCTCTGTCTGGACACTTTCCCCCAGTCTCTTATGTTTCTTGATCACTCATGGGTGCTTTCTCCTGTGGCTTTTTTCCTCTCTCCCACCTTCCGTTCCCCATTTACTGTTTTAGGACCCAGAGTAAGCAGGAGGCAACAGCAGAACCACCACCCACCTTGTTCTCATTTTTCTCACTTTTGTAGCCATATTAGCTCATAAAAATCACCTCTTTTCCCCTTCGATCCTTCTGACAGACACATGATAGTGTGAGTAGAGAGGGTCCAGGTACACGAGTGGGGTGACATCATAAACCATCTACGGAGCAAGTATCACAGCCACGAGACAGATGCTGTCCCCATAAGCAGCCCGTGACACTTCATAGCTGTTAGGTTTTATGTCCAATAGCCCAAGCTCACACAGGCTTACTGGCTACTGAACCACTGTATCCTGGTGGCACCTCAAAGAACAATATATGGAATGAAGCAGAATCAAAAAAGAAAACAAGAAACCGCATATTCAGTGTGGCTTAAAACTCCTGGCCAAGGCAGGCAAATTGCCCTCTATATCTTTTTTTCTATTTCACAAAGTCCAGATCATAACATAAGCTGCTTTTTTCCACAAAAATATTCATATGCTTTTCTCTTGTTGATAGAAAAAAATAGCACAGATCCAATTTCAGGATGGCTCATTAAAACAATTTTAAAAATCACTTAAGCAATTAGCTAAGGAGAGATCTTTTGAGTTAACGGCATGCCTGAACAATTTATGAGCTGGCTGGGTCTGATTAAATGAATCAATCAGGACTTAGCTGTTTCCGCTGCCAGCTTCACCCCGGATGGCTGCTCCTGGGTGAAATCACCGGTGGTTTGCCCTGATCATCGGAAGTGAAGCAGCTCTCAGAGACATGTCCTGCTGTAGGTTGGAATAAGTGTGGTTCCCAAGGAAGGGGCTCAAAGGGTTCCAATAGAACAGAGAAGAAACACTCAAGAGGGTTACACTCAGGGCGGGCAATGGAGCAGAAATGATAGGGTGGAGAGGAGGCAGTGAGGGCAACAAAAAGAGGGGCAGCAACACCGATAGCTGCTTCTTGCATGAGCACCAGGTACCAAGCACTTAGCACTTTCATGAACACTGGGTACCAAGCACTAGCACTCCCATTAACACCAAGTACCAAGCACTAAGCACTTTCATTAACACTGGGTACCAAGCACTAGCACTCCCATTAACACCAAGTACCAAGCACTAAGCACTTTCATTAACACTGGGTACCAAGCACTAGCACTTTCCACATGCTGCAGCCATCACAGATCTCATTTGTCCTGAAGAACCCCGGCTAACGTGTTGTTTCTAGCAGAGGCCTCACACTTCCCAGCATGCTTCCTGAGTGCCCCTCAAGATCCTGTATTTGTCGTAATTGACTATCTCTCTGGCAGTTACAGCACTCACAGACAACATGGCTTTCACTTGGGAGTAGAAGAACTTGTGGGGGGTCAAGGAGCTGGAAACAGAGAGCCTGGCCAGCCACCTGTGTGGGCTACCGGTGCTCCAGGGTGCGGGGTGGCTGGTGGGGCACCCTCCTCCCTCATGGCCTATGGAGCGCCAGCCTAGTGCGCAACTGCAGAATGAGACAGGTTTCTGGTAGCGACTCTGGGTCGCCTGCTCAGGGCTCCTCGTCGGCCTCTGGGATTTTCCCTCTCCGATCTGGGCAGGTCACTCAGCTTGAGCGTCAGTCTTCTCCAGAAGAGAGTCTGAGGACCGGCAGGGGTGGGATGAGGCGGGCAGTGCCCGGTTAAAGTGGTCTCTCTGCCAAAGGTGGGCACACTGCTGTGAGGAGGGACAAGGTCCTCATTGGGCCCCTTCACCATCAAGGTCCTCATTGGGCCCCTTCACCGTCGTAGGGCGGAAGCCTAACCCCAGCCCCTCAGCATGTAACTCTGCTTGGTAACAGGCCTTCGGGGACCGCTCTAGCTCCTTTTCTGTTGCTGTGATGAGACACCCACTAGAGGAGATTTGTTTGGCTTACACCTCTGGGTCACACCCATCGTTAGGGGAATCAAGGCCCCAAGCTGGATCTTGAAACAGAAACCACGAGTTTCTAACTAGTGTTTGCTAGCTCTGTGAACGCCCACTGGCTCACAGTTAGCTAGCTCTCTCATCCAGCCTGGGACCACCTGCCCGGGGATGGAGTCACCTTCAGTGGGTCGGGCCCATCCTATGTCAGGTAAGACAATCAAGGCAATCCTTTACAGAGACAGCTATCTACAGACCAACTTGATAAGGGTGATCACCCAACAGAGACTCATTTTCCGGTGAGTTTTAGGATGCAACAGGTTGACAGTTACCATTAACTAGGACAAAGACAGTTTAAAATGACTTGTCACCATGGTCCTGAGTGATTTCCCCAATTCACACACGGATGCCTCTCCAGTGTGTTAGAGTGGGCCTTGGGGTCATGGGAGCTCTGCTGTCACCAGCAGGGGTCACAGCCATGTACCAGGAGCCACCCTTCCCCTATGGACGTAACTACCCCGGTATCAGACTGCCAGTCTCTTAGATTATTGGGTTTTTTTTTTTTTCTTAAAAAGATTTATTTATTTATTATGCATATAGTGCTCTGTCTGCATGTACACCCACAGGCCAGAAGGGGGCACCAGATCTCACTATAGATGGTTGTGAGCCACCATGTGGTTCCTGGGAATTGAACTCAGGACCTCTGGAAGAGCAGACAGTGCTCTTAACTGCTGAGCCATCTCTCCAGCCTTCCTCTCAGATTATTGAATCAGGTCCCTGTAACAGGATGCAGGGAAAAGCACCATTCATGTGTCAAAGAATGAGTCCTGACTAGATAGTGAATCTACCTGCACCCTGACCTTGACCTTCCAGCCTCTTGAGCTTAAGAAAGATGTCTCTGTTATTTCTAACTTTGTCATAGACACCAGAAGAGAGTGAAACAGGGCTCTAAGCCAGTCTGATTCAGATCCTTATTTAAAAAGAAGAAGATCAGGACATAGACAGCCAGAGGGCATGGGGTGAAGATGGCTCTGCAGGGTGAGTCCAACCTAAGCCCAGACCTTAGACTCCCAGTCTCTCAGGCCATGAGGAGTGTGTCTTTGTTCTCAAGCCTCCTAAGCAGTGCTCTGTAAACGGGAGAGAGCTCACAAACATAAAAACAGCAGACGGCCATAAAGTCCTGATGCCTTTTTCAGTCCTCACTTCTGTGGTAACTTCTACCAGGAAGGGCCGATCTGGGGCTGCAGTGATGCTAACAGCCTTGGCACTGCCCTCAGGCCAATGTTTCCTGCTGAACCTTGAGCAGCTCAGAGTGTGGCACAGGTGTTTGGGGCTTCATAGCTCACACTTGGGTCAGGAGGGTGCTCTGCTCTGACATCGCAGACGAACCAAGCCCATCCCGCCCTAGTGAAGCTGCTTCTGTCCTCACCAGTGTGGACACCCTCCTTCTGACCACAGTCCAGCATCCACGGGGCTTGCTGCTCTCCCCAGCCCCACCTTGTATCTGTGAGTCCCCAATAAACGGCAACCCCATGATTGGTCTGCCTCTGACTCGCTTGTGCCTGAAATTTTCTTCTTTGGATAAAAGTGTAAGTGTGTCCATAGCAGCACGAGAAGTTCTATTTTAAAATGTATTATTATCTCCCTGTGGCAGCACACACCTTTAAGGGCAGAACTCGAGATGAGATGGAGACAGGTGGATCTCTGGGAGGCGGCACCTTGGGCACCTCATGTGTAACTAACAGCATCCTGATTGCACAGGCTCTCTTGGCCCAGAGAGCAGCCTGAACTATGTATGCAGGGTGTCCAGAGAGCAGCCTGAACTATGCAGGGCAGCTGAGTGCTTTAAGCATGCCCTGTGATGTTTGCCTGCTGCCAAGGTTACCCACCTAAAGACGGTTCTTCGGATGCACCCTGCTGTGGGCACAAGAGACTGTGAGACACGGGTGAACCCTGAAACCGTTTAAAGGGGAGCAGGAGGAGGGCAGGGCATTTCTTGCCAGCTGACCAGGGGCCCAGGGAGCGCCTTGCTGCTCTCTCCTGGGCAAGCTTGAAACCTGTTTCAGGTGGAGCGGGGAGGCCTTAGGACCCTTGCTCTGTCGCTGATTTTCCTCCAGCGTGTTCTCAGTGAGGTGTGTGGGAACTCAGAGGTCGAACTTTGCTCACTGAATGCTTTGGCCCTCATAAGAAACCAAAGCGTAAGGCGGGGGAGGGCCTTGGCTGCGGTGATGGGTGAATATTTTATTTATGGGGCCGGGCTCCCCCAAGGTGCTCTGGCAGCAGCGTAACCAAGCACATGCTATGAATACCAAAACAGCAATTTCATAAGGCCACCCTGCAAAGCCAAGAGAGACGCATGATGCAGGAGGCGACGGGCTATTTATAAATGTGGGTCGAGGCTGCCACAAATACCTTCTCCCCATGTGTGCTTGTGTCATGCACAGTGTGTGCTGGCACGCACGCCGAGGTATATGTTCATGCGTGTTGATGATGAGAGCGTCCCCGCCTGGTGGACACCGAGCCAGCCCCGTGTCTGAGGAGGAAGCTTGACCTTGAGGTCCCCTGCTCTCTTGCACCAGCCCTGTGTCCCCACACAGGGGAGTGCAGAACAGCAGTGGGAGTCAACCTTTCAGAAAATCGACGGGCATGTGTGCGATGGGGGCTCCAAACATGTTTCCACTGGGTTTGCACTCATTTCCCTCCAGGACAATCTAACCTGGGGAAACAACCCAAATAGAAACCAATATTTCTGTACGTGCATGGCACCCCTCCAGATCACTGAACAGATGTGAAAATTATTAGCAACCTAAATTTCTAATAAGAGAATAATCATTAAGGTCAAGTGCTGTGTGAAATAGGATGGTTCTGCAATGGATCCTTACAAAGGGCTGTTAAAACTGAGGCCTGCTTAGGAAGTAGATTTAAGAAGGGTGGTTGTAAGGGGTTCTTTCTAAGCCCGGCCACGCAGAGCACATGAGCCCCCAAGTCTGATTCCCGGCGCCACATAAACTGGATGTAATCGTGCAGAGTGCAATCGCAGCTCGTGTGAAACAGGCAAGAGCATCAGAAATTCAAGGCCAGCCTCATCCCACTGAGGCTGAGATCTGCCTGAGCTACATGAGACCCGTGACAGTACATCAAAAGAATCTGGCAGCGTGTTCACAGGGAGCCCTCCTCTCTGTGGGTGTGACAAGAATGGGGACAGCCAAGTCACACCCACTTTCTGCCTCAGCTCTTGTCATCAGGGCCTGAACACCCGAGTGGCCAGAGACATGGCTGAGAGTAATGAGCGCTGGGGGATGGGGCCCAGCACCCACATAACAGACCAGGCACTCTGCCCGCCCGTGTGACCTCATTGCTGAGAGGCTGCCCCGCTGAGAGAACAGGCTGTAGGGGCTGAGAGAGACCCTGCCTAAAAAGACTAAAGAGAGAAGGAAGTGGCCACCTGGCTCTCTCTCTGGTCTCTGCAGAGACACGTGCCTGCTCACACAGGCACACACACGAACACAGAAATAAAAGTAAGACACAACTTTAAAAAAAGTGTTTAGGAAAAAAAAATGTGTGTTAAGAGAAGACTGAAATTCAGTGCTCTAAATTAGATTTTTTTTTTAATGCTTCTTATTCAGTGACTAGCCCTGAGGTGTGAATTACTTGCTCTATCTATTTGCCTCACCTTTAATGTGGCTCAGTAAACTCCCTTCTTTTAAGGGCAATGCTGTAGTCCTTCAAATTCTTGCTGGCGCCCAGCATGGGGGAGGGGTGTTCTTCCCATCTCGCCACCATGGAACCTTCTTCCATGTCACTGGCCTGCTTGTTGTTTGGTACAGTGGAACCCTCCCTGTGCATCCGGCATCCAGGACCCAGCCAGCGGAGTCAGGGTGACACAGTGACCCACCCCTGAGAACTGGAGGCCAGGCAGGCCTGACCCAGGACGGGACAGGCGGAGGCGGCAGCTGCTGTGCTCTGTGGTGTGTGTAAGTTTAGAACTGCTCTTACCTTGCTTGCTGGTGTGAGGTCCCTAAAGGGAAAAGCAAGTTGCCTATTTCATCCATCAGGACAGCGGATGACAAGCATAGTGCGTACAGACAGGGCATTTATAAGGGTCAAATTGCTGACTACCTGGAGCCCAGGAGCTCCAAGTCAGTCCAGAGGCCTTGGTGCCAGCCCTGCAACCTCAGGTTGCTTCCAGAGAGCCCTGTGAGTCGCCCGTGTGACAGGGGCAGTGGTGGTGTTTAAGTAGAAAATTTTCATTTGGGCCCAATAACCGGTCTTCTAATTTAATTTTGCTCTTGGCAATTCTCAGCTTTCCCAGTTACATTTGTTAAAACAGAACAATGGTTGTTTATGTTGCTGGACGGAAGAGAAATTTGCAAACAGATAAATGAAGCCAGTGCTTAATAGTGTCACCAGATCCTTCAAGCAGAAGGTAATTGAAGAAACCTCAGTGGTGTGATTTTTCGTGGACTTCAGGCTTTTTTTTTTTTTTTCAAGCAAAATGTTTGGGGAGGAAGTGGCCGACCTCATTGTAGATGCTATTGCAAATTCAGTTAAAGGTTCAGGATTAGAAATGGAGTGTTTTGCTCTGTTCTTGATTTTCGCCAGAGCCGGACATCCAACCATGCCCACATGTGCACACATGCTCTACCAATGAGCCACACCCAAGGTTTCAATTTTGAAGTAATGCAAGCTGACAAGGCTCAGCACCGGCCTGGAAGTGGTAGCCCACTAAGAAACCAACAGAAACCACCATCGGCTCTGGTTTCAGTTCAAGCATATTGCGTCATTAGATTTCTGAAAGCCATGTTCTTTTGCCAGCCAGGAAACAGTATTCAGCATCAAAGGTCTTACCAGAGGAAGCTGTAAGAAGGAATGCTTGAGTCTATGGCTACATCTGAGCTGGGGTTTTAGGTCCTCTCCACACATGGTCCTTGGTTGGGGTACCATTCTCTTCAGGGCTCCCAGGGCCCAGTTTTTATGGCTCTGTTGGTCTCCTTGTGGAGCTCCTGTCCCCTCCAGGTCTTTCTATCTTCCCCTTTGTTCATAAGATTCCTTGCACTCTTCCCAAAATTTGGTTATGAGTCTCAACATCTGCTTTGATACCTCTATCAGTAGAGTCTTTCAGAGGCCGTCTGTGGTAGGCTCCTGTTCTGTTCCTGTTTTCTGCTTCCAATGTCTATTAGGTTTGTCCTTCTGAATGAGGATTGAGCATCTTCCCCACAGTCTTCCTTGTTGTTTAGTTTCTTTAGGACTATACATTTTAGAATGTTTATCCTATATTATATGTCTAATATCTACTTATGAGTGAGAATATACCATGTGTGTCTTTCTGCTTCTGGGTTACCTCACTCAGGATGATCTTTTCTAGTTCTGACCATTTGCCTGCAAATTTCATGTAGTCTCCAAATGGGGGCCCTAATAAGGGGAACAGGGGCTATGTTCCCCTGTTCTAACATGAACACAGTGGCTGGCTCTCTGATCACCTCTCCCTGAGGGGGAGTAGCTTTGCCGGGCCACAGAGGAAGACAATGCAGACAGTCCTGATGAGACTTTATAAACTAGGGTCAGATGAAAGAGGAGGAGGAAGAGGAGGATAGTCCTCTATCAGTGGACTAGGGAAGGGGCATGGAAGGATATGAGGGAGGGAGGGTGGGATTGGAAGGAGACGAGGGAAAAGGCCACAGCTGGGACACAAATTGAATAAATTGTAAGAATTGATAATAAAAAAATAGTTTAAAAAAAGACGGAAAGCCTGCTGGCCCTGCTCCTTCTGCAGCGCTTGGGAGAGCCGGTCCTCCTCCCTTGGGCAGCGCTGTAGAGCTGGCCCTGGCGGCCCCGAGGGTGTGAGAGAGGAAAGGGGCAGAGCCAGCACTGGGTGAGCTCGCCCTGGTGGTGTGGGTGCCCGAGAGCTCAGCCACCATCCAGGCCCGGATCCAGGGCTGAGAGCTGGCCACCCCAACATCTACCTCACCGATGGTCTGCTGGAGCGTGTGAAGGGTCGGGTCTTGCACCTCCAAAGCTACAGGGCCTCCATGACACAGAGCAGGGTATCAGAGAGGAGTCTGGTGAGCAGCCAGCGTTGACGACGAACGTTGGCAAGCAAAGGAGGGTGGACAGAAGGCTGTACTGTGGGACACAGTGAAACACTGCAGCTTTCACTAGATTTTGTTTCCTTTGGGGGCGAGGCTGCAAGGGTGGAGAGAGGGTTGGGGAGGCAAGGAGGTGAGTGGGATTGGAGTGTGCAAAGTGAAGTTTACAAAAGAATCAATAAAAAGTTAACATTTTTTTAAAGGTCCTGTTACAGGGCGGGGAGATTGCGGAGCACTTCTGTGAGAACAGGCGCCAGGTCCTGGCACGCCCTCGTCGGGCAGGTCACACCAGCTCCAGGGGGATCTTATGCCCTCTAGTGTGTGCTTCCAGCAACCACACCATGTGGCGCATACTTAAAGATACTCACACAGTAAAAACAAAACAAAACAAAAAGGAGCTCCGTCACTGCCAGCCCCATCCGCAGGGCACACAGCCTGGAGCGGAAGCCCTGCAGACTTTCTGGAGGTCACAGCCTGGTGACCTCGCCATCTCCCTGGGAAGTGTCTGCACGTTCCAAGGCCGACTTTGTCTGGAACCAGTCCTTCGAGTCCTCTGCCGCGAGACCACCCTGCACGTGAGCGGACAGCAGTGTTACCTCTGCTGACAAGATCTGCAGCTACTGGCCCGCTTTTTGTTTGTTTGTTTGTCTTGTTTTGTTTTTGTTTTTGCCTTGTCTCTGGGCGACTTAGATCTCCATCTAAATGTTGTGCTGGGCCCAGATTTTGTTTGCCTGCGGGGTCACCCTCTTGGCACACCCCCACTGGGCTCTTGGGTGGCCATGTGCTCCGGTGGCTCTGCTAGGCCAGCCTGAAATCAAGCGTGAGAGGGCGGGCGACAGCATCACCACAGCCGCGTGCGGGGCTCTGCGCAGAGTGCGAGCCTCGCGCAAGCGTAATGGGCCGCAAGCTGCAAGGCTCCCCGCTCGTCCTGCCCGCAGCCTTGCAGGCCGGGCGGGCTGGATGGTGGGGTCCCTGGTGTTGGCTCTCTGACCACATTTGTCACCAGCATGAAGTGCACGCTCGGTAAGGGAGATGGCAGAGTGAGGGAAGCCCCCAGCGTGGTGACTGGAGGTGTCGTTTTTCGGGGAGCTCCGGCCTTGCTCACCACCGCATCACCGACCTTCAGGACCCTTTGATGCCGTGAATGTCCAGCGCATGTCGGTCCTGCTGTGCGCTCTGCTCTGGGCACCCGGGGAGAACTGCTCTCTGCTGATCTCTTGCTCCCACTCTGGCAGTGAATGCCTGTGCCCAGCACCCCACTCCGACCTAAGCTGCAGCCCGCTGTGAGCTCAGCGAGGTGGGGGCACCCTGGTCGCCCCATCCCTGAGCCCCGCGCACAGCTCTGGTGCTGGGTGGCAGAGGGTTGGGTGAAGGACACAGATGGTGTGGCAGACATGCTTTCTGCACACTAACAAAAAGGAAGTTTCGGAAAAAGTGGAATCTTTGGAAATTTAATGTTTGGAAGCTGACAGGGATGCAAAAATCTTTCAGCAGGGCAATACACACGTTATCCACTGGGCAACACTGATCCATACAGTAAAAACGCACAAAAGTGTGGGTTTATTTTTGAGTTAAGCAATGCAGTCAGATATGGAAGTCTTGGAAGTAAGCAAGCCCTCTAAATTTAGGGAAGGATTTTTTCTAAATAATGTATAAATCTTTAATCCTGAGAATCAGTGCATGCAACACACACACACATGTACACACACATATATACACATGTGCACACACATGCACACATTCACACACAGGCACATACACTAGCACAGGCACACACGCGCACACACATACATCTTTTAGAATTTTTGATGCTTCCGTGGAATTGAATTTATTCAAAGAGAGACTTGCAAATAAGGAAATAACAAATTTATCTCTCCGCTGAAGCGAAGAAAGCATGAAATAAAATGTAAAAGAGCTGCGTGCAAGCTTGGGCTAGTGCAAGTCTCGTGTGGGAAATCTATTAGGCGGGCTTGGGAACAGTCTGGCTCCTTGCGCAGTGCTCCACATTTAACTGATTTTCTTTTACTGGAGTAGTGTAAAATAGAGAAAGGTTACGCTTTTTGCAACATCTAAACTTGGCAAAACGCTTACACACATTGTAGAGGTAACTTGGCAGTTTTGTCAGCAAAGATTGTGTGGGGAAAGGCTCTTTGAACGGCAGCGCCCGCGTGGGTGCCTCGTGTGCCCTGAGCTGGGTCTCCTCGCCCCGCAGGGCAGCCCCAGCCCCTCGGTGCACACTGCCCGTGCGGGGAGGATTGTCTCAAACACGTTAGCTTCCGGGTGTGACTCGGGCTAGAACACGCAGCTGACATGTGGGCCCTGGGTTCAGTCTCCGCAGAACAAATAAATAAATGGCTGGAGAATAAATATCAAGGAGGTCAGAGGTCGAAATGAAACCTCTGTGCACGCTGGAAGATCACAGCCAAGTCTGCGATGTGGGAAGTCCACGCAGAAGAAAGTGACAGAACGTATACGCACAGGTCTGCTGCAGACAGATGTAACAGGCCGGTCGGCACACGTGAGTGTGTAACAGTGATACTGGCTCGCTGGAAAGGGGTCCTCTGAGCCGGGCCTCAGGGCGCCTCCATGTCTGCTGCTCTTACAGGACACGACCTTGTTAATGCTGTAACCACAGGACCCTGGGGGTTCCCGACGGGAGAAGCCCGTCTTCAGTCAATAACCGCCCATTTTGAGTTAGTTCCTTTGTTCATTCCTTTCTCTGGGCTGAGTCAAAATACTTGAGGAAGGGTGGCTTTGTTCAAGCGCACGGTTTGAGGGGACACAGTCTGCCAAGGGGGCGTGGCCACGGGAGGCGTGGCCACAGTCAGGAAGCAGAGAGAGATCCTGGTGCTCAGCTCACTTCTGGCCCATCCGTGGAACAGTGATGCCCACGGTTAGGGTAGCTCTCCCCAAGTCAGCTAACCTAACCTGGAACACCCCCCTACCCCCACCCCCCGCACACACACACATGTCCACCACATGCCTCAATTATTTAAAACCAATTTTAATAACTGTGATTTACTCTCACAATCGTTTGGATGTAGCAGGTATGTGGTCACGTGCCCACTGATCTCTCTGCCATCACCCAAACTCTTCCGCTCTTGGGCTCTGACATCCTGAGCCCCTGTCAGCTCTGCTTTCTGCACGTGAGCAGCTTACTGCAGTAGTCTAGGGCTCGCCCCTTCTCTCTCTTCTGTTTAATTTTCTGGGCATGGGAATTCAATGTGTCATTCATTCATTCATTCACCATTTTCCCATGTGCAGACATTAAGGGCATGGCCCCATGCTTGAGAAACTCATGTAGTTCAGTGCCCGCAGGGAGGGCAGGGCAGTTCCCCCTGGCATCTCCCCTGTGTCTGCCTCATCCCACTTCTTGCCCACCACAGGCTGCAGCTCTGCCCCATGGTGCCTCTTCTAGGGCGGTTCCCCATCAACTCCAGATGCTGAGGAGCTGGGCGGCTGCCAGGTGTCCTGTCTCCCCAGGCCCTTGGTGGGTTCGTTTCTCGAAACCTGGAGGGTTGATTCACTCGGCCCAGAGAGGTGCATAAGCCTGCAGACACGCCGCTCCCTGCAGGCTGCGTTCCTGGCTGCTCTGGGCACGTCCTAAACACACCCACGTTCTTTCCCCCGTCTTCACTCACAGCGTCGTGCCCAGCCTCGCCGCCGCAGTGTGCCCCAGCCCAGCTCCCTTCTTCTGCCAACCCGAGGCTTCTCGGCCCTCATCAAAGGTGCTGAGGCCGATGTGGCTGCTGTGGCCTCTTTCTGGAGTGATAGCCAAGGTCAGTGTGGGAAACATGCAGAGCCTCTGCTCCTTCCCAGTCATGGAACCCAGGCCATAGAACACATACGGCATGGTCTTCCCACACCAACACAGTCCAGAAGCTCCCACGGGTTTGTCTGGGTGACCCTACCTTGAGGCGACAGTCAATGTGACTGGTGACACTCCTGGCTCAACACAAGGTCCAGGCACATTGGCTGATGCTCCCCAGGAGGCCTCACTCAGGAACGCTGCATCTCAGCTCTCTCAGGCTTTCTCCATCTCCCCCAGACACGCTCCCCTCGGGCAAACACCACTAACACCCCAGGGCCCCATGTGAGCACATGGCACAGCAGGCAGAGCTGAGAAGGCGCCGAGAAAGCTGGTCACCCCCAGCGAGGGCCTGACAGCTTCTCGAAGGGTGAGCACTTTCAGGGTCTGGAAGGGGAAGCGCCTCATCTGGACCTGGCTGGAACAGCTCCAAGGACAAGATGAGGAAGTGTGGCACCGGAGCCTGGGGGTATGGAGACAGATTCCAGGGATCCCCGCTCTGGATTTCAGCATTTCCGTGGGATGGCATTGAGCTAATTCTCCTGTCATGCTTTTGTAGGCAAATCCCAAGAACTAAAGTGAAGTGCTTGAGTGTTGGTCATGCTTGTTGAAGATTGTGTGTGTGTACACACATATATACACACATATATGTATATATAATAGGAAAACATCAGAGGCAGACGAAATGTTAACCAACAGAGAGGAAATTAAGTAAATGAAGCAATCCACACATCTGGAGAGAAAGAAAATAGCATCAAAAAAATAACCTAAACTGTTCGTTCAGTTTACTTGGCAACTCTGCTGAGTCCAAGGAGCGCAGCACCAAGCAAAGTGAGCAAAGCCTGGGACGTCTGTCCCGCTGGAGGAGTGAGCCAGCCCCTGGGTCATCCATGATGCATCATCACATAAGGAGATTACAGGCTGTGTCATGGGGTCCGGGGTGGTTCTGCAGGGGCAGAATTTGTGCAGTGACCTGAACAAAGGGGACAGCAGGAAACAATGCCCTGAGGTTGGAGTATGCCCAGAAGGGGCCACAGGAGGTGTTGGTTATTCTGCTGTGACAAGATGCCTGACAGGAAGCATCTTCGGGAAGGAGGGTTTATTTTGCCTCACAGTTCAACAGTGCAGTTCTTCACGGTGGGGAAATCATGTGGCAGGATCTTGAGGTAGCTGGCCACAGTTCCAAAGTCAGGGAGGAAGGAAAAGAGCTGCCCATTGGGCAGGAAGCAGTCTGTGCCCCATCTTGACACACTGCTCTCTACCGAGTCCTGACCCATACGACAACCAGCAAAGAAAGCGGGGCATTCAGCTGTGATGCTGTGGGAATCTCGGGAAGGTGACCCATGCCCGCTGAAGGGCTGCCCCCTTCTGTGGGAAGGTCAGCCATGCCTAGCACACGTGGGCACAAGTGACAAGCGTCCCTGGGGAGAAGCCTTCGGCATCCTGAGTGTCATGCCTTCCCTGTCGTTGAGCAGAGACCCGGGGGTGTGAAACACTACTCCATTTCAACACATGTGGTTTAAGCTCTTAACCCCCATTCCCACCAAGAGCCTCATCAGAGACCAGAGTCCTCAGAGAGCAGATGCTGAAGGGCCTCAAGTGTGAGGTGTGACAAGAAGATCCCGGGGGTCAGCAGGGTACGTGGGAAACAAGCAAGATTGGGAAGTGTGAGCAACGAAGCCGTAACTTGGTTGAAGACCTCAAGGGAGCCCATCAGCCTGGGTCATGTTGTGCCCCTCGGCCGGATCTTGGCTCTCAAACTGAATTAGTGGGCATCTGGGGTTGACCAGAAGGAATGTAACCTTGGGCGTGGTAGCTGCAGAGGTGGCAGCACCTTTCCAGCATCGAGGGCCCAAGCTATGTCAGCGCCTACCACACGGGCATGCAGTGAGCGCATGTGGGAGAGCGAGCGATGCCTGGAAATCCTCTTTTAGCCAGAATTTCTACACTGGGAGTGAGTCAGAAGATTTAGTACCTTGCCTGTCACAGTCTCCACACAATTCCTTCTCTTAAATAAAGCCAAGGCTGCAGCCTCATCAAGCATTCCCTGTTCTCAGACACACAGCTCTCTGTGCGCCTTTGGCCCAGGGACCGGTAGCCAACCAAGCCAACCTGTTGTTCTACTTAAAAAAAGAGCAATCTCTGAAGCTGAAACAGGACTCATGGTGGCTTCTGGTTGTTTGTACCTCTGTTCTGTCCCCAGTTAGCAGAGGACACTGGGGAACCCAGAGAAGTTTCTGCAACGCTGTAATGTGTGAATGAAGTTGACTTGGTTAGGTCTTGGGGATTCACAGATGAGAGATAGGAGGGCTGAGCAGGGTTAGCGGATAGTCCGGGGCTATCAGACACCAGATGGAGGGGGTGGTGTACTTTGGGCCCCAGAACATTGATCTCCGGAAACAGTTGACCGCTGACAAACCCTGATGATGGCCTTAGCCAAGAGGCAGTGTGAGCCCCTTTACCAGGCAGAAGAAGAATTAGCAGCAGCAGTGATCAATACCAGGCCACAGGGCCAGCTCTGAGGCCTGGCAGTCTCCTGCTGCTGCTTGCTTATACCGCCTCTCCCAAGGGTGTCTGCCTCCTCCTGAGCGCCCCACCTGGGATCCCATCCATGGAGCATCATGCCTTCCCCCTCGTTGAGCAGAGACCCTGGGGTGTGAAATGCTACCTGCCTCTCAACACGTGTGGTTGAAGTTCTTAGCCCCCATTCCTACCAAGAGCCTCGTCAGAGACTAGAGTCCTCAGAGAGCACATACTGAGCTAGTCTTGCCACCACAAAGACCCCCCCCCCAAACGAGAAGCCTGTCCTATAGTTAGCTAGCTCCACGGGGCATCATTTTCCAAAAGGCTGTGCTGGGTTGCATCAGAATGTGTGAGATGAGTCTTTGAACACACAGTGTGAGCATGCAGCAGCACAGTGAGCCCTGCAAGTTCAAGTGTTTCTTTGTCCCCTTTGGGCACGTGGCTCCAGTCTCTGGCCCACAAGTGATGAGTACTGGGACAGCTCTATCTGGAACCACCTCTTCCCGCCAGCGCTGAGTTCCATCTCCCTCCTCGCTTGCCTTTACGAACTGCCACCCTTGTCCCTCCCCTCCCTTCTCCTCAGCTACCTGCAGAAGAGGAGAAACTGAGTCTGGTATCTACAAACCTCCAGGGAGATCACTGTGACCCGTGACTTCTACAGGAGCCCAGCCTGAAGCTGACCACCAGGAGAAAACAGCGTGCGTCGGACTGACAAAGATCTGAACCCTGAATAAAGCCCAATGCAGATCCCGGTACGGGTCAAGGGTCAGGGGCCAGGGCTAAGGCTGATGCTGTTTTAAAAGTTCACATCAGGAAAAGGGATGCACAAATACCTTCTGTTTACAAATGCCAAGCGATTTGCCAGAGCCTCCCCCTCGGTGTAGGTAGGAGAGTGGGAAGGCCCCACCTGGGCTTGGCAATTAAGAGGATTGTGTGGGGAGAGAAAGAGAGATGTCGTTTATTTACTTAGTGTGTTCCACAGCCAGGCATACCTCCCCTCCCCTTACACAAGTGCCTGCAAGGAGAGAGACGTCCACATGTCCCTTCTGACATCACCGGTGACCCAGTGCCTGAAGCTTGAGCTGATTTCCAGCCCTGGCACACCTACCACCATGTCTAGGCTCCAGCACACTCATGGCCTTTAACCTTACACTGGCGTCTTCCCCGAGACACCTCCCAGGGCTGGGGCTCTAGCCAATTTCCTTCCAGAGGCTTTCTCGGACCCACCCACGCCACTGTCGTCATGAGCTCTGTGTGTCCTCACAGACACCGTCAGCCTACTCTCACATGGCATTGGCATTATTTCAGTCGCCGCATGCCTCCCCAGCATGGGCTCATCAGATCTCGCTTGCTGAGTGTGTCTTCTGAGGCAGACATTTCCAGGGCGTCATGCAATGATGTACACAGATTGGAGGAGAGCCTGGGGAGGGCTGTTTACACATTCCTTATCCGTTAGTGAGAACTCTAGGCCTGAACGAGCGTCAGAGAGCAAGGAAGGACGGTGGTAACAGGCGCCAGGTGTTGTCGCTTGCCATTTCTTGTGGCCTGTGGGTACAATGTGTCATTTGGCAGCATGGGCTCCTGCAGGTGGTGGCTGGATCTCACGAGTTGCCTGTGAACTCTTCGGGCAGCAGCACAGGCCTTTGAGCCAACACTGGACAAATATCTGCGGCTCGCTTGGTTCCCAAGACTCAAGTAAGAAATACCTGTCTGCCTTGCACAGCTGATGGTCACTTCTCCCACCTTCCCAGCTTCAAGCAGCCTTGAGCTGCTTTGACTGTAAGCATAAGCCCTGCTGCACCCAGAACTCCATCTCATTTCGACCTCATCACCACAGGTCTGCACGGAGCAGGGGTGGCTGCCAGCTCCCTGAGGCCTTCCTGGCCAAAATCATCTTCTGGCCTCTGCTCCAACCCACAAGTGATACAGGAAACACTCGGGTCTCATAGACACAGACGATTTACAGCTTATGTAACTTACAAGTTGGGAATGTAGAGTGGACGTGCACATTCACTCAACAGCATGGCCTCAGAGAGAACATGCATTTTTAAAGACCATAGAGGTTCTGAATGGGCCTGGAACTCCCTATGACAAGGTCGATGAGCTCATGAGCTTCACGGGTCTCTGAGAAGTGGTCCATTCAGTTCAAGACTCTTAGATCACCCACCAGGTGCTGCATTCTTTTCAGACTTTTGGTCACAGTGGCAGCAGCCAGCTTCCCCTCGGCTACGTTCTCAGATGCCAGCCATGCATTGTACTTATGTCTCTGTCTTCTTCCTTAGATCTTTCCCAGCATCACAATGGCCACCTGTTGAGTTTGGCGTCAACCTCATTTTGTCCACAGGCAGGGAGCAGGTCAGATCTTCTTCACCTCTTTGGAACCTCCAATGAAGTTAGACAATGCTGAAGAAACTAGAAAACAGGTTTCCTGTGCCTGGTGGAGTGGGGCCCACAGCAGGGGAAGCGAAATGCAGCGCATGGCAAAAGGTCCAAAGAAGAAGAAGAGGAGGAGGAGGAGAAGCACTATATATTAATAATAATAATTATTATTATTTTGAAACAAAGTCTCATGTAGCCCAGTTCAGATTAGAGCTGTCTTGTAGTCAAGGATGACCTTGAATTTCTCCATCTGCCTGCTTTTACCTCTCAAGTACTAGAATTATGGAACACCACAGTACCTAGTTTATTATGTGGCTCTTTGGCAATCACTCCCAGTTCTCTCTCTCTCTCTCGTCTCTCTCACTGTCTCTGTCTGTCTGTCTGTCTGTCTGCCTGTCTGTCTGTCTCTCTCTTTCCCCAACCCCCATCCTATGTAGCCCAGACTGGCCTGGATCACACAGTGGTCTTCTTGTCTCAGCCTCAGAAGTGCTGGCTCACAGGCGTATGCTGCCACGCCTGGCTTTGGGGAGATATCTGAGCAGTGGTTTGCACCTTAGGCTTGTGGAGGTAGAGAGGCTGAGCTGTTAGGTAAATCTGCCACGGAAAGGCTCTCTGGAAAGGTTCCTAGCTGCTCCTCTGAGGGCTGTGACGCAGCTGCTTAGCATCCTGGCTCTCTCTCTCAGCACCAGCTTTCATTTCCCCTCAGCACAAGCTGCTGTCACTGAAGGTTCCAGGCTCCCCCGCAGCGATTGAAGGCTTTCAGATGGCCTCCTTTTTAATCAACTGGAACTTCCAAGCCTCCAGAAAGCCTTTTCTGTTTGTTTGTTACTGCCTCGGTCTTGTCCTCAACACCTCCCCCGGCCTTCACTAGAGTCCCAAAAGTGAATGGTTTCCCCTCCCCCACCCCCAATGGCTATCGAGTATGGCCTTGTCTCTGTTCAATACCTCTACAGAACTTTCCAGAGCCAACTTCCTCTGGAGAACACAGAGTGCTGCTCAGCAAGGTCTCCTCGCCCGTGTCTTCTGGGCCACCATACTGCCTCTACCGGCCCATCTATGGCTAAAAGACCTGACTCATAATGATTGTGGGCTTCAGCTAGAAACACAGATGAAGTTCTTCAGCTGAGAGTGCAGACGATTCCCACAGGACCACGGCTGTCATCTCCACTGCTTCAGGTTCTGTCCTGGAACCACTGCTCACGCAGCTTTGCTTCTACTCAGCGAGGCAGAGCCAACAAGGGTCCCCAGAGAGAGGGTTGCTCAGCTGTCACACAATGGTGGGGTACGGCACAAAGCTCTGAGGTGCCCCAACATTATCAACGCAGAGGGTCTGACTTCCTGGTATTTCCCCCACGTGTTCTCTTACTTTATCTATTAACTCTAGAGGAATTAGATGCACAAAAATATGTTTGGATCTCACATGTTACAAGAAACCCCATCTTTAAAGGCCTTTGCTTTCCTGGTATTAATACAGATGTCCATAAATAATGGAGCAGCTTGTGGCACTTGGGAAGCTGTTCTCTGAGCCTCACAAGCATTAACCGTACCTCCAGCAACACAGTGTCACTGAGCTGCCAAGATATCTCAAAAACACACACCAGGAGCCTCTCTCTCCTTGGTTGTTATTTGGTAAGGTTTTTCTTTTTCTGCAGAAAGAATTCTTTCTTGGCTTTTTAAATATTCAGTATTATTAAATATTCAAAAACTGACTTTTTTTTAAAAACCTTTAGTCTCCTTAAGGAGGAAATTTTAGCTAAATCTCAGCCACCCCAGAGGTCTGGCCCCAGAGGTCTTGCTTTTTTGGAGTAGAGGAATATCTTGATCTGCTTTCATAACAGAAAAGACCAGAAGCCAGGCTGCCCTCTGGAAGCCATCTGCCACAATGGGAGCAGTGACCTCAGAACCAGCGGCTGCCCTCAGAATACCGACTTCCGCCCCCACAGTGCCTGAGCCCTTTAAACATGGCCTGCGTGATCTCAGGCCTGGAGTTCTGACTTAGCTCCATATTTATTTCTCTGACTGCAGGTTTGAGTAGCCACCTGAGGCTAGCAGCCTCCCTGCTCTCAGCAAGAAGAAATCTTTGGAAATAATAAGAGTCACAACCTTGGCAAAGTGGTTCTGTGTCCCTGTTGTGAAACTCTAAACCAGGAAGTGATAAGTAAGGCTAAAATAGAGCTCAGGCCATTTTTTTCCTTTCCCATGTATGTGTGTGCAGTGTATGTGCCCATCTGCATGTGTACATGGGAAAACAAGCACGTGGGTACACATGCACGTTCAGGCAGGAGATAGGTGCTGGGACTCACCCTCCATTGCTCTTCTGCCTTATCCAACGAGGCAGAGCTTCTCAAGCAAGCCCAGAGCTCAGGCTGGTTTAGAAACTGGCCTGAGGGAGGACAGGACCTGTTATACCACAAGGAAGCCTTTGGGAAGAAGCACAGGGCTTACGTTCAGTGGTTAGAGATATGTAAACCAGGGTGGTGGGCTCCTGTAAGTCCAGAGGCAACTGGAGCAGCCTTGCCACGTTAAGCTGCAGCGTCTTATTAAGCCTGGGAGTCGGTTCTTTCTGAAGGATTCAGGTCCCAATAAGACATCAATATAACAGTTTACTCCCAGTAGAAAAACCACTTAAGCTCAGAAAAGCTTTTGTGTTCTGACCATTCTGCAGCCATTTTGTTTTTGTGTTCTCTAAACCCAGCCTTTAAAACAAACATCTTAGATCTTTAAAACAGAAGCATCTGAAGACACTAGAAAATATCTGTGGAGGCGCTAGGCCCAGGGAAGTTGGGTTTGCAATGTTAGCATACCTAGCTTGCTTTCCGGGCAGGAAACTATACTTCCAGCAGCTACCATGGCTCCAAGGACCCCAGTGCAGACACACTCCTTTACTAGGCTCCTCCAGCTCCGAGACAGTTCTCACTGTGCAATATGCTACCAAATCCCAGATGTTATGGGTCACAGCCATGTTTCCTTCATATGGCAAGCGGTGTGGGGGAGGGGATCATAAAACGTGGCAACTTTGAATAAGGCTTCTGAGTACACAAGCACCAAAAATCAAATGTATAATGAGTCCTCTAAGGAGCTACTGAACTTCACTGGGTGGCTGGACAGCTTGGCCATCCCAATACCCGAGCATTCTGAACATACATTTCGCACTGTTTCATGTCCTGTGATATCAGTGAATGCAGCCTAAAAGACTTCAGTTCACACTCAGGCCTTCTGCACACTATAAACTGTACTGGGTTTACTCACTGATTTTTTTTTTTTCTTTTGAAGCAAGGACTTGTATACCCAGACTGGCCTCAAGCTCACTGTGTAGCCAAGGATGACATTGAACTCCTGGTCCTTCTGATTTTATCTCTTAAGTGCTGGCAAAACAGGTGTGTGTCACCAGGCCTGGCTGAAAATTCTTTGTGGTGTTTTACAGAGTTTTCTGCTCTTATGGAAACATAATGGTTTGATTACAGAAAACAAAGGCCCCCGTTCCTCAGTATGTCAGTATCAAATTAGTAAATTTCTATGTTAAAAAATGGTTGATTTTTCTTAAACTGCTATTTAAGTTGCTGGCTAGAGTTTCATAAAAATCATTAAATGAGTTCTGGCTTGGAATTAAGTCAGAATTTCCAATTTCTGAAATAGCCCTAAAAACAACTCTGTCATTTTGCATTGTATATTTACTTATGCAAAGTGGCATTTTCAACACCGACAACTACAAAATTAAAATATCAATGAACTGAAAAGCAATAAAGATTCTGGGTCCTACAGTATAAAACCTGCAGCCAAGATGTGTGTGTGTGTGTGTGTGTGCGCGCGCGCACTGTGCACAATGGCATACATGTAGTCACAGGACATCTTGCAGGGGTTACATCTCTCTATTTATCACATGGGTCCCAGGGACTGAACTCAGATTGTCAGCTTGGTGAGAAGGCCTTTACCTATTGAGCCATCTCACCTGCCTCAGTCAAGACTTAATTCTTTATATAAAAAACAGACAAGCACAGCCAGCTCAGTCTCTGCACGTTTTCTTTAAAACATGGTAAAAATGACAAGTGGACCAAAGAATTATTTAGCATAAACTTTTTGTGGGTTATTACCAGTAAGTGTATTTTACACACCTGCATACCCAGGGTCATTTCTTGGGAGACAAGAGGTCAGTAGAGAAGGTTTAAGAAGCCCTGCTGTGATTCTCCTGGGGAGAGTCTGCTGGTTTGGGGCTCACTGTTCAGTGTTGGTCAGCTGGACACATAAGCATGGAACACATGATTCCTTGAAGAAAGTGGCAGAGAGGACAGGTCCAGGGAAGCTGTGTGTGGTGGAGGCAGTCAGAAGCAGAAGCAGTTTCTGTCCTACTTGGAAAAGAAACAACCACATCAAAATGTGCTCCCAGCTGACACAAACCCAGAAATGGCCATGCCAGAAGAAACACAGGTTTCACAGGGCAGAGCAGAAAGCAGAGGATGAAACCCGGTGGACAGGGGTTCGCTCGGTCCCATTCAAGCCTACTGCCCTTCTACCCATGACAAATATAACCCCAGGTGCAACGGGGCACGTGCCTGAAGAAGCAAAGTAGGATGCTGGCTACGGCTCAGGGAGGGACGCTGAGAAATAGCTAAAGCTGCTGCTTCCCAGGCAACTGGCCGGCCAGCTCTGCCACTCCTAACGGCTGCATACCTCTGAGTATACTTACACTTGGCCTTGGATATGTCTTTCTTTTTTTGGCCTTGTATATCTTAAATGGGTGAATTTTATGGTTTGTAAAACCTATCTGAACTGTATTGTTGGGGAAGAACTGCTGTCAATGTAAAGATAACAATAAGAACACAAAATGCAACCATAACAAAAAAAATGGAGCGGAGACTGGGAGATGGCCGAGCTGGTAAACTGCAATGTTTGGATGCCCAGCATCCACAGCAGCGTCACATCCCCGTCACCACAGTGCTGCCAGGCACACGGAAGCATCCCTGGAGCTCACTGCTCAACCAGTCTAGCTGACCCGGTGATCTCCAGGTTCAGTGAGGGAGCCTAGGTAATAGCGAATGGATCAGATGAGAACACATTGCACAAATTTGTGAAATTCTATAAAAAAAAGAGGAAATAAAAATACAAAAAGTAAAGTAGAGAGCAATTGAGGAAGACACCCAACATTAACATCTGTGGCCATACACATGTCCACACACATGTATACACAGGTGATTACATACAACATACAGAGAGAGAGCGAGCGAGAGAGAGAGCACTCCCTACAGTCATAAGTGGCCAAAGAGAATCAGAATAGAAACTAGTGTTCTATTCTGCCCTCAGCGCTCAGTGTGAGAGTGGAACAGGAGGTAATATGTGTACATACATGTTGTTCATATCTGCACAGGTGGACGCCAGACGAATACCTAAGAATCAAACATGAGGATGGATGAATAGTGATTTTATTTTTTTAGAGCAAAGCTCAGGCTCTTTTGACCACGCCTCTGCATTTTACCTCTCCTCCCGAGACCCAGCTCGGCTAACCCCGGCCCGCTCTGTTCCTCCAGGTCAGAGGAACCAGGAGGAGATGGGCGAGAGTTGCCTAGCGTCTGTCTCGCAGTCTGTCGGCGCTGCTGTAGCTTGACACAAACCTGGAGTTTCTTAGGAAAAGGGAGCCCCGCTGAGAACTTGGCCCCATCAGATTGAACTGTGATGTGGCTGTGAGCATTTTCTTAGTTGCTAATTGATGCAGGAGGATCCAGGCCACTGGGGAAGATACCATGCGGACCTGGACTGTCTAAGAAAGTAGCTCAGTCGGGCGGGGTGGTGTACACCTTGAATCCCGGTGCTTGGGAGGCAGAGGCAGGGGGATCTCTGTGAGTTTGAGGCCAGCCTGGTCTACAGACTGAGTTCCAGGACAGCTAGGGCTACATAGAGGAACCCTGTCTTGAATCAAACAAACAAACAAACAAACAAACAAACAAACAAACAGTGAGCCAGGGAAGAAGCCAGCAGGCAGACTTTCTCCATGCTTTCTGCTTCAGTTTCTGCCTCCAGGTTCCTGCATGGAACGCCTGCCCTGGCTTCCCCTGATGATGGGCTGTGATGGAGAAGTATAAGCCAAATAAACCCTTTATCACCCGAGTTGCTTGTGGCTGGTGTTTTATCACACAGCAGACAGTGGCTGTGGCAGATGGGGAGGAAGGAGGTGGGCAGGGATGGTCATCAGCTGTCTTCCTGGTGTCTTTGTCATAACATTCTACCATTGAACCACATGTACTTACTACCAACAAAGAGATATGGTAGAGAACACAATAGGCAATTTGATCTTTGCGTGTTCTGGCTCTGACTCAGGGCCAGAAAATGTCATTTTTACTTGTCTGAATTTCAGTTTTCTCTTCTATGCAGTATATTCCTTGACCTTTGATCTTTAGGTCATCACAAGTCATCTATAAGAACATGTATTCACACACACACATGTGCTTGCAGATATGCAAGGACTCAAACATTTCATTTTATTTATTTTTGTTTTTTTAAGACAGAGTTTCTTTGCATAGCCTTGGCTGTCCTGGACTTGCTTTATAGTCTAGGCTGGCCTTGAACTCACAGAGACCCACCTGCCTCTGCCTCCCGAGTCCTGGGATTCCAGGTGTGTGCCACCGTCCCCAGCTTCATATACATTTTAGATAAAGAAAAGCACAATAATTGGCCTATGTAGTAGGCAGCCTGCGTTTCCATCTGCTTCACTGTTCCTAGCAGCCATACTCTGCTTGTTCCTGAATTACGGGCATAGTATCTAACAGGGACAGAGGTCCCTGGAGAATGTTACCCACAATCCATATCAGGAGATATTCTTACCACTTGCCCACAGAGATAGAGAGAGACAGGGATGGCAGAGACATGTCTGGCCCTAGAGATAAAGGAAGTGAAAAACGGACAGTGGTAGAACAGTGGAGGGTGGTGGAATTGGGGTGGGGATCAAGCCATGTGGTACTGCATGGGGGAACCGGATGAGCCTCAGAAGGAAGCCGTGCGGCGCTGAGTGACTGAGACAGTGCTGGAAGGCCATCATGGAGGTGGAAGAACGGAGTCTTTCTTGGAAAGGCCTGCCGTGGCTGCAGGGTGGCCTGCTCTGAGGAAGGAGCTGCCCACTGAGGTGACAGGACAGCCCAGGACCTTGGCGTGGGCTCTTTCAGCTCCAGCAGCCCGCCTCATTGTCTTCTGTCCAGGATGCTGGACAACAGTGTCTACTCCCAAAGGAGCTCATGACAACAGCTTTCTAGGCTGTCCTTTACACACTCTGTGGGTCATGGTAGCCAGAGCTCAAGCTCCCAGAAGGCTGGATGGCTGTCACTGCAGCCTGGAGATGACATTTTGGGAACCACTTAGATAAATTACCTTAAGTGGTTTTCTTTTAAAGGCTCTGTTCTGCCGAGCATTTGCTGCCCCAAGGAGCGGTAAATTATAGTGATCCGTTCTAGTTCTTTCCAAGACAGAAAAGGTCTTGCATTTATAACCTTTACTGTTCTCAGGAACATTTCTCCTGGAGTTCCACATTCATCACTCAGTCCACAGAGAAGGTGGCGCTGCTGGGAGCACCCTCATCCCCCTAACAAACAACTCTGACATAGTACCAGTGTTCAGGAGAACTCGTGCCCTGCCTGTCTATATTCTCTGTGTGGTAACAAATGCATCTTGCTGGGATGCCAGGGACCATCGTCCTTGTTGGCCTGAGTTTCATTTCCCACTAGTGGCCATCCAGGGTGAGTACTCAGATACATGTCAGTCAGTCCTGCAATTACAGCGACAGTAATCTAAGAACAACCCTCCGAGTGAAGGACACAGTGGCTCCATGTGTGTGCTGCAAATGTGTGCCCATGCATGCACATGTGTGCACATGAGTCCATATTATTAATAAGTCTGAGACACATACATAAGTATAAACACACAGGTACATGGGTATATGCAGAGACCTATGAGTGTGTGCATGCGTCTTCCTCATCCTTGGACACCCAGAATTTTTTGTTCCGGTCCTTCTGATACCCAAATCAAGGCTGTGAGGATGCTGCAGTCTCTAAGCAGGACTTGGAGAAGAGAAACAGCGACAGCCATCTCAGGTGCTCGGTGCTTCCTTAGATCCACCGCCAGGCGTGTTCTCCCTCAGCCTGGAGCTCTGTGCAGATCCTCGGGGCAGGCTGTGGCTGGAACTCAGGTCTGAGCTGGTGTTCTCCTTACTTGTATCCCAGCTCCTGTGCTGTCAGACGCTGCACCCATGCTGCCGCTTGCATCAAGGGCGCTGTCAGATGGCCCACAGGCCGAAAGCAGCCCTTCGCTTGCAGCTCTTCACAGCACGCCCTCTCCTTCCTGCCCTGTGCTACCTCCATCTTCCTCCCTTCAGCTCCATCCCGCAATTTCACCTCTCCTCTTCCATCTGCTTCCTGGTTCCAACTTAGCTGAATGAAGGACAAGCTTTCTAACCCTCCCCGTATGCTGAGCTCCTGATCTGAGCCAGCTGCGCCCCAGCCTCTCGCTGGAAGTGCAAGGACACAGCCCTACTTCGCAGAATAATCCAGCCAGGGCCCGGCTCCTCCTCCACCCTCCCTCCTCCTTCTTTTCCTCTCTGTCTCTCCCCATACACACTGGTTTTTTGTTTGTTTGTTTGTTTGTTTGAGATCTCACACTGTAACCCAGGCTTTCCTGAAACTCACGGTGTAACTTGGAAGGGTCTCAAATTCAAAGCAGCTCTCCTGCCTCAGCTACCCAAGTGCCAGGGTTATGGCCACACCAGCCCCAGTCATTTCCACGGGGCTCTGCCTTCATAATCTAATAGCTCCCAATCCCATCACCCAGGAAGCAGGCTCAGCATATGGAGGCAAGGGCCACAAACTCCTGTGCCATAGCACAGGATCCAGCAGTTACATCCAGATGCTCTGGAATAATCTTTGCTTGAGGTCCATAACTTTAGTTTCAACTCCAGACTCTTTTCTGCCACCTAACACAATACAGGGAGAGTTCTAGGGACTGGCATGCGAGTATCATTGAGGTGGCCCCCTTTCCTGTCCCAGCCCTTGAGGACAAAGCTGTATCTGCAAGGACAGCTGCTACAGTGCTGGAATGCAGCTTAATCTGTAGGACACTTAATGTATGATATAATGTGAAGTAATGAGAACAGCCCAAGCGCATGTCAGGAGGACAGTTTAGTTTTCGGCTTTCTTGATGGGCTGCACTGGGCAGCTATTGAAAGAATGAGGCAGAGCCCGTGAGATGCTTGGCAGGTGAGGATGCTGAGTCTCCTGACCTGAGTTCAATCCCAGGGCCCACATGGTGGGAGGAGAGAATTGATGCCCACAGGATGTCCACACATATGAATGTCATACATACCTGGTGCATGTGTGACCATACATACACACACATTGTAAAAAAGTAAATTAAAAAGGAACAGAGCTGTATATGAGTATCTGTGGAAACAATGTTTCTATACATGATGCAAAATGTATGAATGCCATTCACTAAGCCTACACAGATTGACACTATAGGCCACACAGGGTCTGTACCCATCTTTGTAAGTGTTTGTCTGCTTTCTGTTGTCAGTAATATTATCTCAGCACAGGAGAGCTATAAAGAAAACACGTTTACTGTTGTGCATGTCTTAGAGGTCAGGGTTGAGGGGCTGAATGTGGCTTTTTGTTAGCAGAGTCCTCAGACCATACAGGACACGGGGCAGGAGACAGGAAACACTCAAGCGTATCTGGGTCTTGCTTCCTCCTCTGGGCCAATTGGATTCAGATGTGTTGCTCAACCAGAAAGCCTTTGGCCCCCACCAGCTTCCAGAAGCTCTGGCCAGATGAAAATCTCCGCCTTACTGCCACACAGGGGCATTCAGACACCAACACACGAAGCCCCAGCCATCCAAACCAGGGCAAACCGTTGCCTACAGTAGCTGTCCAGAGGGCAGGTGAATCGGGAGGACAGGGCACCAGAGTGACATGGCACACACAGGCCCTCATGTGGGGGGGCTACCCTGTCCCCTCCCAGCCACACCCATAGGAAGGGGATACCCCGTGCCGTAGTCCCAGCATCTTTCTGCCCCAAATGCCCTCCTCTGCAGATGGAATAGAAATGCTAGTCTTACGACAACCCTCTCTTGACTGCTGAAATAATTAAATGAAGTAATATACACAGTTTCAGAGTGGGGCCTGGCACAGTGCCCAGCATGGTGTTTTTATGACAAGCTGTTCAAGAATAAATGGATGAACCAGGAGTGCTGGTTCATGCTCAGTAATTGAGCGTTGAGGGGATAGAGGCAGGAAGCTTAGCAGTTTAAGGTCAGCCTTAGCTTCATAGAATCTAAGGCCAGCCTGGGCTACATAAGACAATTCCAAAACACAGCACCAGCAAGAACCCCAGACAATAAATAGATGGAACATCGATGGCAGGGATAAAGCTAGGTCCACTTCTTGTCGGTACCCCACAAGTCCTGTGAAGATCTTCTGGGCTTCTTGACGACCCCTCTTCTCAGAGCTTAACCCTCTTAAGAAAGAGGTGGTATATGGTCCAAGTCTCCCGAGGATGCAGGAGTGAGGCCGTGGGGAGCTGGGCCAGGCTGGGCATGGCCCTCTGGCCTGGGGTCTAATGATCCTTCTGTGGTCTTATCCGTGGAGGCAGCATGCCTAAGGCCTGTTGCTCATCCACAAGGGTTCCCTCAGAGCCAAGCAGCGCTGACTGACAAGTGCCCGGACCCAACACTTGCTCATGTGTTCTTTCCTTGTGAGTCCCCCTTGCACATCCAACCTCAGGTGTGAGATCTGGAGTGGCCGCCTCTCCTCTGCAGCTGTGAAATGGCAGAGCCAATCTTCACCAGTGGTCCCGGGAGCCCTGAGTCACTTTGGGCGGGAGCCATTTTCCAGAGCCCAGCCTCCCAGAAGCACAAGAGGCTTTTCAGAGGGAGCTGTGAGCCACTGCCAAGGCAATCTCAGGGCCAGGATTCTGGAAAAGGAAAATTCAGACCTCCCCATGACTAACCAAACCGGAAGCCAAGGAAGGAAATCATGAATTTGTACTAAATCTCTACAACTTGGAGCTGACACAGAGACCTTGTGCTGTTCTCTGCCCTGCACTTGGCAAGCAGGAGGGGAATCCAGCCTGAAGGATTTCTCCCCTTCCTAGCTCCTGATCTCTTACTTTTCTCCTAAAGGTTAAACGCAATGGTCAAGCCTCCTTCAGGAATAGCTGCCTTCCACCCAGTGTCTGAAATGCCATCGCCAAGCATGAGGAAAGCTGTGGACGGTGGGATCCTGGTGTCTGTCCGCCCACAGACCCTAACACGGTCTCTGCAGAAGCAAACGCTGGCTCCGCTCTGTAGAGTGTGTGCTTCCTTGCAGCCCATGTTTGGGCTACATACATTCATCAGACCCACGAGGGATTGTTCTTTGGGAGTGAAGTGGAAGCAACATGAAGGGAACATTAACAGCATACTCCCCTCCTCCCAGTGTTTCCCTGTGTAGCCCTGGCTGTCCTGGACGTCACTCTGCAGCCCCAGCTGGCCTCTGCCACCCAAGGTGTGTGCCACCCGAGCTCAGCTTCTCCCTGACCCTCCACCCCACCTTTTTTGTTTTGTTTTGGTTTTGGTTTTGGTTTTGAGACGGGGGGGGGGGTTCTGTATAGACCTGGCTGTTCTGGAACTCACTCTGTAGATCAGGCTGGCCTCAAATTTACACAGATCCACCTGCCCTTGCCTCTCAAGTGCTAGGATTAAAGGCGTGTGCCACCACCACCCGACCCTCTTTTCCCTTATTTTAGGACAGGGTCTCAATTTGTGTCCCAGGCTTTTGTCAAGCCCACAAACCTCCTGTATCAGCTTCTGGAGTGCTGGGGTTAAAGACTTGAGCCACCATGCACAGCATCTCGAAGCTTTGTAAATGTGCCAGTTCAGCCATTAGCTGCCGGGATGTAGCCAGCAGAAGCCCAGATCCCGGGGAACCCCGAATCCCAGGCAAGCAAGCTGAGGCTCAGCTGCCACATGTGGATGTGAGCTCTCCTCTGTGACCCTGCTTGGCAGCGCTGAGAAGGAGCTGGGTTTTGCCAATCCCCAGCTAATAGACAGTGTGCCGGTTCATATTCATTGTCAGCTCTACAGGATTTAGAATCACCATGGTGACCACCTCTGGGCCTGTCTGTAAGGCTGCTTCCAGAAAGGAAACAGTGAGGAGGAAAGACCCACCCTAACAAGTGATGCCATTACACAGCCAGGTGACTGAAAGGAAGGGCGAGAGGGAGCTGAGCACCAGCCTTCACCTCTGCTTCCTGGCTGTAGATGCCATGTCACCAGTAGCCTCAGGCTTCTGCCGCAGTGCCTTCCCCACCAAGGCTGACTGTGTCCCCTCAAACTGTGAGCCAGAACAAAACTTTCCTTCCTCATGCCACCTTCTTCAGGTGTTTGACCACAGCAACAAGAAATGTGACCAATGCAAATGGGCGACAGAGTCTGACCCAGAGCTTGCCTGTCTTCACGCACCCACCAAGGTCTAGCCTGGCTTTGTATGATTCATAACTGAGCCTGTCCCAGCTCTGCTAACATGGGGCTCATGCCCACCTCTGATGCCAGGTGCCCCTGGAGCCCTCAGACAGATGGTCTGGAAGAGTTAACACAGCTCCCAGCACTCAAACGCCCGAGGAGCCGTTTGAGAAGCTGTTTCTGCTTGACAGATGAGCAAAGGGCCAATGCTATTTTTGGTCCCCTTCCCAATGTTTGCCTAACATTAGTAAATCATGGCTGCTTATCCTGGGGTTCTGCTGCTGTTTTCTTTGGAAGCTCTGGCTTGTGGAGTGGATGAAAGGAGACAGGGACCTGTGTCCAGGGGTGCCATATGCAACGCAGACTGACAAAGCCAGCGGGCAGCCCTCCAGCCTCAGAGTCCCGCTCTGCTGGGGCTTGTCCACCAAAAAACAGTCAAACCCTCACTGGGATCATGTCCAGAGAGCAATGCAACCTTTGCTTCTGCATTTTACAATATCCACTTTGGTTTGTCTGGGGAGGCACAATGTATGGTAAAAATACAGTCTTGCCTAGAACTGATCTTACTCGTTTTTAGCACCAGGGTGCTTTCTGTCAAACCCTGCATTACTGCTGCTGTGGCCTTCGGGACTCAGTGTCCCTGAGCTCCGTACGTGTCGAGAGCTGTGAGTCGTATACCCACTACCCAGCGTAGGCGCTTAACTCTTGGCACTGACTTGCTCAGAATTCCAGACTTAGCAAATGCATAACAGCAATTTGATCCAAGAGAGTAGAATTCTAGAGTGAACATGGCCAGCCCAGGCTCTAAAGCAGCTGTGACCATAGACCTCTCTGGGTCTTCTGCTGGGACTTCCACCACAAGGTCAGTGGGGTTTGGCCAGTGGGGTTTGGTCAACCCACGTTTCTTCACTGTCCTGAGATCTGAAAATACAAGGCCTAAGGGTAGGAAGGGCTGCTTGCCCCTGAGTGTGTCTGCCCTCTAGTGCCTTCCAACACTGTCCTTCTCTGTGTATGTTTGTGTTCTGATCTTCTCTTCCAATAAGAACCCCAGTTTAGGTGTACCCTGAGGACCTGACTTTAGCAGATAATTTCTGCAAAGACCTCGACTCCAAATACGGTCCCATTCTGAGGTCCTGAAGGCTGAGGCTTCAGCATGTGAACCTCAGAGGAGCATAACTCAGCTCATAACAACCCATTTCTCAGATGAGGAAAATGGGGCAAGGAGCAGATATAGGCCACAGCCTTGGGACCCAAGCACACTGGTAAGCAGTGGTCACTGTCCGTCTTTGCCCGGTAATGCCAGGCTTTCACACTGCCACCCATTTATCCTGAGGCTGCAATGCTGGACATCAGGGAATGAATGAGCAGACAGCCAAGGATGCAGGAACAGAGCCAGCCCAGCATCTGTATCCAAGGCACGAAAAGGAACAAAGATCCTCAGGAGAGCTGAGGCAGGAAGACAGATGAGAAGGTTGGAGAAGACAAGGCTCTCGGGATCAGGTCCCCCCTGGGGAGCCTCTGCCCATGACCTGCTTCTGTCAGGCACACAGCTGAACTAGAGGAGAGACCCAGAAGTGCCATCGTAGGTCCCTGCAGAGTCTAAGATAATCATTTCATGAGGGTGACTTTGAGCCTCAGAAGGGTCTGTGAGAACCACTTTTTGTTTGTTTAATAATTCATTTATTTTTAGATCATTGCTTGTATGTGTGTGTGAGGGCGTCAGATCCCCTGGAATTGGAATCACAGACAGTTGTGAGCTGCCATGTGAGTGCTACAAATTGAACTGGGTCCTCTGGAAGAGCAGCCAGTGCTCTTAACCACTGAGTCATCTCTCCAGCCTTAAGAACTACTTTTTAATCCTGGGATGATGCCTTTTCCCAGGACCCTCAGGAGCAGGAGGTGACCAAGGCCAGTGATGCTCAATGTATGAGGAGGTGACACCCAGCCATGGCCTCAGGTCTTGACTTGAGCCACAGCTGCCCAAAGACCAGGGCCAGCAGAGGACCCTGAAGCGCCATCCAGGCCGTGCTGTGGTCCAGCCCCCGCCAGAGGCACAGCCAAATACCCGGAGGCTTTAAATTCCAGACTGATTTCATCTCTCCAGTGGTTTGTGAGAGCTGAGTTAGAAAAGAAGGAAAGACGTCATTTCGGATGAGTGGGGGTGGGGGATGGTCCTTGGGGCGGCCCCAGGCTGGCTCTACCGCCTCCAGCCTCACTGCTGCACCGAGGGCTCAGACAAGTTGGCCTTAAACCAGCTCATATGTGTCTCTGCTCTCAGGGCCTCAGGATGAAGGAACACTCCGTAAGACAGATGAGGCAGCCTGAGGACTCTACCCCCAAAGGCTATGTGGGAGCTCGGTATACCCCAGACTGGACTAAATGGGTCCTGGCTTGGGGTGCAGGTGGACTTTAACTACCGATGTCCATAGCTGGTGGTGCTTTAACTCACAGGGAGCCTTATTCCTGGTCCAGAAAACAAAGCTGACACACATGTTCAGCTCCCCCCTGCCTCTAGGGAGAACTAAGATCAGGTCTGTAGGAAGAGTGCAAAGTAACTCCAGCTAGTCCCCTGCTGAGTCTGAGGTGCTTGGTTACTACAGCTTGGCATCCTTCAAGAAAGCAGCCAGGCCTGTGGCTTCCCTGGTCCCATTTTCTAAACAGCTCGTCAGATGCAAGTGCTGGGAAAGCCCAGCTGAAGCAAGAGCAGGCAAGCATTTCCTGCCCTCTTCCCATGTGCCCTAAAAGCTGCCACCTGTGGTACATCACCTCCCACTGCACACTCTGTACAGCACAGAGCTAATAAGCAACAGCGTTTTCTACCTCTTGCCAAAGCCCTCACAAGAACCAAACAGGACTGGGGCCCTGTGTCTCCTGCTCAAGCTGAGATGCATCTTGGGATCTTGGGTGCAGACTGCACCAAACCAAACTGCTGGAAGAGCCAGTGACTGAGCTGGGCAGCTGAGCTTTCTGGGGTTGCTGGTTGGTTGGGTTTGGGTTATGACTTTTAGCAGGGAACCTGTACAGGGTTATTTCACTCTCTGATCTTACTTAATGTCCTGGTTGGGTTTTTTTTTTTCCAACTTGATACAAGCTAAAGTCATCTGCGAAGAAGGAACCTCAGTTGAGAAAATGTCTCCATCCAATCAGCCTGTGGGTAAATCTGTGGAGCCCTTTCTTGATTAAGTGGCTGATATGGGAGGTTCCAACCCACTGCGGACAGGACCTCTGGGCAGGTGGTTCAGGGTGTTATGAAAAGGCTGAGCAATCGTGGGCAGCACGCCAGGAAGCAGCATTCTGCCATGGTTTCCGCTTCACATCCTGTCTCAGCTTCCCCCAGTGACTGGACTTTAAACTGGAAGACAAATCAAACCTTTCGCTCCCCACATTGCTTTCAACCATGGTGTGTCATCACAGTGAGAGAGAGCAAACTAACCACTTAGTTTTTGTCTTTGTCTGTACCCAGAGCTTAATGTGTTAGGCAAACATCATATGCTGAGAGGCCATCCCAGTGCCCAAACTGTCCTTCCTTCAGGTGACCCATCGGTAATGTCTGGGGGCCTCAGAGAGATCTGAGGGAGACCCCGGAAGACTAGAATTCCAGAGTAGCCAAGTGGAATGGAAAGAAAAGAGAGAAGGTGAGATCCTGGCCAGGGAGACTAGGGCCCATCACTACAACTGGGACCTCCAATGAAGAGCGGGACACGAAGGCTGAGGGTGCTCAAGAGGCCTTGGTTAGGGAGTGTGTGAATACAGTCATTTGGGAAGAACATGGATGCCCTCCTCCCTAGAGATCATTTAGTGCCTATCTAGTACCCCCAAAACCCTGAGTTCAGTCTCCAGCTCCATGTGAACTAGATACAGCAGAATATCCCTGTAATTCCAGTATTTGGGGGATGGGAGCAGGAAGATCAGAAGTTCAAGGTCTCCCTAAGCTTCACAGTGAGTTCAGGACCAGCTGGAGCTGCATGGCAAAAACACCATTGATGGAGAGATTAGAGAAAAGAAGTTTGAAGCTCAGTCTGCTGGCACAAGACTGCAATCCCAGCTACTCAAGAAGCTGAGGTTGAAGGAGCTTGAGTTCAAGGCCCGCATGGGGTAAAAAGTGAGTTTAAAAGTTGTTCTGGGCAATTCGGTGACTCTGTCTCAAAACAAAAGCGTGAAAAGAGGGCTTGGGTAGAGCTCAGTGGGGGAGCACTTGGCCAGCACGAGCCAGGCCCTGAGTTCAACCTCCAGTATGGAAAAAGAGCAGCAGCTGAGTCCTCGCAGACCACTGCCACCCCAGATGGAAGCGAGGCTGGCTCCGCATCTGCTATGGCTTTCTCCTGCTTGTAGGAAGTGCCTGCTTGATGGTTCGCTCATGGCAGGAAGAGTGCAGGAGCTCCCTGAGATTTAAGGACGCTAGCCAGGGCGTGAGGCTCATCCTCACGATGACAGCAGATCACCCCAGAGTCCCCACCTGCTCACACGATTACCCTGGAGGGCCTTCTGATGTGAATTATTGCTGGCAGAGGGCAGCGTTCAGTGAATGGTGTGTCTGCCTCCTGCAGCAGCTTATGGAGGTGACCCCTGGGTGCCAGCTCAGGAGCTGTCTCAATGCAGATACTTCTCTAGCACACACACACCCTTGGGACCAACATGAGCCTGGGAAGGCCCTAAATGCAGGAAGTGAGGCTCCGTGGGGCTGGGGGACTCAGAGATGTGCTTAGCAGACACAGTGTGCCAGGACTCTCTGTAGTGACCGAGGCCAGGAAGTAAGCTGGTGCACACACCAGCTGTGAGTTACATTTCAGCTTTGTTTGCCTTTTTAAAGTAGTACAGATCTGGAGACTGAACCCAGGGCTTCGTTCTGTCAGACAGTCTGCCCCCGTCTCTGCTTTTAAGGCAAGACCTGGCACAGCTCTTCGTTCAGGCTTGCCTTGAATTTACAATCCTCCTGCTTTAGCCTCCCAGGGAGCTGAGATTACGGGCTTGCACCTCCAATCCCATCTTTGATTTCTTTATTTTATCTTTATTTGCTCAGTTTTAATTTGCAGAAGTAACACAAGCTCATGGTAGAAACTCAAATATCTTACTATTGACAGATAGATAAAAGGTCAATAAAAGATATTCTCACCTCAGTTTTTTACCCCAGTCTCCAGAGGAGCTTCCTTTTATGACTTCTTGGTTTCCTTCTAACTACCCCATGCACGTGAAAGCACAGACACTAATTTTCATTTTACTTGAAACAAATTCCCACTATATAAGTGCTTTTTTATTTCTTTCAACAAAACATGTCCCATGTCCCAGAGACAGCCAGTGAGAGACCTTTGACATCTTAGCAAGAAACGCTGTGCGGTTGCCCCACAGGAAACAGGATCGGCCTACTGACAAGGTAGGGCTGCCTCTGGGCCCGCTAGTGTAAACAGTCCTGTGAGGGCCATTGTGATGTGTATTTACCTTTTGCTTCCGCAAACACATCTAACAGAGCAAAAGCCTCAGAATCTTGGTTCATGCTCCTGGAAGATTTTGACAAGAGGTTGCTAAATTGCTCTGCAAACATCTCTCCAGTCCAAGCTCCCGCCAACAGGGTGCAAGGCTGTGGGCTTCCTCTTCCTTTTCAACTTTGCCAGTTGTGTGAAAGTGGCTCAGGCTGGCGGCCCCAGTCCTTCATGACTAAAACTTTCTTTCAAAGGTCTTGTCTCATTTTCTGTATTGGTCCGGAAGTTAGGTGCTGAAAAGGCTTCTCTTGACTCAGAATGGTGGAGGGGGGCCTCTTTGGGGGTTCCTTATGTCAGGTTTTCTCTGACCTGGCTCCTCATCCTGGTGTGGACTTAATAAGGCCCGTGTTCCTGGACTCTCCTCCAAGCTCCTGACCCACGGAGTGGGACATCAAGGTCTGGAGGCATCTTGGTTCTCCAGGAAACCCTGGCTCACCTGCAACTTAGCAAATAGGTGAGGATGACCTTGAACTCCTGACCCTCCTGCTGGGGTTGTGGTGTGTGGTGCCATCCTCAGCTCTCTGGGCTTCTTTGTAGAACCCCCAGGGACACTTCCAGTTAGAGTCCCTGATGTCCAGCCTTCCGTCTGGGGAGGTTCCAGGGGATCGGCATCTAGCTGTCCACTGTGCTCCTCCAGGATGCTGCCTCAGAGAAAGGACATGTGGGATTGAAGCCAGGGCCAGGCAGACCCACTCGCTAGGCCTGAGCTGAGAGGTGGCACATGCCATCTCTCCTGGCTCCCCAGGCTCTGGCTCAGGACAGTTCAGGGTGGTGCCCCTTTTTCCTTAGGGTATCTGTAACCGGCCTTGGTCTCATCTGTACCAAGTCCAGCTCTTCAAGGGAAAGTCAAGTGTTCTGGTGTGGGGAGGGGCGGGGAGAGCTAGCGTCTCTGGACCTAGCCGGGACCTTCTCTTTCTGATCATCCTTGTTCTCTTGGGTTGTATCCATCCCGTGTAGGTGTGAGTTAAATCTGTTTATAACTGAGTTCAGTTCCCACCACACACCCCGTTCGGATGTTAGCATCACCTACAAAAGTCCCCTTCTCTGCAGAGGTCAGTGACGGGTGTGTAAGTCCCTGCCAGCTGGGTGGTAGCGTACCCTCCCTCTCCTGGCTTAGGAAAGAGGGTCTTTCCCGGCAGAGGTCTCATGACAGCATAGGGAAACTCCATAACTGAAAACCCTTCTTAAACACTGTTTATAAGCCATGCCACTTGGAGCTTAGTGAGCTGGTACCATTGGTGTCTCTCACAATTGTTCCAAGAACACCTGTCAACTCAACCTGTTTATGGAGAGGAGCAGAAGGAAGAACAGACCGAACTTAAAGTCATATGTAAAACTGACTTATAGATTGTAAAACTTCTAGCATCAAATGTACACCTGGGCATGACCCCAAATTCTGTGTCTCACTTTAAAATTTTTATTTGTGTGTGTGTGTGTGTGTGTGTGCACATGAGTGCAGGTAGCTGCAGAGATCTGAGCTGTCAGAACCCGGCAGAGCTGGAGTTACAAGTGGTTATGAGCCAGTAATGCACTAGGAATCTGTGTCCTCTGCAACGATTCTCTACCTCACCTGCTGTAGCGGTGAATTAGATCCACACCCTCCTGAATTAGGGTGGCATTCCTGTTTACCACAATCCCTCATCCACAGAGATTGCTAAAGTGCTCTGCAAATATACTGCCTCCACTCTAAAGGGTTTTTCCTTCAGACTGATACCTCCTCTCCAAAGCTGAGGTTCAAGTTGGCTGCAAACTACCCTCCACCCCATTGGTAGGTGATGATCCTGATTCCCTTAAGGGCGTGACTTCCCACATTACCCCTCTTAAGCATTCCTCTCAAGGGAAGTCAGGGAATTGGCTATGGCGCCGTGGCCCTATACCGCATCACACATGATAGCCTTATTTGGTGGCTAAGAGTCAAAGTCAGGCCTTTGGTACATGAGGCTGGCCTCAAACTGGCTACGTAGTCGAGCAAGACTCTCAATATCTCATCCTCCTGCCTCTGTCTGCCACATGCTGGGATTGCAGGAGTACACCTCCGTGCCTGACTTGTGCAGTGCTGACAGAACTCAGGGCTTCATGAGCATCAGGCAAGCAGCCTACCAACCGGGCTAGAGCCCGGCCCTCTTGGCCCTCTTGAGTTGGAAAACAAAAGGAAGCAATGGCGTGTCAGAGACAGTGAATGAGGGCAGCCCAGGTCTCCTCTCCACCCCTGGGTACCCCCACTGCAGCCTGGGAGCCAAGCTGCACTCTGCTGGGTCAGGTTGACTGTGAGAATGGAGATTTGTCTGACCACCATGCTCGGCAGTCCCAAGCCCCTGCCCTGCGCCCTTCCTTTCTGTCACAGCCACCATCCCACAGTGCGGGAAACATCTTAGCTGCTCCTGGGTACCCTTCATGCTGTGGAGGTTCCGGAGTGTGTGCCACTCCACACTGTCAGGTAAGACTGCTGCCAGCGCACATCCAATGTAACAAATATTTGTTTAGTGACTGCATGGTGAGAAGGTTGCTCAAAATGTCTGTGTTTGCTTTACTCAGGTAAGAGTTCTCTCTCTCACGCCTCTGCTCACAAACGCCCCTGTCAACTGTCCTTTCCTGCAGCACCTACCCGCTGGTTGTGCTTGGTTGTTATTGTTGTGGGTTTGTCTTGTTTTCATCACCTTGATACAGTCTGATGTCATCTGAGAAGAGGGACCCTCAAATGAGAAACTGCCTCCACCAGATTGTCTGTAGGAAAGAAAAAAAAAAAAAGTGGAACATTTTCTTGGTTGATTAATGTGGGCAGGCCCAGCCCGCTGTGGGCGGTGCTACCCCCGGGCGGGTGGATCTGGGTTGTGTAGGAAAGCAGGCTGAGCAAGCTCTGGACAGCAAGCCGAGCAGCGCACCCTCATGGCCCCCGCTGCAGTTCCTGCCTCCAGGTTCCCCTGCCTTGACTTCCCTCTCCAATGAGCTGTGACCAAAGGCTGAAATGGACCCTACCCTCCGCAGATTGCTTTCAGTCATAATCTCTAACACAGCACCAGGAACCAACCTACGACATCCCCTGCCCCTTTCCTGAGTTCAATTCCTGACTCTTGGACTTCATTTTTTCCAGCTGGGGTTCCTTAGCAGAAAATTATTTTCGCCTTTATGCGTCTGAGAACACACACACACACACACACACACGCGTGCACACCCCATCATTTTCCCTTGATTTGTTTATTGAGACGGGGTTTTACTTTGTTGCCCAGAAGTACTGCTCCCAACCCCAGTTGTCCTCCTGCCTGAGCCTCCCAAATGCTGGGATTAACCGCACAAGCAACAGCACCAGCCGGGTTTACTCCGGTTCCTCCACAGTGGGTGTTCGTAGCAGAGATCAGCAGGCCACCGGTGGTTCTGAAGGGGCTCTGCAGTCATGTCTTCATACTGAGAACCGTGTCCTCCGTCTCACAGGATGTGACTCTGGCTTCTTTCGCTCCTTTAGTTTTGATATGTTCTGCTCTCTTTGGAGAAGCTCTATGTAGCCCAGGCTAGCCTCTAGCTCTCTATCCTCCTGGGTGTTGGGATTGGACTGTGCCCCACTATCCTCAGCTCACAGCACGAGCTTCTGAGATCATCTGGTCTTCTTGCTTTCGTGATTTGAATTTGGGGTGTGCCCACAGGGTCTCCGTGCTGAGTCTGGATGTTGGCCTGCTGTGACCAATCCTGCTGGGGCTTGTTGCACGGTGTGAATCTGAGATTTGTGTCTTGCGGCAAGTCTAGAGAATCTCAGCTTTCAAACATTTATCTTCCCCATTCTCTCTGCTCCCTGCTGGAACTTCTCGTTCCCAGCATTAGTTGTGTTCCCAAGTCACCCCATGCTGACTCCTACTAAGGGGGAAGCCTGGGCTTAGGGACGGGCACTGCTTTTCCATCCGAGTGGCCAGCACATGACACCGACCCATATGTGTTTGTGCTTGTGAAGTCTGTAATGACTGTCAACCCAGGGAGGCCAGAGTCACAGCTGGCAGGGCTGCAAACCCACCTCAGCAAAGTTTAGCCACATGGCTTCTCCCGTCAGGCACAGCACAGCCTCCTGCACTCAAGGGCACCAAGCCGCATCTTGGCACCTGCTGGGGACACCTTAGACAGAGAGGCTGCTAAAACAAAGCACAGAAGTGTGATTGCATGTACTGAGTGGCTTGCAGAAAGGACACGTTTGCTGGCACAGGAGAGAGCGCCACTCTCCTGGACATCGGCTGACCGACTCAGTTTCCACCACTCGGCACAGGGCAAGAGTCATGGCAAACATGTGGCAAGCCTTGGTCTGGGCTGATATGAACGGATGTTAGTGAACAGGAAATGAGAAACCCGAGGGTAATAGAGATTAGCTACAGATGGTTGTTGTGTATTTACTTGTTTGCTTTTGAGGCAGGAGCTCATGTGTCCCAGACCAGCCTGCAACTGATTGGGTAGCTAGCTGAGGCTAGCCCTGAACTTTTGACCCTCCTGTTTCCAACCTCCCAAGTACTGGGGTTATAGCATGTGTCACCAGCCCAATTTAGCCACGTGTAGTGCAGGCTAGCCTTGAGCCTGGGAGCCTCCCGCCTCAGCTTCCCAAAGGCTGGAGGACAGGTGTAGGCCATACTGGGCACTGGGATGTCTCTTCCTCCTTGACAGATTAGCTATAGGTTTCAGAGTTGTTCTTTCCTGGTTACTAATTCATGTGCATTTATAAGCAGGGGAGTCTTGGGTTATCCATTCCAGCCTATTGCCAAGGAAGAAGGTCCTTGGTGGGTTATGGTGATACGGGAAATACGATGGTAGTCTCCGGTCAGGTTGTCTTGGCTCACTGCACATTTCTGGTTTTTTTGTTTGTTTGTTTGTTTCTCTTTTCTTTTTCAACACAGGATTTCTCTGTGTAGCCATGGTTGTCCTGGAACTCGCTCTGTAGACGACCAGGCTGGCCTTGAACTCACAGAGATCTGCCTGCTGGTCATGTTTCTTAATGGGTAGTGTGGGACAATGTCCTGCAAGTCCAGTCATGAAGTAATTGCAGAAGTCGGTTTCTCCATGCCCCATCTCCTCCCTCGGGCATGCGTGGATGTGTGTGCGTGTATGTATGTATATGTGTTCAGCTGTGCAGACACACGCAGAGGCCGGAGACTGGCGTCAGGGTAACTTCCCGATGTGTCCTTCACCATCCAGGAAGTCTGACTTAGGGTCCCAGAGGCAGACCAGGGTAACCTGCTGCCTCCTACTCCCCGTGCTCCTGGGCTCTAGGGCGACCCTGAACTCAACACTGTGCTGTGCACGGCCTTTAATCTAGTCTTCACATGCAGCTTCATTCCTGAGGCCGGCAGCCCATAGATTCGGGGAGGTGGGGGGCAGAGAGGGAGGATGGGGGGGGCGTGCTCATGTCTTCAAAGGCAGAGACTCTGCTCCAAAGAGAAAGCCACGCTTTTGCTTAGAGAATGCCATTGCGTGTGGTTCAGGCCCTGGCACAGGCACTGCTGATACCCTGGTCTCCAGCCCCTGCATTCACACTGGTATTCTCTGAGTGTTGGGGGGGGGGGTTCCTAGCGCCTGTTCCTGTGATCCAGCCCCTCATGGTGCAAGCATTCTGCTGTACCCATTGGTGTCGCTTGCTAATTGCTTCCCTGGAGAATTTTGATAAATATGGTCACTTGGTCCTATCCCAACAGGATTTCCTTCTCTCTTCTTCTGTCAGAGCAAGTTCTGGTCAGCAAGAGAAGCTCATCTCTCCTTGACAACCAAGCCACAAACAGCATGTTCTTTGTCTGCCTGAGTTAATTCACCTCCTCCTTTCTTTCTCCAAGAGCTTGTTCCCAGCATGAAGTAATTATTAGACTTTTCAAAACTAGTAATTATTCTAATAAATATACTTTATTCTCATGAATACCTTATACACAGGGTGGAAAATCCTGGCTTTCCATATTTATCAGTGATTTGCCAGGATTAAGTTTTAAATTAAATTAAATTTGTACTGTTAGTCAGGTGGAAGGCAGAGCAAGCTGGCTGCTGCAGGAGCATCTTAGGTATTGAACGGGAGACAGCTGGATGGAGCGGGGACTAAGGGATGTAAGAACGGAGGCCCTTCATGCTGGCTTTCCTCCCTCCCTCATGACTGAAGAGTCTCCGTCGTTTTTGTTTGTTGCCATTTGGGAACTGCAGCTCAAGACTGGTGACCAAGGGTCCAGTGCCCTCTTGAGAGAGCATTTTTCAGTTACGTTTTGCTTAATTGATTTGGAGTCAGAGCTAGGCTGACCTCGGAATCACTGTGTCGCTGAGGCTGGCCTTGAACACCTGACCTCTCTGCCTCCACCACCTGAGTGTGTGCCACCAGGCCCAGCTTCTTAAGATTTAAATCTGAAATGTCTGTATTCAGTGTCCGGTCCTCAGCGGACAGGGCTACTTTGGCAAGTTTAAGGAAGTTTAAAAGGCGTGGCCTCCCTGAAGGAAGCAGAGAAGAGGGTGGGCCTTTGAGGATTGCAGCTGCGCTGTTACTTGGTATCTCTTCCCTACTCTTTGCTTCCTGTGCACCGGGAGGAGGAGGAGCGCCTTGGTTGCACAATGCCCCAGCACGGTGTTCTGCACTAGCAGTTGAGGTCAAGCGTAGACTGAGCCCTCCGAGGTCATGTTCATCTTCCTCTACGTGCATCACCCAAGGCGCTCTGTCACAGTGAGGGGAGGGTCACCAGCACAGAGGCAGCAGTTAGGCCGCTCAGACTCCCACCACCACCTCAGACGGGAAATAGTCACTAACAGCACCGGGGAGCCAGAGTGTGTGCACACTGAGAGAGGATGCATTTCGACATCCTTAAAGCAATTCTTGGCCAGCGAAGGCATAGGTAACTTGAGTTTCCTTTTGCATATACCTTGTTTTCCACATTTTCAGAGTACACACATATTGCTTTTAAAAACATGTATTTATTTTTATTTTATGTGTGTGGGTGTTTTTCTTGCACACATGTCTGTGGGCCACATGTGTGCAGGGGCTGCAGAATTCCCTAGAACTCGACTTACAGATGGTTGTGAGAGGCAGTGGGTGCCGGGATTAAATCCGGGTCCTCTGGTAGAACATGCAGTGCCCTTAACTGCTGAGCCATCCTTTCCAGCCTCATACATTGCTCTTTAGATAAGAAAACTGGGGAGACGACAGGCGAATAGACTTGCCAATTTCACGAAGCTATTCTCTGACCTCCACACGTGCACTGACGAGGACCCCGCCCTACTCCTCTCTCTGCCTCCCCTTCTTTCTCACACAACACTAATCATCATCATCATCAAATAAAAATTTAAAATTATAAAGTTGTTTTAGATTCCCGGATAAGTGGATTTAATTGGCACATTTGGCATTATTAGGAGAGCCGCAGGGTAGGACACAGGGTAGGAGTGCTCCCTGTGGCCATCACGGTGAATATGGTGATATGGAGAGCGTACCAGGAATTCAGGCCTTTTGTTTTGATACGGTCATATTTATTTTGTTTATGGGGTAAGAATTTCAGAACTTAAAATGAGCTGGATCAGGCCAGGCCAGCTGATACACTGTAACCGCATCCACTCAGCTGCTAATGCAGGAGGATTGTAAATTCAAGTCTTGTCAAGGCTACAGGGTGATTTCAAAGCAGTCTAGGCAACTTAGTGAGACCCTGTTTGAAATGAAATATGAAAAGGGGTTAGAGGTATAGATGTTCAGTGTTTGCCTGGCATGTGCAAAACCCTGGGCTCAGTCATCAGCACCATGAAATGGATGCATGGATGGATGATGGATGGATGGACTTAAACACACAACATCAAGTAGAGCTGACACTTTATATATATATATAAATATATATATAAAATTTTTGAGCAGAAGGGCCTCCATCTCTGTAGGTAGGGATCAAAGGCCTCGAGCACACTGGCTGGAAAAGGCAGCTTCTCCAGCCAGGGCGTTCCCTGCCCAGGTGGTGTGTAAGGCACGGTATCTGCAGCTGTGCAAATGGTGAGGGAGAGACTGTGTCTTATTGCAGCTTTCGCCCTGGTTCTCAAAACCCTGCTGTCAGGCAAAGGCAGCGTTAAATTATTAAAGTGTGAGCCTGCAAAGCCAAAAGAAGGGCTTATGGACACCCCTGTGATAAACCCACTTTGCTCTGGGCTGTGACTCTATTTTCTTAAATTCATGGTGACATGCTGCTCTGAGTCATTCAGGAGAGCAGCGCTCCACTTGACATTGTCATTGTTCTGGGTGTGTAAACACCTGAAGTCTGTGGGAGAAGGAACGGAAGAGAGAGGAGGCTGGGTGGCCCAGAAGCAGCTGAGAAGGTGTGCCATCCTCAGACTGCCTTTAGAGAGGCCAGAGCGGGAAACAGAGGATGCAGCTCAGACAGAACGCTTGCCCAGCATGCAGAAAGCCCATCACCACACCCCTGTAGACCCAGCTTGGGAATTAAAGACAAGAAGATTGGAAGTTCAAGGTCATAGCAAGTTTGAGGCCTGCCTGGGCTACGTGAGGCCTCTTCTTCTCCTCCTCCTCTTCTTCTTTTTAAAAGAAGGTCTCTGTGTGTGTATCTTTTATTTTGTTTTTCAAGACAGGGTTTCTCTGTGTAGTGTTGGTTGTCCCAGACTCACTCTGTAGACCAGGCTGGCCTTGAACTCACAGAGATCTACTGCCTCTGCCTCCTGAGTGCTGGGTTACAGATACACACCTGACATGTATGTATCTTTAAGCTTTTTTATTTATTATAATTGTAAATGTGTGTATGACTACGACTGTGTGGACATATACGTACCACAGCATGGCAGAGCAACCAAAGGACAGCTTTTGTGAATCAGTTTTCTCTTTCTATCATGGGTTCTGGCGTTGAACTCAGATCAGCCAGCTTGTACTGCAAGCACTTTGACCTGCTTAGGCAACTTTCTGGGTCTTTAATTTTCTCATTCCTTCTTGGTATTTACTCTTTGACCCTACTTTCCCGATATACTTTAAATTCTCTAAATAACAATTCTCAAAATACTAATTTAAAGGTGATGCCCTGGACCACAATGGGCCTTGTCCAATATGTGTCCTTTCAACCTTGAACTAAAACTTTGAATCAGAGGAAATCTCTTTTCTTCTTTCCAGGTCCTAGGGATCAACTCTGGGGCCTCACATTCACTAGGCAAGTGTTCTACCATCAAACTGCATGCCTAGATCTCTTTTTACTTTTATTATATTTGAGACAGGGTCTCTCTAAGTTGCTTGGGCTGGCTTTGAGCTCAGTCTGTATCCCAGAAGACCTTGAGCTTGGGGTCCTTCTGCTTTGGCCTCCCCTCTTACTGGTATTCCATGGCTGCAGCACCAGGTCCAGTTCTAATTTCTTGATCAGTTTGCAGTCCACAGAAGACAAGATAGGTTGTGCTATTCTAGGTTGGAGTGTTATAGAAAAAAAGAGGTAGATGGTGTTACTGAAGTCATCTACATTTTCAACTATTCTATTGGCTATGTTAACAACTGAGACACTGAAGCTTTAGGCATTTAGGCGAGGTTGCCTATTTCCCATTCCGGGTTTAACACTTAAAAAAAAAAAACACAACCAAAAACAAAACAAAATTAAGAACTAAAGCTGAAATGTGGCCTCCTTTTGACCCGTTGGCCTCTTTTAGTGACAAAACAATTGCTGTTGCTGTTTTGTTGTTGTTGGTTGTTTTGCTTTTTCAAGACAGGCTTCTCTGTGTAGCCCTGGCTATTCTGGAACTCGCTCTGTAGACCAAGCTGGCCTCGAACCCAGAGGTCCACCTGTGCCTCCCTCCTGAGTGCTGGGATTAAAGGCATGGCTCTAGTGTGCTTTTGTTTTAGACATTGTGTTCTCATCTTTCCATGTCCCATTCAGGCCTCATCTCTTCAATTTCATGCCTTAGTATACCTGCCTTTTCCTCTACTTCCCTATACAGTAGAACATATTTATATAGTAAATGGATATTGTTGTCTGTAACAGTGTCTTTTTTCCTCATTCCCATTGTTCCCGCTCTATTTAGTTGATGTTTTGTTTTTTTTTTTTTTTTTCCAGATAATGGGTTTATATGGTTTTGCTTTTTGCTCGCCTAGTGATTTTTGGTCGCATGTCAGACAGTTGTGGGGAATTTGTATTTTTGAGGTGTTGGATTTTTTGATGACCTTTCCAAGTATCAGGCTTCCTGCTGGCAGGGAGTCAAGTTACTCCGAGCAGCCTGCTATCTCCTAACTTTCCTGCTAGGCACCTGTGCTGCAGCTTTGTCTCAGGCTGATTCACCCTGACTGCTCAGATGGCATAGCTTGAGGACCATGCCTGAGGCCCTGTGTGCCACAAGGAATGACCTCTTTGGTGATCAGGGCATAGGTTGTTCCCCATGCCCCCGACACATGAGCGTAGGAATGCTTGCACTAATGCTCTCCAGACCTGTTTCCAGTCTCCACAGTCATACATGCACATGAAGATTAGTGTTCATCCAACAGCCTGTGTGGCTCCTTCTATAGGCTTCTAGAACTTTCTCTGGATGGATGCTCTTTGTTGCAGTTGCTCCTATTGTTTTTTCCAATGTTCTGTCTCAAGCCTGGTTTGTGGCAGTGAAGGCCTTTAGTCCCAGTACTCAGTAGGCAGAGGCAGGTGGATCTCTGTGAGATCAAGGCCAGCCTGGTCTACAGAGTGAGTCCAGGACAGCCAAGAAACCCTGTATTGAAAAGCCAAAAGAAGAAGAGAAGGAGGAGAAAGAAGAGGAAGAGGTGGAAAAGGGAAGAGGAGGAGAAGGAAGAAGAGGAGAGGAAGAAGAAATGAACCTGCCTCAGGTTCTAGCCACCTTGGCTTTCCAGGTCTGATCTCTCTTTAGGTCCCCAGGACCTCAGACTGGAGCTTCTTATGGTATAACTGCAAACTGCCCCCAGTGCCATGCCAGGCAGTTGCAAAGTTGGCTCCATCCTGAGTGGTGTCCCTACTGTTTGTTTTCCACTGTCTACAAAAACTCTGTTTATTACACTTTTGTCCAGTTCTTCAGCTGGGTGGTGGGGAGGTTGACCCCATGTACTTCATCATGGGCAAAGGTGACGCCTACAACACACTGAGAAAGCTTATTGTCAGAGAGAGGAGCCTCTTGAAGGTTAGACAGAATTAGGAAATCCGTTGTTCACAGTGGAAAATATTCCTCTTTTGCAGACATAAAGCTGGGCATGGCCGTGCATACTACAATGCCAGTACTGGAGAGGTGGGGTGAAGGGGAAAGGAGAACCGAGTTCAAGGGCAGACTGGAGCTATGTAGAGAGAACCTGTCCTGGAGGGAAAAAAGCCTATTAAAGGGCTGAGTGCAGGGTTTGGGGGTTTCCTTGTCTAGCATGCACAAAACCCTGAGCTCTGTCCCAGCGCTTGTCTGTCATCCCAGCGCTTGAGAGATAGAGGCAGGAGCATCAGATGTTCAAGGTCATCCTTGGCTGTATGGGGGCTTGAAACCAACCTGACCTGCATAAGACTCTGTCTCACAACCAGCCAAGTAAACAAAAACTGTCCAGGCTTCTGTGAACAAGAGAGGGCGAGTGGGAGAGAGATGCCCTCAGCCTCTGTCTGGGGTTCTGACAGAAAGCTTTGAAGCTACTTCCTGGTGACATTTACTCTCTGTGTGGGAGGCTGTGCTGCTTGAGAACACTGTGGAAGATGAAAGGCCACCGGAGGAGGCAGGAGTTTGAAAAGACCTGACTAGACAGAAGGGGGACCAGAGGCTCAAACTGCCAGCCACAGACTTGTGAAGACACCAACCAAAAACAGGACTCAATGAAACCAGTGTGGTCTGAAATGACGCACTTGGCCATAACATTGAGATTCAGTACTAAGCGCTGTTGACATATTTCTGAGCTGACATCAGAGCAAGACTGATGCCCAGGGGGCATTGTCCCGAGTAGTCCTGTGTCTCTAACCACTCCAGCTCTGGCTGTGATGCCATCTTTCACTCTGTTGCTATCTAAAGTAAAGGACAGAAATCTGGGGCAATGGCTCAGACGGTGAAGTTCTTGCACTACCTGAGTAAGAGTCCCAAAATCTTTGTTTTGTTTTGTTTTGTTTTGTTTTAAAGCTAGTAGTAGGGTGGTGGGCCGGCCTTATAATCCCAGTGTTGGAGAGGCAGAGACAGGCAGATGACCCCTGAGTTCTACCAGCTGGCTACCTAACCTAATCAGAGCTCTAAGCTACCAGGAGATTCTGTCTCAAAAAACAAGGTTACTGAGGAGCAACACCCACGGCAACATGGTAGCGTGCAGATGTAGGTGCCCGTGCACGTGCACACACATGTACTTCCACTTCCACCTGCACACACGGGAACACACACATGCTCATGCTCACAAGTTAAGAAGACAGGTGTAAGGTACTCACATTCAAGCTCAGCACTCAGGAACCTGAAGCAGGAGCATTGTTTAAGGTTCAAGGCTGATCTACATGGAGAGTCTCAGGCCAGCCAGGAATCCATAGCAACCCCGCCCCCAAATAAAAGTGAGATGACTCAGCAGGTTGACCTTGACCTTGACACCAAGACCTGAGGTGAAACCCCAGGACTCACAAAGGTGGAAGAAAATGACAGAATCTGACCTGCAAGCACACACAGTGGTATATGCACAATCACACGTGTACACTCACACAGAATAAATCAATAAACACAAACCTTTTAAAAGACTAAAGGAAAGGGTTTGGGGTGTCTCTCAGTGGTACAGAAGGAGGACAGCCCTCTTCTTCCTGCAGCAGAGCAGCCGGGACATCCACATAAAATCCCAGGCCAGAGCTGCAGTGGGTCAGAGCACACACCCAGCACGCATCTCCCCAGGGTCACAGGGCAGCCATATCTGATCTCCTGCTGCCAGAAGCCACTGGTCCACCAGTGGGATGCACCCAGGAGGGTGGTCCCTGTGAAATTCTGTTCGATGATGCCGGAGCTAGCACCGAATGTATGCCAGCCCTGCTTGATGGTGCTTACATAGCATGAAATCAGAGTTGCTGAGCACTTTGTTTCCTAAAGCACCTATCTCTAAGTGACTTGGTGCGTGACTTCAATTGAATACACAGAAAGGGGAAAAGAACTCCCTCTATTATCAAAATGAAAGAACAGGTTTACCTTTCAAACTTGATGCCACAAGCAGAGGGCACCTGAGCAAGAAGTAAGTAAGTGCCTGCGGCACAGGCTCTGGTTCAGAAGTCAGAATCCCTCTCAGCTCCAGCTAGACAACACCCGACATGGCGGGCCAGCTTCTGACTGAAATCCAGGCCAGCGCAGCAGGTGTGAAGGGCAGCGGCACCCATATCCCCCAGAGGGGCAGGGGGCAACCTGACTTGTACCCCATCACCTCCATGGCACTCGTTTACGCATGCGGTAGTGGCTGGGGCTACGCGCGCCACAGCGAGCATGTGACGGTCCAACGGCAGCTTGTGAGCACCAACTCTCTCTTTCTACCATGCGGGTGCTGGAAATCAAACGTCTCAGGTTGCCTTTACTCGCTGGGCCTCCTCACCAACACTTGGTCTTGTTTCTGAGACGGAGCCTCATATAGTCTAGACTGGCCTCCTGCTAGTTTTGTAGCGAGGGATGACCCTGAACTACTGATCCTCCTTCCTGCATCTTTTGGGAGCTGGGATCTTAGGCTTTCAAAGTGCTGGGGATGGGGACTGAAGCCTAGAGCGTATTAGACAATCATATGACCAGTGGGGCCACATCCCCAGCCCTGGAAGACATGTGCATTCTCTGCTACTGTCTTCATTGCAGCTCTCCAGCACTGACACGGAGGCAGCAGCATACTCTCTGCTTCTGGAAGGTTCTAGCTGTGGCACCAGGACATGAGCCCCTAGAGGAGAAGGGCTGGCTTATCAAGTGGGACCTTAGACATTTCTCAGGAATAAGATGCATTTATTTCAAAGTCAACTATGCTGTTCAGAAATTGGGGCGGGGGTGCTGCCGGACATCCACTTCTACTGTTCTCAGCATGCCGCCGGCTCATAAACCACGTGTCAGTCTTGGGGTTCGCCCTGGGCACTTCAGTCTCCAAATTCTCCATCTTTGACCTGGACCACATAACAGAGCAGCATCTCAGATATGTGTGTCTCTGTTTCCCAGGCACCTGGCTCCTACAGGGTGAGTGAATCTGGGAGGTTATCCTCGGTCTTTATTGAAGAATAAGAGCCGCGCTCCTCCAACCCTGCCAGCTGTGTTCATAGCTGGATCCTGCCTGCTGTGTACACAGCTGGGTCCCTCCCTGCCTGCTGTATACACAGCTGGACCCACCCTGCCTGCTGGGTACACAGCTGGACCCACCCTGCCTGCTGTATACAGCTGTACCCACCCTGCCTGCTGGGTACACAGCTGGACCCACACTGCCTGCTGTGTACACAGCTGGAAGGCAGAGTCTGTTTTCGGCATTCTTCACTGATAGATTCATTGTTGTCATGCAGAATGAAATTTGGGGCTGACATAGCAGCCCACACCTGTAATCTAAGCACTTGGGAGGTCCAGGCTGGAGGTTCACCCAAAATTGGAGCCCAGCCGAGTTTATTTAGCTAGTTGCATACCAGCCTAGGTTTCAGAGTGGAAAACCTATTAAAAATAAAAAAAATAAAACTGACTAGAACTTGACAGATACTTACTAACTGCTCTTGCATTTCTCTGAGTGTAAACCTAATGGAGATTATACTTTGAATCTTTTACCATTAGCTACTCAGTGAGAGGTTCAGGAATTGTAAGCAAAAAAGAGTCTGGGCAAGAGTCCAGACTCCAGTACCACCTGGCAAGACTCAGCCACCTGTCCTTTGCTTCAGTGAAAAGACAAGCTGAACAATGGAAGGTCAGAAGTGGGGGATTCAATCCCTGTGTGGGAAGATCAAACAAATAAAGGGCTGCTGACCTCCAAGCTTGTCTTTGGAGACACTGACATGAGCTTTAGGTTTAACTTGAGGAAGAACTGGGGCAGGGAAAGAGGTCTGTAGGATTAAGTAGTCTGGTTAAGGCATGATTCCCACCCACCATTATCTCAGTTTTGCCCATCAAGGCAACCTAAGGGAGTTTTTATTGTTTGAAGGGACAATTGTTCTCAGGAAATGGTTGCCTCTGCTCCTGGTGAAGCCTCACCCTCATTGATAATTGCCCTGATTGCAGGGTTACCTGTCTGTGAGGCTCTGCTAGTCCTAGAATGGGTGACTGCTGGTTTGGGACAATGGCTCATGTCAGCCTTAAAGGGAGGTGGGCTAGGTTTGACATGCTTGTACAGAGTTAAGCAGGAGACACAGTACAGTGAAGACAGACTGCCAGCCTTCATCCTGTTCTAGTTAGCGTATGGGCCCAAGTGAGAAATCAGAGCATCTTGGCAGATGTAGCTGAGTTCCTGGTATGGGACTGTCCCCTGGACATACCACTTAAACAAACATGCCTGGTAATTACCCCGTTTAACTGATCATGTAATTGCTTGGACATGGTGAATCCACTCACCCAGGCTTCTGACAGGCCCTGGGTTCACTGCCTGGTCTTAGGTTGGAACCAGCTGTGGCACTGCCTGGTTTTGTGGAGCACCGTGCCAGCCCCTCTCTCCACGGCTCCCCACCGCCACCCCCCTGCAGAGGCCAAACACTTTCTTCATTTGCCTGTCGCCATGACCATCTCTGTTCTTCCTCTGTTTCAGACGCCTCGGCGTACTGTGCATGCTGGGCCTCTTTAGGATCTGACTGAGGGCCTCTTCCTCATAAAACTCTACCTGGCATCCTGAACAACCTGGATCATTTCTTCCTCTGGCTAAGCAGCTTCTGGGAAAGAGGCTTTGCTGACAGAAGTGCCCTGCTGGTGGGTCCTCCCCACCCCACAAGGGCCCCTCAAACAGAGCAAAGCGTTTTCAGGAGGTGAATTTGATCATCAGTATTTCAACAAGGACCTCACAGTGTGCAGTTTTGTTTCCCTTTCATTGTTTGCAGACATTCTAGGCCCAGCACAGACCATTGATAAACACCTGTTAAAATAATTGATTGATTGACAGCCAGCTGGGCCTGCCGGATGTTTCTGTCTGGCCACTATGTCTGGGATTTTTTGTTTTCAGTAAAAATTGTAATTATTCTCGATGCAACTATTCACCAGAGTCCCTTACTTTCTTCTAACTTTTCATTTTGAAATGCTTAGGCCTAGATGAAAGGCTGGAAGACTAGAACAGAGGTGGCTCCATTCTGTTCTCTACCTGACTCAACAATAAATGTTTCCCACCTGCATTTTTTTAAAATTTCTTTCTCTGTCTCTACTTAGTATTCACAATGCTCTCTACAAATATAAATACTTTTTTTTTTTTTGGCAAGGTCATTTGAAAGTGAGATGCAGACATTAAGACATCTCACTCTTGAATGCGCCAACACACAGTTCCTGAGAATGAGGACATTTTCTACATGACCACAGCAACATTGACCCAGCCAAGGAATTAATAATCATCTCAAAACATAACCCAATAGGCCCCCACTTAGTCTCCAGTTGGAAAAGTTTACTTTTGGATAATGATGACCTTCTGTTGAGTTCCAGTTCTGGTCCCTACAAACCCATTAGTGGGACACACCTCAGACTCACCATTTACACAGGCCAGTCACATTCTCTGATCCTGGGTTGGCAGAAGACTCACACCCATTCCTCACACCCAGCTAGGTTGTTTCCACAATGGTAGCCCAAAGCCTCCATGGAGCCCCATTTTCTCACCTTCCAGGGAGATGCTGCACTTTGGGAAAACCGAACCTAAAACACAGAGCAGGGTCCAGGCCTCCACAGAGCCTTAGGATTCATCCAGAACCTAGATCCTCTCAGAGATGTAGCCTGAGTTTCCAGAAGCAGTTGCTGCGCTGCGCAAACCAGGGGCATCCTGCCAGGGTGAGGGCCTTCTGTAGGAGGGAGAGTAGATCATCTCCTGATGTTGAAGGAGTGCCAGCCCGTTGCCAGGAGGCTCTGCCTCTGCTTCTGGGTGCACAAAGGGAAGAAAGCATGCAGGCTAAGCATCCTTGAATGTGGACACATGCCAGGTGTTACACTCTTGACACCGTGACTCCAGTTCATGACAGTCCAGACCTCAAGGGACCATGGAGGCAGACTTGCTCCAGTCCTGAGCAGAGCTGGGAGGGGTAGTCTTGGGAAGAAAGTAGACAGAAAGACTACCTATTGGTGCACAGTGAACATGGCCCTAAGGGAGCAAGAATGGGGGGTGAGGATATGTAGGTCGCCTCAGTGCACCTCAAAGTATGACATGTTGATCTAAAGGAAGGAGGCTCAGAAGCTAGGTCTGTACCCCTGTGGTCCCCCAGCCCTGCTTTTTCCAAGCAGCCAGCGAACACAAAGTGCCAGCTCTGTAAGCCAGACCCCCCACCAAAGCCTGTGCCCTCCCATGTGGGAGCTAGTGCACCCTCTGAAGCTCCACCTTGTATAGTTATAGAGCAGAAGACCCTTACTCCAGCAGGGGTCCTGCCACGTGTTCAGGAGGAAGGGACACAGCCCACAGAGGCCAAGACAAAGCCTAACACACCTCACTGGGCCTTCAGCCTGGCATGCGGGTCTCCTTCCCACATGACACATTTCTATGAACTGTCCATTTTTGTTGCATCTATGATAAATAGGACATTTTCAGGCTGGACACATAGCCCAGTGGGTAGAGTGCTTGGCTGACATGCCCAAAGCCCTGGGTTCCATTCCCAGTACTACACAAACTGGGCGTGGTAGTGTAACCCTGGCACTCGGGAGACAGAGGCATGAAGGTCAGAGGTCCAAGGGTCAGTCCCTACTAAAAAAGGAGTTTGAAGGCAGCCTGAGATACCTGAGGTCCTATCACAAAACGAAACAATGAAAACAATGAAATCAGGCCTGCCAGTCCTCAGTTTGAAGCTTCCCAGGACCCAGGAAGTTCTGATAAATCTGCTCTGCCCTGCTGTTGCTGACCGGCCCTCTGCTACCAGAATGCTGGGCTGTTGTGGATGGCTCCCATCGCAAGCCCATATGACCTGTGGCCTGGATGATTCAGTGAGAAAAGAGCAATTCAGAATTACAGGGACCGTGGCACTAACCCCCAGCTTCCAGCCCCTTCTTCCCCACAGCCCTGGACCTAGGGTGTCTCCAGGAGACAAAGCAGCTGTGCAGTGTGTATGGACAGCCCTCTCTTGGGGCTTACCTGACACCCTTAGTGGCCTAATAGCCCTCAAACACGAAGCAGTATGGCTTCCGTGCTCCCAGGAGAGCATAGTCCTGCTGGTGACAGTTGTCCCTGCCAGATCGTTCCAGTCACAGGGCTCTAAGGTCAGGGGTCAGTGATGGGATAAGTGCCATGTGAAGAGTTCTCGGAGCTCTTCCCAGAGTGCTGGGGTGAAAGGAGCAGGGTTTGGTATTCCGTAGTTTTGATGAATGGTGACTCGTGTGTGGAGAGTTCATACAGCCTCATTGCCCAGCTCACTGGCCTTTCTGGGCTCACCCACGCATTGGCTCCAGGTCTCCTAGGTCAGAAGGCCGAGCAGTGCAGATGAGCAGTACAGTGTGGCCAAGAGCCGGCTCACGACTTCTACCCTCTGCCCCCTCTCCCTGAGAGCTGATTTCCCGAGGTGGCTTGGCACCACACTGCACCAACAGCAACAAACTAGAACAAACCGTGCTGCAAGCAGGTGCAGCACACACCGAGTGTGTCACAGCTTCAGGGTGCTGGGGTTCTTCGTTCAGGGCACACGTCAGGACGTTTCTGGGCAGGCACGGGGTGTGGTCACCTGCACTCCCGGTGTCACCGAGAGCTACACACTTAAGTATCCTCTTTACAAAGCCCAGCCAAAGCAGCCCCTGGGAGTGTGGGAGGACCTGGGAAGGACATTTTAGTATCTTGGCAAAAACCTCTGTGTACACGTGGCTTGGATTCTGAAGGGGAAGAATTCTGCTTGTCCAGCGTCGGTCCTCAACATTCTGGTCCTAGAGCCTGGGAGGAGGGCTCAGTCAGTGACGTGTGAGGACTTGAGTGTGCCCCCAGTACCAGGTGAAAAGTTAGGCACACCTGAACTCCCAGCACTGGGGCAGCGAAGGCTAACGACACCTTTGTGCTTGTCATCCAGCCAACCCCACTCCGTGAGTTCCGGGTCCCAGTGAGAGACCTTGTCTCAGAGGGGAAAAAAAGGTGCCTGGAGCCTGAGAAGGACCTTGAGGTTGACCTCGGGTTACACGTCTGTACCAACAAAATGTTCTCTTTCTATTAGCACAATCCTGATTTTATCTACTTCCTCCACGGCGATATCTCAGGGAAAAAATTGGGAAGCCATTACAAAAAGGCTCTGATGAACAGTTTTCGTTTATTCAGGGAGCCTCATGGTTCACATCAGGGCTACTTCGGCTTCTCTCAGGTGGGTCTGGCCCCTTCTGTCTGAGAGGCTTCTATGCCAGCCTAGATGTATAAAATAGTATGTGACTCAAACATTTTCTAACAATAAATCATGAAGAAATTTACCTGAAAACTATTCTGTCATCTATAATTTTACCATTTATTAAAGACCAAAGAAAAAGTTCATACTAGTGAGATTAGTGTATTTTTACACTACAGACTGAATTTTGGCAGAATATTTGATACTTGAGGGCACTGAGCATCTTCAGTTTTTCAGAGTTGGTCAGTACTTTGATTTTATAATAGTCAATGCTAAGAACTCTGCTTCACATACATACAGAATGGGAGACGTGCATTTAGAGACATTTCAGAGATGGTTGGACATTCAGTCCTAACCCCAAGCCAAAATTCACTTAACAAATTTTTAAATGAACGTCTAGTCAGCATCTCAAACACCAATTTTTAAAATCAACTTTCTAATGCAGCCCAGAGATCAGTTTGACACATGCTGGGAAAGACGGTGGAAAAATATTAAAAGTCTTTGTTCCCTGTAATTAAATCATCATGTTTCTGCTGACTCAGAAAAATGCAAGTATAGAAAATGCACTTCAGCTCATAGCACACAAAAGCCTTGAGTCTGAGCCTGGGTGTTCCAGTATTGGGTTGGTGTTGCATGGCATGAAGTCATACACAGTCCAAGTACACGTGCTGTGTGTCCAGAACCAAGGCTGTTATGAAGACTCATGATGCAACACGGGCAAGCACCGCCAGAAACACCCCAGACTCATTACAGGCTTGATTCTGAAATTTGGGTCATTGTGCATTTTGAAAACTTCCATTGTAGCCAAATTTTTGGTGATTTCTACATTCATTCTCACCCGCCGACTCCCCCTCCCCCTTTTGAGGGTTTCTCTGTGTAGCCCTGCCTGTCCTAGAACTTGCTCTGTAGACCAGGCTGGCCTTGAGCTCACAGAGATCCTCCTGCCTCTGCCTCTGAGCGCTGTGGTTAAAGGCGTGCGCCAGTGCCTGGCTTCCACAGTCATTCTTGATCCACAGTTTTAAGTTCCCGAGGCTCTTCCAGCAGTGAGTGGCCAGTGAGCTGACGCAGCAGCGCTGGAGCTGTGTTTCTGTGTTTTGTGTGTTACTTAAGCTGTTTCCTCCCAACAGCTATACAGTCAGGGAGCAAAGCCCTTCGGGTTTCTGGCATGAAAAAAGTTAGATTGTATGTGACAGCTATGGCACACTGCCCTGCCAGGGACTAAGGGGCAAAGCAACCGTGCTCATTGCTTGACCCTAAAAACCATGAAAACCACTGGTGACAGGATGCATGTGCACGCGCCGTCCAGAGGCCCCCGTCTCACATCCTTAATGGGATAGGTTTCACGAGCATCCTCAACAGGATGGTTTCCATTTTTTGCGAGTTTGGAATGAAGCTAACTATCAAAATCCAGCAAGGGGAGCTACTTTTCAAAGCAAGTGCCTTGAAAACTACGGGAAAGTTGTAACAATCGTGCAGAGAATACGCACATTCCCCCGGATTCCCCGAGGCTGGAGCTACAGGCGGTTGTCAAGCTTAGCGTGGATGCTGGGACTCCATCTGGGTCCTCTGCAACAAGTGGTCGTAAGCAATGAGCCAGCGCTCCGGCCCTCTCCACCTTAGCTGTTGAGGCAGGCTTTCTCATGAACCCGGAGACTGGCTAGCCAGTAAGCCCCCGGAGTTCCCTGTTTCTCCTTTCCCAGTGCTGGGATCGAAGGCGTGTGCATTATGTCTGGCCTTTTGTGTGCATGCTCTGTATCCAAACTGAGGTCCTCATGCTGGTGCAGCCCCTGAGCCATCCCCAGAGCCCTTTCAGTGTGACCGCTGAGCGGTGGCACAAGCATCAGAAGGGAGCGTGCCTCTCCCCCATGTATTTACCAGTCTTGGCTAGCATGAACTCACAGGCTTAGATTGCTGCAATATTTGTTTTTGGGGGGAGTACCCTAGGTTTAGTGGCCGTGGCTGGTACTGCAAACCATCTCCTGCGTTGTTCTGACATGGCCATGCTAGCTCCTTTCCTCTTTTTAAAAACGCCTTTCTTGACTTTCTATCACAGCAAGTCGTCCCCGGCTCATCTGGTACCCTCCCCGTGGAGAGCCACTCATTTCTCCAAAGAAGCGCTGGTCAGAGCACAGCACAGGGGATGGAGCTCTGGGCACCATGTCGTTTCTTTTCTCTTGTTGTTGTTGTTGTTGTGATAAAATACTCTGATGAAGGCCACTCAAGGGAGGAAGGGCTTGTTTGCCTCACATGTCAGGTGAGACTCCATGATGGCGGGCACAGCCACAGCCACAGGAACTGGACAGAGTCGAGGAGCAGAGAGTCATGAATGCATTCTGGTTCTTACCTCCCTTTCCCCATTTTATACACACTCCAGGATCACCCACCTAGGGAGCGTCATGCCTGTAATTAAGATACGTCTCAGTGCGTCATTTAATGTAATCAAGATAACAGTATCCCCAGAGGCTGAACTCTGAGGTCATCCTAGAATCTGTTGACAATGCCAACCATCACAGGGGGTGGGAGGCACACTCATTGCTGCCGGCTGCAACTGACTGAAGCACACACACACACACACACACACACACACACACACACACACACACGCATACACACATTTGCATTGCTTGCATATTGAGCATAGGGGTGGATGTATGTGAAGTGAGTTCACACCCTCATCCTTAGCTTTGACTCTGGTCGGCAGGAGTGTCTTCTGCCCTTCTCTATTCCATGTTGTACCTCTCTTCTTAAACAATGACATTTCTCGTTCTTTTCTCAAACAATGAAATACCTAGTTGCCAAACAACGGCTTTCTGATTTGCTGGGTGACATTTGAATAGAACAGTTTGGTTTTGACGTCTATTTCACTAGAGGAAAAAGACAATGTAAGGAAGGTCAACATTCTTTGTGGTTCTTTTATTCTCTAGCCTGAGACATGAAGTCCAAGGACTTTTTAAAAGCATCACAAAAAGGCTGCACATGGTGGTGCATACCAGCAATCCTAGAATTTAAGAAGCCTGAGTCAGAAAGATCGGGAGTGCCTGGTCAGCCTCAGCTACATAGCAAAAAATAAATAACAACAAGCATTCATCCTTCGGTCTCTTCATTTCCATCACTGGCAACATAGCTGGGTTCAGATGTGTGGTTTGGGATTTCATTTTTCTTTTCCTTTCCATCTCCATTGCTTTATTTTTGCCTTTCACAGTTCTTTTCTGAGGGGAGATTTCATGTAGCCCAGGTTGGCCTCAAACTTGCTCTGTAGCAAAGGATATGCTTCCCTTGCTCTCACCTCCTGAGTGTTGGCATTGTGGGCATGCACCAGCAAATCTGGTTCATGCGGTGCTAGCATGGAGCTCAGGGCATGCATTCAAGGCAAGTGCTCTGCCAACTGGTCTATCCCTAGCCCTTATTTGTTATTTTGAATATGTAGAGCATTACCAAACTTAGAAATGATTTAGAGAAAAATTTCCTCTCATCTCATGTGTCCTTCTCCAGGACTCCTTGTGTCTCACTAATCTTTTTTTTTTCTTTTTTAATGGCACAGGGGTCTCACATGATAGCCCATGCTAGCTTGGCATTCACTATGTAGCCCAGGCTAGCCCCAATCCTCCTGCTTTAGCTCTCAAGTGCTGCAATTCACAGGCCTGAGACACTCTAGTCAGCTTTTGGCTCACCAATGTTAATGTTTTCTGATTCACCATTAGTGTGTGTGCTTTGCCCAAACAGATATATTTATGTTTTCTTATTTTCTTCATTCTAATATAAAAAAAGCAGCATATGATAATGCTCTCTGACACTTGCTGTTTTTGTATCCTAGCATGTCCCGGGAATCACTGTGTATCTGTTCACAGAAATCTGCCTTATTCTTCTTCACAGTCTTGCTGTTTTGTCAAGCTCTTGAGTTTTTGCCAGTTGGTAGAGGGATAAAGAGAATCTGTGTAGTTT
>CM053744.1:58510831-58586483 GCA_028658305.1 Pachyuromys duprasi
TGCTGTGCTTAAACCCAGAGCCGCGTCCCGCTTGCTGAATTTAAGGATGTGTGGTGGCGAGGATGCTGTGCTTAAACCCAGAGCCGCGTCCCGCTTGCTGAATTTAAGGGTGTGTGTCACCACCTCCCGGCTCAGAGATTAAAATTTAATATCAACTTTGTTTTGCTTTTGGAGTTTCCTCATTAGGGATTCCAATTCACGTATGTTACTCCTCTTTCCGGGCTCCCAACAACTTCTGTCTGAACCTTTTCACTCATTTATTTCCCCCTTTCCTTTCTCTTCTCCTCTCCATCCTTCCCTTTTTTTGCATGTGAATGTGTGTATAGTGTACACATGTGTATATGCATGTTAGTTTGTGTGTGTGCATACATGTATACATGGGTGTGGAGGCCAGAGATTGGCCTATGGGGTGTTCTTCGGTAGTTCTCCACCTTACATAGAGATGGGGTCTGTCCTTACACGCAGAGCGTGCTGATCCTGAGTTTGTGTAGCTAGCTTGCCCAGAGACCACCCGCCCCTGCCTCCCAGGCACTGTATCACAGGTAGGCCGCCAAGTCTCTGCCTTGCACGGGGACTCCTGGTGACCAATTCCTGATCCTCTGTGTCTGTCTGTCTCTGTCTGTCTGCCTGCCTACCTGCCTGCCTTCTCCTGGCTCAGCCTCCAGAGTGCTGTGATTACAGGTGAGCACACCCACCAGTCAATGGCCAGGGGGGGCCGGGGAGTTACGGACAAAGTGTTAGGATTCCTTTCCAGCCATGCTTCTGTTTGCAGCAGCAGTTTTCTTCTCTTTTGACTTCCCAGTTAGGAAGCCATTTGGCAGCCGGGCTTCAGGCGAGTGCTTTCTCTTCTGTCCTTTGCTCAGGTGCAGTACCAGGCCCCAGAGGAGGACAATGCAGCCAGTCCTAATGAGAGCTGACAGGCTAGGGTCAGATGGAAGGGGAGGAGGACCTCTCCTATCAGTGGACTTGGAGAGGGGCATGGGAGGAGATGAGGGAGGGAGGGTGGGATTGGGAGGGGATAGGGGAGGGGGCTACAGCTGGGATACAAAGCAACTAAACTGTAATTAATATGAAAAATTAAAATAAAAAAGAAGCCGGTGTGGGCTGGGAGGGCCTCCTCTTCTTATGTCTCAGGGTTAGACATGCTTCCTTCTCACCTCCTCCATTCCCTTCACCACCAGGCCTTGAAGGGCACCAGTTGTTCCCACTTACCTGACTTTCCCCAAGCCTCTGGGCCTTTTCAAGTCTGGAACCTCTTCTCCAGTGTTTTACACATCTCTTCCCTGGACAATGCTGGGATTCCTTATAGGGTGACAAGCGTGTCTTCCTTAAGACCTCAGCAGTGGTGAAGGGCGTCTGCCGGAGTGGGGTGTCCACTGGAACTGAGCGGCTCTTCCCCTTCACTTCTGAGAAGTCTGAGGTTCATGTGAAGCTCAGAGCCTGGCAGGCAAAGGCTAGCTGTCTGTGCCTTTGTTTTGTTCAGGATCGGGTAGACTACCACTCAGGCAGGCCTTGCCTCCTGCAGTCTGTGCGATCTCAGGAATATTTGCAGCCTCTCAAGTACTGACAATCTTTTTCAGACACAGGGATTCAGAGAGTCACAAGGGCACGGACAAGGTTACAGTCACCAGAGAGCTGCTGGGAGAGAGCTGGCTGCCTGCACTATTAAGTGCTCACCTCATCCCTTCAAGAAAGCAACCAGTGGAAAAGAAAAGAAAGACTTAGAAATATAAATTACCCCCGTCTCTCCCCCTTTTCATGTTTATTTAAAACCATTAGTTTTGCTCTTAAGAGCAGGCAGGGTCATCTTTACAAGCAAGTTCCTTGAAATCTACCTTCCCTGTCTCAGTATTGTTCAGACTTCAGGGTGCTGCATGCCTGTCACCCCAAGACTCAGGAGTCTGGTGCAGGACTGCTTGAGTTTGAGGCCAGCTTGGGCTAGATGGTGAGTTCGAGGCCAGTCTGGGCTGTAGAATGAGCGCTTGTATTTAAAAAAGAAATTCAAGAACCCACTATTGTCCAAATATTAAAAGAGACGGATGCCGCCAGGCCGGGGCGACTTCTGCAGACCGGACCCCTCCAGGTTTTCAGGTAACCGCGCGCACGCCTCCGCGGCCTCCACCTGCCACTCCCGGGCGCGCGCAGTGGGCGGAGCGCCGCTGCCATGGAGACGAGGCCCCGCCCCCAGAGACCGCCCCTCAGCGTCGATTGGTCGCCCTTTGCTCCCTGACCCCGCCGCCGGGCCGCCGCTTCCTGCCGGGCGCCGAGCGCCGAGCGCCGCCCGCCGCCGCGTCTTCCCGCGCCGCCGCCCCGAGCTCCGCCCGCCGCGCGCTCCGCCCGCCGCGCCGCCAGGCTGCCCGGCGGCCGCCCAGAGCGAGGATGCGGCGGCGCTCGCGGATGCTGCTGTGCTTCGCGCTGCTCTGGGTGCTGGGCATCGCCTACTACATGTACTCGGGGGGCGGCTCCGCGCTGGCCGCGGGCGGGGGCGGCGCCGGCAGGAAGGTGAGTGCCGCGAGGCCTGTGCGCCGACCCGGGCCTGCGGCGGGGAAGCTCCGGGCACGGAGGGTGCTCCCCGGCTTGGGGCAGCAGTCGCGGGGACCCTGGGCCGGATGCGCGAGTCAAGTTTCCTCCGGGCCCTCAGGCCGGCGGTGCTAGCCGCGGCCCTGCGCCGCTTGCCAGGGGCTCTGGGTCCGGCGACTTGCTTCCCGCACGCGGTGCGCGGGCACCCGGAGCCACGTCTTGCGCAAGGATCTTGGGGACTGTTGTCTCGCCGAAGACATTGCGCTCCACTTCGCGTGCCGGGATCCTAGAGCTCGCCATCCCGCCGGACTCCCTGCCCCCTGTCCCTCACACTCCGCCCAGCTCGCCCGGGATCCCCACTCCCTGCTCCTGGATCTCGGGGGTCGTTGTCACCGGGATCCAGTGCTCCCTGAGCCACACTCCGCCCGGCTGGAACGCCCGACCCTCGCGTCTTGCGCCGGGATCTTGGGGATCTTGGTCCGGCTAGAACCCCGCTGATCACGGGCGTGATTCCGCCCGACGCCCCTCGCACCACCCAGGCAGTGAGGACTGACCATGTCCTGCCAGACCTCCTTGCTATTTGCTGCGCTGCCCACCTCGGCCCCTTAAGGCGGCGGGAACTGTCTAGCCTATTGCGCTTGCATTTCTTAGTCCCAAGTCCCTCCTCTTCGGTGTATGTTTCTGATGAGTCTGGCGCGGAGGACCGAGTGGTGAGGCTGTGGGAACTACGGGTCTCTTAGAGCTTGGTTAGCACGTAGATGCGGACCGTGAGGTCCTAGTTGGTGGTTGGTGCAGTCTACTCTGGGCTGCTGCATCCTCCTTCGGAGGGGTTTGTGATGTTTTACTAGCTAATGAGCTTCAAAACATAGTTATCTTTTCCAAAGATCTGTAACCCTCCTCAGTTGGTGTTGAGTGACGGTGTGGAAGTAGACCACAGCGGTGGGAGTAGGGGATGATAAGGTCTTGAGTAGGAAGGACTGTCAGTGACTTTACTTCTAGTCAGACCCTGAATATCAAAGGTGCTTGGCTGACTCCCATTTCCTTCTGGCATCTTTGAGTTATTCCTAGCTGTAGTTATGGAGGGAGGGAGGTGGAAGCATCTTTTTAGTACTTGGAGGATTTCATGATTCGTTTATGTTTGGAGTAGTGAAAGTGGAAACAGTGTTTTCCTGTGCTTGGCCTGTGTGGAGTTAGTTGACACTGACTCTCAGCTCTGCTTTGTGAATGGTTGGTGTGTTGTGAACCCCTGCTAATTTTTAAATCTTGAGAACCATAGTGCCTCTGAGCAGGTATGGTTTGTACAAACTTGGCTTCTCCAGTAGACTTATCTGGCCTTGGGAATAGCCTGGCTGCTGACAATGCTTTTTCTCATCCACACAAAGAAAAGCAAACTGACAAAGCTTGGACCAGCACAGTGTAAAAAGAAGGTGCCTGTGGCCTCAGCCTCCCTGGGATGTCGCTCTGCCTCTGGGAGTGGCTGTTGGCAGCTGGTTGGCTGGTGTCCCCATTGATGTCCTCTGGATGCCTCTAAGGGGTAAGCTTTAGGTTTGAAGAAAGCCCAAGACCTCCCCTGCACAAAAAGTTGGGGGGGGGGGATAAACCGTTATATGCTGATTAAGGGCCTGGGAATTCAGTTGTCAGAGAGCCATAAAAAGTAATCCTGGCTCAGAGTATCATGGTTTAGTGATCTGCAGGGCAAGGAAGAGGTGTGCTAGCAGGTTTTGAAATTTCAGTAGTGCTCTCATTATAATGTAGCCAGGTGGATCCCGAGAGAAGCAGAGGATACCCCAAAGTCATGGAGTTCCGTCCTGAATCCCTTATTGGGTTTGAACACTAGAAGGCTCCCCACATTTAGTTCATTCTCATGGTAAGAGAAAATGTGTGATTTGTTTAGCTTGTGCAACACCAATGTGAAAATAAGAAGCGCGGGGTTATTGAAAGCCTGTCGTCCTTTTAGAGATAAGTAGACAGCTTTTATTCTTGTGTTTGGTGCTGCTCACAGAGAGGCTCTTGTTCCATCTTCAGTGAGTTTCTTCATGCTCTGGTGTGTTTTTTTTCCGTGGGGCCCCAGGCTTCAGGATTGTGCTTTGGGGATTGTCTGCGAGCATCCTGTTGGGATTTCTGCTGCTTTAGCAGCAGACCAGGCTGTGAGCTGTGTGCCCTGCCTGCTAAACAACTCCAGTCAGAACCGCTCTTCCCCAGTTAGCAGAGCCCAGAAAGTCAGCTCACCTCATACTAGATATTGCACTGAGGACGCGAAAACCAGCTGTCAGCATTTGCTGGAAAACCAGGGACTCGGTGCTCTGATTCTGCAGGGCTGGGACTCCGAGTTGAAGCAATTTACGCGTAGTGTTCAAAATTGCATCTCATTTGTATAGGTATCTCCTCCTGCCGTATTTACTCTTTCGTACCGGTACCCAAACTGATGATTTGCACTTCAGGAATGCCTTTCCTTTGAGCATCTTAAATGCTTTCAAATTTTAATCATGTTAAGTTTCCCTGGGGCCCTGGTAAACTGGCAGTGGATGGAGCTGCAAAGCAGAGGAGGGGGTTGCTGTTGAAAGGAAGCTGCCTCTGGCTGAAGTGGAGTGACAGGAAGGGTTCCCAGCCCGAGAACAGCAAGCAAGCTCACTGAGAGGCTGCAGGGCCCCTTCATGGAGGGATGCTTCAGGAGGTGCCCTCTTCCTGGGGGCTGCCTGTGCTGCACCCTAGCTCCGGCCTCGGGCACAGGTGTTTGGCATTGAGGATCTTGCAGGAGGCATTGGGGAGGGCCATCTGGTAGGGACGCGCACAGGACCGTGGTACTTGTAAAAGCAGAGAAGGGACTTGGGGCTCCGCTGTCCTGTGGAGAGCTTCCCCTGGCAGGTTGGCTCACCATTTCCCTTGACTCGGAGGGAACCACTACCACAGGTAGTTGGACAGGCATGGAAGGTGATGGCGTGGTGGCCCCCTGGTGTGGACTCCCATGTGTTTTTTTTTCCTTTTGCTTAGTGCCCCTTCCCCCCTCTGCTCAGTTCCACCTCGAGCTTTTCTCCTCAAGAAGTTGGGAGGTTAGCATCCTTACACCTAGCCTTTTCTTTTTCTTTCTTTCTTTCTTTTTTTTTAATGATTATAAGTGGTTAGTAATAGCTGAATGACTGATATGAAGGAAATGAAGGAAAGAAAGAGGCAGAGAAAAATCCCCTGACGCCCTAAAATGGAGTGAGCCAGAGGCCTGTCTCTGCCAGTTGTGCGCCTTGGTGTGGTCTTTGCATTTGTCCCAAGGAGTCGGACTTGCGGGGGTTTGCAGTGGAACCTTGGGTTTTGTTAACGAGCCATTTATGGGAAAAGCCTGGGGACACCCATACCAGCTCTGTACCCAGCTGAGGTGTCATAATGGGGTTCCCAGAAGCCACAGTGGGTGGCTGGAGGGTGAAGTCCATGGTGGGGGGAGGGTGGGTTGCCCTCCCCATTCCTCCCAGATCCCTGAGGAAGAGGAGCTGGGATTGTTGAAGGCAAGAGGCTGCCACACACAGTACTGTTTGTTATCTGTGTCAGCAGGTTACCAGTGATAAGTGTGCAATTTAAGGGAGGCCGTTTGCCTGGAGTGGGACACACCTGCCATCCTAGTACTTGACACGTGCAAGCAAGAGGGTCAGGAGTTCAAGGTCACCCTTTCTTATATACCATCTTCAGGTCTAGGCCAGCCTGGGCTATATGATCGAGGACTGTAGTAGAGGTGGGAGGATTGCCAGAGAAAGGCCAGATAAACGTCCTGAAGGAAGGGAAGTCTCTTGCTCCAGAATTCCGGCATGTCTGCCTAGTGGGGTACAACCACGGGAGAAGCCCGTGGGAAGAAAGGGAGTGATGGGAGTTAGGGGTGGGTGGGTAAGGGGACAGTTGTTTGCTGCCTTTCGTATCTAAGGAGGGACATGAGAAGTGGTTGGAAGAACGGTTGGGAAACAGGAATGCTTGTAGCTTCTCTGCTGCTGCTGTCGCCACAGGGTGTCAGCCCAAGGCTGCTGTGAAGCCCCTACCCAAAGTCTTGCTCAGAGCTGGCCGCTGGGGCACTGAGTGGAGGCTCAGGTGGAGGCCAGGAAGGCTGCCAGTGTTTCTGGGGAGGTCTTGGGCAACCTCCTGTAGGCCCAGCTGAATGTCCAGGGAGAGACTTGGGCCTCCGCCAAGCCTACTCCCCTGAGGCATGACATGTTGCTGAGGTTTGCTGGCCAGGCAGAGGGGAGTCATGTTTGTAGCCAGGCCAGACAGCATGGCAGCATTGTCTTAAGCACCTAGAGCCCCTCAGGCTTATCTCTTCCTGCCCATCACCCCCTATGTTTTTGAGATGTCAATTTCCCTGTTGGCCCCTCTCTCCACATTCAGCAGCTTGAACCCTGTCACCCAGTAGGCTTCCTGTGCCCACTACCCTGTCGTGCCAAAACAGGTGTGGCAGGTGGTGAGTTCTGGAGCGCTTATGTCTTGTCAGTGTAAGGCCTGGCCTTCACCTGAACAGAAGTGCCTTGTCTGCTCTTCCCACACAGTCTCTGCTCCTTCCTGGTGAGGTCTCTTGATGCAAGAACCTGGTACTGCTGCCCACAAAGGCTGCCCAGGAGCTTCCAGGACAGGCTGGGCCCGACAGGCAGCGTTCCTAGCTGGATGGTCTCTGTTACTCTGATGGACAGAGAAACTCACCACAGCCTCTCCCGACGTGGGCAGAACTTGAACTTGTTCTCTGTAGATAGGAGGACTCCCTGACCTTTGGCCCCCAACATTCTGTTTAGGACTAGGCTCAGAGGTTCTCTTGGGATTCTATTCCCTGCCTCCCCACAGACTATATTCACTCCCCAGAGACTATAGGCTCACTTGGGCATGGGGTGGAGAGGGTTGAGGAGCCAGACTTCAATACCAGTCAGCTCCCCTGCTGGGACCCTTTGCTGTTTTAGGTTCCTGTGCCTGGAGCGGGTCTGGATCTGCCCAGCCCTCTCCTGACATGGTTTGAACTGTAAAGCTGGCATATCTATACTTAGTCCTGTCCAGTAGTGTGGGCCTAGGAAGTGTGTGTCATGTACAGAACAGATTGAGTTTCTTAGCATGCTCACATACATACAGCTGTGATTCATCTGGGCTGGGTGTGTTCAAAAACAGGCCCTCTTACTTGAACTCTCATTTGTGGGGCTGTATTTTAGTTTTCTTAGGAGCCGTGTGTCATCTTGAGGCTGTCTTCTGACCAAGCTGCAGTGGAGGGTGTCTGTGTGGGCCCAAGCCAGATCTGGCCCCCATGGCCCTGCCAATCCTTGCAGGCCCCTTCCATTTGGTTCCTTCTGGAAGTGCCTGTGGAGTGAGCAGTCTCTTCCAGGCCACCTGCCTGCAAATGGGCGGGACCGGGCCATTGGATTGCAGTGTGACTTAGCAGGGGCAATGGTTGGAGGCTTCGTCTTCGTAGGGTCCACCTTGTCCACTGTGGGAGTTCACAGCAGTGCCAGCACCCCTCAGAGGCTACACCAGCTGCTGCCTCAGCACAGGCTAGAAGTGACCCTCGTGTTGAGAGTACTGTTAGCGGTTTTGTCTTTTCTTGCTGTTACCATCGTGGCTGGGCCTTCTCAGAAGGAAGCAGACCCTCTGTGAGGTCTGTGGTGACTACTTTTAGGGGGTGCTCACATGAGTGCTAAGTTTTAACATCGAATAGACTCCTGCTTAGCACCTACTGCATGCCTCATACGTCCCAAAAGCATGTGTGACACTATTGAAGAAACTGAACGCAGGGCAAGCTTGAGGCTCTCTCCGGGTCACAGAGCTTTCGGGCAGTCACTTGGGCCTCCTGAGGATGTGGGCCTGACTCCCCAGGCCTCCTGGTCCCCTTCCTTGACTGGCGGTAGTAACTGGGAGGCACCCTGTAGCCAGGAGAGCTCTGTTGGCAGGTGCAGGCTGCTTGCCTCATCTTGGACTTCTTCCTGTCCAGCACTGGATTTGCCCTCTTACCCTCAGGCTTTACCTCACTTGAAGCAGCTATTCTTGATACTGCACTGGCTAGGAGAGTGACCTCAGGGTCTGTTCTCTCGAGGCTCCCTGTGTGCCTGGCATAGGTGTGTCTGGGACCCTCCTAGCAGTCCAGCAGACTGTGATGTGCACTCCACTGTGTTGGGGGCAGACAGCGGTGCTGGGCAAAGCAGTGCACAGGGGCCAAGGACATGCAGGTCATGGTGAGAGCTGTGCAGCCCTGAACCTCTGGCTCCCTTTGCTCCTGAGGCCTCCAGGCTCTTCCATGCCCAGCCTCCCTGCTGGCCTCATCTCCTGTTCACTGAATAGAATGAGGCAGTGTTTCTAGGGTCATCGCCTTTTCTTTGCCACACAGTGGCTCTTCTGTCACAGGGATGCCTGTTCTTTCTGTTCCCGTTTACTCCGTTATCACATGCATCTGGTTAAAATGCCAAGGCACCTGCCACACCCCAGCCCTTACCCTCCTGTGGCCCTCAGTTCCCAAAGACACCTATAGTTCAGTGTGTGACAGGCTTGCAAGGCCGAGTTGTGGGACAGTCTCTGGATTCCCGAGCTAGTCTGTGAGGTGCAGCAGGGCGGGCAGGGTGGCAGTTCATGGTTTAGGTGCTATGAAAGGACACCGAGCGTTTACGGAGTTGTCCCACATGTCAGGGCTCGGCGTCATCCTTGGGTCTTGACCTCTGCAGTGGTCAGGGTTCTCCATTACTGCACCATCCCAGGAGCAGCTAGGGGTGCAGGTGGGTCCATCACACAGCTGCGGATTCCCCAGGAGAGAGCTGGCTGCCAGCCTCCCAGGGCGGGCAGGGGAGGGGTTGTTAATGGGGGCTTCTGGAACTTGCCGGCTGCAAGTCAGCCCAGGACAGGCAGCAGGGAGGCGTTCAGGCTCAGGAGTGCTGTGGACTTCTGACAGCTTCCTGGAAGGCCAGCCCAGGTGTGACCTTTGAGTCCTTGCTTTGGAAAATCGGCAGGCCTGGGATAAAAGGTCTTTCTCAGCTGAATCACATGCGTTGAGAGCTTGAGGAGCCTGGAGCAAATTAAAGACTTGGACCTGAAGCTGCCTATAAATTAAGCGTGCCCTAGGTCCGGAGCAGTCAGATACTCACTCGGGAATGTGTGTGGCTGCGTTGTCCAGCGTGGAGTACCCTGAGGCCTGGCTGCCCATCCTGAGTGTGGTGGGCTTTCCCTTTGACCCACTTGCTGAACCTTTGCTTCTGAGGCCACCTCCTCTGTCCCCCCTTTGGCCTTGGCACTTTGCCATCCCATCTTGCTTTGGTCACCACTAGTTTCTCTGCATCTGTGACCCCCTCCTTTTTTTTTTTTTTTTTTTTTTTTTTTTAATCAACTCAAGGCTCCCTTATTTGTAAAATACTCTGTAGTTTATGTGCCAGAGGAAGAAAAAAAAAACTGTCCATTTGAGTAACATGCTTTCTTATCAGTTAACGTTTTTATTTTCTACTCACTGAAAAAGCCCCCAGACTTAATTAGACATTGATTTTTCTATATATCACTCCTGCACACAGACACAAAGGAAAGTGTAAGTGTAATATTTTGGGTAAGGTGTTCCCGAAACTTTCTGAGTCCAGCCACTTTCTGTCTGCTTTTCTCAGTTGTCCACCATGTTACCAGGATTGTTGGTGACAGCATTTCCCAAAGGGAACTACAAAAGTGCTAAGGGCTGTCAGCTCTGGGCCCTCAAGGCAGCTTGGTAGTTGTATAGCTAGCCACCTCCGATTCCACACTTCTCCCCTGAATTCTGCTGAATTCTCCATTTCACTGTCCCTGTCTCATCCTGATGGGATTTCTGAGGATTATTTGTTTTGGATTTTCTTTTAAGCTTTTGACGTGTGTCCAGGGATTGAGACACTGAGCCTACGGTGAGGCTTTGAGCCCCATCCCAACTTACAGAGACTTGGGTGGGTTTTGGAAGACATATTCTTAATTTCTCATGTTCAGCAGTGGGCAAGGATTATCTCAGAGTGGACCAGGGCCCTGCTCTTCATCACTCATGAGAGCCCAGTTGCCCTCTGGGTCTCTCTGACAGAGGAGGCTGGCCTCTGTCTACTCTAGCCTCAGAATCCTGATAGACAGGTACTTGTTATTTCAGAGAGCAGCTGTGAGTGTGCACCCATTGAGAAAACATTCTGGAGTATTACCCATGTAAGAGGTCAGCCTGGGTGCCAGCTTGCAGAGGGGCGATCGTGTCTTACATTGAGATGCCAGTTACCAAGCACCTAGTGCATTTTGAGGCATCCCGTTTGTGGTTCAGAAACAGTGAGGTTTTCAGCGTTGCTTTGAAGTCCTGGAAGATCCCGACAGGAAAGCATTCACCATTTGTCTCCCAGTTTTTCCTGTGAGAATGACCTGACGCCTTTGGTACCCCTCTAGGAGCACGCAGTGGTGGAGTGTGAGTCACGGCAGGCACAAGTCGCTGTCACCTAAGCTGCCATCAGCAGCTCACAGCCCCTTACCCAGCAGGGCTGGTGTGGCCATTCAGTGGGGTTTGGTTGCCCTGTACATCTGCGCTAACCCTCGCCTTGCGGTGGCAGGCGGCTGGCATGGGAGACCACTCATAAATGTATATTACTCCTTTTTGCTCCTCCGACAGGATGTTACTGCAGAAATCCCGCGTATTAGGTTGTATTTGTAACTGGCAATTTTGGCAAGGGCGTGATTCTGCATGTTTTTTGTAAGGTGTGATTCCTGGTAACTTCAGTTTATATCAGCCTTGTGTCTGCAATTTTGAAAGGCTCCAAGCGCTTGCCATTTGTCTTGCTTCTCTGTAGGCCTAGAGCAGTACTGGGCTGGGAAGTTTTTCCTTTGTACACACATTTAATTTCTAGAAAACCCCAAGGTTACCAGTCTGTCCCCAGGTCATGCATGTATCGAAGTCAGGGTGTTTTAAGGTCCCAGCAGCAGCCTGAAATAAGCCTTGTGGGAAATCTAGCTCTGTCTGGCCTGTTTTCAATCTGTCTGTCTGATAGATGGGCACAAATAGTAGCTCTCCCTGTGTTGGGCTCCGCCACAGTTTCAGGCCAGGAGGCTGCTTATTACAGTGCCATTGTCTGCTTATCCTCCGCCAAAACTGCTGATGTGGGTGAACAGAAAGCTCAGAGGAGGAGTGTCTGGGACTTTGGGTGGTCTGAGGACCAGGCCCAGCCTTGCCATTGGGCTTACAGAGGCAGGTAAGGGCTGGGGTGGCATATTCCTAGACAGAGAGAAACCAGGAACACTCAGCAGTGGGCATCAGGGAGCAGTGTGGGCTGCACTCCTGCCTGGGATGGTAGGAATTAGTTCGTGCTGTTGTTTTAGGTGAGAATGGGCCACCTCCCCTACCCAGTAGTGTTTTATTTTAGAGTTTTCCTCCCTAACGACATGGGCAGCACTAATGTTTGCCTATTCTGGCCTCCACGCTGTCTGGATCCATGAGCAGGTCCAGTGTGAGGCCTGAGTGCAGCCCAGTGGGCTCTCTGCCAGCTGGTCGCCAAGTCATGGAGATTGTGATGCTGGAGGGTTGCACATAAACTCTGAAGACCTTGCTGGGGATGGAAAAAACCTGGACAGTGGATTCCGGCCAAGAGGACATAGCTGGGCCTGGGCCTAAGCCAGGCTGCCTGTGTATGAGTTCTGGCCTCCTGGTGGCCCTGTGACCTCAGGCTAGCCTCTTATCCCCTCTGTGTGGCTTCCTCATTTGTCTGTGTCAGCACTTCCCAGTGCGCAGTGCGTTAGTATGTATAGGGTGTTGGATTGGTCCTGCAGTGCACGCAGCAAACATTCAGCATTGTGATGGCTGTTGTGTTAAGTGCTGTGTTACGTGTGGGAGGCAGATAGGGGACAGTGGGGATGTCATCCCACACGGTGGGGGTGGGTTGCTTGGGAAGAGATGACAGGACCCTGCCCCCTTGCTCCTTCTTCACCCAGAGCAGAGGGCACAGCCCTCAGCCCTCACACCTGTGCTGGGCTTCTCAGATGCTCTTTCCCAACTCCATCCTTTCATCCCTTGTAACTTGTCTTGAAAACTCATATCAGGATGTACATTTTAACTGTTGGCTATATAATTAATTTTTAAAACTAATTGTTAATTGGTTATTTCAACATCTTGAGTTGTTGTTATCTGAGGGTTCCATGCTACCTGAAACTTCAACCACAGGTTCTAATGGGTGAACATTCTTTTCATTTCGTTAGTTCACCTTCTGCTTGCCTTTGAACCTGTGAGCCACACACACAAGACAGATTAATAATTGTGACAAAACAGCACAGCTGCTGTCAGTTGGCTCAGAGTTCACACATTTACTCCTGGATTACAGATTAACAAACTCCACTTTGTAATGATTCCATCAAAGAATCATCTAAAGTCGATGCTAGTGAGGCTGCGGTGCAGGAGGAAGGCCATTCATCACTCAGCCCCACGTTACCCCGAATGACTCTGGGTTCCTTTTTGCCTGGCTTGTGCTGAAAGCGGGGTGTGGTGGGCTGTCTGAGGGATGGAGGTGAGGCCCATGGGTGCAGTGTGCTCATGCTCAGTTGTGTGGAGCAGCCACTTCCCTCTGCTGGAGAGGGGCTTTCTGGAGCAGACGCTGGTGAGTTGTCATATGAGAAGTAGTGGCTTTCTCTGTCTTCCTGGACTGTCTCCCTCCTCTGGGCCACCTTGGCTGTGTGGGGTCTAGGAAGGACCCTGTTGTTACTGAGAAGCTGTGGTCCTGTGAGGCTGTTGTCATTGGGCTTGCTTACAAAGCATAGGTGACCCCGCCCCAAATCAGCAGCACCAAAAAACGTCTCAGCATCACCTGCCAAGACACCTCCCAATCATGTGTGGGCTCTGTCTTAAGATGTTTCCACAGGTCAGAGTGCAGTGACAGTCCCAGGGCCGTGCAGATCAGAAGCCTTGCACGTTGATCGTGGCTCTGGTGATCAAACGGAGTGGCTGCTGAACAGGGTCTGGTTGCTCTGCCTTTCTGGCCCCACAGGTGACAGGCTGCTGTACTTTTCCACCTTGGGTCCTCCAGTGGTCCATGCCTGCCCCTTTGGTGGTATGCCCCTGAGATTCTCTGCACCATGACTGTCTCCAGGTAGTGACCCCCATCCCCACCTCTAGGTGTCAACCCCACCTACCCTGGCCAGGTCCTTAATGCATGAACCACCCCTGAGAGCCCAGGTAGAACAGTCATTCCAGCAGAACAGCCATCCTACCTGAGCATCTGACCTGTTGACCTTTCCTCACAGAAGCAGTTTGGGATGCTGACCCTTACCTGGCCTCCCAGCTAGTGGTTTGTAACTCTGCCCCAGCTGCCTGTGGTCTTCCATATTGACTGTGGAAGTTAACATGTTAACATGATGGTCTGTTGCTGCTGCCCTGTCTAAGGAAGTTCACACAACACCCATGTGTCCCTCCAGGTGGCTCTTTTTGTCCCGTCCTAGTGTTGAGCTGCAGGAGAATCTGGCTCAGACACCTTCCCTATGTTCTGTTTGACAACAGGAAGGGAGCCTGGCAGCTGCTGTCAAGAGGGAGGCTTTGCAAAAAAGAAGAGCTGACAGTCTGGAAACTTGGTCACCCTGGCTGACAGGCAGAAGGCCATAGCTTAGGTGGGAAGGGGCCTAGTAAAAGGCCGGTCAGCAGCTGGGTCAGTGGAGCAGGGCCGTGGGCTAGGAGCAGGTAGCCTGAAGCCTCTAGTGCTTCCGGTATGTTGACAGCTTTCAAGATTGAGGACCCAGCTCCAGGTGTTGGCCCACCTTCAGAGGGCTGCCCCATGCTGCAGTGGCTGGAGGTGCTCAGGACTGAGCCTTCTTGGATGTGAATGGCCGTGTGTGCTCAACATCAGTGACACCATCATTGCTTGGGATCAGCTGCAGCTCTGTGGCCCAAAGTGATAGCTGTCCTGTGGCCTGTTGGCCTTTGAACGGGGTGGGTGATGGCCAGCCCTACTGTCCCATTTGCCAGACTGCAGGAGAAGGCCTGCCAGCTCCCCGGTGCTGGGCTGTTGTTCAGGCCTGTGCTTTAAACTTTGAACCAATACCTCAAAAAAAACTAATTTTTAATTCTTTGGTCTCTCAGCTTCCTTCCACATGAGCTTAGGCTTCAGCTTTTATTGCTTACTCTGTCAGGTAGGGGCCTATTGAATCTTGTTAGTTTCAGGGACTTCCTGAAACTATCTTGAGTTGTTTATCTTCCTGTTTGAGGAACTTCCTGCAGGCTGTAATGTTTGAGTCTCTGAGGAAGTGGCTGTATAGGACACCTAGATACAGAGGAAAGTCCTCTGTAAAGCTGGTGGTGGTCTCTTCCAGCACGGAAATGAGTTTCACCTGTGAAGGACGCTGGCACCTTGCCAACATCTACCCTCCTCCTGCATTGATACCATGCCTTTCAGCTAGTACCGCTCTCCCAGAGGTCAGGGGTCTGGCCTGCCGGGCACACCTTTTGTCCGTATCCGGTGATGCTCAGTACCAACGACTGAGTTACCGGAGTGGAGGTTGGGGTGAAGGATCTGTCTTTGCCTCCACTTGGATCCCAAGACCAGCAAGAGCGTCTTGACTCCTTCGCTGCCCTTTCCTGTCCTCTCTCGACCCCACCCCATGCCTTGGTTTCCCTGTACAGCTTGCCCTTCCCTTGGCTCTTTAACTGTTAGCCCCCATGGTGGTCTTGCGGTTCTCAGTCCGTGCTTGCTTAGAAATACCTGGGCAGGGTTTTAAATTCCAGAGCCCAGGAACACCTGAGTAACTGGCAAGCAGATGTATCTGTGCCCTTGTGTGTGTGCTTCTGTACACACTGCCCTGGTGTGGATTCAGTGTTGTCATGTGTGAAGCAGCTGGGAGGTGTTTCTCAGGCCTTTCCTTGGGTGGGGGGGAGCTGCGTTTGTGTGTGCGCTGATCAGAGTGCTGTATGACGCTGCTGTGCTGTTGGATCGGGTCTGGTCTTCTGGTGTGGAAGCCTTAGTTACTGGCTTCTCATTGCTGGAGTCCTGATGAACGTGCTTCCTTCCCTCCAGAACTGACCCTCCTCTGCGGAGTCCCCGCTGGTCCTGTTGTTCTCAGCCCCAACCCACCTGCTGTGACAGGAAGCTAGGGCTAAACCAAGCTTTGTCACAGCCTCCTGGAAGGTGACAGGAGAGGGAGGTGATGACTTGGTTCCTCTTTGGCTCCTGTTGGCCGTGCATTAGCCAGGCTTCAGATTTAGTTTTCCCGATACTAACAGACTTTGGTTGACATGCCAACCCCAGGAAAGGGGCACTTGGCTCTGTGGCTCTCTGTCTCAGGGACCCCGACCTTGAGTGTCACAGCCTCAGGGGAACAGAGGCTCAGTGTGGCCTCCCTGGGTCTCCTTACACACAGGTAGACACAGGTGGAAGCCACTCCCGCAGTGTGGCCTCCCTGGCCGCCAGTGTAACCCAGGCGACCATTTATGTGGAAACCTCTGTGCTGGAGATGTTAGTTCTGGTTCTGGCTGGTTCATGTGGCCTGCTTTCCAACACTGGCGCACATTAGGTGGATTGTGCTTAACTTAGACTGTGGTTCATGCTCACAGGAGCTGCGCCCCCCCTTGACGTGACTACTGGTGTGTCACAGAGGCATCCTCCTCTGTAGCCGTAGTGAGGCTGGCGGGGTTCCTGGACAGGGTCACTATACATGGCTGCCACCATCCGTTCTCTCCTGGCTTCACTTTCAAAGAGTGATGACTTCACCTGTTCCTCCGGAGCCCATGTCCGTTTGGTTAGCGTTGGATGATCCCTGGATGTGTTTACAGGTGTTTCTAGAGACTCCAGGCACCATCTTAGGGAAAACTTCCAGAATAAACAGCAATAATGTGAACACAGGGGTGGGCCATCTAGGTTGCCTGTGTGTGCAAGTGCTGGCTCCAGGCTTTGCTGGACAAAAGCTGTGTGGCATGGAAAGGGTTAATTTAGCAGAGCCCGTCACCAGGGGGAGCTGAGGCATGAACTGAAGCTTAACCACACAAGAACTGCTGCTTACTGGCTTGCTCCCCATAGCTTACTTAGCTCCCTTTCTTACTGTGCCCAGAGACGGTGCCACCCACAGAGGCCTGGGCTCCCCCGCCATCCATCAGTCAAAAAGATGCCCCAGAGACTCGCCCACAGGCCAGTCTCATGGAAGCAGTTCCTCAGCTGAGGGTCCCTCTTTCTGGGTGACTCTAGTTTGTGTGAGGTTGGCAGAAACTAACCAGCACAGTGTGCAAGCCTGTGCTCACGCACAGCCTGATTTCAGTTCCCAGAAGCCACATTGGAAGGAGAAGTCAACTCCTGAAAGTAGTTCTCTGAGGTCTATATGTGCACACAGCACTCACGCATCACATACATACAGTAATACAATTAAAACTGTATGTGCAAGTTAAGAACAAACCAGGAGTGTAGGACCGTGCAAGGCAGGCACAGTGTGAGCAGGGTGCAGAACTGGTGAAAGCCCCAAGCTCCTGAGGCCCCTGTGCTGGTCCTGCTGCTCCTCGTGTGTCCAGTAACTGCTCAGCACTGTCCAGCACGCAGATGCTGCCCCGAGGGCAGTCAGCAGTCTGAGGGCCTCCACTGGCTATGGCCTGTCGCCAACAGGGCCAGAAGCCCCTTCAGTTAAGCGTATGTGGGTAGCCAAACGAGAACGTCAGCATGCTGGCTGCACAATTCAAGTTTTCTTGGAAAATGTGGCATCTCCACGTGAAGACATCTTTTCGAGACACAGTTTCTCTGTGTAGCCCTGGTTGTCCTGGACTTGCTCTGTAGACCAGGCTGGCCTCACAGAGATCCGCCTGCCTCTGCCTCCCGAGTGCTGGGCTGAAAGGTGTGTGCCAGCACTGCCAGGCTTGAAGAGATGTTTTTGTGGCCTTTCAGTTTGATAAAGATTCTGTGGGTGCTGAGATCAAGGCCGTGCAGCACAGTGCCTGAGTGAAGGTGTGCTCCTGTGGCCTGTCACTGGAGGAGGGGCCTGCATCTGCCACTCTAGCTCTGCCTTAGGCCAGGGCGATGCTTACCGCTGCTTGGCTCTAGTAGGCCAGGAAGCTTTGGTGAGCAGCACAGACCACTCTGTGCCTCCTAACTGTACGCCTTTGGCTCATTAATTACTGACTTGGGGCAGCAGTGTCTTGTTGCTTGTATTTAAACTCACTGCTTGCCCAGGGTGCCTGGGCTGCCAGGGGCCAGGGCCTCTCCTCACAGATGGAAAATAGGTTCCGGATCCTGATCCACCAGTGCTGTGTGTGCTCAAGGCTCCTCACAAGGGTCACCATGTGACACCATGCAGGTAAAATTGGGCACAGATTAGAGATACCTGGGACCCGAGGCCTCCCGGCTGCCTCTGCTGCCCCAGGCTGGCTTCTCCACTCAGGTGTGTGTCCAGCACATTGCCCTCAGCGTCTCCAGATGTGTGGTTGTGCATTGGCAGGTGGAGAGGTAGCTGCTGGTGAGGGCTACTCCTGAGTGTAACCAGAAGCCACAGGGGTACAGCTGGCCTTTCTGTACTTGGGCATAATAAAAAAATGTGACCCTGAACATGGCTAAGTGCTGGCCATAAGCATGAGGTGTCAGATGGAGACCAAAATGCCTTTAAGCACAGAAGGCAGAGGCAGATGAGTCTCTTGAATACCAGGCCAGCATGACCCTGTCTCAACTCTGCCCTCTGCCCCCAGCCAAAAACCCCACAGGAAAATCTCTCACTGCACTGAGCCCTGGGAGGCTTCTTGCTGACCTAGGCATCTGTGGAAAGAGCTGCCGGCAGGGAAGGGGTCTCTGTGGTATCACCTAGGGCTCAGGTGTTAGGAGGGAAGGATGCAGACCCTGCCTGCACATCACCTTACTGTGATGTCTGTCTGCATCCCTGTGCCTTTCTTGGGGATTGGCTAGCCTCAGAGGGTGGTGACCCTGGGGCTCCGTGTTGGTGAACGGTCTGCAGCTTCGGGGATGCCACTTTCCGCTTCCTCTGTCCCAGTGCCCCTTTTCACACCTAGTCCCGTGGACTTGGGACAACAGCCTAATGTCAGAATGGATGTGACCTTGGACCTGGCTGCTCTTCGCCACTAGCTGGGAGCCCAGCTACCATGCCTAGGCAGTCTACCATTCTAATGGGGAGGGAAGCCTTGTGGAGGGCTAGGTGGGTTGGGACGTGAGGCAGACAAAAGGCTTGGTACCAGTTCGTGCAGGCTCCCGGGTCGAACTCCAGCCCCACCCAGCAGGAACTGAGATACAGACCTTTGTTCAAGCTGGTCTCCGTGATGAACTGTGTTCCTGTGGGCTAGCTGAGGCCCAGATGCAGAGTGGGACCTTGTAGAGCTGGGTGTGGTGAGGCTCGTGGGCTTCTCACCAGCTGGGCTGCTGCCTGCATGCTTGGGTTTAAGGAGGGACCCCAGTTAGCTGCACGAGCCTTTTCCCTCTTGCACCTGCCTCAGTAGGTGAGAGAGAATTTGCTCTTTTGAGAAGGTTTTAATTACTGAGCTGAAATAGTAACAGGTGCTTATCTGTGGTGATTAGGACTAGCACAGCCTGCTCATGCAGCTTAGTCATCTGCCTAAGTGACCAGGCACAAGCAGGGGACCCTGGGCCAGGGCAGCTAGAGGAGGCCGTTCCTGCTCCTTTCCCTCCTCCTGCTCCCTTCCCTCCTCTCCCTCTTCCTTCTTTCTTTTTCTTTCATTATCATCTCTCCCTTCCCTGCCCTACTTTCTCCTTTCCACCCCTCTTCCCTTTCAACTGCTTCCTTCTGTTCTTCCCTTTCTCCTGCTTCCTTCTGTTCTTTTCCTGACCCCTCCTTTCTCCTCCTCCCCTCCCCGCCCTCCTCCTCTTCCCTACCCCACCTACCTCGCCTTTCTTTCCTTTGTTCTATTCTGGGCCTCTCTCTTCTACTTCCTCCTTTCTTCCACTCCTCTCTTCCCCCTGCTTCTTCCCTTCTGTCTGTTCACCAGGACCTCTTTCCCCTTCACTGATGACAAATCTCTGCTCAGAGGTCAGTGCAGTGAGTCACTGAGTGATCCTGGCAGCTGAACCTTGGAGCCACATTTCCCTCTGGGTTCCATCCACACGGATCCTCCTGCGTAGCCTCCCTGCCTCAGACAGTGATGAGTGCACCCACAGTGAGTGGCTCCTTCTTGCATCTGCTGCTTGTTGGGACACAAACAAATGGCTCCTCTCACTATAGCATTTGCTGTGACAATTTCAAAACCACACTGAGCGCTGTCTGGAGTTCATAGAGAAGGCAGTGAGTCGTAGAAAGGGAAAGTTCTTGCTGGTCATTGCATGGTTCTAGCCCAGGGTCATAGATGGCTTCAGTAACAATATGCGCCAAATGGTCATTATTATTTGCTGTGCTGGAAATTGAATGGCCATTGTGCATATGAAGCAAGAGCTATGCCGTGAGCCACACAAAATAAAGAAGCTAAAATAAATATACAGTAAATAAACTAAGATGTAACTTTAAAGAGATACATGGATCATAGGCCTTTTGTTAGGCTCCTTTTTTGCTAACGGGGAATACAGTGTCTTGTCATGGGACATGTTTCCTTTCAATATTAAGACAGAGAATTAAGGTAACATATACCAAATGTACATTGTATTAGTAACACAAAACTGGTTAGTGACACAGGGCAAAGTATATTATAAATCTTTAGCTTGCCTTCTACACAATAATTAATGTAGCTAATTAGGTGTCTGGGGTTCAGAGATGCAGATGAGCTAGTAAATACAAGAATGCTGTGTAAAAGGGGTGTGTATGGGCTTAGAGGGATCTGTGTGATGAGGCGACCCTAGGTGGCCAGTTGACTAACTTTGAATATTAACACCAGATATAAATAACAACCTGATATTGTGTTCTCTAAATATTTGTAGTAGAGACGTTGGTATGATTTAATTCTAGAAACTTGAAGTACTTTATACTCTGTGTAGCCCAGCCATAAACTCTCTGGGACCTTTTGTGAGTGAGCTCTGTGGGTCCTCTGGGAGTGTAGAGGGACCACCGTGGCCGGCTATCTTTCTCCTTTCTTGTAATTCTGTCCTTACAAGTTTGGCATCCGTTAGGAGGGCCGCTCTCTCTCGGGTCTCCTCCACACAGGCTGTATAGTCTGGAAGTTGGGTGTCTTCATACCGGGGATGTGTTTATTAGTCAGCTACTTCATGTGCGTGGCTGACCAAGGCGTGAGGTGAGCCACAGGGACTATCGCTCCAAGCCTAGTCCGTGAGGCAGATGAGAGTTTCCAGGTGCTGGGGACTGCACCTGTCACCGGAAGCTGCTCTGTCTTGTTAGATGTGTAGACTGACGTTGGAGCTCCCCGGCAGCTCGCTCAGCCATGGGCTTCCAGCTTTTATTTTATCTGACTTTTACAGTCTTGGTCTTTGGCTACTCCTAGCCTTCTACATTGTAGCCAGGTGTGGTGTGCAGAGCTGGGTGGACACTCTGCTCTTCTAATCTCAGGAGGTATCCACACGTCACTGTGCTTCCTGGAGGCCTGGTGCCCGCAGGAAGTGCACGGTCCTTCCCTCAGCGCTCCTGAGGAGCTGCCCTCCTTGGGCCTGCTGTTTCGGGGACTGCACAGTGACTAGTTAGCACATGTGCATTCCCTTCCGCAGAGGCCCAGGCTCCTCTGGGCAAGAACCCCTGCTTCTTTGTGCATGAATTTCCAGATCCTTGAAGTTTGGATTGTAAAACTGGGTTGTTGAGCAGATGATCAAAAAGTGAAGAGTCTGGTCCTGGCACAGTTTTAATTTGTTAGAATTCTAGGCAACTTGCCAAAACGCCATGTTGTCTAGATTTTTGAGTGTATTTAAGTGTTTCTTGAATGGGTCCAAAGGACGTGGTGGGTGGAACTTATGCAGGTCTATAGCAGCTGTGAGCCTGATACTCCACGCTGGCATGTAGATATCCTTAGGAAGTGCAGGGGCATGGGTGTGCATGTGTGCATGTGTGTGTGTACTCGCATTTTGTACCTGTTTGCCATCCTCGCAATGCTCACTGTAAAGTCTTGCTTGTCCCCTACTGTTTCCGTTTGGGAGACTTGAGGTCCCTGGCCTGTGTCCAGCTCCCTCTGGATGCCATGATTCTGACCCTCTCAGTTGCCTGTCTCCACAGAGGGCTCCTCGCCGTGGATACACCTGGTCCAGGGCACATCGCTGTGGGCGAGATACCGACCCTGAAGTATCTTGATAGGAAAGGCTCCTCACAGTAGTGCGGACAGAGTGGACAGTAGTGCGGGGCCCTCGAAGCTGAGCTCTGGGTCAGAAGGCAGTATCCAGGGCCTCATTCCCGGAGCAGGCTTCGTAGCATGTGACAGAGTTTCATGCAGCTTTGGTGCCTGTGCTTATTCATGTTCTTCTGTTCCTGTGGGGAGACCTGAAGGAGGCCTCCATTCTCAGCAGTTTGGTGCGGCTGAGCCTGGGACAGTGGATTCATGTGTGGTGGGAGTTGTCTTTGGTGAGATTTAAGGGCTGCTTTTCTTACCTTCTTTGTTGTCCCTTTGTGAAGAAGTGCAGAGGGCTGCAATGAAGGCACTGCCTCCCGCCCCAGCCACCCAGTATCGCCCCTGCTGGCGCCCGGCCCGCACCGTCCCTCCAGTGTTGTGTGTAGGGCTAAGGACAAGTCATGAGTCACAGCAGCTTGCACGACTCCAGACTTTAGTGTTTTTTTTCCCTCCTGAAAATCAAGCTGCCTCGTCCTTTAAAGCAGAAGCAGATGAAGCTCTGCGGTGGCAGCTCAGACTCGCTCGCTGTGGCATCATCAGTGCCCACTCTTGCCTCCCGCTGGTACCTGCCATGTTGGCTGCGTATGTGCAAGCCTGGTAGCCCTGGTCCTCTGGGGTGTGGGCACAGGACAAGCAACAGGGAGCTCCTGCCAGAGGTACCCATGGCCTCAAGAGACCCAGTGATGTGGGCCTGAAGTTAAGAGTCAGGAGTGGTCGTTCATTTTCATTTTCAGGTTTTGGGTGGTTCTGGGAGGGTGTAGCTGATGTGGCTCGGTGGGGGGTGGGTTTACATCCCCGGGGGTCCATCAAGTATCACTGTTTGCAAAGTATAGTGATAATTCCTAGATGTGACAAGCATGGTGGTCCTGGTCAGAAGGCCGCCTCAGTCTAGTCAGCAGCAGACACTGAGTGGCAGTCTAGGCCCTGCAGCTCTTCTTACAGCAGGAAGACCACAGGCTTTGCTCATAGCCGCTGCTGAGATAAGGATCTGCAGCAACAGCAGAGGCTCGGGTGGTGGAGGTCGGAAGTAGCGGGCTGCCTTGAGAAAGCAGGTGTGAGAACTCTCCCTTGAGGGACAGCAAGAGGAACAAGTTGGGACAAGGCTGAAGTGACAGTATGCTGGTGTGTGTCATGTGGAGGCCTTCCCAGGACTGTACTTCCCAAAAGGTGTCTTACGCTCAAGTTAGGTTTAGCACTTGGAGACCTTGAAGGCTCCTTGCCACCCAGCCTTGTGCAGAGAGCAGCCTCTGGGAAGGGCTACAGGCAGAGGCACAAGTGTGGGCCTTCCGTGCTTTCGCGGTTGCTCCTTGGACAGCAAGGAGTCCAGAATATGTAGATTGTGGTGGTGTTTATGAGACTCAGTTTTCACACTGGAAGACCTCTGCTTGCACCGTCCTCTGCTGCCTCAGACTGTGCCTCCCTAAGCTGCTGCGGGAGGAGATTCATTTCCGGGGGAATTGGCTGGAGCTTAAAACTGCGGCCCTCCTGCTAAAGGACTGTTCACTCTCCCTGGGGGAGCCTTTCGTCCAGCCGGTTTCCGTCTTTACAAACACTTGTTAGCATGTGGTGACTGCACAAAATAGTGGGTGTCTAGGTTTCGGCCTTTACCTCGGACCGAGTTGTCTGGTTGGCTCTAGCAGATGTGGGTAGCTGTGGACAGCCACTTCCCTGGACGAGTCTTTGCTCCTAGAAAGTTGACTGTGGCAGCTTAGACTCATGACTTCTAGCTGGTTGGGAGGCTGAGGCAGAAGGATCACAAGTTCAAGGCTCTTCTGGGCTACAGAGCAAGTTCTAGGTACCTGGATAATTTAGTGAGACCTTGTGTTAAAACCAAGCCAAAACAGCAGGACAGACAGACTGGAGGTGGCTCGTGGGAAAGGCTTATTTAACCAGTTGGGGTTCTAGGTTAAGCCCACTGCACTATAAGAAAAGTTCCCTAGCATCAGAGTGGAGCAAAGTCAGGAATGCAAGGACTTTCAGACTGTTGAGATGGTTGAAGAGAGGGAAGGGCCAGGGAGGGAGATAGTGAGAAAACTTGGGCAGGCTCAGTATGTGGCTACAGGAACACAGTGGTGTGTAGCTCTGAAAACAGGAACACCCCTCCTCAGCACAGCCATTCGCTTTGATTGGGTCCTTGGCTCTGGGACCCTGTCAGATCTTGGAGTGCTCCCTGACACCTCCAAAACTCTGAGCAGTTGCTCCTTCCTGGTTGGAGGCTGACCTTGGCAGTGTTCTCTCCAGAGGAACCGTACCTTCTCCATCACTGATCTAGAGTTTCCACAAGAAAGACTATGTAAGGATGGCCTGATTGCCCTGGAGTATTCGGCCGGTGTGTACTGCTCCAGCTGTTGATCATGTGCCTCCCACAGATGGAAACCCCAGACCTTGGGCCACAATGTGAGAGGTCAGTGGTCCTGTCTAGATCAGCGGTTCTCAGCCTTCCGGATATCGTGACCCTGTAATACAGTTCCTCATGTTGTGGTGATTCCTACCAATATTATACATATATATATATGTACATATATATACACGTACATATGTATATGTACGTATATATGTATGTATATGTACGTATATATATGCGTATATATATGTACATATATATATGGTTTCTCTGTAGCCCTGGCTGGCCTGGACTCACTTTGTAGACCCAGCTGGCCTCAAATTCATCTGTCTCGGCCTCCCGAGTGCTGGGGTTAAAGGTGTGCGCCATCACTGCCATAAAATTATTCTCACTGCTGCCTTGTAACTGTAATTTTGCTACTGTTGTGACTTGTAGTGTAAATAATTTTGGAGATAGAGGTTTGCCAGAGGAGTTGCGGCCTCCAGACTGAGAACTGCTGGTTTAGAAAGTAACAGTCCTGTATTCAGAAGGATTGATGGTGGAAGCTGGAGTCTGGGTTGTTATGGGATAGGTTGTTAGAACCAGCTGGCAGTCTCGGGTGAGTGGCTGTTATTTCAGCCCAGAGGTCTTGCCTCTCATTCCTGGGGCTCCCCTTACCAGCCTTCCTCCCTGTGTGCCTCAGGACAGTGATACCTGCCTCTTGAGGTACAATGTGTGATGTGTGGAGCAGGTCAGGACTACTGTGCAGCCGCCTGCTCTGACCCTGGCTGGTTTTGATCCTGGCTGGACACTTTCCCTCATCTGGTCCCCAGAAGTGTTAGAGTCGTGTTGTAAGCAGTCCTAGGCTGGCAACTACTGGCCTCTTTAGGAGGCCACTCTCCAAGGCCCTCAGAGCCAGAGACGTGCGTGCCACCCGGGGCTCCTTCAGTCCCTGTATCAAGTACAAATTGGAAAAGTGAATCACAGAGGAGGTGTCATGCCCTGGTGGGCCGAGGGCTTGTACCATCTGTGGCGCCTTCGCTCAGTGCTCCTTCCTGAGGTGTGTCTTGGGGTTGGGTGAGGAGGGTAGCCCCAGTGCTTCTGGCTGTTTAACATGCGCCTGTTTTCTGGTGCTCTGATGCGTGGTGGGGAGTGTGGAGGGAACATTTGCAGTGGTGGCCAGCAGGAAGGAGAGGCCCAGTGTCCTGTGTCACCCCAGTGGCTTCAGGTGAGGGGCTCTCAGATGTCCTCAGCTGGTCTCTGTGGGGGGCCGGGATCTGACGTCAGCTATGTCCTAGGGATAAAGGAGGGGGCCTGTCTCAGGACCACCTCTCACGGAGCCTGTGGCTTTGACACTCCCCAGGCAAGAACGAAGTCTGAGTTGTGGGCTCCCCAGGACTCCTGCTGGGGTTCACAGATTCTCAGGGGACTCCCCACCCCATGTTTTGGCACCTCTGGAATTGTGGTGCCTCTTTCAGTGGCTAGTGTTAAGAGGTTTGCTTCAGTTACATGCTACTCCAGAAGGTATGTGCCTTCCAGCCATCGAACTGGGGGCTCAGTGAAGCCAGCTGCCCTCTCCCTTTCTCCTGATGCCTGGGAGAGAGCGACAGAGGTGGCAGCCCGGAGGCAATAGGGGTCCTGCCAGTGCCTCAGGGATCCTCACAGTCCAGACATTTGTCTCTCAGTTCCTGAGGGGCCAGCATCTCGCTGACTGCTGAGCTTGACCAGTGCTCTGTGCACACTGGGTACTTATCTCAGACCTCTGCCCCCTGTGCGCCTCATTTCCAGGCCTCTGCCCTTCCTCCCTATGTGTTCTCTGTGTTTGGCCGGCCAGACTTCCATAGCAATCACAGTGAATGCTGTTCAGCTCGTCCGCCTGCCTTCTCAGAGGCTCACATGGCTACCTGGACACACAGTTGGTTGCTCACTCAGTGAGGTGTCATTTCCAAGCTCCACCCATGGTTTCCTGGATGTTGTTGGCTCACAGCTCCTTCTCAGGCCTCCAGACAGCATGTCAAGTCCCCCGGAAGGTGGCCAGGCCTGTCACTGTGGGAGGGTTTCAGCAAGAAGAAGGGATGGGTGGAAACACAGGGCAGAGTGCCTGCCGTAGAGCCATGCGTCTCTGTGCACACCCGAGGCTCTGGCTCCTGCAGTGTCCCGGAACTTGGCACATTGCCTGGAGTGGTGAGGTTGGAGCTTTTCCTTTTGTCTAGCTTTAGTCCTCCGTGGAGCAGCAGATACAGTTAGTTTATTTCCTCTGTGCAAGGCACAGCATAAACTCCAGCGCTGAGTAACGTTGGGCTGTGTGCTGGACAGGAGTGCCACTGCGGTGCTGTTCTCGCTGTTTGGGGCCTGTGGAGGTGTGAAGCTGCTCGTACCTGGCCCTGCTGAGCCTCAGGCTGCGGCCTCAATGAGGAGCAAGCCTGCCATGCTTCCTTCAGGGCGGCTGGAATGGGTGTGCAGCCTGGATGGCCCCAGTAAGGCCATCCAGCCTGTCATCTTATTTAAGGCCAGTGACAACACTGACTGGTTCCTGTGGTCAGGCAGCACTCCAGGTTCTGCTGAGGACCTGGGACTAGTGGGAGAAGGCAGCTCCTCAAGCAGGGTGGGGCCTTCTCTGCGGGAGGTTGTGTCCCTTCCCAGTGCTGGTGCTGAAACAGGAAGCTTTAGGTCTGCTGTGTGTGTGTGTGGTGGGGGCGATGCTTAGTTGGCAGCCAGAAAAGGCACTCCTACAAGAAAACCAGCTGTGCAAACAGGCTTGGTGTCTGGAGGGCAAAGACAGGTCACTGACAGGCTGTGTGTGTGTGTGTATGCACATGTGTGTACCATTCACTAAAGAAAGAAGAATCAGAGCACTGAACTCCCACACTGCCGTGATTAAGAGTACTTCCCATCCTGCTTGCTGCTTCTAGAGGAGGTTTTTGTTTCTTTCCGGAGTGATTAAGCCAGCAGTCTTCATAGCTAGTGCTCGTTAGCCTCTCGAAAGTTCAAGGTTGAGGAGAGAGGCAGGGCACGGCAGCCTCTGCTGCTGGGGCAAGGTTACATTGTAGGGATGGTTACGCCAGGAGACACTGCTGCTAGGCTCAGCTTGGGTTTGGGAGTTGTCTCTTGGTCGGGACTTCTGGGTACCCACATTTGTGAGGTACAAAGGTGAACATTGCTCTGTGAGGTGTGATTGGATAATGCGCTGTTCAGACCAACACCATGGCAGAGCTCCTGGCTTGCCTGAGCATGGAATGCTGGGTGAAGAGCCTGTGCCAGGCTGTGCCACAGGAACTCAGTTACCCCATGACACAGCAGGAGTGCCACTGAAAGAATGGTTCCAGTCAGATGCTTGAAGGAACTCCAGAAGACAGCCTAGGATGTGTGTCCTTTGTGTATGGGTGTATGTGCACATGGGTTTTTGATTATTTGTGTGTTTAGGCCTGATATTCCCGCCTAGCTATAGTTTTCTGGTATTTTTTAAAAATCCTTTTATATTTTTTTGGCGACTTTTGTGGCAAAGTAACACTAGTGATGTGGCTGTATTGGCCGTGAATTGTAAGTGTGAGGCTGCCGTCACACTTGGACAGCTATAAGGGCTGCGGATTCAGGTTCCTTCCTGTAAATATGAGGGCATCTCTATCAGGCAAAACATGATGAACCAGGAGTGGTCATGCTTGGCTTCTATACACATACGTGTATACATATATGTACTGAATACATTATAAACAAGTACATACTAAACATTCATTTGCATGCAGTTCTGTATGGAAATGTAAAATGTGATGTGTATGTGCTTGTGCATGTACACGTGTGCTTGTGAATAATCATGTGGCACACATCAATGTGTTTACATACATGTATGTATACAAACTCAGTACTCCCATTTGTGCTTCCACGCATGTTCATGTATCTCATTTGTGTCCCCAACATACCACAGTGCCTGTTGTGCACAGGTATGTGTGCACACGTCACACATACATGCCTGTTTGTGAATGCTCGGATTCATGTGTTTGTGTGCATACACTAACATTCCAGATGAGCTTCTCAGGAGACAGCCCAGCCACACTGTTTACACTGAAGTCTGAGTGAGCCGGCTCTCTCCTCCCACAGAAACCACCAGGGATCCTTTTAGTCCTAATTCCCATCCACTCCGTTAAGTCCCAGTGCCTGCACTTGAATGGAAATGTTTGCTGCTATGCCTCTCGCTTTGATTAGCTCGTTGGATTAAATTAATTGTCAGGTTGCCTGGAACTAAAGCCTCTTAAAATGAAAACTCTTCCACTTGGGAAATTTATGCAAGATGAAGAATGGAAGGCCTCCTGCGGCGGACGGTGGGGCCACCTGAGTGCAGGATCCAGGGATCTGGGTCTGGAGCCGGTGGCTCCTTGAAGCCAGGACTGCAGGCTCTTATTTTTTGATGTATCTCCCTTTTATTGCCTCTTGGTTACAAGTAAAAAGCAGCCTAAGCCAGGCATAAGCAAAAGAGGGAGCGCTTGGGGTGGAAGGGAGTCTCACTCCCCTAAGAGGAGAGAAGGCAGCCAGACCATGAATGCCCGGGACCTGGGACCTGGTGCTGTGTTCTGGAACAGGTGGCTCGGGCCCTTTTTCTGCTCAGGGATCTTTGTATGTGTCCTCACTGCAGCTTCTCAGCCTTGAGGAAACCCATGAGCCCAATTTAATATGTGTTTCTCAGATTGGCTGGTGTTAATGCACAGGACCCCAGTCCTCAGACAGCCTGGAGTCCTCTGTGTGTGGGGGTGCTGCACAGTTGAGATGCCATCAAAGCTTGCCCCCTGTGGGGCATGCCAGCCAGGAAGCCCATAAAGCCCCGCTGGCCCTGGTCTACTCTTGGGCTATGGGCCAGGATGAAAAGTCACATCAAACAAGCATCTTTTCCAGAAAGCAGGCTGCCGTCAGGGTCTCATGAGTGCTCAGGAAAGTCATGGCTGCATTTTGGTTTTTCACATTGACTGATGACCATACCCAGGGAGCCAGAGTAATGGCATCAAGGTCTGAGCTCTTTACTGCTGATCACACTTGCGAGCATGCTTTCTAAGGTGCTTCTGGCATGAGGAGGTGTCTGCCCCACATGGTTGGCTAGAGAGGCAGAGCCCCAAGCCGTGACATAGACCTTGTTGGGACAATTCCTGTGATGCTCAGAGCAGCCACACCTCTCTGCACAGGCAGTAAGATGAGCTGTGTTCTTTCAGCCCCGAAGCCTGTCTTTCATAGCTCAGCACTCAGTTTGCACTGTGCTTGAGGCACTAGGTCTAGGCTGTGTCTGTGGTCACAGGACAGAGCTACCCATGCCTAGAGGTGTGTGGAGAAGCTGGGGCTGGCCTTCCTTGGGCTCGAAAAGCTAGCACAGTGAAGCTGCAGAGCACTGTGGGCACAGTCTGTACATGGGTTTGCATAGCATTTATATGATGTGTTGAGCAAATGATGGGACAGTCCTCACCAAGAAGGCTGGGAGCCAGGAGGATCTCAGGGCTCTAATGGTACCCATAGGCCTTTCCCCTGTCAGGTGTGCCAGGCTGAGATCCTGTCTTCAGAGGCCCAGGGGGCAGTGAACGAGCATGTTGTGCTTGGTCAGATGGAGGAAGTCACTGTCTCTGTATGCCTTCTTGGGGAGGGCATAGCATATATGAGCCTGGAAGGTACCTGGAAGGTATTATGCATGTGCATAGAGGCAGGTTGTCCCGTGCCTTTCTTGTAGAGCATTGTCAGCATGTGCCAGGCATGTATGGGGGCAGTAGACAGAGGATGCATGCCCTGCAGGTCTGACACGAGGGTCACTCGCCTTGTCCTAAGCCTGGGCCTCTCTCTCATCTTAAGACAGGCTGGAGTTGACACAGGTTTCCTTTGGTGCAGAGCTGACTTCAGCCTCAGCTGCAGGTTCTGACCTGCTTCACTGTGTGCCACAGTTCTCAGGCTGTGGCACTGTTAGACCTCTGTTAAGATCACATTTCTATGTGGTTGCCTGCCTTGCCCATGTGTGGCTGGGGCGGTTAGTCTGCCTGTCTCCTGCTTTTTCCTGGTAGCCTCAGATCTGCTCCCTGGGATAGAATTTTCCCAAATGTAAATTTCTTGGTCTAGTTCAGGGCTGCGTTGGGTTCAGTAACAGGTTTTTACCTCCCTGATCTTGCTGCTGTCGCCTCTGAGTGCTGTGAGGAGGAGAGCTCCCTGTGGAGCAGGCAGCACGGTGCCACAGCATGAGGGGATGCGAGCTAGGCATGTAGCTTCCCGGAAGTCCTGGGATGACGGTGCTGCCTGGTACTTCTTCCTGGATGAGCTCTGGCCTTACAGAACTATGTAATGCAGTCCCTATGCGAATGGCAAAGATACATGACATGCATGGAACGTGCAAACCTACCTTTAATTGGCTTTTTTATTTTAGAGCAGTTTTAGATCTCGGGAAACAAAGGAGACAGTACAGCAGGCTCTCTACCCCAGGCCTCAGCCCCTGTCTGCCTTTGCATTGCAAGGACTGACTGGCTTTCCCTTTCCACATTCTCCCTCTCCGAGGGCTGTGTCTCACTGTGTCCCCATCATGCAAGACCTGGCTCTATGAACAAGGCCCTCATGTTTTTGTGAAGGTCACCCTCCCAGCAGCTGGTGGTTACTCTTACCCTGTCCCTGCTTCTCTGAAGTGGACTCCAAAACTGATTGTATCCATGAAAGATTCGACATGTGGGTTTACCATCCAGTGAATGAGCACCATTGCGCTCTTAGCTGTCGGGGCACAGAGCTTGTAACTTTAGTCTGTACTTAACTCAGCATTCATTTCGTATCTGTGGTTAGTCACAGCCGTGGCCACTTGCTGCTTTGTTGATTGGCGAGCTTTGGTGGGTTCTTTAGGGGCCTCGAGTTTGCCCTCTGTGGGTGTAGTTTCTTGGGGTCCTTCAGACCCTTTCTTTATTTATGCAAGTTAGAAATTGGATTTGAGGTTTGTTGGGAATAGAGTTTATTTTATTATTTTACTTTCCCTTTCCCTTCCCCAGTGGTGGGCAGGGTTTCTTCCCGCCGCATGACATGTCTCCTCTTGGGTGGAGGCCCCTTGGCACTGGTGGCTTCCTGTGGACTGTTCTCAGGCCTGCACTGTGACACTGTTGTAGCTCTGTCCACAGCTGTTTAGTTTTTCTGCTGGAAAGCACCTGTGTAGCATGCCGCCCTCTGTGCAGTGTTCTGCAGCCCTGTCTGTGAGGGGTGTGAGCACAGCTTGGCTACTTTGTTGTCATTGATCAGGGTTCCCACAGTGGTGGCCCTTAGGCTTTTCATTCGATTTTGAGTCATTTGTGCTCGTTGTGGTCATTCTTGTTCCCAGGATTTGAAGTGTTCCTGCTCTAGTCTCTGAACACCACATGAGGTGGCCCTGGCTTTGTCTGGTGGCCCTGGAGCCCTGCAGTTCCCTCTTTCTGTTCTGCATGACCTTAATTACAGAATTCCACCATCCTTCCTGCCCCCAGCCTAGCTCCTCCTGCTTCACAGAGCACAGGGTCCTCAGGTCAGGTGGCCCACCTTCCCATTCTACTCCTGTACACTTGGCCCAGACACACAGCTCTGAGTGCCGCCTGCAGGCATGGCTAGCAGTCACTGCTGCTCTGCCCTTGCCTCTTGGGACAGTTGGGAAGGGTGAGGGGCAGTGTCCAGAGTCAGGCCCAGGGAGCTCATGTTGGATGCTTGGCCTCAGTACTGGACCTGCTGCTGCACAGCCTGGTGTGGAAGGCAGTGCCAGTTACCTACACCTCACTAGCCAGTGCTAACATGGCACACAGTGGCACACAGTGTCTGTCAGAGCAGGTCAGATTGTGGTAGCTATGGCTTCACCTGAGCCACGGTCGTTAGCTGTCACACACTTCCTCCTGGAAAGGGCTGTCCTCTGATCCTCTTGGCGTTTCATGGCGCCCCCCCTCCCCCCGTGTCACTGCGTCTGTGCCAGCTGAGCACAAGCCCTGTGGCTCACGAGACAGGCTTGGAGCCTTTGTTCCTTCTGTTCCTCCTGTTCCTCAGGGCATTCCTCTGTTCCTTGACTGTCTCCCTCTTGCTCTTCCACTCACACAAGCCCCTTTCAAAGCTCCTTTCCAGGGTTATGGACCCCTGTTCATCACCCATCAGCCCATGCTGGCATGGATGGCTTCCGCCCTTCAGTTACAGTGAGATTTTCAGTGGCTTTGTCAGCTGTTTAAAATTTTCTTTTTATCTTATTTTATGTGTGGGTATTTTGCCGCATGCATATCTGCACATGTGTGCCTGATGCCTGTGGTAGTAAGAAGGTGTTGGAGTTACAGATGGTTGTGAGCTGCTGTGTAGATGCTGGGAATTGAACCTGGGTCCTCTGAAAGCAGATGTGCTCTAGCCCAAGGCGCTATCTCTTCAGCCCCTTCTTGTTGCTGTTGTGTATGTGAGTGTAATGTGGTCAGGGGGCACAGACTGTAGAGCTCAGAAGACGGGATTGTGGAGTCAATTCTCTCCTACCTTCATATGTATTCTGGGGACTGAACTCGGGTCATCAGACTTCCACAGCAAGTGCCTTTACTGGCTGAATCATCTAGGCTAAGGGGCTTCAAAGTGAGCGTCTGTATGTGTATTCTGGGGACTGAACTCGGGTCATCAGACTTCCACAGCAAGTGCCTTTACTGGCTGAATCATCTAGGCTAAGGGGCTTCAAAGTGAGCGTCTGTGTATAACAGAATTTGTCTAGAAAGACGCAGCATGCATGTCTACAAAGACCAGTGTATGCCAAAATCCACCTTGGTGAGCCAGTGAGTCATATTGGGGTCACTTACAGGAATATGGGTGAGGAGTCACTTACAGGAGCAGAAATGCCTCAAAGTCAGCAGCCTCACCAAGGCCCACCCCAGCACCGGTGACAGCTCACAACGCTGGGAACCCAGAGCACACTGCACAGCCCACAGGCAGCTCAACAGGTTGGAGACTCAGTTGGTGTAAACCACTTCCGGGCAGCCCATATGGTTTCTGCTTCTTCTAGGCAGCTATTCTTGGTCCTGGTGTCTTTGTGGCTCGGCTTCCTTCATTTCTGAGGAGGACGCTCAGCTTTTATTGCTTACTCTGTCAGGAAGGGGCCTGCTTAATCTGGTCAGTTTCAGGGACTTCCTGAAGCTATCTTGAGTTGTTGACTCTTCTATTTAAAGAGCTTTCCTGCGGGATGGAATGTTTCCCTCTAGGCAGAATGTTGTAGCAGCACCCTGTGCTCCCAGGCTAAAGATGAGCCGTTTATTCTCAGGCTAGTTAATACCTCTGCTTGCTTTCTGGAGCCACTGGGAGTATCCCTTAGATTTAACTACCCGTGTTGCTGCCCTGTGCTGTGTCCCCTGTGATAATCTGTAGAGTCCTGAGAAAGAGCACATAGCCATGTGGATGCAGCCTTACCTGTGCCCTCCTGGGCGCCAGGCCAGCTGTTGCCTTCACTTCTCCTTTCTCCCTGAGCTGTGGTTCTGCATGTGCCTGCTGTGTGCTTCCTAGAGTCCGTGAGTATACAAGGGATTCAGACATCCTTGGACCCCACTCAGAGCTGCACTGGAGAAGCACCTGTGGGCCAGCTTCTGGCTCAGACAAGATGCAGAGCCAGATCTGTGTAGATAGCCCCGTGCCATCCATCTGCCCATTTGTTGGGCTTCCCTCTGACTTTTGTGTGGAGTGTGCTTCAGATCTTGGCCTCTTCCTGTCAGTTTTCATCTTGGTGCGGAGGTACTGGCCAATGCCGGGTACTCAGCCAGGCAGCAGGAGCCCAGTGGGGTCTACTGGGCAAGGCTTTGCTCTACTGCTAGGTACTAGCGCTCACCATGGGCCTGGCAGGTGTTTCAGACTTTCCTGAAGGTGGGTGGCTATCTGTTCATGTGTGTGTCTGTCTGGAGGAGAGTCATAGGGAGAGGTAGAGAGCCATTATTTGTAGCAGTTACTGTTTATATCCACAGTCCTATGTGTGAACTCTTTTCAGGATGCTTGGTCATGCCTCATGATAGCCCTAGCAGGTCAGTACCAGTGGCTCAAGAGGCCTTCTCATGCCTGGTGCTGGAGTTTTTGTTAGATGCTCTTTGGCTCTTGGAAGGAGTATTGTCAGCTCAGATGGGAAAATTTCATTTAAACTATTTACACACACACACACACACACGGGGGGGGGCTTATGTCCTACAAGTATTTTTAGGTAGATAGTTGATATGATTCCTTATGGCTTTTTTCAGACACCGTTACTGTTATTTCATTCTCCCCCTCCTCCATAAATGGAGCTGGTCCATTTTCTCATTTCCCCATTAGATCACTTGTACCTTGCTAGTCCCGTCTCTGCTGCTCCCTATCCCTACCCTGGCAATGGTTCCTTTTTTCTTTCCTGGCTTCTGCAGTGACTCCAGATAGCAGATCTGGAGCTCAGAGCCTCTGCTGAGAGAGACCACGTGACCTTTACCCCACGCAGTACAAGCGTTTCCAGTAACGCGCATTTACCTGCAAGGCTGAGGATTGCATTTTTCCTTACTCTAGCTGAACCTCTTAACACAGTTTTCCTGCTGAGAGGAGGAGGCTGGGAGTCACGGTTGTTGAGTCAGCAGGGGTGTGTGTGCATGGGAACAGGCATGTGCTTTCCTTCAGAGCAGCTTTAAAGGTCTTCGCTATTATTAACATGAATTTGTTATTCGTGTTTAGGTTGATGCTGATGAATAAGCTGTGTGTGTGTGTGTGTGTGTGTGTGTTAGAGAGGGAGAGATCTTCACACGTGATGCATATTTATGTGAGCCCCACTCGTGAGTGCTGGCACCTGCTCACAGACCCAGGCATCTTGCCTCTGCAGGCTGATGCTCACAGTCCTCTTGTTTGGCTGAGGTACCAGTGTCTCTCATCAGCTCGTTTGGGGCTGCGCTGGGGAGGTGTGTCCAGGGACAGCTTGGCAGGAGGTGGCTGTGAAGTCAGAAGACTGGGTCTCATCCTCTTAGCAGCTGTGCCTTGGAAGAGTCTCTGCTGGGAGGAAGGCTCTGCCGACGTGCTCACTGGTGCTCCATTTGAGCAGGTTGGGTTCTGCTTATGCGGCTTGCCTTATTTTCTTCCTCTGTGAATCACTGATCAAAATGAAGTTACAAGCCTGATTACCCAGTGTCCATGGCTCTTAGCTATGGATAGATGACAGAAATTTCCAAAAATCAGCATGCCTTTGACAGCAACAGCCATGGTTTTGGCTTCAGGGCCATCTGTCTCAGGAGTTTCCACCACGATGGCTGATTGCCATCATGGTGCAGTGCTTAGGACTCACCGAGGTGGGCACAGCTGATGCTCGGGTCTTTGTGGCATTCCAGGGTTTGCCATCCGTCTATGTGTGTGACACACACAGTGGGGTTCAGATATCTGAGCCTTACAGATTTCACCGCTGATTTCTGGTCCTGTCTTTTCATGTTCCTCTGCATTATGCTGGAGCACCTGTGGAGGTAGACCTTCACTTTGCCATGTTCACTGGTTTCTGCTGCTCATGGCAGGAGAAAATGCAGTGTTTGTAAAGCAGTAGGAGGGCTGTGTCCTTTTCCCGTATTGCGACCCCCCCAGCCCTTCACCCCCACCCCTCTGTAAGACAGTCTTAATCCCAAGATGGTCTCGAATTTGCCATACAGCTGAGGGTGACAGCTGATCCTATTGCCTCCTTTAAGTGCCGAAACTACAAGCTTGTAGCACCATGCCCTGGTTATGCAGTGCTGGGCGTGGAACCCAGGGCTTCATGCATGCTAGGCAAGTGCCCTGCTAACTGAGCTGAATTCCAGCCCCATAGGAGTGTTTTAATGGCTATTTTTGGGTTTGCTTTACTTTAGCCAGTGGCCGCAGTTTTATCAGACCCTCAGCATCTGTAGTTGTGAAAATGGCCTGTGTGCTTGGCAGGCGTGACATGAAACCACCATTGGGCATTCCTGGAAGTAAAAAGTCAGGTGACTGTAACTTCTGTGCTGTTCTGGCTCTGTGGTGTGCTCTGGGCCCCAGATGCACCTTCTCCGTGCAGTCAGGTCTCCAGTGATGACATGTAGCTGGCCAGAGAGAATTTCTGCTTGCTGTGCCCTGCAGCCCTCACATGCTACCTCAGCTTTAAGAGACAGAGATTGCTGGGTGTGGCAGCACACACCTTCGGTCTCAGCACTTGAGAGGCAAGGGCAGCTGGAACTCTGAGTTTGAGGCCAGCCTGGTCTACATAGCCACAGTTATACAGTGAGACTGTCTAAAACAAACAAACGTTGGTTGTCTCAGGTCTATATAATGCCAGGCCCTGGTTCAGATGGAGTCAAGTGAAGTCCGAGGCCTGCCAGGTACTTATTGGAGTTTTTCTCTTGTTTCTGTTTGTAACTTTGGTGCACATAGGAGGCAAGAGAGGGAGACGCCAGCACCTGGGTGCCTGTTTTGCTTGTGGACTGTGTCGCTGAAGGAGCTGGGACCCAGCTTTGGGAAGTCCAGGCTTTTAACAAGCCAACATGTTCCCTTGTCACTGTGCTAAGCCTGACATTAAGACGAGGCAGAAAAAAAAATTTTGAGCAGGACTTTCTCCAAATTCTGCCTGTGACATGAGTCATGCTCAGAAGCAGCCACAATGGGATGTGATAGCCGCTGTCCCCAGCTGTTGGTGCACAGCCTTCTTCAGGGTGTTGAAGAGAGGTTGTGCTTTCCCAGTGGTTGAGATCACACTCAGTTCCTTCAGATGCTTCGAGACGGGGGATGCGATCAGGAGTCCCCAGCTTCCTTCGGCCTGAACTCTTCCTGTGTGTCAGCAGTCATAGTGATGTCAGAGTTCAGTGTCTACACTTGGCCCCCCAGAGCTCACTCTGTTAAAGGATGGAGTACAGTCTGCCAGGTCTGAGGATCTGAGGATCTGGTCTTATTCCTGAGTACCCAGGATTTTTCCTTTGGGGCCTAGTTTGGTGAGAGATAGCTGGACACAGCCTGCTGTTTACACTAGGTCACTTTTCTGCTGTCTTTGTTTGAACTGTTCTCAGCCAGACTCCCAGATGCTGCCTTCCTGGCTGAGGAAGTTAGCCTGTAACCTGTGACCTGTTACATACTGAGCCAACATCTTCTGTCCTTAGCAGATGAGATTTGACAAATGGTCACGTGTGCTGCTACCTGGCACTGCAGTGTAGGAAAGGTCAGGGCTCAAATGGATCCTGCAAGCTGCTGAGTGTGAGTCTCTGGCCCACGTGTAATGCAGGAGGGTGTGGCATGCAGAGCAGTCACAGTTGCAGAAGGTACTGCTTGAGGCCACCTCACAGTTTGCAAGTTCCCCTTCTGAGAAGGCCGACCAGTTGGATTGAGTTTGAGAGCATAAGAAGTTTTAAGTCAAAAGAAGATGAAATGAAGAGAGGAGGGATTTGCTGTGTTAGGATCAGGAACCTTTCAGCCAAGATTGTGTGTTCAATCTGGTGTCATGCAGTGTTCGTTACACCAATGGGGAGTGTCAGGATTGCCACAGAGCCTAAGTCTGTCCAGGGTCCTTGCAGGTTGTGGGTTTTGGTGGGCAGCAGGAGAGCCGAGTGGTAGAGTGCTTGGCAGTGCTTGATAGCCGCCTCAGCAGGAGAACACTGACTGGTGGGAAGGGCGGCAGAGCTGTGGGCTGGGTGACACTTAGAGCTTGGAGCCAGTGCCCAGCTTCTGTCTCAGTGGATAAACTGCTCTGGCACACAGGTCTCCTCTACCATGTTGTCTCCAGAGCTGGAGCCTGCGTGGCTCACCTTCCTGAAGGGTTTTCAACTCTTACCTGGTTGTTTCCCAGTTCCATGTTTCAGGGACCAAATTGACAGGTACTGGGTGGGATGGCGGCCTCTGGTGCTCACATAGACGGAGTTACATGCATGCTCACTCTGTGAAACAGCTAGGCCAGGTGCAAGGTTGGTGTGTAAGGTGTTTAGTGAGAGAGGAGCAGGGAAACAGCCTGAAGTATGGACCCCAGAGTCACCTGAGGGTAAAGGGCTGCATGGATGTGTTTGCTGCTTCGGTGGCTGCAGCCAGCTGAGAACAGATGGGAAGATTGAGCTGTGGAGACAAAACAAGGTTCGAAGTGTGGTCAGGGAAGGAGGACGATGTGCAGAGTTTGAGGAAGGGCTTTCCTGCCCTGTGAGGAAGGACCTCTGCAGAGGCCTAGGTCAGATCCTGGTGGTGGGGATGCAAGGATCGTCTCTTGCTCTTCAGAATACGTGTTCATATGATGTGCTGTACTGGACAGAGCCTGGGAAAATTTGTTAAGCAAATGTCTCCTGTTGGAGGCTGAGGCAGGGCTACAGGACCCTCCAGCTGTACTTGGGAAGAGGATGTTTGCAGGGGCGGGAGGCTCCACGCATCTTCCCGTGAGCTCTGCACGGCTGAGGCTCCGTTCATGCCAGGCTCTCTTTATGTGCTTGCTTTGGGAGGCTGTCTTAATAGTTTGATTTGAAATTCATGATTAAAGGTCCTTTTATGTTGAAGAATGGCATGTATTTGTGCACCTTGCAGCCTGTTGTAATGTTCCTGGGTGATGCGCTGTTTAGAATCCATCAGAACGATTTGTCGTCTGCCCCGTGTGTGCTGCTGGGTGTGGGAACCCTTTCAAGGTGTGAATTATTGGTGCTATAACTCATTCCTTGTTACTGCAGTGTTGCTTGCATGGCATGGAACACGAGTCATGTCAGTGAGTTCAGACAAAGCCCCACGCTGCATCGGCCTCTGAGGATCCCAGGATGTGCTGTGGTGTGGAGGCAGGCACGGTGGGGCGGATGGTTCAAGCACGAGGTTCTTTCCTTCTCTGGAGCTGCTTGTGGCAGATTTGTTGGGTACAAGACTGGCCGCTGAGTTCTTTCTAGTGTCTTCGGGGTTGCTGCTTGTGGTTGTCCAGGGGCATTGCTCTCCTCCAAAGGTGCTTCTGTTCCCCACAGGCCCCACCCCAGCTCCTGTTAACACAAGTGGATGCGTGTGTGCGAATGGAAGCAATAGAGAAATTGGGTAGCATCCACTTTGTTTTTGGAGACAGGGTCTCTCACTGGGACCTGGAGCTTGTCAGTTGGGCTGGGCTGGTTGGGCAACAAGGCCCTGGACTCAGCCTGTCCCCACCTTCCCAGCACTGGGATTGTAAGTGTGCTACCAGCCTGACCTTATCTTGTGGATGCTGGGGTTCAGACTCTAGCAGCTGAGCCATCTTCTCAGCTCCTGGGAAGTACCAGGGATAGCTACTGGCCCTGTGTGGTCGCAGCTGCCCAGCCTGGCATGTGTCTGAGTCAGGAGGGCTCTCCAGCAAGACCCCCTCCTGAAGACTGCCGCCCCTATGAAGTGCTTCTGTTTACTCTGCCCCCTGCTCCAGTCCTCGGGAAGTGAGGTATTTGGGGTGCTGTTGCAGCTTCACAGAATGCTTGCTGTTCGTCTGTAGTCTGCTTTTAAGCTGGCTCATTTGGAATTAGCAAATTCGTCTCATGCTCAAAATAGATTATGTTGCCAGGAATCAAAGCCAAAATCTGAGTGTGGGTATGCTGTGGCTGTTGCTGTTTCTAAATGCCTGCCTCTCCTGTCCTGATGCCTGCTTACTACCAGGGAGCGAATACAGACATGGAATTCTCAGAAGGAAGCAGTGAGTCCGAGTGTCCTGCAGTGGCCGCATACCCAGCACCAGAAGGTTTTCCTACTTCGTGAGTCCCTTGGTGTCAGAGCCTTGGGTGTAAAGAGATACTCACATTCCGTGGCCCAAAGCTCAGCAGAAGGGTGTTTCCTCTGCCACCTGCTTGTTGGGATTCCACAGGATAGCAGGGATTGCAACCCCGCTCAGAGTCTAGTAGACAGCTCTTTCTGACCTCTGTTCCTACTTGTAAAATGGGGAGATGGGCACATGACACATGTCATCACTTCTAGTGGCTTCTGTCCACCACAGTTGTCTTAGAAGAGAACGGTGACCAGCACAGCTTATGAAAGAAAGGAAGACACTGGCTTGGGCTCACAGTTCCAGAAGGTAGTTCTGTGGTCACCGTGACCGTACTGGCAGGGAGCTTGGCAGCAGGCAGGCTGGCGTGGCACTGGCACAGCAGCTGAGAACAATATTGAAGCAGCAGCCTGGAGGCAAGCCGAGGAGGGGTGGCCAGGTTAACTGGGAATCGCACGAGCTTTTTGGAACCTCAGAGCCCGTCCCCAATGGCATAACTCCTCTCACAAGGCCACTCCTTCTAATCCTTCCTAAACAGTTCTACCAGTTGGGAGCCAAAGATTCAGATACAGGAGCCTTTGGAGCCCTTCTCATTCAAACCACCACAACAGCCTGACGATTGTACTTAGAAACCTGTCACCTGTCTGGGGGATACTTGCGTGTGTCCCCCACCCTCTGCCTCATAATAGACCCCAAGTCTACGGGCTCAGTGGTTCACGTGCTGGCAGTCGTAGCATATTAATGCCTTGCACATACCCATAATATGCCGTGCTGTGTATGGTCATTAGTTCCTGTTAGTGCCCTTTGGGTCAGAGGGTTGCTCCTGCTTTCCCTGGGATCAGCATTTATCACCCTTGGCAGTTAGGAATGCTCATGTAATAGCTGCATCTGAGTTGCTGGGGTGCCCTAATTTAAGCTAGGAGTGCACTGGGCCCGTGCTTAGCTGTGAAGGATCTAGAAGCCTGCTGTTTTACCCCACTGTTGGGTGAGGTTCTCAGGAGACAGCAGTTGACACAGAGCTGTTTCGGTTTCACTGGAGAGGCAGCCAGCATGAATCATACACTGGTCTGAATGGGGCTCTTCTATGCAGAGTGGCACGGGTAGATGGGCGCTTCTGTGCAGCTTGGCCCACAGGGACAGAGGCAGACTCAGAGGTTCATACTCAGGCAGATATGGGTATGTCAGCAATAGTTCCTGTGTGTTCATCGTCAGGTTTGGTGGATCCTGGCCAAGCCACCTATGAGCTCATGGAACAGCCGAAAAATGGCAGAGCAGGTCAGGAGACAGGGACTAGGAGAGGATGGGCCCATAGGGGTTAAGGGCTGAACCTCTGGTTGTTAGAGCAGGAGGCTGGAGAGAGATGTAAGGGCTTACTTGATGAGAATGGTATTCTGTGCATACCCTGCTCCCAAGCAGTTCCCACCACTCCAGAGGAGAGAGGGCTCTGGGAAAGGGTGTGGAGCTGGGTCAGATGCCTCTAGCTGGTCCTGACATGGCTGTGCCCACCTCTGTGTCCTCTTGGGGTTTGGCAGGGCTGGGTATTGATAATGGTTAGATCTGGGGCCTAAAGGAGAGAGTGATGAGGTGACCCACATGACCTCTGTCAGCCACCAAGAGGGGCTGGGGAGCTGCTTTAGGAAGGAAATGGCCTTCAAACCACAGGCAGAGCCTTCCCTGCCTGGCTTGTTTCAAACCTCCTTTCCCTTGGGAGTCCCCAGGCTTTGCTGCTGGACTCCTGGGACTCCTGCTCCACAGGAAGTCTGCAAAGGGAGTCTCAGGATTGTCAACAGATTCCCCGCTAGTGAAGGGCCCATGGCCCAGCTGCGCACCTTGTCAAAGGGGCCGCAGCTTGCTGGCCTTTGTCCTGTTACCTCCAAGGGGGTCTCTACTGGTGGCTGGCCACAGTAGAATCTAAGCTCTAAGGTAGACGTGAATTGCACCTCATGGGGGTTCTTCCTTCCCCCTGTTGTAGCATCAGGACTGGTCTGGGCTCAGAGTCTCACCACAGGCCCTCAGGAAGGGCTACTGCTGTTTTATAGCCCAGCCAGCAACCTGCACTGAGAAGGGGAGAGGAGAGAACAACATTTGCATCAGAGCCAGGCTGGGGGGGTCAGTTTTGATTGTCTTTGATTAGCAAAAGTGGAGGTGTATGCTTCCCTGAGTTCAGGGAAAAAAATGGAGACTTCCTTCTGACATTCTTAGTTTTAGAATCACACCCCATTCTGATTCCTCATGAGGCCTTTTTACCTTTTCCTCCCTGGTTTTTCTTCAGTGATGATGTAATGGAAATATGTACCCCTTGTCACTTGCCCTCCTCCTCTCCTGTCCCTGTGTGGGAGCCATGCCCGGTGTTTGCTGCTGGGTTACAGTCATTTTCCCTGGTGGAGGTACTGTGGAAGCCTGCTGCCTTTCCCTCCATGTGCCTCTCAGATGAGAAGCCACCTCGTGGGTCCCTGTCCAGCCTCTGTGCCGCACCAGCCAGGGTGAGGCCTGGGCTGACTCAGCACCCCATGACACAGGCTTCCAAGGCTTTGTCTCCACCTTGGCAGGCTGCCCCCAGGCCTGGAGGGAATGCGCCCACCACCTCTGTGACCTGTGATGTGGAAGCAGGTTGAGAAGAACCTGCCCTTCTCAGCATCACAGTAAAGCTGGGAAACACTCAGGATTCATGTGGAGCTGAGGTTTCTGGAGAACTGGTTTGTTTTGAGTCATTGTGGAAATATCTTCTCAGCATGACTCTCTTCAGGGACAGGAGGCCTGTAGCTGTTGTGGATTCACAGGCTCATGTTGGAAAACACCAGAAAGACAAATTAGACTGATCATCCCCAAAGGCCATTCTTCCAGACCTTCTGCCCTTTCAGGTGTTAGTCTCCTGACAGCGTACCTCAGGGAGTGTGCCATGTGGCGGGTTCCCTGCAGGCCTGAGACAGCAGTGCCTTCAGACAACATGTCAGGAAGCTGTGTGTGGCCAGGAGGCTCAGCCAAAGATCCTGTGTGTATTTCTGCCCTGGCAGTGCCTAGAGCTGCCGTGCTGTCCACAGCCATCGGTTCAGGACAGAATGCCTGCGTAGCTGTGCCTGGACTCTGCCCTTCCAGAGACAGCGAGACCATGGTGGCTGTGGCTCCCATTGGAAGCTACTTCCTGTTCTGTAGAAATTTGGACTTGGATTTAGAAGTGAGGGCCAGTGCACCTGGGTGTCCTGCCGCAGCCTGTTTCCAGGTTAGGGCCTTTGTGCAAATGTGCCAGTTTCATCCTCTCTCTCGCTCTGCATTCTGTCTGCTGGGTTACCCTGGCTTTTCCTGCTTCCTTCTTAACTGTCCATCCCTCACAGCCCCTGGCAGTGTCAGCCTGCATTTCTGAGACTTCCTTTTCTGTACCAGAGGATAGTGCTGTGGGAGAAAACCCAGGTCCATGTTGGGCTCTGTGGTCTCTGACCCATGTCACCAAAGGTTCTAACTTCTGTTTCTACTCATATGTACCTGGGCAGACCACAGGTTGGACCAGGCTATCTCAGAGTACAGATGGAGAGGCTTCTGATGTTGCTTCCAAGGGAACCATGGTTTCTAGAAGCCGTACGTGAGCAGGAATTAGGCCGCCCAGGCGACCAGAAAGAGCTGATTTGTCTTAGTATTGGTACCTAATATTACATCTGGAGGAAGAGACCTTAGCACCATTTAAAGCACATGATGTCAGTGGTGGCTTTGTTACATCCAGCTCCCCTGCCCTTAAGCGCGCAGTTCTCTGACACAGAACACATTTCCACGGTCATGCTGCTGTTGCCGTGGTCCTCCAGGACTTGCTCTTCCTGCACAGCCGTCTGGCTGAGCAAGCCTCATGTGGGTAGACACACTGCCCTTTTCTGGGGTATGTTTTTCCAACTAGCGTCTTTAGGGTTCACCGGCCATAGCATGTGTCTGGCCTCCTTTTAGGGATGGATAGCACTGTGCTGTGGGAGTGCACACCTCATCTACACGTGTTGGTAGCTGCTGGGCTGCTAGGCTGTCGCACTCAGTCCAGCATGGATAGTCTTCATGACCAGGCTGTCCATCCTTCCCAGGGTTTTCTGGAGTTGTGGTGCTGTTCAGTCACACTTGGCACCTGTTGGTCAGACAGGTGTCTCCTCCCTCTCCTACGCATGTCCTGCGTCTGAAAATCAGGACGTCACAGTATAAGGTGGCTTTCCTCGGGTGTAGAGATGGCTTGCACTCAGGACACATGGGTATGGTTGAACCCACTTTCACTTGCCGAGGGGGAGCAGGCTTTGTACCCCGGCAAAGTGGCTACGTGGGCAGTCGGGCCTGAACAGATCTGTGGCAGGTTCTGTGGTGGTAAATTCTGCACAGCCTTGGGATGTCTGCATGAAGAGGCAAACAAGCCAGCTTGTGTCTCAAAGAAGGCAATGGATGGGAGGGCTGGTCTCTGGCAAGAGGCCCGGCCCGCTAGTGGGGCACCCTGTCAGTGGGGTACTCTATAAGTGGGGCACTCTGTCAGTAGGGTACTGTAGTGGATTACCTTGTAGTGCGTACTCTGTAGTGGGTACTGTGTTAGTGGCATACCCTGTTAGTAGGGCACCCCGTCAGTTTGGGAGCTCAGGAAAAGCCTTTCCCTGTATGACTTTTACTGTAGCCAGGTTGGGTCTTAACTTGGTGTTCACTCAACAGTCTTTAAGGTGAGCCAATGTTTCCTGGGCACAGGCTGTGTGGTTCAGTGGTTTAGGACTTCCAGTCTGCTTTGTCTTGAGTGGCACACTCTCTCGTGGGTGAAGTGGATGGACAGAGTGAGTGTAGCTCAGGTTACTGCTGAGAATGGCTAGAGAGCTAAGATTTAGCTTCCATGGGTGGAGCTGGGTCTGCTCTTATCAGGCCTGCCCTTCTGTTTGCTGATCATTTGTGCACTTCCTGGGTCAGCACATGTCCTCCTGAGGGCCCAGCAGAGAAGGCTTGAATTTCCTGACTATTTACAAATTACCCTTTCTGTGTTTGTTTCAGAACTGAAACTTGCATGTGGACAGGTTCTGGCTGTCAGCATCCTAGGGCAGCAGCCCCCGGAGGTCCGCTTCTGTTCCTGGGGCCTCAGGGATGTGGAGTCCGGCTTTTGAGCAGGCTGAGCAGGCTGAGAGCAGTTGGCCACCTGTGTCCCCACAGTTGTTGGGGTATTTGGGCATGTGTCCTCTGCCCTCATGCTTTTTGATGAAGGAAAGTGCACCTTGAAGCAAATTCAGGTTCTGCTTCTTCCAACGCCGTCTCCCAACAGGCATGCGTCAGTAACCCTGTGTGGACAGCTCCAGGTGACGTAGGAAACAGGCCGAAATTGATTAGAAACAGGACCTGAGAAAAGGTCTGGGTACAAGGACAGAAAGCTTTCAGATGGCACCTGCAACCTGGGGAAGAGTGGCTGTGGGAAGGTGACTTTAGCAGCCTTCAGAGTCGCCTCCAAAGTCAGGCTGCTTACTGAGGTGCTGATTTCTCTGTCTGGGGTAGGGGTCGGGCTCCATCACATGGAGCACCCAGGCCTCCTTCCAGCAGCACGGAGCCAGGCATGCTGGGCGCTGTTGGCTGCAGACCTGAGTTCCATGAGCATTGTGGGATGGCGCTGGGTCCTGTTTGCAGAGCACGCTTGGCAGATTGTGTGCAGGCTTCTGTCCAACCAACTGAATCATGATCCTTTGTAAGGTGGGGTCAACTCGGAAAACCTAGCTGCCGGCACCCTGAGTGCCCCTGGAGACTAGCCAGGCCTCCTAGGTCGTTTGTCCTGGCAGCAGGTCCTCCAGGCCCCTGGGTGTATGGTGCCTGAAACAGCCTGGGTTCCCTCCGGTGTATGTTTTGTAACTTCTGAGAGCCCAAATCCCTTAGGATTCTGAAACCCTCCACACCTACGCCAAGCTTGGACAGAAGTGTTGCATTACTTCTGGATTTCTGAGCGTCTTCCCCACAGCCCTTTGGTTGTGAAATCCCCTGGACATGGTGTACCGGTTGAGGTGCGCAGATAGAGTGACAGTGTTCCTCTGGCATTGTCTCCCTGTAGACTTGTCCATTCTGTGTATGTGTGTGTGTTGTTGTTTGTTTGTTTTGACACAGGCTCTGATGTAGCCCAGGCTGGCCACATGCTCACTAGTAGCCAAGGATAACTTTGAACTTCTGATGCTCCTGCCTCTGCCACCCAAATGTTCCCGGTTTCTGTTACGCTGGAGATAGATCCCAGGGCTTCATGCATCTGGGTGAGCTGCACCCCTAGCCCTTATCCTGCACCTCAGAGAAGGCCTCTGTAAGGAACTAGCCCAGGGGAGATAGGCTGTCCCCCTCTGGGCCACTCATCTAGTGCTCGGGGTTGTATTTCGGAGGTGCACACTCCCCACCATGTCATCGGCTGAGGTCGGAGGGAAGGGCTATGCAGCTGCCCGGTCCAGGGTGGTGTGGTGCCCAGTGCCCGCCCCTGGTGTTCTTGCTTTGCCCGCACTTCTGTCCCTCCTGGAGTTGCACACAAGCAGCTGCCGTGGTAACTGTCCTTTCCTTGTTCGTGGGTCTCCGTGTGAGAGTGGCAGCTGGACCTATCAGCGTGGGTTCGAGGTGCTTCCCCAGGCTTGTCATGGGGTTTTCATGGAGGCGCGGCTGCAGACTTTCGCCTCTGTCTGTCTGCTGGAGTAGGTGTAAGAACTTGAGTGCATGCTTTTTCTGCCAGGGCTGACCTGGGTGAAGTGTCAGGTTCGGCGTGTTAGTGGAGTGGGTGTGAGCTCACACTGAAGGAGGGCTACCAGCAGGTTCCTGGTGTGTCCGTGTGTCTCCCAGAGGCTGCTGTAGTTTGGTGTGCCTCTGGAGTTCCTGGGGCCTGCGTCAAGGTGCGGAGGCTCCTAAGCTGAGTTACTCCTGTTGTCTATAAGGAAGAGCAGGTGCTGGGCTCTCCTGCGTGTTTGGGACAGCAGCTGGCTACAAGCCTCCATTTAGAGGACTAGAAAGACCGCCTGACGGTGCTTGTACATAATAGGGTGGACAGTGAGCATGCTGACCAGCTTCATGTCCAGAGGAGGAGTTGTGCCATGTTCAAGCATGAGCTCGCTGCCTGCTCTTCCTTTAATGCACTGTTCTCAGGATACCAACAGGGCTGACTGGGAGCCCCCGAGTGTTCCAGCCAGGCATGTTGGGGGTGGCTAGCAGTCCCCCAGCCCCCAGGGGCTTCCCTGCCAGGTCAAACCTTGAGACCCAGCCTGCAGTCAGGTGTGATGGCTTGCCCCGTAAGCAGCACTCAGCAGGCTGAGGTAGGCGAGGTTAGTGTGGCCTGTCCCGGAGACTGTCCTGTGTAGGTGTCTGTCCTCCCTGTGCTGCTGGGTGCTGTGTGCTCTGCCTGAGGGTGGCCACAGGACCTAGGTGACCTGCAGTGGTGCTGGCCTGGAGGCGGGCTGTCAGCCTGCAGCCTCTCTGTTCCTCTGTCCCCCGAAACTTGCAGGCTCTCTGGACCATATTCCTGATAGAAGCCCAGTGGGGCTGTGACCTCATAGAATTTTCCCTGCATCGTAGCCCCTGGCGCCACCTGTTGAATACAGCCCTGCGTGTTAGGTCTGGGCCAGGGTGGTTGGTGCTGTGTGCTGGTGTCCCAGGAGACTCCACATGATTCCTGTTTCAGGAATGTTAACACAGGTTGCCGTGAGACAGCTTGTGGGGCAGTACCTTTGTAAAGCAACAGTCTCCTTGACAGGCAGGACTGTGCGGTGGTCCTGGAAGATGTGTTACAGAGCTCACTGGCTTGGCCCTATGTGTACTCCCCAACCCGCACAGATGACAGGACCCAGAGCAGAGCCCACAGTCACAGGCCTTCGGGCAGAGCCTGGGCGGATGCACTCAGGGCCTTTGCTCCCTTGATACAGGGATACAGTGCCTCTTACCTTCACTCCATCCAGGTGGGCAAAGTTTTTTCCATGAAACTTGCCACCCAGTACCTAGCTCTTGAAACTACTGTAGAGAACAGACAATAGGCCTACATAGTCTGTGTGCAAAAGTGGTCAGTGTGAGACTCCCTCCATGTGTACACTGTTTCTGCGTCAGGTCGGTGTTAACTGTGACTGGTGAAAAGTCTGGCAGGTTCTGTGCATCTCGAGGGGATGGGGAGTTGGGCTGTCAGAGCCGAGCCATCTGCTGGTCCTTGTCAGTGGGTCTCTTCTTGAGTCCTGATTTCTTACGTCTCCTGCCTTCCTGGGGTAGAAGACATATTTACCTCTCCGTCCTCTGCTCCAGGTGCACACCCAGGAGGGCTCTTTGTTCTTCCTGGGCCTTCCTCCCCATGAGGAGGAACATCTGTTGGCCCGTGCTTGCTGCCTCCGCATGCCCCGGGGTGAGGAAAAGTTACCTTCTTTTCATGCATGGAAAGTATTGACTGTCTTTCAAATCTCTTTAAATGGGCTAAAATTAAATGATACCATCAAGAGAAGCACACGCCCTGCCTGGGACAGATGCAGCGGGGTGCTGTCCTTCCCTCACTGTAGGGTGTTTCTGTGGCTGTCTTTGACATGCGTGCATGCGTGTGTGTGTGTGTGTGTGTGTGTGTGTCTAAGGCAGTTCATCCTTGGACCCACTCCTTTCTTTTGTAATAAGCACATTTCTACATATCAGAGGAAACACAACAAAAGAAAAACAATGCCTGCAGCACTTCCCATGTAGTACCAGGCCTTACAGCAAGCAACCTTGCTGTTATGTCCTTTTGAAAACAATGTCCCGTTTTGTCTGAGGACGCCTCTGGACCCACCAATCACCAGGCTCCTTCCAGCCTGCCTTCATGATTCCAGCCAGAGGTCTGTCTGAGGTTCCTTTGGTCAGGCTGTCTGGGAGATGGATTGCAGCCATTGTTCCCGAGATCCTGGCACAGCTGACAGCAGGGGCAGGGTTAGGAGGAGGCCCTGGCTCCCCAGAGGCACTGGTTTGCATTCACTTGGCCTTGTGTCTGGAATTGATACGTTAATAAAAGCCCTGGTACCCAGCCCCTCTTACGCACGTATGCAGATTTATTGTGTGGTCTGTCTGCCTGAGTGTCTAACTTATTAAAGACAACAAAATGGGCTCTTTCTCATCCATTATTTGAAGAGAATAATAAGTCTCTGTCAGATTAGCTTCTTGGGACTCAAAGCTGAATAGTAGCTGTCTGTGAGCTCTTGGGCTAAGAACTCACCTCCTCCTGAAGCTGAGACATGTATTCTGAACATTTAAATACTTTACTGTTTGGTCCTGGCAGAAATCAAGCGGATGGAGACCCTCAGTCACAGGGGGGCACACTTACACAGAGGCAGAGCTTAGCTCGGGAGCCTGCTGGCCTCCACCTGCCCTCCCAGGGCTGGTCCGCAGCCAAAGTCCTCAGGCTTTTAAAGATCAAGCCACTGAGGATGGGAGGAAGCCAAAGTCCACACAGGTCCCTGGGACCTTCTTTTCATATACTCTGTCCCCTCAGGAAAGTCTCTGGGGTAGTAAGAGTTGTTCTTCGAAATAAAAATGTAGGCCAGAGCCCTAATCCCTAGGGCCTTGGAGTGGGGCTATATTTGGTGACAGGGTCTTTGCGGAGGAAATCCAGTTACAATGAGGTCATTAAGGTGGCTCTAAGCCAGTGTGACTGGTGTCCTTACAAAAGGGGGACGGGAACACTGAGACACTCTAGAGGGAGGTGATGAGAAGACACAGGGAACAGCCACCTGCAGGCTCAGGGAGGGGCCAGAATAGACATCTCAGCCGCTTGAGGAACCAGCCCTGTCAGGCCTAGGCTTTGGATGCCTGAGCTATGTAAGATACACTGCAGCTGTTTGAGCCTCCCAGATTGGGGTCCTTTTAGGGCATCCCCAGATTCCAGTAATAATTCCTGGGTTGTAAATTAACCTCAGGGCATGAACCGTGTAGGTACGCCACTTGGCATGACCACAGCCTCTCTTAGTGTAAGGAAGGACCTTTGCTGGTTGTCCCTATGTCTAGGGTTTTGCTTCTAGTACTAGGACCCTTCTGGTTAGACTGGAGCTCTGTCCAGCTTCTGAGTGCAGGTCCCGGGGAGGAAGCATGCTCCTCTCTGTAGTGTGGAAATCTCTGGCCTTTTGTTGGGATCCTGCAGGGAAGTTGGGTGCTATTTCTGTCCGCCTCTGGTGCCTGTCCAGATACCATCTCTGGATGGGTCCTTGGTTTCTGCTGCTCCCTGTAGGAGACGAGCCTCAGATGTCATGGCCCCTCATGCCCAGAGGTCACTGCAGGTGCCCTGTCCATAACTGAAGATTAGAATATAATCCAGCCGGGGGGCATTTCAAGATGACTTAGTCCAGAGGTTAGGATAAACGAATTGTCAGTTGTTCCATGTTTTTTAAAAAGGTTGGTACTTGGCTGTGTACCAACACAGGGATAGGGCTCCTTCCCCAAAGTGCTGCAGGCTAATAGCCACAGTCTCCTCTCTGGTGCTGCTAAGACTCCCAGCTGTGGGCAGAGCATCGCTCTGTGAGGCCTGAGGTTTTCTGTGAAACTCCATTTCTAAGTAAAAGACAATTTATAACCCCAGATTTACAATCAGGTTCCAAAGAAATAGCACCCAAGGGGTGGTGATGTGCAGAAGCACGTTCTGGTCTGTCACGAGGCTGGAGGAGATGGCCTGGTTGGCAGTGTGCTTAGTTAGTCCCCAGAACCTATGTGAAAAGACTGAGCGTGGCACCACCTGCTCCTACCCTTTCTAATTGCTGGTCTGCTGGCCAGCTGGACAAGCTCCAAGTCACCAAGAGACCCTGTTGCAAAGAACAAAGTGGAAGGACCGTGAGGTTGCTCTCTGGCCTCTACACGAACATGTGCACACAAACATGCACACGCACTGAGAGAGCTGTGGCAGAGTGTAGGCATCAGGACAAGGGCTCTCTGTTCTGTGGAAGCCCTGGGTTGGGTAAGAGGACACCAGCTGCCCATTAGGGAAGCAGTGTGAGCATGACGGGGGTGGCCTGCAGGAATGTGGGTGTGACAGTTGGGGGCCCATGGAGGTCATGTGATTGTTTCCTACGGAGGGCCGGCTATTGACCTGACGTGCAGGGAGGCCGAGCCCCCTTTGGGTGGTGTGCGCGTGCATGCGTGAGTGCGTGCGTGTGTGTGTGTGTGTGTGTGTGTGTGTGTGTGTGTGAGAGAGAGAGAGAGAGAGAGAGAGAGAGACAGAGACAGAGACAGAGACAGAGACAGAGACTGACTAGCTGTGGCCGGGTCTGGAGTAGTAGAGAGAAGGGCAGTGTCTGCTCTCTTGCTCATAGTGGGCTGCTCTCAGTACGGTTACAGTGAGGCCTGCCAAGGTGTCCAGGCCATTTTTCCTGCAGACATACCCAAGTCAGCCTGTGAGCCAGCACCTGCAGGCCGCATCTGGTCACTTCCAAGAAACCCTTATTTGCTGCTGCCTACCACAGCCTACTGATAACAGGTGGACTGCCATCAGCCTGTGGGCAAGGCAGATTGTTACACAGGTGTGACCAGAGGGCTAAGGAGGCCCAGCCTTGGGTTGCAGCCTCAGGGGTTCGTGCTCTCTGTGCAGGAATCTGATGAGCCACAGGGGAGGCCTCTGTGTGTGGGTGCTGAGTGGATGAAGCATAGAGTACCCAGAGCAGCCCTGGCTCGTGTCCCTCTGACCCTACCTGGGCAGCACACTCATGCCCCCACTATGGCTGCCCTGAGAGCCCTTTCGTCAGGAGTTGGCCACACTGTGTCATCAGTCCTCTTCCCTCTGCATTTATTGCCACCCAACGTCCCATCTTTGAGGTGGAAATGTTCAGTGCTCCCTAGAGCTCACTAGAAGCATCAGGAAAAGGCAGAATTCAGGACTTCAGTGAGCCTAAGGCTGATGGGAACTTCCCTGGTTGCCTCTTGCTCCACCTTCCTATAGTACGAAGAAGCCAGTCAGGGTATGATCTGGTTCCATTGAGAGTCACCAGACTCTCCTAATGGGGGAGAGGGAGGCGACTCTGTTTCTTGATTGGTCCCTGAGGGCCACATCCAGGATTTGGGGTACTGTGGCTTTGGGATGCCACCAGGCCCAGTGTCTTTTTTATTCCCACTAGGTAAGCTGGTCTTTGAAGTGATGAACTTACAGTCACACGTGGAGTATGGCCTAATGTGTCAGTCTGAGGAGAAGTGGTGGAGCCATCCCCTGCCTGTCAGCAGGCTGGCTGCCTTCCCTTTTCGCTCCTCCTGAGCAGGCAGTGCTCGAGACTGGGCCATGGCCAGCATAGCTGGCTCTGAGAACATGGCTGACCTCCCAAAACAACTGCCAAGAGACAGGGGGAAGCTGCCCGTGGATGTCTTTAGAGCCCAGTAGTCGCCTAGCAGGTGCCCTGTGTCCCCAGACTGCCACTGCCCCACTGGCTCTCCTCGCCTCCTCACACCGGTCTCCGTGCCCCAGCAAGGCGAGGTCCTCGTGGTGTTGGAGTTCCACCAGTGGTTTCTGCCTGGTACTGCTGCCATGCGGTAAGTTTTCCACGTGGCACAGGAGGTTGTAGAAGTTCTGTGTGGTGACCATTAGCCCTCATCGGCACTTGGCAGCATGACGAGGTTCAGGGAAGGTGTCAAGGTAGCTGGACCACACAGCACAGCCTGGACTCTGGCAGCTCAAGGGTAGAATGACGGCAGTCTCTGGCCTCTTCTTCCCAGCTGGTCACATGAGAGATGGGCATGTGCACATAAGGACCTTGTCAGCCACCATGCACACCATATTTATAGAAGAGTATGGCCCCCAGGTTGGGACTCCTGGCTCAAGCTGTGTGGATGGCCCTGGCCATCACTCCGGCAGGCTGTTTGACGTCTAGGGCTGGCATCTGTGGAGCAGCCATGGTCGATCATGTCCTGCACAGTGTCTTGTCACACCAGTGGTGCAGGTATCTGTGCTACCCAGCAAAGCAGCCCAGACGGGGATGTGGTGACATCATCCTGCTGCTCATCCAAGATAGCTGTGGCACGTCTGAGGACCCCCAGCCCCTGTCAGTGTGCCCCATGGCCACATCCAGCCTCTGTCCCTAGCTGTCCGTGGAGGGAGGCAGGAAACCATGACCATTTCTAACCCACAGCAGCGCAGTGCACCAAACCCGTGCTCTTCATGACACATTTCAGGATTTCATGCCAGACACCAGGCCGTGGGTGGGAGACTCTTGGCTTCATGTGAGTGGTAGAATGTGGGTCTGTGGCTTCAGCTAGTGGGTTTTGGTAACGTTCCTCTGCTGCCATCATATTTGTCATCTCCATTTCTCCAGTGTGGCTATAGATGGAAAATATGACTCCCGTGACTCTGGGCTGAGAGCCATAAAGCAAATCACCCCTGGTGCCTCATAAGGATCAAACGTGATAATTTGTGACCACAAGAGGTGGCTTTCAAGACAGGCATGAGTAGGTCACAGAGTTCCAGAGTTGATGGAAATAATGAGAGGAGACGGGCAGGACCCTGCGCTGTCAGAACAGGTGTGGAGCAGGCCATGGCCAGCCTGTGCCAGGGCATGACCATATAACTGCTTAGCCAGTGTGTCCCAGAACTGCCCCTTTGAGGTGGGCAGAGCCGGCCCCTGCGCTAGGCAACCGTGATTTCACTGTATACTTGTTGCTCTCAGCCCTGTCATTTGGGTCTCAGTTTCTTTTCTTTTGAATGGCATGCTGGGACAGCTCCACGGGTGTGGTAAAGATCACACACTAAAGGGCACAGGAAGACCATACAGTTCCGGTAGGTGGCATGTTCACAGGAAGCGTCCGCTTCAGGGAGACAGCTGCGTCACTCACGGAAACAGTGATGTGTCATCAGGTGGGAGCATCCTGCTCTCTGTGCACACGGTGAAGAAGTCCAGCTGTGGCTGTGCTCACAGGGCATCTGTGCCCAGCATTGCTAAGGTTTAGTTTGGCAGTGACCATGAGCTCATAGTAGTGGCTGTGTGCTCACAAGGCTGCTTTGGTCTCTCATTGGCCAGTTTTTGTTTTTGTTTTAACAAAATAGATTTAGTATAGAAAGTGGTGCATATCAAAAAGACATGGAGACAGGCCCAGCATTGCTGATGTCCAGGCTGCAGGGTATCTCTGGATACTTACCTGCATTTCGAGGGACCTTTGGATTCTGGGCTGCTGTGTGGACCACACCTGAATTGCATAGACTGGGCCCACAGCGTTTCTGGAAACAGCTCTCCAGACAGGTCTGGCCAGCTTTCCTGCTACTTCAGTGATGTTGAGTATCATGTAGATTCATAATTCCACCGTAACATATTTGTGCTAGGTTTAAAATTATTCATGAGAATAATTTAAGAGCATAAAAGAAAGTTGGAGCGGTGGAAACAGCACCCAGCATTCTCAGCCAGCAAGAGCTTTTCTGCTTCCCTGTGTCTCATTCCAGGCTAGTCCATATGGATGCGTATTTTTAGATAGTTGTTTTATTGTGTACGTAAAATTTGGTCTCCTGCTTAACATAAGCACTTTGCATATTTGATGTGGTCTTTACATTATAATTTTTAATGAATGCAAAATGTCCTCTTAAGGGGCTGTAACATAAATTAACTGCATAGTGGAGAATATTTTGAGTTTCTTTTCTACTTGTATAAGTAATACTGTAGCATTTGTGCACAGAATTACTTGGGATTAGTTCATTGGAATAACTCTGCAGGAGCCCTTGGCTAGACCTGGAGAGGGAGTGAAGCCCTGTCTCAGGGCCCCCTAGAAAGAGGGGCCTGTTGTTAGGGTTGGGGTTCACTGGACACTCACTCCCTTTAAGGATGTGTGAACACCAAGCAGAATAGCCCCTCAGCTGAGTTTGCATGCTGAAGGCCAGCCCTGGGATCAGGTGTGGTAGCTTCTGCTCCCACTGATACATTGCGTCAGCCACTTTCCCCACGTGGAAAATGAGGCCAGAGAACTGCAGACCCATGGTGAATGAAGACTTTGTATTTAGTGAAAGGAAGACCAGATGGGGTGAGGAAATAGACTTCGCTGTGCCAGCTGAGGCTGATAAGATGTGATGGCTAAAGGTGAGAAATTAAGTGTCAGGTTTCATGTACTGAGGTCCCTCCAGGAAAAGCCTCTCCCACAGCCTCCCTGAGGCACCCGTGTCTCTTTCCTAATGCAGCCATTGCTTGCTGCGGAGGGCCTACCTCATACCCGCTTCTGCTCTGCTGCTGCACTCCTGATCTTGCTGGAAGACTCCCAAGGCTGCCCTCATTTTGCTTTGAGTGTGTTCATGTCTCCTCTCTGTCTTCCCCCTGGCTGCAGACCGTCACGGTGTTCCTGAACATCACGGTGTTCACAGCAGCCAGGCCATGCCAAGTATACCCGCGTCTTCTCTTTAGCTGTGAGCTCTCTCTAATGTGCTGGCTCTGCTGTGTGCCCATAAGCAGCGTAGGATGGCCCCTCTGCCCTCCTGACGCTGCTCACCTCTGTCACCAGCATCCGGAAAGACTGAAGCTTCCATGGGGAGGGCACTGGTCCTTTGAGGAGGGTGCTCTTTGGAAGGGCCAGCAGGGTCCCGCTGGAACAAGTGGGCATTTGCAAACACCTGTCCTTATTTGCACTGTGGGATGGCCTCCCTGGACTTCACTGTCTAGGGCGTCTGGTCCCATGGTGATATGTGAGGAATGGGGTGATCTGTGCTCAAGTTTCTAACCCCTGGCCCCCAAAGGCTCCTAGTTCGTCCCCCAAATCTCAGTCTGTAAGGTACAGGCACAGCCTGCTGTCTGAGACGGAGCTTTTCCACCAGTCTCCTGTCACCTGTTTGGAAGTTTTACTTTCTTTTAAAACGTGATTGACTAAGATGAGTCACTGGGGAAAGCGTTTGCTAAAAATCCCTCCCTTTTACATGGAAGACATTTTCCAGGCAAGCTTTTGACGTGTGCTACTTCGGCTCTGTGAGGGGTCTGCCTTGGCTGGAGCTGGGCCCAGAACACACAGAACTGAGGCCGAGAAAGGGCTGTCTGCCCCGCTGTCTGTGCAGGATCTCATTACGGGAAGAGGAGCGGTGTGGGCACAGACCAGGTTCGGCCCTGCTCTCCCAGGACTCCATCACGCTGACGCAGGAACAGGACCACAGCTACACAGTTCCCAGACTCCTACTCAGGTCCGTAGTGAGGGCATACTCATGTGGGCCTCTCTCCTGCTCTGCCATCACACCGGCCTCCTGTGGCTTTCACTAGCCTTGGCTAGGGTGTACCAGTTACTCTTGGGAAGAGGGCTGCAGTGTGAAATAGATCACTTGTAGGGCCCTTGTGCCTGCTAAGGCTGCACGTTGGTTAATTTTCCCAAGACATTTCAGTCTTAGCTCCCTTGAAGGGGGCTGGGGCAAGAGTGCTCAAAACTGTCATCAGAATGTCCAGGGACCCCCAGACATAGGCCGTGACAGATACTGGTCTAGAAGCCACTTTCTCTTTAGATAAATAATGTCTATGTGAGCATTTTACTTGTGATTTTTAAAACTTTAGATTTGGAGAACACTGTATTGTGTGGAACTCCCACGGACTCCCATTCAGTCCTTACGTTCGTAGGACACCAGTGTAGGTATTTTATCAGTCAGAGTTGTGGCTTTGTTTAGGTGTCCCTGTGTCCAAGCACACACCCAGGTGTGACGATGACTCATGAGGAGTTGGTGTTTAGGCTCAGAGGATGTAAGGTTGTGTGCTTTCTCCTAGTTTCAGGCCCCCAGGCTTCTGGCGTGTCACCTGGAGCCTCCTCCCCTCAGAGATGCCCTTCAGGTCACACTCAGCCACAGAACTGCCCAGACTGGGACCATGTTGTAGGAGCTAGGCAGCGACAGGGCAGCATGTAGTTGGTGGCTTCCACTGGGAGCAAGGGGGCATTGAGTGTGGCCCCGTGGCCCCGTGCTCCTCATGTGGCTGGGGCCCAGCATCCAGTCCTGGCCCTGTTAGTCTCCTGTGGGCTGTGACGCCCCTCATGCTGCATTTTCCTCATGGGGTCATGGGAGAGAAGTGTGTGGAGGTACGTGTGCATCCTTTCAAGATCTAGCCAAGGGAGGAAGAGAGGAAATGTGACAGCTGCTAGCCTGTGCAGGTGCTGCACAGGAGCCAGGATTCCTCAGGCGGAGGCAGCCAGCAGGTCCTCAGCACGCCTCATGCTTTTGCATCATGTGTCACAGCCACTGAGCATGTCACTTCTGGAGACAGGATGCAGCATGTTGACTTCCTGTCATGTACCAGGAAACTGAGGCTCAAGGATGCCCCCAGAGTTGCCCGGGGTCATAAGTGCGCTGTTGGTTAGTTGGTTGGTTGGTTGGCTGGTTGGCTGGTGTACTATCTTGGGGGTTGTAGAAGCTTTAGCGGATGGTGAAGTACATCTGCACAGTGCAGGCCTGGGGCAGACGACAAGCCTTTCTGCTCCTCATCTGCTTTCTGAGGAGCTGTGAGCAGCCAGTCTTCTGTTCTTATCACCCGAGCCTTACGCTGTCCCAGCCATGCCTTCCATGCTATGGTGGGTTGTATCTGCTAAAACTGAGCCGGAGTCAGCCCTCCTTCCCAACGTTACCGCACATTGAGTGTTTGGTTACAACAAGACAGGTGAAAGGTGGGCAGCAGGCACCTCACCATGCCCAGGAGAACCATGGTTTTTTTTTCTGCCCCATCGTGGTAAAGTACCCACCCCAAGGAATCAGAAGCAGCATAGTTCCTGGGTCCCTCTGGATCCCTTTGTGGAAAGACTTGGCTGTGAGATGTGCTGTCTGTAGCTGGGAGCTGGTCTACTCCAAGAATTCAGGTTCTGGATAAATGGTGCCTCAGTGGGTCTGGAGTGTCTGAATTATGAGAGGTGAGCCCCCAGTCTGAGCAAACCTCCTTCAGAATCTGGCAACCTGGCTTTTTATAAAGGAAATGTTGCAATTCTGCTCAGCCTTGGTGATAATTACTAAATAAGTGATGCTGACAGGTGACATTGACAAACCTGACTTTTAGGAGTATTTTGGGGACTTGTTCTGTGCCTGACCATATGGTCTAGTAGCTGAAGTGATTTAGCATCGACAAGAAGTATTTCAGGAGGGGAGATTTAAGCAGCGTGTTTACTTCTTCTTTCTTCCAGAGGACTATTTTTGTGCCTGTTACAAACATGCACAAGCCGTGTGCTTGCTTCTCCCCCCTCACAGGCACATACCCATCACTAAGCAGACTCTGCCTTCCTTCCTCACAGCAGGAGAGCGGAGAGCACAGTGTCTGGTCCCCGGCCCAGGCACATGGGTGTGAGCACAGGCCTTCACCATGTGGAGTCATTAGGGCATTTTTGTGTTTAGACGATACTGCTGTCTAGATACACTGTTAGTATCTGTAGCTGTGGTCACTGGGAATGTTGATGCCAGTGAGGGTGGGGGCCTCTCTGGCTCCATCCGCCACCAGACGTTCAACACACTGCCAGGGCTACACAGAAGGGATCCGGGCCTAACCGCTGAGCCATCTCTCCAGCCTGGGCCTTTCCTCTATACTGCATCTTCATCTTGGCCACCTGGAGAGGCCTGGCCTCCTCACAGAGGAGTTTCTAGAACAGCCTCAAAGTACTTCTGTCTGCTGTGCCTTCTGTTTGTTTGGGGCCACCACCATGCCTTTCTCCTTCTCTTCTCTCCTCTGTCAGGCTCCCCTGACATCTACCTCTGTACACAGGGCACAACCTTTCCCAGAGCCCTCCCAGAATGCCTTCGGATCCTGTGCCCTTGCCAAGTTCATACAGCCAGGGCGTGCCTCTTGTGCCTGCCACGACTGATGGGCTTGGAGGAGAGATGGGCAGAAGTATCTGGGAGGCTGAGCAGCCCAGGAGTCTGAGCCCACCTCCTGTGTCGGCCAGTGAGCTTGTTACTGTGGCCATGCGTCTTCTAGGATATGGGTTTGCAGCCACGTCCCTCCTCTTCGGTGGTTTAGTTGGAGGAGAGGAAAACTACCCCCTTTAGGAGGTGACACAGCAGAGGCCTGGCCTCTGCCCTGCGGGCTCTGGGTTCAGAGTGGCCTCAGCGCGGCCCTCCACAGCAGGGCTGGTGATGGCTGTCCTGGGTGTGGTGTTCACAGTCTCTCCCGCCCCACTCTTTCTCCTTCTCACTGTTGAGGATTCTGAGTGGAAGGCCATTGCAAAGCCATCCTATTTGACCCTCAGAAAAGTACTTTGAGGTTTAATGACATGTTCAGAATGAGGCCCTGGCGACTTGCTTGACGGGAGAGTTAGGGTTGGGGGCAGCTTCTGGCAGCTGGGTGACCTCTGTAATTGCTTGAAACCTCCAGTCATGTGAGTGAGGCAGGAGGACTGCTAGTTTGTTGCTCGCTGAGCACTGGCTGGTACACGGTAGGTGTTCCCCAATAGGGCACGGCCTTAGCAATCTTTCCCTCCTCAGGACCCTACCCCACCAGGTGCCCTGAGCTGTCTCTTACATACCTGCCATCTTGTGCTCTGCTGATCCACCACCTCCAGAATTGGGGTTGTGGTAGACAGGGATGGGAAGATGGCGGCTGGCTGGGGAGAAAGCGTGTTCTGAGGAAAACGCTGGGAGTTGATCTGGATGTGTTGATTACGTGACTACCGGGACTAGGACTTGATTGAAGCCACCAGCTCCTGAGAGCACCAGCGTTCCATCTTACTCAAGGTGAGATCGCTTGATCCAGGAGCCAGAGAGGTCAGGCGCCCTCATGGGAGGGAAGTATTATTAGTCAGAAAGTGTGACAAACCAGCTATGAAATAGAAATGGTTCTTAATTGAAAGATGGCACTGTACAGCCCAGGCGCGCTGTAGCTGCTGGTAGTGCCTAACTGGTCCCTTTGCTGCAGAGCCACCATCCGTCAGCACAGTCTGCTGCTGTGTGTCTAGGGTCACTGCACAGTCACCATCAGTGGTGGCTGAAAGTATATTTATAACCCAATAATCGGAAGAGCTGATTACAAGTATCGTTATAGAATCTTCTAGCTACAAGAAAAATTGTAAATAGGGTCCAGATGCATGTCCAAACATTTGTCACTGTGTGGAGCCAAAAGTACTGGAGTTGGTGGAGGCTGAGCAGCGGTTGCTAGCCGGCCAGTCTGCCTGCGGTGTGGTTGGAGTGAGGGGCTTGGGGTCTGTCCATCTGTCTGTCTGTCTGTCTCCCCACCCCCTGCATGCCCTTCCCAGGATAAACCCAGCCATATCACCCCAAGCAGAAGACAGGGGAGGAAGGAAAGGCTGCAGAGGGTGGAGGGGGACAGGATGGCTTCCCTTAAATGCAGATTATGGGCCGAGCAAGTGACATTTGGAGGAAGTGTTTCTTACATCCACTGCACAGCAAAGCACGTGCAGCAGGCCAGGCCAGGGAATGTGGTCCATGGAGAACAGGCTGGGCTGCCCAGGAAGGTTCACATTGTCAGCTTCCTCCTCTGCTCAGGAGGTGGCCTTCCACAGGGCTGCCCACAGGAGCTCTCATGTTTGGGTTATACACAGAAACACTTTTTTTTTCTACACTAATCAGAGTAAAGTGGGTGGAACATGCATTAAGCTATGTGACCGTGGGGCTGTTATTTAGTTTGATTTAATGTTGATAAATGACAGCCAATTGCTTGCCCAGATGGGTGGGATAAATTCCACCGGACCTTCCATCTTGCTCTGCAGCCTGGGTCCCTGGCAATGCCCGGTGTGCTCCTCCTGGTATACCATCAGTAGGATGAATGGGCCCTCTGACATCTTAGGAGCTCAAGGGCCCAAACCTTTGAGATTTCCCAGAGCCTACCTTGGTTCCGTGACTCAGCGGACACAACAGTGCTGGTGCCAGCACATAGTTGCTGCGGTCCTCATTAGAGTCCTGCAGAGATACAGTCTGGACCCCTGGGTGCTTGCGAAGAGTGTCCCTGCTCCCTGTTAAGTCCCCTGGGGTGAGCGCATCGCAAGACACAGCCTAAAGTGCTAAAGTGGGTGAGTCAACTGAGCTACACAACTCACTCAGTGTCTGTTTCTCAGGATGACTGGAATGACATCAACCCCATCAAAAAGAAAGATCTTCACCACAGCAATGGAGATGAGAAAGCACAGAGTGTGGAGACCCTCCCTCCAGGTACTGTATCTCGGCCAGTCCTTCATGGCCCCTGATTGTGATGGACAGAATGTAGCCCTAGGAGCAGTGGCTTGGGGCAGATAATGATTACTTAAGCTACTGGGCGCTGCCCAAGAACACACTTTTGCTTTTCCTGTCAGGACATTGATGGGTGGTCAGCAGAATGTATTGAAAGAGAAAACAGGGGCTGGAGAGATGGCTCAGACGTTAAGAGCACTGTCTGTTCTTACAGCGGTCCCGAGTTCTATTCCCAGCAACCATGTGGTACCTCACAACCATCTGTAACGAGATCTGGTGCCCTCTGCTGGCCTGCAGGTGTACATGCAGATAGAGTACTACATACATAAAATAAATAAATCTTTTTTACAAAAAGAGAGAAAACAGAATTAAGTATAAACAATAGAATCTAAAGTTTTAGTTCATGAAAAAAATTCAAATCGACTTGATTTTTTTGAAGGAGTTTTAGCTTCATAGCAAAATTACCAAAAGATCGAGAATATTCCCATGCCACAATGCTCCTCCCCCCACCCCCATCTGTGTCCTTACAGAATGGAACACTGGGAGTAAGTTGTAAACTTCAGTAACTCAGGCTCACCTCCAGAGTTCACAGTGAGGGGCATTCTGTGTGTGTGTATGTGTGCGCACACTCACATGCATGCTCAAACACGCCTGCATTCACACAGACATGGGGAAGGGGGTGAGCACATGTACAATGGTGAGAAGAGGGGTGAGAAGAGGGTGTCCTCTGTCACCCTCAGACTGTTCCTTTGAGGCGGGGTCCTTTCTTGAACCAGGGGCCTTACTTTCTAAGCAAGCCCAGTGATTCCCCAGTCTCTGGCGTCCTTGCTGTGTTGGATGCCTAACGTGTGGGTCCCTGTGGTTGCATAGCGGTCTTAACCACTTGAGTCATCTTTCGAGCCCCATATCCTGTGAGTTCTGACAAAAGTGTGACCGTGCTGGCCTGTGTTCTGACTGCTTCCCCCCTCCCTACTCCTCCAAGTCTCAGGTCTTATTATTCTCTGCCACCTTTCCTGGGATGGCGTATGATTGGATTAGAGTCTGCAGATTGGTATCTTGTATTTGCCAATACGAATTTATTATGTGTCTGTTTGTGTGCACGTGTGTGTGTGTGTGTGTGTGTGTGTGTGTGTGTACGCCTGTAGAAATCAGAAGATGTCGTCAAGCCCCGTGGTGGTGTAAGTCATGGGTGTAGGTTCTGGGAACTCAACTCCAGCACTCTTCATGAGTGTGAAGCACCCTCAGCCCTGAGCCAGCTTCCAGCCCTCGCTGGCCAGTTCTGACGTGTTGCCTGGATTTACCACAGTTAATTTTCCATTCACTTGCCAAATGGTGTCTTGGTTGCTTCCACATTTCGCCAATTGTGGATAAAGCTACTGTGTAAATAGTGACAGTGCAGAACACAGCTTTCGTTCCAAAGGGAGTAAGCAGTGGCTGATTCTGAGTCAAAATGAGTTACCACAGCCTGAGAACATGGATTTGGGTTACCCTGAATGATATGTTCTGCCGTGGAAGAGAGTCTGTGAGATTTTATAATTGTGGAAAAGAAGCGAGGTGTTCCCCAAACCTACCAGTGAGGAGAGCTGGAGGCGGCTCAGCAGAGCGGGGACCTCTAAGGCTGTTGGTACGGTGTTCACATAGAGGAACTGGAACGTGGCTCTGAGGAGACTAAAGGCAGCAAGACATGATTTGGGCTATAGAGCTGCAACATTTTTTATGTTCCTTCCTAGAATTTTACTTACGACTGTAATCCCTTTTGAGGTAGTTTTTGTGAAAGATGGAAGGGTCTGTCTAGATTGATTTGCTGTTAGGTGTCTGTTGAAAGTTTACTTTTTCACTGGTTGATGGTAGTGCATGTCTTTAATCCCAGCACTTGGGAGGCAGAGGCAGGCAGATCTCTGATTTTGAGGCCAGCCTTGTCTACAGAGTTAGTTCCAGGACAGCCAAGGCTACACAGAGAAACCGTGTCTCAGAAAGAAATGAGAACAAAACAAACAAAAGGGCATGTATTGAGAGCATGGTGGGAAAGGAAGAGCCTCAGAGAAGAAACTGCCAAGCTGAGTAACTCCAGTTCAGACCCCAGCAAAGGAGTTATAGAAGCTTGCAGCGACTCCATGGAGCGTCCCAGGGCATTTGGTAAATGTCTGCTATCGTCTCCTGTGAGCAATGCCAGAGTTACAAGGATGGCTTCAGTGCAGAGTGTGATGAGGACAGCGCTGCATGCCTGGATGCAGACTGCTGCCTCGGGATTATTAAACCAGGCGCACAGTGGAAATGCCTTTCTCCAACTCAGAGGGAATACCACAGCGCTCACGAGGACCCTCCATTACCATGAAGAAAAATGTCTATGCAAGTGAGCTCTGAACAAGCTGGCTCACGTCAAAAGACCAATAGGTGAACTTGGCCTGCAGCAAGCAGAGTCCTGGCACCAGAGCTCTGCCTAGACCAGCAGATGGGAACAAACTGAAGCCCATTTATTTCAGATTCCCCATTTGTTGCCTTGGACCAGTGGTTCTCAACCTTCCTGGTGCTGGGACCTTTAATACCTCACGTTGTGCTGACTGCCAGCCATCAAAGTTTTCCCCTGCTACTTCAAAACTGTACCTTTGCCGCTGTTACGAATCATAGTGTAAATACCTGATATGCAGGACACTGTGACCCATGAAAGGCTCGGTCAGCCTCCAAGGGGTTGAGACCCACGGGCTGAGATCCGCTGCTCTGGATTATAAAAGATACGCTTTTGCGTTCTGGAAGTTTCGGTGTTAGTAAACTTGAGTTACTTCACTCAGTTTTACTTTTTCTGGCCCCCTTTCCACTCTCAAGGCTTGTTCACTAGCAGAAACACTATTTTTGATATTGGGCATCCAGTATCTATTTCTTCAAATCAAATTTTTCTTGAAAACTTGTGTTTGATTATTAGAGATTGTGTGTGTGTGTATATATATATAATCAAATATATATGGTACTGGGGATTCAGTGTTTACATTTAAGCCATGTGTGTGTTTAGAACAAAACAATACAGTAATGTGCAAGGGGAAATGCTTTTGGATAAACATAAGCCTATATTCTGACCTTTCGTAATTAGAAGTCTTTGCCTTAGTGGTAGAATATTTAGACATTTGCACAAAATTAAAAAAAAATCAAAACATTGTTTTAGAAGGTTAAAAAATAGAAAGTTGTGTAAATGTGTGTGTAGTTTCCTGTATTCATACGTACGTATATGTGGACTGACTGGCTCTACAGTGTTAAACCTGCCCTGTAATTTAAACCCGCATTGCAATGGTCACCTTAAGGTGTTTGCTAGTTGTCTGCATTGTGTGGTTAACACTGCTTCCCAATGACAACAGCCACGGAAGCACACTGTGGTTACCAGTGTCAGAACACGTGTGTGTGTGTGTTCTTGTATGTCTGCAGAGTCGCAGTGTGTGTATGAGCGGCGTCAGAACACGTGTGTGTGTTCTCATATGTCTGCAGAGCCACAGTGTGTGTGAGCTGCCTGAAGGGAAGGTGTCGCTCTCAGCCTGCCAGGCGCACGGGTGAAACAACTGAGGAGTGCAGAATACGCTGTTTGTTTGTTTGTTTGTTTGTTTCTTTCTTTCTTTCCCTCCCTCCCTCCCTCCTTCCCTTCCTTCCTTTTTTTTTTTCTTTCTTTCTGTCAAATTGCTACTTCTGTTGTGGAAGACAAACATTTCCATTTCAGCAGTTTGTCAGTTTTGTTAATGTTGGGCAAAAAAAGACTATGTTATAAAAAATGAAACAGATCTATAGTTTTTGGGGCAACATGATAAAAATTAAATGTGTGGGTAACCTGTTTATATACTGCTATAGAGTATTTTTTGAAGAAAGATGTGCAAAAATCCTATTACCTACATCAGATTTTTTTCGTCCTAGATACTAGGAATATAAAAATGAGTAGATACATTTAACCGTAGCATATTGATCCATTCATTAAACAGCACAAACTTTCATTTCATGGAGTTTACCTGTTAATGTTGATTTAAACTATCACTTGCCAGCTGGCCGTAGTGGTGCCCACCTGTAATCCCAACTCTCATGGGGGCAGAGCCAGGCAGATCTCTGTGAGTTCAAGGCCAGTCTGATCTACAAATTAAGTGCAGGACTACCAAGGCCACACAGAGAATCCCTGTCTCAAAAACAAAAATAAAAAATAAAAAGAAAACAACAAACAAAACAAAACTTCTATCACTTGTCTTATCATGTGGGAACATAAGTTACGTGGTCAAAGTATAAGAATTTGGACTAGTATTGATTCAAGTTGTATTGTACCTTGTGGATGAAAAGGGAAGCATTATACTTTGAAATGTTTGCCAAAATTGTAGTCATATCTTTAGTAATGCTGTTTGTCTCCAGCACCCTTCTCCCCCCAAAAAATGGGGTGGGGGAAAGAAAGTTTACTTTTTCCAGTTCATTTTTCCTTTATCAGAAGTCAACTGGCTTTTTATTCAGATCAGTTGCTGTACTTGAGTATTTTCCCGAAGCTGATTATTGCCGTTTTGTAGTGTTTTCAGTGTGGGTGGTGTCAGCCCTCTGCTGTCATGCTTCTTTGTCAGGGAGCTGTGGCCCTTCTGGATCTTCTGCTGTTTCCCTTGAGATGTCGAGTCTGCTTGTTGATAACCACAGACTGGCTGAGATTTCGACTGACATTGCGTTGGCTCTGTAGCTCGGGCTGGGAGAACTGCATTGGACAATAACGTGTCCTCTGCCCAGAGACATGGCTGCATCCTCTGCCCAGAGACATGGCTGCACGGCCACTTACTCCCTTTCCCTCCGCTGTCTCTCATCGAAGCTCTGTGGCTTTCTTCTTACAGCCCTGAGGCACAGTTGTGTAGATTTAAATGTCAGATTCATTCCAGGGAGTGCCAGTGTAGATGATACCGTGTTTCTGATTTCAGATTCCACCTGTTCATTGCTGATATAGGAAGATACAACCTGTCTCTATTAATTAGTCTCACGACTTATGGTCTTGCTGAAAATGCTCCCAGACATTTTGTTGTTGTTTTCATACTCTATACACAGATAAGCACAGCATTTGCGAACAAAGGTGGTTTTATTTCTTCCTTTCTAGTCCATGTAACTTTTGTTCCCTTTTCTTATTAGATTAACTAGGACTCTCGGTCCAGTGTGGAAGGGATGGACTGCTTACCTTGTTTCTCATCAGTAACAGTTGAATTCTCATGTTTGAACAATAGATATATCTCAGGCATTCTTTGTCCAACTTAGTTTGCTGAGAGTCTCCACTCCAAAGGAGTATTGAGTTTTGTTGGGGGCCTTTTGTACATGATTTGGTATGGTTGCGTAGTGCTTTGTTGATGGTTATTTGTCTAGACAACCATGCATAACTGTTACAAGTCCCACCTCTAGAGTGGACACTTTGTGTACATTCCTGGATTTTGAATTGATAATATTCTGTTGAAGATTTTTGTATATATTTATGAAAACTTTCTTGTGTAGTTTTGTTTTCTGTTGTCCTCCAGCTTTGGTATTAGGTCAGTTTCTTTCACTTACTGCCCACAGTTGCGAGGTGCCCACCCCAGAACTGGGGAGCCACCCAGCTCCCAGAACCCACTTGCATGCTGGGAATGGCCACACAGAATGGCACTCTGGGAGTGGCCACAGTCTGCACTCCCTGCAGAAGTAGGACGCCCGTAGGAAGGCATCCTCTGTGCTTTGACATGCTCCAAAGGGCTCTCCTCTGCGAAGTGTTTTCGAAGATCCTGGTGGATTAGCATCACTCTGGGCTGTGACGACTGAAGTAGGTGGAAGCAGCATGGATGAGGATTGTACAGTAACTGTGGCTACTTCTGCAGAGGGTATAGGAGGGAAAAATGGACTGCAGGCTAGCCTGGGCTACATAGATGACCCTATTCCCAAAGCAAGCATGCAAACAAAGGAATCCTGCACAATTCCTCTTTGAGGATTCATTCACGAAGCTCTGGAGCTGGCACAAACCTCATGAATGCAGAGCAGCTGCTCATTGCTGTGAAACTGCTTTGTAATATTGTCAATATTCTAAACAAATTGTGTCTCCCCCGCAACATCAGGCAATTCCTTAGATTTATTGATAAATTGCCTTTCATTGCTTTGAATATCCTGCTTTTTTATCTTTAATAGCGAGTTGTTTTAGAATGCTTTCTTTCAAGAGAAGTTTCTCACAGTGGAGCTTTCCTGCCGTCCCAGATACCCAGTGACATTTGCACCCCTCGTTGGGGAAGCAGGATTGTCTGCCACAGTCTTGGCCTTCTCTTCCCTGCTGGGCGCTCGCTGCAGCATCATGAAGTTTCTCTTTCATTAGGTTCAGTTTGAGGTCAGCCCCGGAGTTCAGGCCTCTGCCTGTGGACTGTTGCTCGCTCCCTCTCCCCAGGCTGTCCCAGGAGAAGGTGGCTACACTCCACCAGGCATTCTGTCCCGGGAGCTGGCGTCTGCTTGAGCTGCTTCTGCTGGGGCGTCCACATTAGTGCAGAACTTGGAGCCTTGGAGCCCCTGACATGCAGACTCCTGTCTCCCCAGACAACCGTGGTGACAGAAGATGTACCCATCCTCAGGAACATGCTGCCCTTGTACCCTAAAGCCTCTAAAGACCGTGTACATGCATCTCTCAGTGCCTGATTTCAAACATGCTCCTGGCCATGTTAGTTCTGTGAAAACTCAGTATAGATTGGTGCAGTTGTTCTTTCAAGATGGGGCTTAATGAAAACAAAAAGTTTAAGAACAAAATCTATGTTAAGTTAAAATGTGTCAATAAGAGTCTTGTAAAGGCTGGTGCATGCTGATTGAAAAGCATGTGTTCTTTTCCTTTATAGATGAATTATTAGAGACTTGGCATCAACTTTCCTCTGCCCCTGAGAGGTCCTCTGTCCTGGCACCCAAGCTCGGAGCTGAGCGGGAGCCTCCTGGGCCTCCGCTTCTTTGTGTAGCAGGCCTACAGGTGCAGTTGGCAGCTGCGCCTGCCCAAGGGCAGGTTATGTGGGGAGCTGTGGACCTGAAGTGGGGATGCAAGGGTTGCAGCCAGAGGCATGACACGTGAAACTCACAGGGGGATCTGGGATGGAGAAGCCTTTTCGGAGCCCAGCCATGTCCAGCTAGAATGTTGAGTTGCTGGGCATTCAGGGCAGACCTGCTGCAGTCTGGGTGTCAGGAGGCTTACCATGTGTCTTCTGTGGAGAAAGAGTGGAGGAAGACACCGGTGCCTGAGGGTGGCATCATCTGTAGGGGACGTAGGCAGCAGCTAGGACAGGGCAGTAGAGAATGGCCCAGAAGACAGAGGTGGGGGTGCCATCTTGACAGCACCTCCCTAGGGTCACCTCTGCAGGGCCCACAGGGGCTTGTCCCTTCTCTCCCAGGGACAGTGGTGACCCAGGCTCACTCTCTCCCGACTGAGGTCTTGTGTCCATGCTGTGGGCTGTGGCTTTGGAATGATGGGCAAGGGGTATTTCTGCGTCCTCTTAACTGTTCACCCAGCCCTTCCTCTAGCTTGTCTCCACTAGCCATCAGAGATGGAACAGCAGTAGGTGGACAGGCTAGGTGGGCCATCCCCTCCATCTCAGGTCCTTGGGGATGGCATTGGAGGGGCTATAAGGGCTGTGTAGGAAGAGCCTTGGCTTTGGCTCTAGGCTTCCTGTTTCCTGGCTGCCTCGGCTGCCTTTCCTGGGCTGCTGCAGCGGTAGAGAGAGTGTGAGGCTGTGCTCTTCCAAGTCAGGCCCAGGATCTGGTCAGCTTTACACTCAGCCTCAGGCTACTTGGTCCAGGGTGAGCCCAAGGTGGTAAAGCAGGGGTTGGCAGGGGTTTGTGGCATGCTGGGTATCTAGGACGTGAGAGTAAGAACCAGCAGGTGGCCGGGGCTTTGACCAAGGAATTCGGGATCCTGTCTTATGGGGACGTGAAGATGGGAGTAATACCAGGGTAAATGGGAACCGTCAGGCCAGTGCTTCTCAGAGGACATCGTCTTGGAGGTGGCCTTAGGCTGGTTGTATGCAATTTCAGGAGAGGCAGGGAGCCCTGCAGGCCTGCCTGAGGTGTGGGTGAGGACGTGTCAGCTCTTCTGCTCCCACCAGGCAGTGTGGTCTGAGACTACACTGCCTAAAGGTCCCTGTGGCACCTCATTTTTATGGCTGGTCCCAGCACACACAGCAGCTCAGCTTGAAGGCCGTACCTGAGAGGCGTCCAGTCCGCAAGCAGACCTGCTGAGCATTCACAGTGCTGGCAGTGGGTACCTGCTCCGCACAGGCTCGGGGGCTGTGCCGTGGTTCTCAGGCCGTCTGCGCGCATGCTTTATTTTCCTCCTGTGAAATCTTACCTCAGCTTTGCCATCACCCCCAGGTGGGGCTTTGGGCAGGGGCTCTGAGTAGTGACTGGAGCCTTTTCCTTAATCCTCTTTCTTAACCTATCATAGTATTGATGTGTTTTTTTTCATGAAACTTGTGTTTTCCCAAAACAGAACATTGTAAGATGTTAAGCGCAGATGGCCTGTCGCTGTTGGTTTTCAGCTCATTGTTTTGTCTGTGGCCTGTGCTGCTTAGTTCTCGGCTCTCTGCAGCTGGCTGCCTGCCTATCTGCGTGGGCCCTGCTTAGAGGGCACGGGCTAGGCTGGGGTGAGTCGGGGTGTGTTCCCCGAGCTTCCCCCTCTGCTTTCTGCCGTCGCTGTCCTAGGAGTCTCCAACCTGACAATTCTGCATGACATACACCGATCCCTATGGTTTCCTGAGCCCAGTGCTTTTCAGATTATGGGTTTCGAACCATCATTATATGATGAAGCCAATTCTGTGTCACACCCACATGAGAACATAGGTTATGCTCATGCCTTCCCTCTCCTGCAGGCGACTGTTACACTGTGAGGCTCTAGCTGTATATGTGAATGCCTCATAACTTCTAAGTGGTGATGTGGCGCATGCCACAGCTGAACCTCTATCTGCAGCCCCTGCGGCTTTCTCATGTTTTACCACACTTTCTGAAAGGAAGTGGCTTCATGTCCTAGGGAGGGTCATGGTCAGAGGGAGGAGCTGCTGAAGAGTAGTGGCGTTCACTGAGGTATCACAGGGGCTCTTGACCTCAGCTCAGACGGGTCTTCTGTGGGGCTTTCTGGTCCCCAGGCTTAGATATAGTTTGCTGGTCTGTCTCCTTCATCCTCAGAACATGACTGCTTCAGTGGAGCCAGGCCGGAGCCTGCCTTTGCTCATCTGTGTCTATGGGTCTAGCATGACGCCAGTATATGACCAGTGCCTCAGAGACATGGGCAAGGGTATGAGTTTCCCTATGGTTTCATGGCCTGACATACCACATAAAACACTCTCCATGACCACCTGTCACTCCCAGAGAGGGCATGAGAGTCTCCATTTCAGGGAGAGTGCCAACAGGAAGGGATTGACGCAAGACTGATGAATGTCTGGGAGAGGGACATGCCTGGGAAAGGTTCTTTAGGAACTTTTTCCCCAGGAAAAGATGTGTGTGAGGAGTGCTGGGTCCTGTTTGTCATGCGGTGTCTGACAGCCACACTCTGCACTTCTTCGCAGGGCCAGGTGTTCTAACAGCTGCCTAGAGGAGGCCTCACAGGAGGCTGGGGACATACCCTTTCTTAGGGGGTGACATTTTCTGTACAGTGGGAATGTGTCTGTCTCCTGTGTGAGTGAATCTGCTGATCATAGCTGGGTTCTGAGAAGCGTGTTTAGGTGTGTGTATGTGCGGGGTGTTGCAGGAGTGAGTACCAAACACCCAGAGCCCAGCCGTGTTTAGTGGCTTAGGATTCTCATCCCAGGGAGAAATGAGGGAGTGTGATGATTCTAGGGAGAGAACAGATGTAGAGCTTGACTTGGTGGCCGCAGAGCTGGACATGGTGGCAGGAGGGTCAGGAGGCTAGCTCATCCCTACCCACCTGGTGAGTTTGAGATACTGTCTTTAAAATCAGCCACCAGCAAGAACAGACACATCCCGGGTATGTGACGCTGACAGTACCTTCCCTCCCGCCATCCTAGCGGCTACCCTTCTGGAGGTGGCCCACGAGCCTCGACTTGCCTCCACTGTTGAGCACTTTCAGTGCCATGTCAGGGTAGCCCTGCTCCAACCCACACAGTCTAAACATTTATTCTTAAGGTGCATGGTTGCACAGTGGAGTACTTTATTAATTTATACACACATTGTCTCCTCTGCTTGACTGGGATGCTTTGGGAACATGACTGAAATGCTTGGGAAGGTGAGCAAAGTCCATCCCTTCACAGAAAGAGAACTGATGGCAGAGTTGCCGGCTCTGTCTTGGGAAGCTCTGACGGAAGCCTGAGCTCCAGGCCTTGCGGATGACAGTGCTCAGGGCTGTCTTCAGCTACTTTTCTGATTAAAATTGCCATGTTATAAACAAGCCCCTGCCCCTGTTTTGTGACCTAACACTTGTTGCGGTCCCTGGCAACACTCTGGTCTTGTAGCTACTTGTCCCACCACCTCTGCTCTGCTTTTCCAGGGAAAGTCCGTTGGCCAGACTTCAACCAGGAGGCATATGTTGGTGGGACAATGGTTCGCTCCGGGCAGGACCCCTATGCTCGCAACAAGTTCAACCAGGTGGAGAGTGACAAGCTACGGATGGACAGAAGCATCCCTGACACCCGGCATGACCAGTAAGTCCCTCCACTCACATGGAAAGAGCTTGAGACTCCTGTCTCACTGGTTTTCCTCACATGTGTGGTATTGCTGAAGTAGGAAGGGCCCTGAAGTGAGGCTCATGCCTCTTGGCAGTTTGCAGAGGCAGCAGACTGTTGGCCAGCAGAAGAGTCAGGAGAAAGCTGTGTGGGCCTCAGACTTGCTGATCTTGTAGTGTTTTGAGGCTGCTCTCATGAGACACTGTTCACGTCTAGGAATGGGCAGCTGTAGTTGGGAACCTTCTGGAAAACCAGAGGAACTGTTCACTAACTTCTTATCAGAGTTGAGGGGAGCCAGGAGGCGGGAGGCCAGGGGAGAGCCCGCCACTCCTGGCTCTAATGGAGAAGGGCCATCCGCACACTCTTCTGTTTTTCAGGACGTGGGTGGATGGTGCCCTGACGCCACCAAACTCGGCGAGTGGCATCCTTATACACTGGCAATTATTCTGCCACCATTTACGAGGAAAGTGGTATTCATAGCCTTGCTCATCTCCCCAAAATTTTCTTCATGTCCCAGAGGGGAAACCAGAGGCAGTGGGCTAGGATCTACTGATACAAAGCTGGGAAAGCAGTGATTGTAGACACCTAGGAGACAAGCTGTGGCCATATTTGTAAGAGGTTTTCTAGATTAGTGTGGTGAGGCGGGCTCACCTCGGATGTAGGCAGACTGGAACTGCCAGCTGGGGTCCCCAGCTGAATACCAGACAGCGCAGGCTGAGCACCACATTTGGCTTTCCTGGCAGACATCATGTGATCTGCCTCATGTTTCTGGCATGTGCCTTCCCACCACGCTATCCCACCATACTAAAGTGCGCCGTGAGCCAGATACCCCCTTCTTTCCTCGTGTTGTCAGAGCTCTTGCCACAGAGTGAGGGAAATAACTGATACAGGGCTTCAGCCTGGGAACAGGGCTGGGAAGAGTCACAGTAAAAACATCCCCGGCCACCTGAGCTGACTGAAGCTTGATCTCCATGTGACGGGGGAGCTTTGTGTCACCAGCTGGTGCTGAGCTGGTTTTCTCACCTTTGAGCAGGAAACGGTGTGATTTGGGGCTTGTCGGCAATGGGAATGGGGTTCTGAGTTGGCACCACCATTGTGCGCTTCTCAGATTCCCTCCAACCCTACAGACACATTATCTTCCAATATTTCTGGAATGATTATTTGTCCAAACCAATCTTTGATTATCCCTCCTGGGGTGGCTTGGTTTCTGCCTGGCCTGTGATGCCCTCCTTTGCCTGTGTTAACGATCCAGCTGGGGCCTTCCAGTTGGATCGGGTAAATTAAATCCTGTGCAGATCCTGACAGGCTCCTGGAAGGGAGAGTTGGCTGTGTCTTCTAGTTGGCCCCAGGAGCCCATCTCACAGCATCAGTAGAGAGCTTTCTTCTTGGTCCCAAGGTCTCCTTCCAGTGAGGGTCTGGCGTCAACCCTGAAGACGTGTGTAGCAGAAACCAGCCTTCTGTGACCGTGTTGCTGGAAGTGGAACAGGGAAAGCGGATTCAGGGTGAGGGGCCCAGAACCCTGTCCACCTGGTTGATGCCCCAGGTCTGCTTAGTGCTTTGTCTGTGGCTTCTGTCCCCTGCAGAGTGACAGGACAGTGGTTCTTGGTGAGCCTTTGGGACCCCATTAGAAGCCTAACGGGACCCCATTAGAAGGCTCCACTCCCTCTGGCCAGCAGAAGCTCAGTTTTTATGGGTGCACCGACATGTTGAGGTCCCAAACTTCCAAAGTGTCTGTTTGGACATAGGTTTTTTATTAGATGTGGTTAAGGTGAGAATGGGGTCCTGATTCAATGGGACAGCTGTCCCAGTGAGAGGAAAGAGGGACAAAGCAGGGAAGGGAGGATTGAGAGAGACTGAGCAGGAGATGTTTGCCTTGGCCATACAAGGACATGGTTGCCTGGGACGTCATAGTGTGTTCCCCAAAGCCCCAGACCCGGAGCTCACCTGGCCGGCAGACTGGAGATGGTCCTGGTGAGCGACCCCTGGTGGCTTTCCCATCTCCCTCCTTGGATCAGTTTGTAGCAGGCGTGTGTTAAAGGTGTGGCTGGCTGGGTCAGGAGGACTCTGACATTGTCCAGGTATTAAATGGGCTGCTGGGAGGGAACAAAACCTTTCAAGTGGGATTTGATTGAAGGAAGTGAGGCCCTGGAGACTGGGTTGCCTCAATCTCCTTCCCCTTCTCTGTCCTGTGCTTCTGGACAGGTGAGCAGCTTTGCCTGTTCTGCCTTAGCACAGACGGCCATGTGGCCAGGGGCTGGAGCTTCTAAAACTGGGGCCTGAAAGAACCTTTCCTCCTCTCCGTGGCTCTTTTGTTGTGTAGTGGACAGCTGACAAATGCCACCAGCAGGAGTGTGTCTTGGCCAGGGCAGGCAGCTGAGACTGTCAGGGTACCATCTTGAATCTCAGTAGTGCTTGTCCCTGGGAGGCCAGAGGATTATGAAGTCACTTATAAGACCACAAACACTACACCAGGGCTAACCTCAATGCCCATAAGAATCCAAGCTCTCAGCTGCAGTGCTGCCCTCTCAGAGCCTGGCTGCTGGATGCAGCTGTCTTGCTGGCCTGCTCCAGAGTCTTTTATGGCCCTGGCTTTAGGCATGTGACCTGCGTGCCCCTAAAATCAGGAAGCACTGAGTATTGCCAGCTTGCAAGGGAAGCTGCTTTCTGTGGCTTAGTTGGCAAGGTCCTGAGAAGCTGGAGGAGGGCTGGCTTTCATTGTCCATTTCGGCTCTCTAGGCCAGAGGGGAAGGGCCTGCCATCCATCAGTGTGTCCTTCCTTTCGGTTCCCTCCGTGTTGCAGCCACAGACTGTTCTTCTCCTGTGTGAGCCCCCTCCCCTTTGGACCCTTTGAGGTGTAACAGGCACCTGGACAGGGAAGTGTGTGGCTTGGGCAGCAGGTTTCATTTTGACTGTGCCAGCCGCCTAAAGGCCTGGAGGGAGGCAGTGCCCTCCACAGTTGTCAGCAAGCATACCCTCACATGTACAGGTGCACCTGGCACTTAGTTTCTCCATCTGTTAGGCTGGACAGAAGTACATGATGTTTGTCAGTAATGCCCATTCTGTTTCTTATTCTTTGGTCCTTTTTTCATGGGTCCTGGGCCTTCATGATAGCAGTGAGTACATCTCTCACCCCATCCTGGTTCTGCAGCCTGGTGGAACAGCTCATGGCTGAGCAGCTGTCACCTGGTAAGGCTGACTGCACTGGACACTTACCTGGATCCTGTGCGTTTTGTCTGAGATTTGCTGCTAAGTCTTTCTTCTTCCTGGTGGGCACGCTTGTCGTATGAAATCTCCATCGTTGGCTCTGCTTCCTGTACACATACATCCTGGAACCTTCTATGTGTATGACTTCGCCTCTAATTCACCTCTGGGCTTCCAAGCTCTGACAAGCTTTGTCTTATGGCATGACACTCAGTCCTCATGTGTTTGATGTGTACTCTGGAGGAGTGAGTTCAAGGCCAATCTCTCACTGGGTTCCAAGTTATGCCTGCAGTATCCTTTCTCTTGTTCTGCTTCTAGGTGTTTCTTTTGTCAGCTAAAGTTTCAACTGTGATAAACCAGCAGAGTCTAAGATGAGTGAACATTTTTGAGCAGCACACCTCCCTACCCTCTTGTTCTCTGTACACACACACACACACACAGAGAGAGAGAGAGAGAGAGAGAGAGAGAGAGAACACTGCTCAGGACACCTTGAATGTCCTCAGCTTCAGTAAATACCCTTCATAGTCATCCAGTTATCTGTGTTCCCATCTTCATTTATGTACTTCCCCTTCCTGCCTGGGACCGTTGTCCATCCGTGTCCCATAAGCATTTCACAGTGGCTCCTGTGGTACCAACTCACAGGCAGTAGATCCTATTGTCTGAAGACATGTGTTTCACTTTCATTTTTGAGATGCTCCCCCAACTGAGAGAGCCGCCTTGGATGTGGGTGCTTCTGCCTCTTTCTTTGCCCTTCGGACACTCTCTGCTTCTGCTGAAGATTAACTGTGACTTGTTCTCTGAGCGACAGTTTGTCTGATTACAGTTGCACTTTAAGATACATGTCTGCCTTCTCACCAAGATGGCGCCGAAGGCGAAGAAGGAAGCTCCTGCCCCTCCCAAAGCCGAGGCCAAAGCGAAGGCCTTGAAAGCTAAGAAGGCAGTGTTGAAAGGCGTCCACAGCCACAAAAAGAAGAAGATCCGCACGTCACCCACCTTCCGGTGGCCCAAGACCCTGCGGCTCCAGAGACAGCCCAAATACCCTCGAAAGAGTGCGCCCAGGAGAAACAAGCTTGACCACTATGCCATCATCAAATTTCCCCTGACCACCGAATCAGCCATGAAGAAGATAGAGGACAACAACACACTTGTGTTCATTGTGGATGTGAAGGCCAACAAGCACCAGATCAAACAGGCCGTGAAGAAACTGTATGACATTGATGTG
>CM053744.1:58586583-58706605 GCA_028658305.1 Pachyuromys duprasi
GATACATGTCTGCATTCACTTTTTAGTAATGTGTAAGAACTTGCCGACTTTGCTTTCTGTGACTTGAGCCTGTTTGGGGTTTGAGGGGTTGGAGTCTCTGTAACTCCCTTCTGCCATTCTTGCATGCCCCTTCTCTCACTCCGAGATCCTGGTCACGTTCTTGTTGGATATTTCCCTCTTCTATTCCCTCTGCCCTCTTCTATTTTTATTTTTACTCCTCTGTCTCCATGTAGCCTGCTTCCTGCTCAGTGATTCCTCCGTGTCAGTATTAAGTCTGTAGATGGAGAATACGTACATTTGCTCTTCTGGTAGTGAATAGGTACAGAGGTATTTGAAGGCTATACCTGGTGTTTCCATCTCCAAGGTAGCTACACTTTGCAGATAAGATAGGTCACTTTTGTGTCATGCAGAACTGAATCACAGAATGGGTTTCCAGTGGATTGGGGGGGGGGTGTCGATCTGGAAGGTTCCATGTCTTTCTCCTCTAGGAAGCAGCCCCTAGGATCCTACCCTAATCCCATCCCATTGTTTTCAGTCCCGACTTGGATCTGGCCTTCCCAGCCCAGGGTTGGCCTCCTGTTCACAAGGCCATTGCTCTGTTGGGCATATTTTGGCATGGCAGGGCAGGGGAGGGCGGCAGGAGTGCCTTGGTGCCTCTGGCTGCCTGCAGGCGCTCAGAACTTTCAAGGCAGTTTATGCATCTCATCGCTACCTCTCTGCTTTCCATGAGTAGTTTTGTTCGGAGCAAAGAACTTTATTGTTACTGGATGCGGAGGGGCACCTGAGTGCCTGGTTTAAAGTCCTAATTCAGTCTAAAATGAACGGTTCCTGCATTTCATCCTGAGCAGCAGTGTGTGTTTCTAAGGAGGGTAAATGAGTAAACAGAAGTGTCATTGCCACAGGGATGGGCGATGTAACTTTTATTAGTAGCTCTGTCAGTTGTTCCTGTCAGACCAAGGTGGAGATGATCTCTGACCCTGGGTTTTTATCTGCAAAACAGTCTCAGTATAGCTGTGACTGTCTCTTGGCTGTCAGTAAGCTCGGACATCTGTGAAAATATGAAAAGGCTTGTGAACCCCTGGATACAGGGCAGGTGTCAGCCATTGCTGGCCTGTGACCAGCAGCTGGTGTGAATCAGTTTGAGTAGACCGAGCTCTGCCCTGGGAAGCTTTGTTCTTGACTCTTGTGGCCAACTCGAGGACTGACCCTGAGTATGCTGGCTCGTTTCATTAGTATGTGGCCATTCTGCAGCAGATGAGCAGAAAAACAGTCTAAGGAAACACCTTTGAAGCTGTGACCCTGCCTACTACTGAGGGATCAGAGCAGGAAAACCAGACTCAGCGGGAAGGCTTGCCAAAGCAGGTCAGTGCAAGCTCCTCTGTCAGCTGCTCACTTGAAAGCCTTTGCTTCACCGTCCCCGAGGAGACCTGATGGATGTGTTTGTTTACAGTAGTGGAGTTGAACCTGGGCCTCACTTGGTCAAGGCAAACTCCTCCTTAGGGTGTGTCTCCAGCCCTCTGTTTGCCTTGTATTTTGAGACAGGGTCTCACCAGCTGGCTTCAGCTGACTGTAGCCCAGGTGAACCTTAAGCTTGGCGTCCTTCTGCTTCAGCCTCCTCAGAATCAGGGCTTAAGAAACATAGCACCAGGGCCACTCATTTGCAGCATAGGAAGGTGACAGTGACATAAGGGTCTTGCCTTTCTGCATCAGGTGGTCTACACTCGCACTTGCTTTTAGAAGTTATATCGTCTTTGCTGATGAACAGCCAAAGACATTGATTAACAAATGATATCCGTCTATTCTTTGTCACGGACCATATGTTCTTGAGATACCGGGTCTTGGCAACTCAGTCCATGAGTGCCCAGAGCCCCCACTTCAGTCTAAAGAAGTAGGAGTTCAAACTTGTACAGTGTGGCTGGAATATGTGAATGTTAATATACGTACACATGTGTACTGTGTGCATGAATGTGTGGTGTACCTGTGCACTTGTGTAGGAAAGTGAGTTCCAGAAACACACTGTTTGGACATTGGCTTGCCCTGCCCATCTAGGCCCGTTCCTGCCATAGTCACAGAACACAGTGCTTGCCAGGAGTTAGAAGTGTGTCTTTCCATTCTAGAGGACCACAGATCAGGGCCTGTGGGTCTGTTGTCTGGAGAGGGGCTGGTTTCTGCTCTCAGGTTGGCACCCTGGGTGCTGTGTGCCCTAGGAGAGGGAAGCAGAAGGTTGAGGGGTCAAAGGTCCTGTGAAACACTGTCCAGTAAGAGCAGTGGTGCCTAGGCTTGCGCATCCACCTGCTCGTTCCTCTCAGGGATGACCTGTCTGGCGCAGATGGTACACTGTGGACACTTGGCCTCCCACTGCTTTCCTACACAGGGCCTTTGCCAGCCCTGTAGGCCCTTCTGGTGAATTTGGATTGGATCCAAATCTGCTATGAAATGTAATAAAGAGTTGCCCACCTTGGCTTGTTTTCTTTGTTATCCTGTAGTTGTAGAGTGAAACTGTGGGTCCCTATCTGGTAATGAGAAGGGGGGAACCGTGAGTGAAGAACAGCCAGCATCACCTCTCAGGGGCCTGCAGCCTCTGGGAAGCCTGTGCTTTGGAGGTCACCTTGAGGTCTACCTTGCCAGCCACCTGCTAATGGCTGTTTCTGTGGCTGGGGAGCTGGGGAGCTGGCTGCCAGCAAAGTGCCTCAGCTACCCAGGATTCCTGTTTCTCTGTCCTGGCATGCCCCCTGGAGGCTTGCAGACAGTGGTGTCCTCGGGCCGGGTCGGGCCGAGGCTCCATGCCTTCGGCTGAGGGTTTACTCCTTTAGTGCCGCTGGTGCTTGGAAATCAGAGTAGGATGATGGCAGTGACAGTGCTGATGACAAGCTGGCAGCCCCGCCCCCATGGGCCTTCTCTCACTGCTAGGAGCTGGGCTGTTACATCTTAGGCAGAACAGCCTTGCCTTGCAACCTCTCCTGTCCTCCTTTCTTTAAATACCCCTGGTTTCTTAGACCGCTTTTTAAATTATTATTTTGAGAGTATATTTTTTAAGTAGGTACATCTGTTGTGTTTTTAAAAAGCAAAAAGGAAACCACATCAGAAAGCTAAAAAGCACTCAGAGCTCTTAAGGATGCCCCTCTTGTCCCCATCCTGCTGTTGCTCATTGCCAGGGACAGCCAGTGCCCATCTGCCTCTGTGCCTCACTTGGGGAGCCATTTCTGGGGTCTTTTTGCAGCTGTAACTTCCATTCTCTGTGCCGCCCAGCTCATGCTCATGAAAGTAGCTCATGGGGTGAACCAGGAAGATGTAATGTGGAAGGGCAGCAAGCTGCTTGGTTCTGACAGGGTCCCAGTACTCATTGTGCATGGGGCCTACACTTTCGGTGACTCTGAGTTCTGAGTTAGGTTCCTAAGTCAAACTTTCTGGGGCCAGTGCCCTTACTCCCTCCTTCAGTCTCGTGGTTGTGATAAACTTTGTGAAATGAATGCAAGACGGAGGCACATGTCTCTTTCGGTGCCTAAGAAAGGATTCTTTGCAAAGGACTTGTTTCTTAAGCTCCATCTGTGACCCTCAGCCGCACCTGTGGCTGCTTTAATCATGCTAATCCTCTTTTGGCTCCTAAGAGGTCACCTGTGGATGCTGGCATTTGATGACCTTTTGTTTTACAGGAAGAGCTCAGGAGAGTGTCTTCCCACCAGATTGTAAATCCTCCTGACCGTGCTGTACATGCTTGCACTACGGTCCCCAGCTGTGGTGAGACCTCTGTCTTCCTCTTCCTCTCTCTTACCCTTGAGAACCAAGCTCCTATTCCTCTGGCATTTGCCTGCTCACTCAGTGGCCTCTGTGTAGACTCTGCATTGTGTGCCCCTCTGCAGAGCTGCCCCCTGGTCTTCACATGGTGTTGTCATCTTGACATCGCAGTGGCCATCACTACCCTCACAAGATCAGGCTTTCAGTGGGGGGGGGGGTGCCAGGGTACGTGTGCAGTTAGTTGAGGGGCAGAGACCTCTTGAGTTATGTCGCCTCCAAGAAGCAGCCCACAGCCCTGTCTCCCCAAGCTCACTCATTCTCCAGCTGCAGTTGCATTCTCAGGGCCACATTTGGGGCAAATCCATGTTTGCCCACTTCTTTCTGGGCAGCTCGTTAACAAAGCGCGCTGGGCTCTGCCAGCCGCTGAGTGCTGGCTCGGGGTTTAGCTGCAGCCCTGTGTTCTTGTGTTAGGAAATCAGTGTTATCATTGTAGTGATTTTTAAGCCTACTTTAAAATAACCAAAATATTGTTATTTCCCACTTGTCTGGAGTTCCAAGTTTTTTTTTTTTAATCCAGTGTGTGTTTAAGTAGCAGTTTCACAATTGGATAATTTTATTTTTCTTACTGTCAGTTTAAACTTAAGTTGTTGGTATTTTCCCTCCCACCTTTATCATTCGGGAGTCAGATGTTACAGCCCCGTGATGTCTTTTCTTGTCTGGTCCTGGTGGCCTTGGCGGCATCATCCCTGGCTCTGTAGCTGGGGGTTTTACTCTAGATGTTTCTTGAAGCACACAACACACTTGGTTCCTACAGCAGGCTTACAGGGTAGGCGCACTCATTCGGTAGTAAGCCGAATGAGCTGGGGGCAGTGTGAATATGGCTGCCTGTAGAGCCCTGTGTTCATGTCCCCACTTTATGTGTGTATGTGTGTACCTGTGTTCAACTTAGATTGGCCAGAGGTAGGATGTCTTCCTTAGTGCTTCTCCACTTTATTTTCTGAGGCTTGACCTGCAGCTCATTGATTTGGTTAGGCTGCCAGCTCTTGAGCTCCACGGCGCTGCTGGGGTCACCCTCTGCCCTCCAGTGCTGGGGTCACCTGCTCCTGGCTTTTTCCGTGGGTTCTCAGGTTGGTGTGGAAGCGCTTTACTGACTGAGCCCTACTCCCAGCCTCTACTGTCTCTCACATACTTTCTAGGTGGGTTTAATGTGTTTTAAAGTCCCCAGACCTGTCTCAGAGTGTAGGAGAGCCCTGCCTGGGTTTGCTGGAAACCTTGATCCAGACCTCATCACGGGCTCTGCTTGTTTCCAAGAACGTCTGCTTAACCGACTGCAGTGCTGTGATCTGCCCTATGGGGACGATGCGCTCACGGTTGTACTATTATCAACATAAATTAGCTGTTGTGTAATGTTTTCATTTTGCCATGTGATGTAGCCTGCTAATAGGCTGCTTTGTTGTTCTTCATTTTGTTTTTGCTCTATACTGAGGTTGAGCCAGGGTTTGCTCTTGCTCGACCACTGAGCCACACCCAGCTCTGTTTTCACTTTTCATTTTCAAACAGAACCCACGAGGCTCCCATTCTGTAGCCAGGCTGAGCTGAAGCCATTCTTCTGCCTTGGCAGCTTGTCCCACAGGGCCCGCCATTTCTCCGTGCTCTGTGTGAGGTCTTCTGTTACTTTTTTTTCAGAGCACCATTTTACTTTGAGTCTGTGCCTTGGTTCTTTTCCCGTTCCTGTAACAGAGTACCTGCGGCTGAATCAGTTCTGGAGGTGGGTCTGGAGGCTGCCAGCCCAAGAGCACAGAGGGACTGTTGCTGGCTTCGATGGGAGCCGGCTGGCCTAGCTCCTGTCACCATGGAGAAAAAGTGGGCAGGGCCCCAGTCTCCTGCCTCCTCCTCCCTCCTCTGGATATCATGAATCTGCTCCCCGCCTCTTTTCTGACCTTAAAGAAGGTTAGTTACCTTTTTAAGGATGCTCTGCTTTATTGTTCCCTCCAGTTGGTTAACAAAATTTGTTTTCCACTTGTGACTCAGTTGCCATTTTTAGCAAAAGTAGTAATTAGAAAAGTATTGGTTTAATAGCAAGAATAAAACTGTATGGGGACTAGAGAGATGACTCACAGGTTAAGAGCACTGGCTGCTCAGAGGACCTGAGTTCAATTCCCAGGAACCACATGGTGGCTCACAACCATCTATAATGAGATCTGTATACATCATAAATAAATAAATCTTTTTTTTAAAAAAAGGTGAAAAAAAACCCTACCCTATTAAGGGGAACAAGGACTGTCTCTGACATGAATTCAGTGGCTGGCTGTTTGCGCTCCACCCCGTCCCCCCTCCTCCCCCCCGGGAGGAGCAGCCTTGCTAGGCCATAGAGGAGGACATTGCAGCCAGTTCTGATGTGACCTGATAAACTAGGGTCAGATGGAAGGGGAGGAGGACTTCCCCTACCAGAGGACTTAGGGAGGAACAGGGAGGAGATGAAGGAGGAAGGGTGGGATTGGGAGGGAATGAGGAAGGGGGCTATGGCTGGGATATACAGTTATAACCTGTGACTAATACTAAAAAAAATGATTAAAAACCTGTGCCTGTTTTTAATGAGAAGCATGCACACTTTTCTCTGTCCTACCCACTTTGCTTTTGTTTGATATCTGGGTTAGATAGATTATTATAATTATCTTAATTTTTGTGATTTTCTTTATTTTTAAATTGTGTGTATTTGAGCTTTTTGCCTGCTTGTGTGTCTGTGTGCTGCTGTGAGAGCCACTGAAGGCTTGACGTCCAGGTACGTGCGGTTGTGGGTTAGGAGCCAACGTGTGGGTGCTGGGAATTGAACCCCAGGCACCTGGGAAAGCAGCCACAACCACTGAGCCATCTTTCCAGTCCCTGTAACCATCTTTTAAGAGATGTTTATTTGGGGATGGAAAGAGTTCACATGTGTCTCTTGCAGAGGACCCCGGTATATTTCCCAGCATCTGCATCAGGTGGCTCAGAAAAGCTCCAGGATCTGATGCCTTCTCCTAGCCTCTGAGGGCACTGCACATACACTTACAGATGTGCAATTAAAATGTTTGTGTGCAGTGTTTGTACACTCAGCTTAAACTCCACTGGTATGAGATAGTTTTATGCTTCTTCCTGTTTTATGCCCCAACTTCTTTACTACATCTTTTTATCTGTGTGTGTGCTGTGCACACATGGTAGTACATGTACAGAAACCAGAGGGCAGCTTGCAGGAGATGCTTCTCTCTTGGTCCCAGGAATTGAGCTCCAGCTGCCAGGCTTGGTGAAAGTGGCTTCATCTCCCTGGTTGTGGCCCAGGTTCTCTGTGCAGTTTTGGCTGGAGCTTCATGTGGATTTGTGGAAGGCTTCTCACATCACTGGAATGCTTAGGAGCCGTTTCTTTCCCGGGGGCGGCTGACCATAGCTGCATGGGAACATGTTCACAGTGCGCAGGGCAGCCACTGAGGCTGTGGTTTTACTTGAATGTAGAGTTTGCTCTGTTCACACTGTGTCATTGTTCCCTACTGAATACTACCAGGAGAAGCCTGAAGTCAGCCCAGTAGCAGGTATTTATGGTATGGGGGTACTTGATGGAGACTGTTTGGGGCTGGGGACACTTCAGCTTTCCTCAGCATTTTCCCAAGGGTTTGGTTTCCTGCCTCATCATCGTTGCCTGTGTGGTCACAAAAAGATTGCCACAGCTCCATACATCATGATTATTTCCAGACCAGCCACTAGGGGACAGACATGGGCTTTTCTTCACTGGCTCTCTTCTCTCATCTGGATGCTGATCTGTCTCAAAAGTCCCCAGGACTTGCTGCTGTAGTCCTTAGGCCAGAATTCAGCTGTGGCTGCTTTTGACCCGGGAGCAAGGGAGCTTTTCTTTGATCACTGGCTCACCCTCCCAGATCAGGGTCCTTAGGAACAGGGTGTAGACACACAGAGACCTCCAGTGCAGCAGAGATGAGCACCGGACTCAGGGACAGCAGCTGTTGATGTCAGAGCCTGGGTCCAGCTTATCTGTCGTGACTTGCCATTTTGTCATCAGAGGGAGGCTGAATCTTCCCCAAGACTCAAAAGACGTGCTCTTCACTCACTGCGACTGGACTAGGAGAGCTTAGCAGGTCACAGCGGTGCCTGAGGAGATGGGATAGTGACGGCGTCTCTCCACAGTCTGGGGGCTGGCAGCCCTCTGCTTCACAGCCACCTCCACACACCCAGCGATTAAATGCTGGTCTGTCCTTCATCTTTGAAGACAAAGGGGCCAACACAGCCTGCAGTTGCCAGCTGATCTATTTGTCAAACAAGCCAAGCACAGAAGGTTGAGGGCATCTGTGGTCAGGCAGTTCCCAGACCACCTACTGGGTAAAACCCATGATCTTATAGGGAGAATAACTGCCACAGCCGTGAGCCTCTGACATTTGGCCTGGAGGAGATAGGCACAGGAGAGAAAGTAAGCCGCTCAACTGGGCAGCTCCTGGGAAGGTCGCCTTGACGCCTTGCCATGTGGAAGCCAGAGGCGGAGAGCACACTATGGAAATGAGCAAGAGGCTGGCTGCAGCTGAGGACCGAGGCAGGTGTCTGGTCACACAGGGAAGGAACAGCTTGTGGGTCCTCTGCGGTTGAGCTCCTGGGAGGGGGCCGTGCCATCAGGAATGAGTGCAGAGGATAGTTCTTACTTTGACTCTCTAAAATAACCCCAGCCCAGAGGGCAAGTGCACACTGCTCGTGAGGTGTGCATGGCAAGAGTGCACCTCACAGAGCTCCGTCCAGTGCTGTTATTTTCTCTAAATTGTCAGTTAAAATTTAGTGTCTGGAGCATGGGAGGCCGCAGAGATTGATGGTGGCCCTGATGAAAGAGTTTTCCTGCCTCATCACAGCTCGGCTTGCAGAAAGCACCTGACAAGGCTCCACACATGCAGAGCCTCTTCTGTGAGCTGGGCACTGCCTCCAGGGCTGTCCTTCTGAAGGGGGCTGGGCTGGTGGCCCTGGTGTGTGAGTCCTTCTGTCTTGTACCCTCAGCTTCCCAGTGGGCACGAAGCTTTCCGGGCAGAGCAGCCAGTGTGACAGGCTGCGTCTTGTGTCCTGGGGTGATGAGTACATGGTGCCAGGCCTGCAGATGCGGGAAGGCTGTTCTAGGCTAATGATGGTGATAGGAGACAAAGCCCAGGGTGGGTAGGGCTGGGCAGGGAAGGCAGCCAGACCTTCAGCCCCTTAATTTTAGAGCAGGCTGCAAAGGTCACTAAATATTTTAGGGTTTGGTTGCCTGGGTAGGTCTCAGGGCTGGCTATGAGCCAACCGGGGGCTGGGTGTCCTGCCTCTGCTTTTGGGAGGGCCAGAAGAGCATTTTGGTTAAGCAAACATTATGCAACAGCTGGTTTGGCTCTCTTACTGTTTTCTCCCTTCTGTCTTCATTCCTGATTGACAAGATATCCAGTTCCTTACCTAGGTTTCTTGGCGATTCCATAGCAACCACTGTGAGCAGTGGGCAGAGTAAAGAGCTTGAGACCGTGCCCAGATCAGGATAAGCTGGGACTGTCTCCGGCGCAGCCATGCGCAGGTCTCATGGTGCCTAGGTCTGCTCTGCGTGCTGCTGACTGTGGTCGGAGTGGGGATGGCGGGACATGGCTGCCATGGGTAGCGTCTCTACACATTTCTTAAAATGACATCAGTATGGAGACCTCTCAAAAAAAAAAAAAAACTGATCTGGCAGCCACACAGCTTCTGGGGATTTGCCTAGAGGACGTCCAAGTTGAGCTCACACACATACCGGCACACTGGTGTTTATAGCAGCCATGGTCCACAGGCCACCAGGGGCCGCCAGCATGAGAAAGGGCAGGGAACTGGGATTGTTCTCAGTTGGAAAGAAGGGATGGAGTCATGCCATTTGTAGGAAAATGGAAGCAGCTTGGGGTGATCATAGCAAGTGAATTAAGCCAGCTCAAAAAGGCAGACGTCACATTTTCTCTTTATTTGCGGATCCTCGACCTTATGTAGATGGATAAAGTCATGTATGTATGTATATCATGAAAGTAGAAATGAAACTGTCTAGGTTGGAACACAGGAGACTCGTGAAGGGAGGAGATGTGGGAAGAGGTGTAGGAAACGAGCTGAGCACAAGTACGTGTGTCTGTGGAGACTTAAAACGGTAAATTAGGAAATGAATCTAGGGACAGTTGCTACGGCCCAGCGTGCACTTTTTGCCTTTCGGGTTGGGGATATGACAGAGCCAGGCGCCTGCGTGTTCTGAGCTCCACACACGAGTCTGGTATCCCTAGCCAGATCAGGCAGTGTGGTGCTCAGCTGTCCGTGGCTTTCCAGCAGCTCCCCATGCTGGGCGCCAACTCCTGAGGGGGAATGTGTTTCCTTCCAGCCCCCCAAGACAGTGGTCAGCTCTGGCTGGGCACGAGGTCCCGCCACACAGCAGGTAAACGGGGCTGTTCCAGACTCTTTGGGAAACACTGTCAGTCGCCACTGCAGCTCCTGAGGTGGCAGGCCAGAAGGGACCTGGGCCAGAAGCGCAGCAGAGTCAGGTGATAGATTCACCGGCAGGAAGCTCAAGCGGCCACTTTAAGTTCTTCCGATTTTCAGGGCTTTTGACTGTTAGCAATGTTGCGAGGCTCGCATGAGTACAAGTGTTGGGTGAGTAGGAAAGGCAGCAGTCAGGGCGGCCCAGTCAGGGCGGCCGGGGTTCCTAGCCTCTTCTCTTCCCAGCGTGGCTGCAGGAGCAGGCCTCAGCTCAGCACAGAGGCAAAGGCTCACCACCATCTTCCCAGAGCCAGGGTGGCCCCACAATTCCTCCTGACAGAGCAGAGATCCCCATGTTTCCAGGCGAGGACTGAATTCATTCAGGTCAACTTTGTTCCTTAGGTGGGGCATCCCGGTCTATTCCCACTCAGGGTGGCAGAATGCTGGCTAACGCTGAAGCAGAAAGGGGGGAAGTAAGAAAACTAGAAAAGTGCAACAACACAGGACTGTGCAGCTTCATCTCCAAGATATGCCCCAAAGGTAGCTATTAGCAAAACCAGATTGTGGTTAAACAGTGTGTGCGAGAGATAACCAGAGCAGCAAGATCACAAGAAAACAGCAGGCATGCATCTATGCAAAGAAACGTGAATGGGTAATTTTCTAGGAAAATGATAATACCAGAATCACTCAAGAAATAAAGACATGAGCTGGGCATGATGGCGCACACTTGCTTGTCAGCACATTGGAGGTGAGAACTAAGGCCATGCAATCTCAGGTCTGCAGTGGAGACCGGACCTGGCCGCCAGACGGTGACCCCAACAGGTGGACAGCGTGGAGTGACTCAGCACGCAGGCTGCAGCTGCGCCTTCTTCCCGATGGAGAGTAGGAAGGAACAGTGTTTCTGCTCCTGGGTGGGACCCTCCGCAGTGTGGCCTGCACACAGCAGGGTTGTGTGGCCAAGTGTGTCCAGGCCAGCAGTGGTTCTCTGTGTCCCTGTAGGTTGACACAGGACTGTGTATGTATGGCCTCATGTCTGTCATTTATTAAAGGCATGCCTGGGAAAGACTGAGCACCAGATCGGGGCTGGTGGTTCCCTCCCTGACAGTGAGGGTTGGAAAGGGCATGGAAGGATAACTGTTGCCTTCGAGAACTCAGAACCAGACGGCAGCATTGCAGACTGTAGAGACGGTCTACAGAGTGAAGGCAGTCTGCCTGTCACTGTGCCCATGTTAACCTGTGAGCCAATTAGCTAACCACATGACCAGCCTCTTGATGTCACGTGAGGTAACATAGGGACCGCCATCACCCTGCTGACCTTACTGTTGCCAGGACTTGACCCCCACCTTAGGCATGTGACATGTTCTGATTAATTTCTCACTGTGTGTCCTCAGCTTCACCCTTAGGATACCCTGGATAATGCCTGGACCAGTAAGGTGCATGGTCCCAAGGCCTGGTCGCAAGGACATGTGTTAATCTTTGTACATGGCCCAGCAGCGTTTAGGATCATTTAGCCTTCGAAGGTAGCATCACTCTGCCTTGGAGAGTCAACTGTGCCTTTGATTTGCTGTTGGAGAGGGTGAAAAGCCTGAGTGTTTGCAGAGTGAGAGCCATGTCCTGGAGAAGTAGGGTTCTTCCACAACTCTTTATAGCTAAACTGAAGATTTTTTTAAACCTTGTAATTTTTTCTTTTAAAGTTTCATATTTGTCATTGTATTTATGTAGCTTCCCAGCCCCTCCAGTGGCCCCTCCCAAATCCATGGCCTCTTTCTCTTTAATTATTATTGTTACACACACACACACACACACAAATGTATGTAAATACAACCTGCCGAGTCTGTTTGATTGTGTGTGTGTATGTATTTTATCTTTGTGTCTGGCTTGTCAAGTTGCCCTTTTAATTAAGGACAGGAAGCTTCCAGAATGACTATGTCAGTACCAAGTCTTTGGAGCCTCAAGTAAGCTGGGCCCCGAGTGTGTCTAGGAGAAGAGATTCAGCTGCAGCGTCTCTTGCTGTCAGCTGTGCAGTCCGTTGTGGCTGGGAGGAAGCACCTTCTGGCAGCTGGACAGGCTGCCAGGGCCATTTTTAAAGAGCTTCCCCTGGGGCCCTGCCTCGGTTGAGTGTGAAGCTTATCTGGATTTGTGCTCACAAGTCACTCCAAGATAAGGGGTGTGATCCTCCAGTTTCTCTGTGTTACTCCCTGCCTTGAGAAGGGATCCTCCTAATGCCTCATGATTGCCAAGAGCAAGAGCTGAGCCTCATGAATATGTAGGGGAGTGAATATGTAGGGGAGTTTTAATACAATGGTGTGAAGCAGTGGCCTACTTAATCCAGAAAAGCTCCCAGAGGCACAGGAGACTTCAGGAAGCCTTGGGGGGAAGGGGTGAGCTCACTGCAGAGAAGGGGAGAAGAACAGGGCTTGACCGGATGGGCCCAGAACCCAGCAGTTTGAGAAAGGCATGATTCTGGCATTCTGTCCCACTCTGCCCGCTAAGTCCCATTGAGTCTTCTAATCCAGAGCTGCTGGATGAGTTATTCCCACTGGGCTACAATGGCTCCTGGCTGCTGTGTGCCTCGAAGCATGGAGCCCTCCCTCTTGGAGCACTACAGACTGGCCTCCTGATGGAGATTCGTTTACAGTTGAAACTTTGCAGATTCTTTTAAAATCTAACTTCCTGCTAATTTTTGTCAGCTTGCTTGTCCATGAAGGCCCATCTACAGCAAGATCAGGTACTAACTGAAAAATGTTTCCCACTCCCCACAAACAACTGTTATACAATTTTTTTGTGTGTGATTAATTAAAAGGAACTTAGTATAATGACTAAAATTAACCAAAGTTGCCCTGTCTGCAATTCCAGCCTAATTGCTTTGTAATTGCGCTGCTTTTCTTGCTTATGCTCAGAATCTGAGGCGCTGAGCTCATTTGTCGGTCCTGAGGAGGGACACGTCTCTTCCTGCCCTCTCAACCCCCCTGCTGGTGTCCAGCAGCACCTCATTGCGTGGAGCGCTGCGCCCTGACTGACTCCAGGGTGCCTCCTTTCCCACTGATCTCCATTCGAGATACACCCTAGCTCCAGTTGATGGTGGAACGGCGGGGTAGACTGAGTCTTCAGTGTGTGGGGACCATAGAAGGCTGTGCTACCTGAGGAGATGCCATGTGCATGGAGGGCGGGGCGGGGACTGGGTCAGCCTGGGGTTACAGGTGTCCCGTCCCGTCCCGTCCCGTCCCGTCCCATGTCCCCCCCCCCCCCCCCGCTCCGTTCAGTCCACCCTCCTCACCCTGCTGGGACTCAGGACTGCGGTTGCACTCACTTGCAGCCAACAGTTTCCCAAGCCTCTCCCCAGCCTCTTGAGCTCCCGGGGGGGGGGCTTATGTGGAGACACTGCTGTGTGCCAGCGTCCTCGGGCTGGCCTGGAAGGAGTGCACACATTCGTTCTGCTGGCTAGAGCCTCCTCGCTGTGCCACTTGTCTTCAGCCAGGGCCCAGAGGTGCGTGTCCTTACAACTGTCCTTCAGAGGCTCATGTGACAGGCATCCACAGCATCCAACGCAGAGGTGCAGCACCGCCTGCCACCTTTGCAGGCCTGGGTCATTACAGCCCTGAGCTTGAGTTGGTCCTAATGTGCCTGTGCACCTGCCAGTCCTGTTCCGTGAACAGAGTTACTGGGAGCAGGCTTGGCAGGCAGTGTGAAGGACCAAAGTCAGTGGGGTCCCTGGATACCGAGAGAGCCAGTCTCCCAAGCGGCATATGCCTGTCATGGGCAGAGCACAAGGTGAGAATAAGGCAGTGGTGTCTGTCAGCCAAGACCTGAGGCAGGCGTGTAGCTGAGGGGTGTCTCCTGAAAATGGGAGGATTCCGCTGCTTTAGAACACGTGGTTTACATGGTAGAAATCTGTTCTCAGTTCATACAGCTTGCAGAGCTCCCTGGCTGTCTCCTCTGCTTCCATATGTCTGTCTGGGCCAGAACCTGCCACAGCTGGCAGGCTGAGCGCAGTCTTCCGGTCTCAGCAGCACATTCTGCTCTGTTTGTTGGTCAGGGGTGAGCCATCAGTTGTGTCCATCATTCACAGGGCAGTCTCTCTCTCTCCTTAGGTGTCAACGCAAGCAGTGGAGGGTGGACCTGCCAGCCACCAGCGTGGTGATCACATTTCACAATGAAGCCAGGTCAGCCCTCCTGCGGACAGTGGTCAGGTGAGGCCTCTCAAGGGGGCGCCTGGGGCTGCCAAGCATGGGCACAGAGGAGCTATTGGTTCCTCTTGGCTGAGGACCGAAAGAGAAAGGAAGCTCCGGGCAGCACTCCTCCCTACCAGGCCCTGTCCCTCTCTTTCCTCAGCGTCCTTAAGAGGAGCCCGCCCCATCTCATCAAGGAGATAATTCTGGTGGATGATTACAGCAATGACCGTGAGTCGCCTCATCAGCCAGCCTGGTTTGGGGTGTCTGGGAAGAGTGACTGATGCAGCCACCTAGGGTGGGAGAGATGTCCTCCAGAGACCCTGGGGAAGGGCTTCCCACAGATGACCAACTGTGTGGCCCTTCAGCCTAGAGCCCTGTGTAGACTCATGGTTCACCATTCTCTGCCTCTTTTCTCTCCTTAGCTGAGGATGGGGCCCTCTTGGGGAAGATCGAGAAAGTGAGGGTCCTCAGGAACGACCGACGAGAAGGTAAGGAAGTCCTTTTCTGTGGCGATTTTGAGATGGTGTGTGTTAGTTGTTTTTCTCATTGTATAAAGAATGCAAGTTGAGGAAGTGTTTGTTTTGGCTCATAGTTCTGGGGATGCAGTCCACTGTAGGGGCAGGACTGGGAGGTAGCTTGCCCACAGCGGGCCTGCAGCAAGCAGACACACAGTGGGCCCGCAGCAAGCAGACAGAGATGAGCTCACTTCATAATGCTGTCCAGGGACCCAGCCCATGAAACGCCATCCAGTTTGGATCTAATCTCAGAAAAATCTTCTCAGACTTACCTAGAGGTATGTTTCCATGGTGATTCTAAGTCCTGTCAAGTTGACAGTCAAGACCATTACGTGCTAGACCCTGTGTTAAGCCCAATACCCCACTCCTGTTCCAGAGGAAAGGAAAAAATGGTTTATTTTAAGTCAAGTACAGAGGCTGTGGCCTAGAAATACGGCATCAGGTTGTTCTGAATGACATCCACTGTGGAGGTGTCACGAACTTAGTCACACAACACATTGTCATATGTCATTTATCAAGTATCTTGGTGGGAACATTAATTAGACAAGTCACAGCAGAGCAGCGGAGCCTGTGTCGGTGGATAGCAGTTTTTTTGCAGAAGACCGGGCTGTTGTAGGATGCTTGGTCAGCAGTGGTCTGCTGCACATCCGGGTGTTCAGTTGGTAGATAACAGCGATGTGCAGAAGATGGTGGCCATCGGCTGTGTGGTCAGATACAGCGCTCAGTACTAAGCAGACAGGCTGGTGGGACTGAGCGCAGCCCCAGCAGTTCAGAGCATTGGTTTCTCTTTCAGAAGACCCACATTTGAATCCCAGCACCCACATGGCAGCTCACAGCTGTTCGTAACCTCCAGTTTCAGGGGACCCACCATCCTATACTGGGCTCCTCAGGGCGTAGGCACATGGTGCACATATTTACATACATACAGTAGGCAAAATTGCCCATACACATAAAATTAAAATTTAGTAAAAATAAGTGAGGCCAACGGCTTGTGATCTGCAAAGTTCCCATGAAATTCTAGTCAGTGAGCCAGTCAGCATGACCTTGTACACACATAGAGCTTCTTCAGGGACATGCTTCCCACCTGCCTCTTTTGGCCTGGTGGAGTGCTCCCACAGAACAGCAGTGGTGTATGTCCTCCCTCCACCAGAGCCACCTGGGAGCCCAGCAGATGCAGAAAAGGACAGTCACAGCTTAGCCAATGGGGTTGTTTGTACACAAGGCTGAATTTTCAGACCACATTTGTATTTACACACTTGGAAAATTGGCTTCTGTCTTTCACTCCAGGGAAAGTCTCATCAGTGGCTTCACTGCGGAGGCTTAGGGAATGCGGTAAGGCTTAGCAATAAGGAGGACAGTGTCGCCTTGTTCCAGGCATGCGACATAATCAGACTCAGGTTTGACAGCCTGCTGAAGGAGAACCCACATGGGGAGAGGGCTGTCATTTCTTGTTGATGTGATTTTGCAGATGCCAGCCCGTCACCAGCTGTCAGTCCCATCAGTGTGGGCAGTTAGGAAGAGACTGCAGGGTCTGGAGGCTCCTCGGGGCGTCTCGGGTGTGCTGCTGTTCAGGCTCTCCCTCTTCCAGCTTCGAATGTTACAGAGTGGTAACACTTGCAACTGTGCCGTGTGAGGCTGGTGTGGACCCAGAGGTGGCCTCTGTGTCGCAGTCAGTGCACTCTGTCTTCCGGATCCAGTCCAGTCAGGGTGTTCTTTCAGGATCTTGTTTTCTTTTTCTCATTTTGCTAAAGTGTCTGGGTGTGTTATCTTGCATGCTTGCCCCTGTACTGCATGCGAGTTTGGTGCCTGCAGAGGCCAGAAGAGGGTGTCCAGTCTCTTAGAGTTGGATTACAGACAGTTGTGAGCCACCATGTGGGTGCTGCAGTTCAAACCCAGGTCCTCTGGAGGGGCGGCCATCACCCCAGCCCAGCAAGGACATTTTTTTATTAAAATATTTAAACTTTATATGTGTGTGCGTCTGTGTGGGTATGTTGCATGAGTGCAGGTGCCCGTGCAGGCCAGAAGAAGGCATCAGGTCCCCAGGAGCTGGAGGTACAGGAGGTTGGGTGCTGGGAACCAAACACAGGTCCTCTGGGAGAAAAGGGAGTGCTCTTAACCACTAAGCCATCTTTCCACTCCCCAGAATCTTAAAAAATAAAAATAACCCAAAAAAAGTACATTTCTTAACCTCTTTCTTTGTGCTTTACGCTGTGCTAGATAGACATGAGGGTTATGTGAAGGTTATTATCCCCGCCTTAGGGAGCTTGCATTTTAATTTTGGAAATCAACCGCAAAGCTCTAATGCAGACCAGGCAGCACATGAGTCACTGCACGGGGCCTTGGGGCACGGCAGTGGCAGTCAGAGAAGGCTCGTTCAGGAGGCACCAAGGGAGTAAGCCATGCATTGGAGGTGGGCTTCTCATCAGAAAGGCCCAGGCACACCTGTAAGCAACGGAAGGCTCGCTGGGCTCCAGGGAGTGCTGTGGCTAAGCCCACTGCTATCTAGACCTGGCCAGCACACAGATGGTGAAGCTATTGTCATCTGATGCTGGTAGTGAACCAGAGAACGGATGATCCCCGAGTTCGTCCCTGAACATCTGGCTTCAACTCAGTTTTCACACACTCTCCCACCTGAAAAGGGAGAAGGTCAACAAGAGCTTAGACAAGAAACACGAAGTGTGTGGAGGGCAGAGGAAAGAGGGGACAGACGATGTGTCTGTGCCAGTTGGTAACTGAGAGTCCCGTTAGCTGGAGACAGCACTTTGGTCACTTAGAACGCAGAAGAGCACATTTAAATGTTAGCTCTTGTGTTGTTTTAGCTAAGGTGTTCCCCTGGGAAGAGCCCGCACCTCTGTGCCATGTTGGTGGTGAGAGTGCGGAAGCCAGATCATGGCCGGGGTAGAAGGGGCCATGTGTGACAGCTGAGCAGGAAAGCACACACTGCTCAGAGCTTGTATGCACACTGACCTCAAGCCCCGCCTGTGAACCATGGCACAGATGACTGAATTAGCAGCCGAGAATGTGGTCCCAGGAGCCACGTCTGTAGCTGCTCTAAGGAAGCACACAGACTTGGTAATCTTGGCATTGGTGCTACTGTCTTGTGCCTAGGAGTCCCCAGCCTGGCCCTGTCCTGTCCTGTTCCATGGCTGCCGCCTTCATCTGTTAGGCTGTAAACCTTGTAGTGCATGTAACGCAATGTTAAAAATCTCTTGTCTTTTAAAACACTAAATTATCTTTTAAACATTAAAATTCATTTTAAAGAAATTAAGTTATTTTTAAAGATAAAAAGTTATCTTTTAAAGAAATTAAAGAGGTGAGCTAAGAGACTCTGCCCACGTCGTCTGCTCCTCGTTCCCATTTCTGTGGGTGGTATTTGCCCTTCAGCCTAGACAGTTCTTTTAGGACTCAGTCAGAAGAATCTCTTTTACAATTAAAGAGACTTGACTGAAAGTTTTTCTTTCAGCCCTTTAAAATGTTGTGGGGTCTACCTCTGTCTTCTGTTTTGTTTTGTTTTTTTCTGTGTGTGGTGTGTGTATATATAGATGGTTGAAAGCTACCTGATAGGAGTGCTGGGAACTGAACCCCCATCTTCTGAAAGAACCGAGAGTGCTTTTAGCCACTGAGTCATTTTCCAGCTGCTTTTCTTTTGGAGCGTTGTCATAACACGTGTTGTCCCTTGCATGTGACAGGTCACTGGCACAGCGGCCTCCTGAGTCCTCGTTGCCGTCTCTGCAGCGTTGACCCACCTAGCCCTCACTGTTTTATATTTACCCTGCTTCAGGTTTGCCAGAATCCTCTTGGATATATAAGTTGATGTTTTTCACAGATTTAGAAAGTGATTGGCCATCATGTCTTCAGGCTGGATTCCAGCTCACTTTTCAGTTCTGGCTGCACATAACCACATCACATCACATAGTCACTTAAGCCTATTGCTCCTCATGTTTTTGTCTCCAGTTCTGGGTGACCTGTTTCTGCTGACTGTCCTCAGGCTCCCTGGTCTCCTGCCAGCTCTGCTCAAGTTTTTCATTGGCGATGATCTCACTTTTCGTTGCGGGATATCCATTTGACTGTGCTCACAGCGTCCACTTCTGCTAAGGTTTCCCACCCGTTCACTCACGAACACCATCATTCACATGAGTTCTTGAATCTTAAATCTTTTTTAAGATTTTAAAAAATCTGTTACAGTTTTTAAATCTTCATCTTTTAATTCCAAATCTGAGTCCTCTCAGGGTGACTTTCAGTTGAGGTTTCTGTTTTTCCTCGTGGGATTGTTCCACATTCTCTATTCCGGATGTAAACAAGATGTTTACTGATGTAAACTGTTTCAGTGTATGGTGGATGTTCTGAATAATGTACTGTAGATACTCAGAGTCATTTCATTTTTCTCCAAAGAATATTAACCTTTGATATTCAGGGAAGTGTAGTTGCCAGCTGGGTTCTTCACCTCTGAGATAAATTACCTAGAAAGAGGAACTTAGTGGGAAAACTGTGGCCGGATGCTTTTTGGGCTCTTTGTCCTTCCTCCCTACCCCACCCTGTCCCTTTCAACCCCCAACACTGGGTAGGAGAGAAAGGGGTGAGAGGGAAAGGGGCTTCGATGTTGGTAGACTTCTTCCTGCTGATTAGGGGTGTCAAGTTCCTTGGGGCAAGTTTGATCTTCATCGTCAGAATATCTCCAGCAGCAGCAGCGCCATGTTTCTCATGGATTTTGGCATTTATATACCCTCTGAAGAGTCCCCAGAAATCCAAAAATAAACTGTCTACAGCTGGCAAAACCATGCCTGGCCAGAGCACTCGACAAATCATAGTCAGCTGCTGTGGACAATCTGAAGCAGCCCCACATCCCCACACCTGGGATTAAAACAAAATCATAGTCACATAACATTCCTGTGTTTTTAAAGAAACCACAGTTCTCACTACAGGGGAAGGTTTATTTTGTCTCAGAGCCTCGGCCCTTTAATCCATGCCACCTGGTCCTGTCATTTGGGCCTGAGGTCAGGTGGAACAGCACAATGTAGAAGACTGGTGGGTCAGGGAAGTCAGGCAGCGGGGAAGAGACAGGATCTGGGGCTGTGCCCTGCCAGTGACCAGTTCCCTCCAGCCAGGCCCTGCCTCTCTGCCACCAGCTCCCTTTCCCACAGGGCCACCAAATGATGGTTCTGACAGGGATGGCTTACTCATTGGTAAGACGGCAGACTTAGAACCCTCTCATCTCTCAGCACCACCAGCCTGGGGACCAAGGCTTCAACGTGGGCGCTTTCGTGGGGCGGCGTGGGCTTAGTGTCCCTGTCACACTCTGGCAGAAGCCAAGGCCTTACACATGAAGTAGCTACTTTGTTTGGGCAAGTGCATTTTCGGTAGATCCCTTACTCACAACTGAGTAACCCAAATGGATCCTTCTACAATTTCTGTAGGAGGGCAGAAGTGTTTTCCAAACTCGGTTTCTTGAGCAAAGCTCAAGGTCAAACCCTGCGTCCACTAGAGTGGAGAGCAGCTAAGGCCTCGGCTCTTCTGTCCACGGATGTCCTTGGGCTGCTCTGCTTCTGTGGCTCTCTGAGCCAGGAGTTGGCCACAGGCTTCAGGGGCTCATCACAGGATTGGGGGCTATTCTCATTTCCCTTCCCAGCCTCCCTAGAAGCCCTGCACATGGTCCGCTGACACCTCAGGCTGAACGGAGTGCGCCACAGCAGATGGTGGGCACCGGGCAGTGAGGGCAATTGGGTGCAGCCCTCTCACTCTGCCGTTCCTGCCTTCAAGCTCTAAACGTGCTTGTTTCTTCTTTGAGGGACTTCTCGGAAGCCCTTTCAGTTTCCACCACATTGTTTCCACTGGCTACACAGCTGTAGCTGTTACCTGAGCAAGGGCTTGCTTGTATGGCCTGGAGCAGGCAGTCTCCTCTCTTTGCCTCATGTAGCATAGGCATGAGAGTCGTTGAAAATGCATTTTGATAAGAGTCGTTGGAAATGCATTTTGCAGTATAAAAGGGAACTTGAAATGCTTGTCCTTGTTTGTCGTGAGGAGCCGCGACCCGTCCATGTGCACAGTGTCTCCCACAGCTCAGGACACAGCTGGTGATGACTGTCACAACTCATCACAAGCTGTGCACACAGAATGGGGCCAAAAGTGACATGTGTGTCACAGCCATGCAGCTGCTTTCGTCCTGGTGTAGTCGAGACAGCGCTGTCTGCAGTGCAGCTGCCGGTGTTGTGACACCGGATGTGGCAGCACCAGCTCTTAGGGCATGCAGTGGCGCCTTCCTTATCCCAGTCCAGTGGGAACGGTAGTGTGGCAGCAAGGTGCTTTTGACAAGGGCAGTTTCCACTAAGTGGTGGCCTTCCTCAGGGGCAGCAGCCTTAGGAAAGCTGTCTTTCCCACCATTGGATGAGCACTGGAAGTCCTTCTGGGAGTCTACCTCGGTGGCTGTGGAGCAGTGCTGGCCCGCCCACAGCGCCTCTGGGACAGGACTCCGGTGCCGGCGTGCCAGGCAGGCTCTCGGGCGTGCTCTCGCCCCTCACGCACTCTGAACTTATTCCACAGGTCTGATGCGCTCTCGGGTCCGGGGAGCTGACGCTGCTCAGGCCAAGGTCCTGACCTTCCTGGACAGTCACTGCGAATGTAACGAGCGGTGGCTGGAGCCGCTGCTGGAGCGGGTCGCTGAGGTGAGCCGTTGCACAGAGGGCGAGCTGCACGCATGCCTGTGGGGAGGACGTGATGCCCTTGGCCTTGTTTTATGCTGTCCCATTTGTGCAGAACTGTCACTTTACCAATGGAATATAGGTTTTATGGGGCTGGCAGGAGCCTGGGAGGAAAAGGGGGCCAGTCACAGGGGCACCACACGCACTCAAACTCACACACACAGGAAGATACGTGGCCAGCAAGGTGGCTAGCAGGAGTGCCGTCGGCGGGATGTCTGGGAGGAGGACTGGGGTGGCTGCGGTGATAGGCGTCTGCCCTGCTGAGGACAGGCTGCTCCAGCGCCATGGTCTTTGGCCGCACTCGGCACATTCTGCCTTCTGGAGGCATCACCACTGGCATGGGTTAGCCTAGTGTTGTTTTTCTTGCCTTTTGCTTCTCTTACCTTTCCTCGTGAAAGCGCTTCCTTGGGGCAATGAAGGAAGCGGTGTGAACACGTGCTGCCTGCCACTGTAATGCAGGGAGCAACAAGCAGCAAGTCAAAAGATACTGAGCCGCCAAAAGCTGCTGGAAGGCCTGTCTGTCTCTTTTGGGGGGGCCCCGTAGGCACGCTAGGTGCTTCCTCTCACCTGAGAAGTGAGGACACTGGGCTTCCGGGGTCTTCAGGAACACCCAGAACCACACAAGTGGCAGCTTTGTCACGCGGGCTCCGCTGAGCCCTTAGCTGGCTGGCTGTGCCCCGCAGCGGAGGAGGGGGCAGGCCAACACGTGGTTCTTGTGACTCTTCCTAGCAGAAGGGATGGAAAGCAGATTGATCCCAGCTTCCCAGGCCAGCCTGATGGGAGGCAGGGTAGCGACAGAGTGTGCTGCTCTGTCCCCTCACCCAGCCAGCAGGCAGGATGGGACCCATACCCTTAAAGCATGCTCCTGAGTTGTGCTCAGCCTGTTGCTGAGCTTCCAGCCTTTCTTCAGCTAACAAACATCTCTGAGTAACTCAAGGACCACACGTCCTTCCTCGTATGAACTGTCAGCACAAGGCAGCGCTGGGTTGGGAGGTCCGAGGAGGTCAAAGGCCTTGTGCCTGGTCTCGGCAGAGTGGCACTGTAGCATGAAAAAGAGGGTCTGTGGGAGGTGGGCAGGGTTGGCAGACTCCCGGGGAGCCTGTTAGTATCTGCGAGCTCTGTTCAGGACAGCAATGGGGGGTGTCCCCAACATCTCAGGCCACCTGCACCCAGAAGTCATCCCTGGCTCTATGGTGGAGGCATGTCAGCCTTGAGTTCATTGAAATCCAGGACGGGGGGGGGGGGGGGGCCAGCCGAGGCCTCTGACCAGGAGAAGACAGAGCAGAAGTGTCCGACGTCAGCTGCCCCCTGTCATGCCACCCCCCGGCCCATCTGGGACAGTGGTATCTGAGGGAAGGCCTGCTGGGATTGCAGCTCCTGCCTGTCTGGGGTCGTAACCTCTCCCATTGTCTCTGCTCAGGACAGGACTCGGGTGGTGTCCCCCATCATCGACGTCATTAACATGGACAACTTCCAGTACGTGGGTGCCTCTGCCGACCTCAAGGGGGGTAGGTGTTGCCGTGATTGGCCCCCATGCTGGCTTGCTCTGACTGGCTAGGCCTCTGACCACTGCTGTCCTGTGGCGGCAGCAATGGCAGCAGAGTTTACGCTGTAGTGTGGACTGTGACTGCCACTTCACAGAACGGACTGGACCTGCTTCCCTGGCAGAAACAGAAGCCCACTATCTACCCTATTGTTCTATCCGTCTCTCTCCGGGAGATGTTACGACTAAAGCTGGGGGAATTTGTGTTGTCCCTGCAGGTGGGAGCAGAGGAGTCCCTACCCACTGGGGGGGCCTGGGCTGAGAGGCTCTAGAGCCATGACCAGCAGGAGGCAGGGCCTGAGACACAGAGCCAAGGGCTTAGACTGAGCCCGGAGCTGGCCTTGTTTCCTCTGCCTGCTCCGGCCCTTCCTCGTGTAGCCTGCATGCCGACCAGCTTGCCCTGGAGTCCTGCCATCCTGCTGCTGACCCCTTGCAGCCCACCCACCAGCACCACTCCTACCTTTGAGCTTGAGCTTCGACGCTGGCACTTCCTCCCCGGCTACCCAGATACTGCCAACTTCACCACTGGGTGGCTTTTGTGTAGATGGACCAGTGTCTTGTAGGGCCACACAGCCTACAGATGTTATCTTCTGATCCCCTTCAGGGACCCAAGGGGAATCTGTCCAAGCTTCTCCTTTGCTTCTTAAGAGTTGTTGAGGATCCAGTCTTTGTGAGTGGGAGGGAGGTTGCATTAGACACTACTGTGGAGTCAACATTATGGGCCTGAAAGGTCCTGGTCCATGCCTGGAAAGCCGTGGGTCCCCAGAAGGTTCTGGGGGCCAGTTGTGAGCCGTCCAGCTCTGACTCGTCCCCAGTCATGCGTGTGTCGTCCCGGTGGGTGCGGCGGCATCACACTCAGATACCAGCCTCACATTTCACACTTGTCCTTACACAGTTTAATACTAGAAAATCCCAGCCAGGTGTTGTTGTGCATGTCCGCAATCCCAAAACTCGGGGGCTGAGGCAGAAGTGCTCCAAGTTCAAGACTGACCTGAGCTACCTAGTGCTACCACATGTCGAAAAAAAAAAAAAAAAAAAAAAGGTTAGGCAGCCGGAAAGATGGTCCAGAGTCCCGCCGCTCAGATCAGGTGACCTGAGACTCCAGCTCCAAGGGCTCCAACACTGTCTTCTGGATGCTGGCACCCGTGTGTGCACAGCCACATGCACACATCCATGCAGTATTGTCTTTTTAGGAGAAAGCTCAGCCCTCCATTTGCTTTGGAGGGGTGGGAGCTCCACGTGGCAGCCCACCACCCCACTTCTCTCCCCTCCTCATCCCTTCACCTTGGTCATTAGGGTGGTTGACAGCAAGTTCTCGAGACATGTACTCATGGTCAGGATGCCAGGGCAGCAGCCAGTGAGAGCCCGTCTCTCCTCACCACCGTTTCTTTTGTGGGCCGGCAGGTTTTGACTGGAACTTGGTGTTCAAATGGGATTACATGACGCCGGAGCAGAGACGGTCTCGCCAGGGAAACCCGGTGGCCCCAATAAAGTAAGTGTGCCGTGCTGCCGGAAGCCACGCTGTGTGGAGCTGGACACTGGCCCCTGCGCCTTCCATCCCTGGCTCCCTGGCCTCCCTTAGGCCAGCATCTGCCACCAGCCTACACGGTGACAGAATCTGAGGTTCTTTTCCTCAATTGTGTGCTTAAAAGGCGTATGCTAGTGTTTATGATGTCTTTTTTGTAGCAGAGGGGGACGGTTGGGCGGTTCCTAAGTGTCAATGCCTGCGGTTCCTGTGAGTCAAAGGTCCCAGGCTGTCACTAGAGGCCAGTGGAGAGTGAAAGACCCCTTAGAGCACAGGAGAGGACAGAGGTCGCCTGTGGTGGGCTAACCCTGGCTCTCCTCTCCTTGTCAGGACCCCCATGATTGCCGGCGGCCTGTTCGTGATGGACAAGCTGTACTTTGAGGAGCTGGGGAAGTACGACATGATGATGGACGTGTGGGGGGGCGAGAACCTTGGTACGTACGCCCCAGCCTCGATCCATCGGCCTTGCCGAGGCAAGGTGTGCTCGGCACACTGCCGAATTAGTGTGTAGGGAGACCACGAGCAACCTCTGAAACTGAGAAACAGCTATGCCTGGGGCTCTGGTTAACTAAAGTGGTGACAGGGCTGGGCAGCTGCTGGGGTGGCCCAATGTCTTCCATGCATGGCACAGAGTAGGACACATGGATGGCCCTGACCTTCAGAGCTTTCTCCGCTCCTTTCAAAAAGTGTTTTTAACCCCCGTAGACATTATGTTTGCCCAGGGATGGGACACAGGTGCTTCACAGGTGGCGGTCTGTGGGGGCAGTGTCTTCAGTGTCTCACCAGACAGGTGCGGAGACTAGCCAGCTTGTCTGGGCTTTGCTTCTTGTTTTACTTGAAGCCTTTGATTTCAAGTATTTGTCATTCAGAGCTCACTCCTCTCACCGTCAAGAGTTTAGTTTGTCTCGTCCTGACGCAAGTGTGCCCTTCGAGGAACGGGGGCAGGGAGAGGGAGGGAGCGTGGCGCCACTGTCGCTTTGAGTAGTTTTTCTTGTGACAGAGACTTCGATAGTTCCTGTTAGCTTAAAAGAACAGCTTCAGCTAGCCTGTCGTCTGAGCGTGTCTTTTGAAGTTGGTGGAGGCGTTTCGTCTGGACGCCTCTGCCCAGCGTGATGAAAAGCTCTGGCTCCATGGGGAAGCAGAGGGAGGGTCAGGGGTTAGTCTCCTTCCTGTGTCCAGTGCAGTGATGGCCTCGGGTGGAGTTTCGTGAGCAAGAAAGGCTTTGAGGTAGCGGGCCCGAGAGGGCCCTGAGCCTCCTGCGTGACAGGTTACAGGGGCTGGAACCGCCCTGTGGGCCAGTATGTGTGTCAGGAGGCCATACCCCAGGAACTGAGTGGTTCTGAGAGCACAGACTGACAGGCATATTCAGCCAGCCTCCTCTATGTCACCCTACAGGGTTGCTCTGTATCTAAGGTGACCTGGCCTGAAGCCCAGGAGGGATGGGTTTGATGGTTGGGGCTTTCGTTTAGGTTCTGCCTACTAACCTGAAGGGCTGGGCAAGGTCAGACCATTGGAAGGCCTTCCCTCCTTGGGGGTCTGATGTCGTCTGCCTCGGGGGGTACCTGGAGGCTGAGCCTAGGGTGTGAGCAGGATGACCGGCCTGTGGTGTGAGTCCATCTTCTGCAGACCTCTGCTTCCAGCTCCTCCTGTTGGTGCCATGCAGACCCTGGCAGTTAGCAGCCCCCGCAGGCTTGGTGGCTGCGATGTGGAAAGGAGAGCAAGGATGCCTGGCTTCTGGGTACCTGGGGACAGAGCTGTCCTTGAGGCGGGCTCTGGCAGTGTCAGGGTGGGCGCTGTCAAGGAGAGGCTGTGGAAGGCACACTCCATGCTTGGGGCTGAAGGGGGCTGCCCAGGCTGAGCCCACCTGGACTACCGGCTGCCTTGCTGGCTCAGCAGATGGCCGCCCTGAAAGCGCAAGGCTGCAGCATACTGAGTTCTTCCTGAGATGCGGGGCATACCTTTCTCAAAGTGTAGTTGGAAAAGTTGGTAACAGCATTCTGCACCTGTCTGTTCAGGTGGTGCTGGCCACACAAGGAGATTGGAATCTGACTGTTCTTCCCAAGGGAATCACTCCTGTGCCCTTCCTTCCCCTCCCCTCCCCTCCCTCACCTCAGGCAGGGCTTCAGGCTGCACTGCTCCTATGACAGCACGCTGCTCTAGAAGACTTCGCTCTCCACAACCTCACAGTTTACAAAGATCCTGCCATGGTTTTTTCTCTGTTCCGATTGGTGGCTGTGCTAGCTCTGGAGATTACTCACCACACCAGCCCATGCGAGGGCCGTGTCCAGAGCCTAGAGAGAAGCTTGCTTTTACACGGCACTTGGTGGTCCTGTTTAAACTCAGTGTCTTGCTAAAGTTAGGGCAGGTGACTGTCTCTGGCCCCCGCCCTGGAAACTTGGTTGCCATCTGGACCTGCTGACACATGAGGGCAATAGGCAGGGCCTCTTCTTTCTCTGGAAGGAGAGCCCAGTGCATCCTGGTACAAGTTCAGTTTACAGTAAACTGTGGAGGAGTGTGCTCTGTGCACGAGTCTGTAGCTGACAGCTGTGGTGTCTCTGGAATGCACTGTCTCAGTCTGGGAGGCATCTGCTTCCAGGCCAAGAAGTGTCCTTGGGAGGCCTGTTGTCCTGTTGTGTTTTCCACACACGCATGCTCTCAGGCATGCTACGGCGCTGGCCTGTCCAGGCTCCAGATCATGTTCTGGGAAGCAGCGCCTCACTGGTTTCCTCTGCAGTTGAGAGGGGGGAATGGGAGGTGACTAAGGCCGGGCCAGCTGCCATGGGAACAGCAGCCAGACACACTGATGGTTACCAAACATTTCGTTCTTACCAGAGATCTCATTCCGAGTGTGGCAGTGTGGTGGTAGCCTGGAGATCATTCCGTGTAGCCGTGTGGGGCATGTGTTCCGGAAGCAGCACCCCTACACATTCCCAGGCGGCAGTGGCACTGTCTTTGCCCGGTAAGTAGTGAGAGGCCTGTGTGCTCAGACTGTGGGGACAGTGCTCTTTGACATGCATGACCCCAAGCTGAGGAATGAGGCAGAATGCAAGATAGCATTCCAGCAAAAAAAGAAGCTATCTCGGTGTGCTCCACCGTGGTGGTGCCGGCTGGGGAGCAGATGTGTCCCCTAAAGGTTCCGTCCGTGGTTTAGACAGAGCCCGGGGGAGTGTGGTGTGGAGGCTTCACGGCTGGGCGGGGGGTCATGGAGGGCAGACAGCCTTTCATCATCTCCCAGTCATGCCACCACACTGTGACCTAGCAACACGCCCTTCCTCACCGACACACCCAGAGTCTGTCTCAATCAGCTGGGCACTTCTCATGTACAACCTACACCTGTGAGTGTGCACACATCAGAGCTCATCAGAGTTTTTCCTCTCTGAACTGGTTGATGAGGGCATTCTCACATGTGTCCCTGTCCTGACTGTCAACCTGGAGGGAAGTTTCTGGGGTTAGCACCAAGATGAAGGCGTTTACATCTTTTCTGTCAGTGGCAGTGGCCTGCCCCTCCCCTATTCTGGGACAGCAGGAATGTTTGTCACATTGTGGGGAGAGTGAGCTCCAGGTGGAAACCAGTGTGGCAGGTTCAGCATTCAAAAGGTCTTACTGCAGGGAGGTGCTTCACCTACAGGGCGACCAGCGCCTGCTGAGTTCATGTTGGAAGAGCATGCTGGGCCGTTCCCTGCTCTGAGCAGGCCTACAGCTGTCTGTGGGTGCAGTGACTTCCCTGGGTGTCATGGACGTGAGCTCTCCACGTTGTCATCTCTGACGTTCCCTCAGAAGGAAGGAAAGCAGAGTTAGGGGAGCCTGGTTCACTGTCCTGGCACACCAGCGTCCATGCCCGATGTGGAAGGCTGGGCGGATGGAGTCTTGTGCTGTGCTCTCCCTAGCAGCTTCTCCTCCATGGCAGGGACATGTTTTCAGCTGGTGGCTGTGCTGTCCTTGCAGCTTCTGCTCTGTGATAACCTGTGCTGTGAGCGACGGTGGCTCAGACACCGTGAGCTGAGCACTTCCCACAGACCCTGAGGCAGCTGCTGCTGCACCGTGCCATGCTCGTGGCCACTGTCCTTACTCTCGCTCCAGCAGATGTGCACAGACAGGTGACTCTGGGGGAAGGGCGGAAGTTGTGGCTCAGGGGAGCTTACTTTGTTTTCAGGAACACCCGACGGGCAGCTGAGGTCTGGATGGATGAATACAAAAACTTCTACTATGCAGCAGTGCCTTCCGCCCGAAATGTGCCCTATGGAAAGTGAGTGCTGCCTGCCCTATCCCTTCTAATGGGGATCCGGGCGCACTGGGGCTGCTTGCAGCATCATGGGGGCCTCTAGTCCATGCCAGCAAAGCCCTGGTGGGAGTGGGCAGGTCGTGGGCACCAGAGGCTGGACAGCCCCGGCCACACCACGTAGGCCGCCTCATTCACACCAGCATTTGGGACTGAATCTATCCCTCTTTCCTCCAGTATTCAGAGCAGGCTGGAGCTCAGGAAAAAGCTGGCCTGCAAGCCTTTCAAGTGGTACCTGGACAATGTCTACCCAGAGCTGAGGTAAGTTGTGGAGGCCTGAGTATGCTTTGTGCAGGCTGAGGGGAAAAGATGACCAAGGAGCTGGCTCCCAGGGAGATGTGTGATTCCACCCCACAGGTAGCCCGCTTCTGCAGGCTTGATCGATGTGAGCCTGGGAGAATCCCTGAGAACCCCTGATCTGGTCTGTCCTCTCTTACTGAGGCTGTGTCTCCAGGAGTGAGGTCTGCCCCGCCTTCTCCCACGGCTGCCTCGTGAGTGTAGAGTAGGATTGACAGTGACGGTGGCCAGCTCCTATGGGAGGGGAATGGCAGAAACGCTCTGCCTTCCTCAGCACCGCTCCTCCTGGGAGCTGCCGGGAGCTGTGTCCTAAGAACACCTCGGGCCCAGCAGAGGACCAGTGCTGCCAGGCTGTTTCGTCTTCATGGTATGCCCATGAAATCATTTCCACAAAGGAGAAACAGACTTAGAGTGTGACCCTTAATCAGCAGACCACAGGCTGGGTGTGGTGCACACATCCTTAATCCAGAACTCAGGAGCAGAGGCAGGTGGGTCTCTGAGTTCAAGGCCAGCCTGGTTCCAGGACAGCCAGGACTACACAGAGAAACCCTGTGTCGAAACAGAAAGAGAGAAAGAAAGAAAAGAAAAGAAAGAGGGAAAGAAGGGAAAGAAAGGAAAGGAAAGAAAGGAAGAATCAGGCGACCACAGCCAGTGCCTCTCAAAGGTGAGGCCGAAACCAGAGGCTGTAGCCTCGAGTGACACGAAGCCATCCTCGGCTTCCACCTCAGTGCAGGCCACGTGCAGAGGGCTGAGCAGGAAGCGCAGGCCCCAGAGGCCTTGGCTCTTACAGGACATTCCTTTCAGGGTTCCAGACCACCAGGACATAGCTTTTGGGGCCTTGCAGCAGGGAACCAACTGCCTGGACACCTTGGGACACTTTGCTGATGGAGTCGTTGGGATTTATGAGTGTCATAACGCTGGAGGAAACCAGGTAGGCGGGCAGCATGGGTGCCCCTGCAGGCCCGGAGTCCTCAGCTAGAGGTCCTGGGCTGCTTCTGTAGAGCCCCGACGCTGCAGCAACCTCAGAACAGCCAGGGTGCTGCAGGCATTGCACAGCACCTTGAGCTGCGCATCTGCTGTGGGCTGGGCTGCAGAGACAAGGGCGCACTGCTGGAGCTGGCCTTCTGCCAGCTGTCACCCCTGCTGACCCGCAGTGCCGGGCCTGCGTGTGCACCTGTGTGTTCCCATCATAAACTGCCCGGTCCCGCTCAGCACATGCTCAGCTTCAGCCAACTTGGTGATTGGCACAACTTCCCACTCAGCCAGGAGACCTCACCCCACAGGCCCTTGAGTGCTGCCCATGGACTCATTTGCCATGATGGAGAAGCCCTAGCACACAGCCAGCAGGCGCCTGTGCACATGGGCGCTGTGATGGGCTTGCCGGGGATCCAGTCTTCAATTTCTTTTAATGCTGCTGAATTTAAATCCAGGCTGCTGTGTGTGGCAATGGCTGGCACTCCAGTGCCTGGAGGGGTCCAGAAGCAAAGGTGACAGCAGCAGGTGTCCCTCTGGGTTGATGCAGAGTGAAGCTTTTTGAGCCAGGTGCATGGGGGTGGGAGACGTTTCCCCCTGGCAGTGCCGGCAGCGTGGATAGGTTGCTGGGGTCCGAGCCTCGGTGGCACATAGGAAATGAGAGAACTGCTGGCCATGCTTTTTAAAGGCACTTCCTGAGTATTTTACAAATTCAGGTTGCTGAAGGACCAGCACGGAGGTGGCCACCTCTGCTGCTTGCATGGCCAAGTGGACCTTGGGAGTTCAGTGTCTCGCCCTCTTAAGACAGTGGCGCACGCAGTGTGCACCTTTGATCTTCCTGGTCGGCCACGGCCCTCCCACATCTTCCACACTCGCCGCATGGAGACAGTCTAGATCCCCGGTGCCCAGAGGTCCCCGTGACTCTCCTGACCATAAGCATCTATGGCCCACAGATGGGTGTGGTGGGCTAGGGTCCTGGATGTCCATAGCGTAGAGCTGCATCTCTACACGCTGTGGAAGCAGGCACACTGGATCTAGCAGACACACACAGTACATGCCACAGTAGCTGAGGAAAGAAAGGGTTCCTTTTGACTCAGGCTCCGTGGAGTACATCACAGCATATGAGAAAGCCGGTCACCTTGTCCACAGTCTGCCAGCAGACGGCGGACAAAAAGGGAGGCCAGACTAGAGAAGGCCTACCCTGTGACTCCGAGCCCAGTCTCCTCTATGGGGTACTTCCTACTAATGTACAGTGGCACCGGGCAGCATTCCCATTTCAAGGCTGGAACACACACAGGGAGGAAAGCTCGGAACTGAGGAGACCAGCCCGCCTCGGGCCTCACCGGATCCTCTGTCTTTTCACTTCTGTCCTCTCGGCCCCTTCTTTTTCCCTCCACTGCTCCCCCCCCCCCCGAACACTTCTCAGAGAGTCGAGACCACAGGTCCCCGTGGCAGCCCTGAAATGGGAGTTCTGCCTCATTGGGTTTCAGCATCTTGCTGCCAGGAGACGATCGTGCAGAGTTACGCCAGGCTTCTCTGATGACTGCGAGTCACCCTCCCCGCTGCCCTATGGCCTGGAAGAGAACAGGCAGTCACTGTAGCACTTACAGAATACATTCGTGCATCTCCATTTTCCCACGGAGGGACACAGAGGTCAGGGAGTCAGAGGGGGTGCTGGGCTTGTGGGGCCTCCACTTCTGGATCCTGAGGGCCTGTGCGGTGGCTGTGCCCTTAAAAGGATCGGGTTCTTAAGTGACTTTAGGAAGCCCTACATAAGCCTTCTCCCCACCGCTGCCGCCCATAACTGTCACTCCCACTCCGTCCGCCATCTTCTGTGGCTCTCCGTGATCTTATTTAGCATTCAAAGAGGTAGTTGGCAGCCTGCCCTCTGCGTGCACACACGTGTGCACATGCGTCTGAATTCTAAAAGCATAAGCAAGAATATTTTAATTCATTCAGGCCCAGTTTTCCTGTCTGCAAAGTAACATACAAACCCCCCGTGGCTTCTGTGAAGAGGCGTGAGACAGCATGGCACATAGGGAGAGTCCAGTTAGGAGGAGCTGTGCTGAGGAGCGGGCTTGCTGCAGGTTAAGAGGCATGGGCGCACCACAGCTACAGACTGCAGCTGTGCACATACTCGCTGAAAGCTACAGTGTATCATGTATAGAGTTTTCACAAATTCAGCCTACATTCATAAATCTGTTTTCAGCCCAGAGTCGTTCCAGAACAGTGTAGGAGGGATTGTGGGTTAGAACAGGACAGCTGACCTGGGTCTCTGGCTTGCACTTGGAGCTGAAGCGCTTGGTACTGTTAGCCTTGACCATGGTAGTCACTTTTGAACCAGCTCATTGTGGTCACTATATTAGCTGCTGTGACCAGATGCCTGACAGAAGCGACTTGAGGGGTTGATGTGGCTCCTGGATTGGGAGGATGGTCCGGTGGTCATGGCTGGCAGGCTTGCAGCTGAGGCCACAGGAGTGTACGCTTCTGCAGGGGTCCATATGTTCAAACACATTTCCCACCAAAACGTAACGGTTACCAAGGTGGGCTCAGTAGCCAGGGGTGGCTTTGCCACTCGGCTCTGCGTCAGCCCTGGGGTCCTGAGTGAAGTCCACAGGCCTGCGCTTGGAGTGCAGGCACGCCCTGACTTGGGGTCTCTTCCAGGAATGGGCCTTGACGAAGGAGAAGTCGGTGAAGCACATGGACCTGTGCCTTACTGTGGTGGACCGCTCTCCTGGCTCCCTCATCAGGCTGCAGGGCTGCCGGGAGAACGACAGCAGACAGGTGTGTCACTCGGGAACGAGCCTTCCTGGCGGGGACAGTGACTGGGCCTAAGGACCAGTTGCTGTCCTACAATAGAGGTCTCGTGTCCAAAGCCCTAATCTCATTTCCTTCTGCAGGTCACAGGACATTGATGTGAAATTATGTGATTTCTTAAACAAAAACATTGATAAACTGTTCGCTCTTTCTGCTTAACTTTACAAAAATTCCAGTCTAAATGGTTAAAGAGATGAGTCTGACCTAACACATAGACTTATCGACAGAGTGGACCATACCCAACAGGAAGTGGAAATCTGATCTTCTCCGTGGCTGGCAGTTTTGTAGCGTAATGTTTTCCTGAGGTTCAGGGCCACAGCAGCCTCCTCAGCTCCCTACTGGTCTCCAGATCACGTTCTCCGCTGGGGCAGAGCTTATTGGAAGCTGCCATGTTTTGTCTGCATATTCCCTGGGGATCTTGGACAATCCATCTCTCTGAGCCCTAGGGTGAGAGTTGGCATTAGCCACAGTGTGCAGGCCTGGCAGTCCCTTCTAACCTGCTGCAGCTGGCGTATCGTCAGTCTTCCCACCTTCCCTCCCTAGAAGAGAAGTATATTGGGAAGTGGGCCTGAGGGCTCCCAGAGCCGCGGACAAGTGTCCTATCCACCTAATCTCACAGAGGGAGACAGGGACCCAGTTTTCCTACCCACCACCACCTTGGTGGGGGGCACAGCCAGCATCTGGTTCCTGTTTAGGTACTGGGTGTCAGAGAAATGTTTGCACAGGGTTATTTCTGGCCCCATAGCTGGGTACTCTGTCCTTGTTCTGCAGAAGCCCAGGCTACCCTGTGCTCACCTTCTCTTGTGTCATCTCTGTTGGTACAGTTGTATGATTTCAGTCATACCCTGTAGGGTGAGATTGTGAGTGTTGAACAAGGAAGGCCTCTGTCCCCTGGACCTGCTTAGAACACAGCCAAGCCTTGAAGGTGATTTGATATAAGGCAGTGATAAAGTGAGACTTCTGTCTGGTCTCTAAAACTTTTAAAAAGAAAACAAAGTGTTGCCGAAACGGCAGTAGAAACACCTGCCCTAGTGTTTCTCTTGGGGTCCGTACCTGAGCTTCTAAGACGGGGCTACACTTGGTCCTTCTGGGTGATGAGTAGAGCTGTAAGCCTCCACCTGTGAGAGTGAGGGAGAAGTGTTTCAATAAATCCAGCACATATGCATCAGATAGACACCAGCGCTGAAGGCACACACACACCCAGGGTCGAAACCTGCACTGCTTCCTAGCACCCCTGTCCAGCTGACACTTCAGCAGATGCCAGAGTCAGGTTCTGTTCACAACACGTTCTGTCAGGAAGCTCAGAGGACTTAGCAGACTCCAAGCATGCTTTCCATGGCAGTGAGGGGAACATGAGAAAAGTTAGCATCAGGACCAAGGACAGAATAGAGACAGTGCGGCGGCAGAGCCTCTCAGGCTGACTGCCCCTGGCTCACACTGTTGGCAAGGAGTCTGGGTGAGCAGGTAGGGAAATAGCCAGGATTGAGAGCCGCTCACATCACCCATGCTTTTGGGGGTTCATGCTCTGCCCCCTGGCCTGCCACCGGGAAGCAGCTCCTTGGCATGCCTCAGTGTGGTGCTGCACTGTCCAGTGACAACCTTGACTTTCCCGGCTCGAGTGTGTGTGCATTTGCACAGTCAAAGGGGAGAGGAGGCAAGAGTGGGAAAATGTAATTCCCTGTCAGAAGGCTTTTCAGAAATACTTACTCCAAGGAACTGTAATGCATGTATAAAAAATTAATTAGAGCCACAGACCCTGTTAATGAAAGGGGAGCTGTGGGGAGAAAAAAGTGTGTGTAATTTAAAAAACAAAAGCATAAATGTGTAAAGAGGATGTTTATGTTACTTGTTAAACAGCAGGACAGGGGCACCTCCAGCTTCTTGACGCCGTGAGGGCTTTGCGCACAGCAGAGCGGGTTGGTGGCCTTGCTGGCTGTGGCTGGCTCTAGTGTGCTAACATCCCTCGGAGCATCGTAGGGGTAACATGTGCCCAAGAGCGGCACGAAGGGCAGGGGCACACAAGAGCAGAGGAGTGTGCAAACAGCAGGTGTGTGCCCAAAGCAGCCTGCAGACCCTGCGCTGGCCTGGGGCTCCTGTGCCTTGGCTGTGCCCTCATCTGTGCTCTTGTCTGTTGCAGAAGTGGGAGCAGATCGAGGGCAACTCCAAGCTCCGGCACGTGGGCAGCAACCTGTGCCTAGACAGCCGCACCGCCAAGAGTGGAGGCCTGAGCGTGGAGGTGTGCGGCCCTGCCCTGTCACAGCAGTGGAAGTTCTCGCTGAACCTGCAGCAATAGGTGGCCCCCACCGTCCGCCTGCACACCAGCCACATTTGGCGATCACATCATTGTTTCTGACACTTTCCGCAAAACTATATACCTCAGTGTTCCATCGTGATCTGAAAGTCTCAAGTCTTCAGCGAGGCGTGAGCTGTGCAGAAGAGGAAACGGGCCCCTGGGGCTCAGGACAGAGGCTCCCTCCCAAGGCTGGCACTCTGCCACTTTCCACTTCCCGCTCACGCCCAGCAGAGTGTTGGTCGGAACAAGTGGACAAGCAGCAAGCATGCTTCTCTGAGGACAGGGGCGGGGCAAGTGCCCTCACAGCAAGAACTCAGCAATCTCCACTTTGTTTTTTTATCTTCCCAAAATTGTATATGTGAACCGGGCATAGTGGCCAGTGCCTGTAAGTCCATCACTCAGGAGGCTGAGGCAGGCAAGACCCTGTCCAGGGAAAACAAAAGAAAGCGATGTCCACAGAGCTGCCCTTTAGGTGCAGGTTTCCTCTCTTTCCCTGTCTTTGCGCCTCTGGGCTTGCTGGCCTCCGCCGGCCCCTCTCCCGCTTACATACTCGCTGTGTTTGAACATGGACTTTCCTGTCTGGACACTAACTAGAGATTCATAGAAAGAGAATGATGGTCCTCTCCCCATGCTCTCCTACATCATCTTGTAAACCGCTCAGCGCAGCTCAGCCGTGCAGAGGGGCTGCGCTCCCGGAGCAAAGGCGGCATCGCTGTCCCCGGAGCCTCACCAGCCACCCATGCTGCTCTTCCAGCCGGGGGCATCCTCCATGTGCCCATTGACATCTCTATGCCTGAATAGGTTACCCCTTTTGGCAAGCATTGTTTGGGTTTTCTTTTAAAATTAGATTTCTTTTCTTTAGGAAAACTCAACCCTACAGCTTCTAACCAGTGTGAGCCAGCAGGACCCCACTTCCTGGTAACAGGCCAGGGACACTGACAACTGTCACACGCTCTCTCCAGGCTCATGGTGGCTCGAGACCCTTGATACTAAATAGGCTGCTGGCAGAGCCCTGAAGAGCCTTCAGCCTGTGGGTGGACCCGACATGTCTGCAGCCCTGGTGTGGGTAACACCCCCAGGTACATCCACAGGCTGCCGCAGGAATTGTGGGTAGAATTCAGATTATGAGCCCCCTGCACTCACATGGAGGACCTAGGCAGGTGTCGGCCACAGAGGTGACCTGAGTGCAGGCAGGGGAAGGGATGCCTCGGTAAGCTTCGTACACACATCTCCGGTGTCCCAGAGACCACGGGGACCAGAGTTTCAGGTGTTCAGAGGGTCTTCAGAGGAATGCCCAGCATCCCGCCTGCTCCCAGAGGGGGTGTGGCTAGTCGGCTTCTACTTGAGGCACTCCTTGTGTGCACACGCCATGACCACGGACCCTCTGTGAAGGCCCGGCCTGGTGCTGACCCTGTCTTTTTACCCCTGCCAAGCAACCATCAAAAGATGTGTGGTAACAGACAGGGTGCCCATGTGTCTGAGAAAGTCCGCACATGTCCGCCTCCCAGGTAGGCTGTGAGGACAGTCACTCACAGGTACGCTGCAGCGCTGTCGAGGACAAGGCAGGAGCTGGCTGGAGCAGTTCAGACATAGTCCGTGCTGATGAGCCCTGGCATCTCTGTGCCACCGTTCTCGGAGTGAACGCCGGATGCGAAGCTCCATGGGCTGTTCTTAACCGAGGGTGTGGGTGAAGTTGCCCAGCCACATGCTCATACCCCACCCCACCACGGTCTCCTCACCTGTACCATCTGATTGTCTGGCCACCGGGCACCGCTCAGCCCGCCTCTGAACAGAGTGGGGCTGCGCAGGGCCTCGTGCGAGCCATGTTTACATGAGTGTGCCAAAGTGACTCGCTGCGCTTGCATTGCTTGTGGTCATCGGGTCTGTGCTACCCTGCCACTCCTGTTTCTAAAACTAAGACCTCCCAGGAGCCCTGGGCGCACGCAGGCAAAGGTGGTCGTCTTCTGTGGTGGTCATTGCGTCTCCGTGAAGCTGAAAATGATGGTATCTGTGAGTATGTTTTGCAAATTCAAAATATAGTTTGGTAATTTTTTTTCCAGTTGATTTTTAAAAAAAGAACTGCTGTACAGAGCTTGTACTTCGTCCATTTTATAGATGGAAACCATCCTTGAAATTGTTTAACTTAAATAAAGAGAAGATACTTTATAGATAATGCTCAGCTGCCGTCTCTCGGGCTCTGTGAGGTTCCAGCCCAGGCAGAGGCTGGACTCAAGGCCTTGCCTCTGGGCCCATCCCCATTTCTCGCTGCTCCCCTGAAGCACCCCTCAAATGCTGTATCTCCTGTTGTCCACTCATATTTGTGACAGCAGTTGTGAGCAGTGTGGGACAGGTACCGGGCACCCGGCCAGCACCCCCCCGCCCCCCCGCAGTGCACTCATGCTAAGAAAATGCTGGAGATACAAGTGGGCCAGAACTTGCTGTGACGCTGTGCATCCCACTCTCTAGTTTGCCCAGCAGTTGACGCATGCCCTCTAGGTGCCAAGCTTTCTACACTTAAGTAAGCTGGTGGTCCTGCTTACCAGCCTCCTGGGCCTTTCCCTCTCCGTTCTGGCCCAGCACATGGCCTCTAATGTACCTTCGTGTGACCAGCTGCGTATCCAAAGAAGTAAGCACCGGCCAGCTGTCTTGTAGTTTGGGTCAGGATAAGAGAGAGCAGGGACTGGCCACGAAATGCCTGAGCCTTCTGAGACCACAGTGTGCATTCACTTCATTATTTGAGACACCAAATTTTGGCTCTGGCCAAAAATCTGAGAGGCAAAGGCAGGAACTTAGAACTTGATAGTGTCCCAGGACCTCAAAGTGCCTGAAGAGACTTAGGCCACGCTTCTTTTCTAAAAGGCCTCCCGTCCTTGGTGTACCCTGGAGCTAGGAGGAGGGTTGCAGCATGGATGTACGCCCATCCCGTCCCCCCCCCACCCCGGGAATTAGACCTAGAGCCACACACAGTTCAGCTGTGCTGTGTGAAGGGCATGGGCTGGCTTCCCCTTCTAGTTCAGTGAGGCTCAGAAAGGCAAGAGCCTTGGACCATCACGGGAGGAGCTCTTGGGATCAGCACTAGGTGGCGCCATGTGGAATCTGGAGACGCTAGCTGGCTCGCTGGAGGACATCCCAGAAGGCCTTGAGCTAGAGAGTTCTATTGGAACCATGTCACCTCCAGGTAGTTCAAATGAAGATGCTCAGCATCCCACGTAACTTCCTAGAGACCAGATCTGGCACAGTGCTGAGCAAACTGTCCGCTCCCACCATGGCATGGGACACACACCTCTGACAGTGTGCCGTGCAGCTCCTAGAGGCACGGTGTGGTGTCGGAAGCTCGGGAGGCAGGCGAGCAGCTGCCCGTGTGTCCTTGTCCGGGCATAGAAAAGGGACACCGCTTGCTGAGCCAGGGCCTGTCGGGGCCACCGGGTTGGATGATGGACTTGGGCCACAGCAGGATGCAATGACACGGATTTAGAGAGGGTGGCCGCTGGCCTGCTGAGCCCTTCCTCTCCCTGGTACCTGCTGGCAGCTCAGGGTTCTCCTCGGGAGGGTTTCAAATTGGGGAGGGGGGAGCAAATTGCAGCAGCTCACAAAAGAATCTGGTCACACCAAAGACACAGCTCACTGCTTACAGTCACGCTGGATAGCGGGTGTTGTCTCGCTGCTGTGATTCCAAAGCAGCAATTAATATACACACTGTGCGGAAATCTACAATAATTAGTGGAATGAAAATAGCTGGTTCAGAAAAAAAAAAGCGGATAAGGAAAGGAAAGCCTCAGGGTTCTCAGAAGCACCTCAGTGTGGGTGGGCGGGTTCTTGTCTCCTTGTCTGCGCTTCAGAGCGCCCCCGTGTGGCTAGTTGGACACTTGCATCTCAGCAACCCCTGTTGGAGACTCTGACTTCCGGCTCCACCTTTCAGAGATGGGCTTAATTTTAGCTATTCTCTTGCCTGGCTACAAGGATGCTAAGCTGTGTCCAACAGAAACTGGCCTGGAGTAACGGTCCTCCATAACACGTGGCACTGTTTGGCCATCCAGCGGCCCTGCTGGAACAGAAAGGTGACTCTGGGAGCTGGGACTCCACCCATCCTGTGCATCGCCTAGGAGCTCTAGGCCCTCTGGTCCTTGGGTGCCAGAACTTTCCCAGAAACTCCTGGTTCCCAGGCCTGTGAGCACGTGCTGAGTCACATCACAGGGCTCTGACCTGCAAATAGCCTGGCATGGGTCTTCTCTGTGTCCGTGATCAGGTAGGGTGCCTTGCCTGTGTCTCCTTGTGTGTGTGTCTGTTTGTATGTCTAGGAAACCCTGACTGACACCAGAGGGTGCCCAACTTGTGTCTTACTGACATCATCTGGGCAGCTGAGCCAGGAGGAAGTTCCAGGAAGGCTCCTTGCTGACCTCAAACCACCCACAGAGAGAGCCCAGATCCCAGGCAGAGGGCCTGGGGTGGAGCCGCCACCTCTCCATCTTGGAACCGCATAAGTGATGTGGGTAAGAAAGAGAGGAAGGCCCCAGAATAAAGGGGAGGGAAAGACTGTGTGAGGGGGACCCTGGGCCGTGGAGCTGTGGTTAGGGATTAGGTTAGAGCGTGGGACTGTGGGGGGCGGGGGGGGAACTGGACCTGACTCAGCTCTGGACACGCCAGGCTCCTGCTGCCTCCCCGAGGCAAGGCCAGGAAGAGGATGAGGGAGAGAGAGTAACGCCAGCCTTGTACTGAGTTCTGTGTCACCACGGGTGCCGCACAGGGACAAGGAGAAAGCACTTGAGGCCAGAATGCTGAACAGAAAAGGACAGTTAGTGACACTTGCTAGGATCGGCCATGCGCCTCGGTCAAGCGAGGCACCAGCTCTGAGACTGAGCTGCCCTGGGTGGGGGAGAGGCACTCATGCAGGGCCTGTGTGACAAGAGCTGGGAAGGGTGGCAGGAGGCAGCCGCAGTCAGTCTTGCTGACTAGACCCACCCTCTCCCCTAGCGCTGTCCAGAGTGGGAACCCTGTGCTTGCTTGCAGGAGTGACATTGTGGTTAGGTGAGTGAGGAGGGTGTCAGAGCCTGGAGCCTTCGGTGCACACCTAGCAGGGGCAGAGCCGGGACCTTGACCCCTCGAGCTTCCCACTGGAGACGTTGAATCACTGCTGAATGTGCTGCTGTCTTGAGTGAACAGGTGAAAGGACAGCCCTGCAGCCTTCACCAGGAAGCAGGCTGGAGACAGGGACACCAGAGGCGTGAGGACACCGCAGCCAGAACCTGAGGGCCGAGGCCTAGTAGTCAGTAGGATGTAAAGACAGGCTGGGCTTCCTCACAGCCCTAGGTGACAGGGACCCAAGAAGACCAGCGGATAAGAACGGGGCAGAGGACAAGTCTGCAGAGATGCGGGACCTTGGTGAGGAATAGGTACTGAACAGGTAAGGGTGCGGTAGGGCTTCCGGGGTGTTGGGGGAGGTGCCAGAGAAATTTCCAGAATCTTGTGGCTCTGGGTTTCCCTGAGGAGCACCTTGGGCAGCAACGCCCCCCCCCCAGTCCTCCCTGAGGGTGTGAGGACCCCACGGTGTAAGGGCTGGATGGGTGGATTTCAGCCTGGAAACGTGAACGCAAACATGGATGCGTCTGTCAGATGCCAGCCCTGTCCCTGTGTCCCTGTATCACCCCACAGGCCACACCAGGGACCCAGAAGAGGGTATCAGCCCTGGCTGTGTGCCTGCCAAATGCATTTGGAGGCAAGGCCTTTGAGACCGGGTTCAGTCCTGAGAGCAGAGCTTCCCGACTGGGATTGGGGCCCTGCTTCTCCATCTGAGGGCACACTCTGCCACCCTTCAGGAAGGTGGCTCTGCAGACTGCTGTTTGCTGTCCCCTCCCAGCTCTCTGTTATTCTCATTAGGGTCTTGTGCTCCTGTGATGGGGGACAGGGGGGGATGCCTAAGGCTGGAGCCCTGCAAAGGCCTGGAACAGCAGGGCCCTTATGCAGCAGGCCAGACATGTCAAGGACAGACATTTCTCCTGCTTAGGCCTACAGGGTGGCTCTCTCATGCCAGACCTGAAATTCACTAACTGCTTCTCTCATTTTGAAAGATCGGTGGGTTTGGTGATGGACACTTGTAATTCCAGAACTTGAGTTGGAGGCAAGCGGGCATCCAGTCACCTTTGGCTCTATCACAAGTCCCAGATCAGCCTGGGATCCCACCCCAGAAAACAAAGAAAAGGAAGGAAGTAGAGGAGCAGGGGACTCACTCAACTGGGTGTCTTCCTGCCAAACTCAGCCCAAGAAGCGGGAGACGGCCAAGGCCTGGTGTGAGGGAGCGTGCTGTGCTGGGCTGCTTCTCTGCTGTGTCGTTGACTCAAACTGTTAACTCCAGAACCAGACGGGAAGGCTTTTGGGCACAGACTGTGGGGCTATGGGCCAGGGCAGATTCTACCTGAGAATATTGTCTGGGTGACCAGTGCCTCCTCCTGATGACCTCATTCGTCACCCACATGCCCTAGGAAATGGTCCTAGATTGTGCTGGCACCAAAAGTGCCCCTCACACAAGCTCCTGCTGCCTGGTAGTCAGGTGGTAAGCTCACAGTGATGGTGGGCATCACAGTGGCCACCGAACGTCTGTGTCCTGGGCACGGCTCTCTGTCCACACAGTGTAGGGCCTTCCTTTGAGTTTGTGGCTGCGGCTAGTGTGACCAAGCCCTGCTGGGCAGGGAAAAGGGGACAGGAGGTCCAGGCAGCTGCCGTGCCGGTCCCTGTCCTGGTCCCTTCCCTGGCCTGCCTTCTGTAAGCTTCCTCACAGCCCCAGACGTGTACCTGCATTCCCTACGGGCTGAACTTCTGCTAAGGTTCCAGAGGGGGTGTGAGCATGCCCCATCTTAGACCTTTTGTGGGATTTCACCCCAAGTTCCCAACATCTTCTGGGTTGGAAACAGCCAAGATTCAGGGTTTGGGTCAGCCTGTACAGCAGGGTTGCAAGGGCTGTCCCCTGCTGTCAGTGACCCCCAGTGCCCTGGCGGGGATCGGGGTGCGCTGTCCGGGGCTCAGGAGGCACGCCACCTTGCCTGCTTGACCGCATCCCTGCAAGTCGGCCACGGATACTAAGGCATTCCTACGTGACAGGGAGACCTAACTGTAGGACCAGATAGAGTTTTCTGAGAGCTGGGTTGTCGGGCTTGGGATGTGATCGCGTGCTGGAGAGACAGCCAGCTGTGGGCGTGAGCAGGCCTGGGCTCCAGCGCTCCTAGGCCTGAGCCTTTGGCCTGCATCACTGCTACCCTCAGCTACACACGGGAGGGCGAGACTGGCTGCTCACAGCTCAGCTCCAGGTGAGATCCTTCAGCTCAGCCACTGTCCCTGTGATCATGGCTCAGCTTGCCTGGTCACAGGCTAGCCCTGCTGCTCCTCCCCAAGGGAGCACCCAGGAGACCTGGGAGCCAGCCTGCTACGTCTCCCCTTCCCGGATCCTGATTGTCTTTCATGCTCACTGTGTTCTTTTCCTCTACTGGAAGATACGGCGTAGCGTCAGAGCCCCTGTCTCCTTAACTGTCCCCTCAGTTAAACCTAGACGCAGTGGCCAGGCGAAGGACTGCAATTCCGCAGCCCTTTCCCACTCCTGCCCTCTCCCTACATCATTCCCAATGACTATAATTGCTGACCTCACTCTGGGCCATGTTGTCCGTACTTCAGCCACCCCGAAGTCCAACCCCCACTTCGCCACATTGACCACTTTTAACACTTTGTCTGCTTTACAGTAACTTGAGGTCCCGCCGCCCTCTGCTGGGCAAACTGGGAACAGCCTCAACCAGAGGTGGGGACATTTTCCAGGAAAGAAGAGCTTGGGAGATCATTGAATCCAGGTACAGTTAGCTGCTAGATTTGTTGCTGCTTTGTTTCTCTGACACTGCTGACGTCAGACAGCAGCGCCTAACCCTGTCACTCTACCAGCCCCAGTTCAGTCCACCCATACCAGGACAACAGTCTCAGATTCTTAGATACTCCATACTGTTCTGTCCTCAGAGACCAAAGTCTTGACTTGGCCTCGATCACCTCGATCTTCAGATATTCTGTTTAGCTGCATTGGGAACATGAACTAACGAATGAACACACACACACACACACATACCTCATGCCAGCTTCCCTGTGACTAAGTGCAGTGGCCATACCCTACCATTAGCACCGGGCACAGACACCAAGGTTACTGTGGACTCTGTGGGTGCGGGGTGCCCTTTCAGAGAGCTGACGCCACAGACACTACTCTGTCTTGCCATGCAGAACTAACGGGCTCAGTCTTTGGGCTCACGAGCCTCCCCGTGTCACACGAGGTCTGCTCCAGGAACAAAGCGATTTAGGTTGTGAGGTGTCACGTCCCTTCCCATCCCAGTGACAGTGAGTGACACCCCGTGTGCTCCCAGCCCTGGCTCTGCTCTCTGCTGACCAGTAGTCCCTGCTTACACCCCGGGGCCTGGTGTTCCATGTCGGGTTTTGTTGAATGTGTGGCTGAGGCTTGTGGTCCACTCTCTGCTGTCTTCCCTCGGGTCAGCCACAGCCAGGTAAGGTCTGCCAGCCCTGTCTTCTGTCCGCACATCTCACCTGTCACCCCTCCCCATCACTGTCTCCACCCCGTATTATGCGACCTTTGTGCTCTTTTCCGGGACTTTACCCACCATTTTCCCAGGACTTTACCCAGGACTTTGCCTGGGCCTCATCCTGACCCCTCCCCTCCTAAATCAACATTGGGGATTGGTTCTCCTCTCTCCTGGTCAAAATCCCCCTCCTCCTCAGGGGACAGGCTCCTTCAGACTCATCCTTATGCCCCAGCTGTGGCTAGGCTTTGCAGATTCCCCCACTGGATTCACCTTTCTCATCTCAAGCCCGTCATACCAGTGACCCAAGCTAACCCACCTTTCACACCTCAACCGAGAGGATCTTGCTCACTTAAGTTTCTGAAGACACCAAGGCAGACCATCCTGCCTCTGGCCTCAGAAGAACGAAGCCTCACACACCTGCTGAAACCCAAGCCCAACCATACTGGGTCGTGACGTACCTTTTCTCACACTTCTGTTGCTCACACCCATCGGTGGTGAACTGTGTGCGGAGATTTGAGATTCAGGAAACCTGTGCCCTAAGTTTATGCACACCACTCATGTGGTGGGGTTTGCAGACTGCTCGGCAGCAGGTTGCAAAAAGGAGCCAACCTTCCCTGTAACCCCCAAACCCATTTCTAGAGTGCCCGGCCCCTATGCACGCTTTTTCTAAGATCAAACTAAAACTTCCTGCCGACACTGGCCAGAGACGTATGGCCCTGCCCTGACTGGTCCTGTAAGGGACATCTTGCATACTCAGAGGGGGGAGTTCTGCCTTCTGTGCAGAGCTGGGGATCTTCTACATTCCAGTTAAGGGCCCATGGCACCCCAGGCGGGAGATGGGGGCCACTGGTGAACTCTACTGCAGAATTCACCTCAGCCGCCACCCAGCACAAGAAAAACACAGAGAGTACACGTCCCACTCTCTCAACCCCTGGGTACAGACATGATCGAAGGCATGGCCAAAGCTCTTCAAAGGCCCTCCCCTCTGTTTCTAATACTATGATCCCACTTCCCTGTCATATGGTCTCTGTTTCCGACCTTAACCTCTGCACACCAACTATTAAAGAATGCTCTGCCTGACCGCTTTGGGGATGTTAGTTGGGTGTTCCTCCTGGGTCAAAGTCACAACTATCCTTTGTGGCCTCACCCATTATCTGCTAGATTCTTACACGCCACTGCTTGTTAAGTGCACAAGGCCAAGAATCTCTTCCACCCCTTATCCCTCGCACATCTCTCTGGTATCAGACTATTTTTATTCCTCAGAGTACACTTTGTGGGCACCCTGGAGTCCACCGGCTGTAATGACATGCTAACCACTAATACTGCCCCTGTGGGCACATGTTCACAATGCATCAATTATCTGCGGTACTCACCTATACCACGGCCTACCTGCTGGATGGCTTTGAACTTGTGCCCTGGTGTTCCTTTTTCTAAAACTAGGGGTGATACCTGGTGAAGAACCCTTGCCAATTCCTGTTCCTAGGTTTACAGTGGCACAGTATAATAAACGAGCGATTCAAGACAGCATTTCTAGCATAACTGCCAGCCACAGTCATGGGCCAATCGGGAAGGGGGAAGGGCAATAGAAGCAGAGCCCAGGCGACAATGAAATGACAGTCACAATGCTGCCACGGAAGTCAGCCATGGTTATGGTACCCCACATCTAGGGAGCATTTTCCTTACCAAGAAAAAAATCATCAGTGAGAAATAGTTGTGCAAATATTGCCTCATACTCGGTAAGCCTAATACCTTGGGGTAGTGTTGGAACGATGTCATTGTGCACCGCATGTTCACATGCGGATTTCTGGCCTGCAGAGATCTGGTTTCAGGCCCTGGACTTTGGTGTTGTCATTATTATGAAGTGTCTCCTGCCTTAGTGTGCTGTGAACATTGTTCTCCACCTTCTGATTGGTCAGATAAAGACCTGAGCAGCCAATAGGAGAGGAAGGTAGGACTTATGAGCCCAGTGAGAGGGTCTCAGGTGGGGACCAGGGAGAGGAGTTGCCATTGGGACATGAAGGAGAAGATGCCAGACTGAGATGTAAGGGCTGTGGTGGGACGTAGAGCCAGGCCAGTATTGTCAGGTTACAATAGCTGCTTAAAGCTTTTAATAAATATAAAGGTCTCTGGGGCACTAGCCAAAGCAAGGGCGGGCACAGAAAACCTCGTGGTTACAGAGTATCCTCCCCTCAGACTGTCCCCTCTTTCTTGCTGTCACAGAGTCCTCAAAGCACTTGGTTTGCCTGAAGAGCCATCTGTGTAAAACACGCCAGCTCCAAGACGTGCCAGAAGCGCTATGTGCCACGTTCAGTGAGACCATGCTATGGGATAGGTGGAGAGCTCTGCTCCAGCCTCGAAGCACCCCAAACCCCACGGTGAGACATCCGCAGTCAAACCGCAGCTCACAGAGCTGGGGACAGCTGGATGCAGAGGGGAGGCAGTCAGGCGCCAGCCCATCGGCCATGGGCACTCGTGTTATGTAGTTACAGGTGAGCATGGTCCGCAGGCAGAGTCCCGAGCCAGGCGGAGTCCCGAGCCAGGCAGAGCCCCGGAGCCAGGCCTCCTGAGCAGCCTGGAATTTGGGTTCTGCCTCACTCTGGGACCTATCCTCCTGCCAGTTTAGAAATCTCCACGCTAGCCACTTACAGAAATGCCAGGGAAACAGAAGGACTAGCCCCCTCTCGGCCACAGCCAAGGGGCAGGGCCGCTCCTTCCTCACAGGCTTGCCTCTGGGGCCTGTCACATTTCCTATGCGCCCCCGGAGGAGGAGGCTGAGGCCCCTGAGGAGGCTTGTGCTCATGCATGCTCCAACCTGTGATCCTGGGCCTCAAGCTAACTGTCATCCCGCAGCCAGCCCATGTCAGTCACCTCCTTTCGGATTGGTCAGAAAGGTGTCAGCATGTGCTGGGCCTGCACTCAGCCACTGCTGTTTGCCACCTACTCTTGCTCATTTTTCACCAGAGACTGGCTATGCAGAGCCGCCTTCCCCACTGCGCCTCCCGGCACAGACATGGAGCCAAGGGGTCAACGCTCCAACAGGTAGCACCTGCGATGTGGGACACGGCCTGGAGGAAGTGGAGCCTCACTTGGAAGAGTCTGAGCCATCCCTGGGGAGCCAGGGTTAGAGGGAAAGTGGGCACAGTCCCAAGGATTGAAGGGCTTAAGGGCATCTCCCAGGTCACTCCTGTCTGCAAAGAGCAATATCATCCAACCCCCGGAAATCCCCTGGCCGTACGTCCAGGCCAGAGGCATGCCCCAATGGCGCTGTCTGAGGGGCACTCTTAGCCATAGGGAGCGAGAGGCTGGGGAGAGGCAGGCCATGTGCTGAGAACAGGGTGAACAGTTGGGGTTCGCCTGACTCTGAGGCAGCGGGTGCTTCCTGCTACACTTTAACGAATCCCTCTGCTGCCCTGGGGCCTTCCACAAAGGCATTCCCTTTATCCACAACCCAGAAAAGGGCCCAGGAAACACACAGGCCCCAACTCTCTTCAGCCTCACCAGGAGGCAACGAGTCCCCTTATCTCTGAGCCCACACCAGGCTGGGTTCCTGACTGTGGAGACTTTCTGTCTTGCTGGTTTTCACACACTGATATTTCCCACCAAAGGCCAATTTCCGTAACCTCCAGGCCAGGCTCACGCACACAGAAATATCAGGTATTCCCTCTAAAGAGCCCTCAGAGAGACCCCAGTGGGTGAGGACACAGACTAGGGAACTGCCCTAGAGGACACATCTGTAAGACAAAAGCTAGAGGGAAGCATCTTCCGGTCTTTGTCCCCCTCACCAGTGTCCTCTGGGATTTAGTCACTTCTTTATAAACACGGGCATGTGTACCTGTTTGGATGGTTTACTTTTGCCAGCGAATACCCAGTGACCTTACTGAACTCCTAGTCTCATAAAATCCACCATTACGTGAAACCTGGAGTCAGTGTTCCCTTTGAACCCTTTTTGCACATTTATAATCTGGGCGCAAACATGATATTTATCCAGTGTGAATGATTCGCCAGTGGCACCTGTCACCTGGACAGCACTGAGGCTCTTTTTCCTCAGCCCATTTCTGTTACAGCAACTGAGAAGTAAAAACAAAATGGGAAGGAGGCACCCAGGACATGGTGGAACCGAACAAAGGCGGGCAGCAAGGAGGGAAAGAATGTTCTACCTCAGTCGGAGAACAGGCTTAGTGAGGCCAACAGAAGAGGCAGACACTGAGGCCCGGTGGGGCCGTTTCCAGCCTCACACTGGGGCAGGTTGAGCCTTCCTGGCCTCTGCCTGTCACGGCAGCAGCTTGTCTGCAGCGCCTGGCCCTGGGCTACGGCAAAGTCACAGGAGCTTCTGAGACAGCCACTTTAATGCCACAGGTGATGGCTGAGAAAACTCGGGTCTCCTTTAGCTGCATGGACTGGCTGCGGCAGGGCGGGAACTCCGGGTAAGGCTTCTACCATTGAGGCCCAGCCCCACCCCCACAGCCACTCTTGCCATTTTCTTTCCCCATCAGCTTGGGGACCTCCAGCGCCTGCTGTTTGCTTTGTCTTCAAGGCCAGCAGAGAGTACTGCGTACAGGGACACGGGGAGCCCAGGGTAAGGAAGGGCATGTGTGTGGAGAAGGTATTTGCCCTCCCTCCCCCCCCCCCCAGTACCAGCCCTGGGAAAACAGCTAATACCCCTCAGTGCTACCAACCCCCCGACAAAGCCCTCCAACCCAGTGGCAGCTCTGGTCCTCCTGCTCACGCCTGCATCTGAATCGCAGGCGCTCCCCACCTGACCACAGAGCAGGCCCGCTGCTTTCTATCCCTTTCTTTCCTCTACACCAGAAAACTTCAGCCCTGCTTTGAGTTTTGCCTAAGAGCTAGAATGCCTTGAGAGAAAATCGAGAAAGACACTCTGCCGTTACAGCTCAAGGGCCTGGGAGCCCAGGCGGGGCGAGGAGTGACATTCCCATGGCCCTTTCCCAGGTATATCAAGGGGGTGGGGCGGCCTTCTTCCTCCCGCCTCCTTGGGAAGACAGTCAGTTCCTTGAGGTCAGGAGTCCTCGCATAAGCCCTGCCCTAGTTCTCTTGGAAGAAACCCCTTGCCAGCCACCTCCGTCCAGCTGTATGACCTCAAAGTGCCCGGCTGAAGCCCACTCCCTTGTTCTCCTTACAATGGAGGTGGCTGACCCCCATGCCAGTGTGGAGGTGTCCCCTGCTCAGAAGGAGCCCTTACCAGATTGGCACAACCACTTCCAAGTCCGTCTTGATTTTTAGTCAGGTGTACACCCAGGTCGTCGCCAATCTGAGCAGACGCCAGGAGATGCTGACGGTCTCAAGGGGTCACAGGCCTCATTCTCAGGGACGGACAAAGAACTGAGCATCAGAGAAGACTACAGACCAAACCATGGAGAAAGGAGAAGAGCAGCTTAGCAAACCCAGGCCTGGAGAAGCCCCCAGGGAGAGCCCATGCCTACCGGGGTACTTTATAGTCTCCCTGGGTCTTCTCTTGCCCCTATTGGTCCTGTTTAGAAAACCAGCCCCATGCCTTCTCCCAGTGTCTTCTGGGAACAAGAAGCCACCATCTCAGAAGCCATCCACTTCCCTTCCCTTTCTGCTATGTCCCTCTGGCTCTCCTTCAACCAGAGGGATTCTGGGGAAAGATAGTAAAGATGGAGGTAGCAAAAAAGATAACTGTGCAGATGTGAACAGGGCCATGGAGGGAAGAGATCAAAAACAGGAGCTGGAGAAAGTCGCCATTTTACTTGAAAGTTACCACATCAGGATACACAGAGGGCGAGGTGAGTTCTGCACTTACTGGGAAATTGATTTGAGCTCACTGACATTTTAAAACGGTGTTTAGAAACTGTCTTTGGCCAGTCAAAAAACCTCAGGCATTGTTATAGTGTGCTGCAAAAATATTTCGATGCTGGAAGTGGAGAGATGGCCTGGAGGTTAGGAGCGCCTGCTGCTCCTACAGAGAACCAGAGTTCAGTAGCACCCACACCGGCTCACACCTGCTGGTAATTCCACCAACGGATGCAGTGTCTTCTGGCCCCAGTGTGTGCTGGCACACAGTAGACAAACAAGCACACACATATACAGACACACACACACAGAATTATCATTAAATGTTTTAATGTCCTGTTTTATGTTGGAAGACATGAACATATTTTAGGTTTATGTGCAAGAGGCACAGGTTATGTCCCTGCATATATGTATGTGTGCCCTGCATGCATGTATATTTCCCTGCATGTATGTGCACCCTATATGCATGTATATTTCCTTGCATGTATGTATTATCCATTGTTAACAGTTCCCACAATGCAATGCCCGGCAAGGCCATGGCCTTGAACTCTAGTCAAGAAGGACTCCCCCGGGCAGACTTAGTAAGCAGGGTTTTCCCCAGAAAAGGCACTACGCAATTCCCCAGGTTTCTGGATCACAGGATTGGTCAAGTCACTCAGGAGCCCCAACACTGGGCACTCCCCGGTGGGAGGGAGACGTTGGGGCTTCCCCTATATCTTTGCTTGTACACCACTTTGTGTCTCTGCACTCTGACTCTGGTATTCACCCCGGCTTCCAGCTTCCATAGTGGCCGAGGATGCAAAGGCCAGCAGGTCAGCAGTTGGAGCAGCTGCTAGCTGCCTTGAACAGTCTGAGCAGAGGGAGATGGGGATAGAGCCAAGGGTGACAGAGACCCTTGGCAGAATGGGTCAACAAGGGACCCTGCCCTGTCCTCTCTTCATCTCCTGTAGCCACGTGGGGTTCCTGAGGACAATGCTCCCAGTATGACCAGGAGACAGAGGGAGAGGGCTAAAGCGACCAGGAACAGGGTAAAGGCATGTACCCAGTGATCACTGCCTCTTGCCAGGCTCACTGTGCAATAGCTCATTCAGCTGTGACCTCATCAGCAGCTAAAGTCATTGCTCAGGTTAGTGTCCCCATGATTAGTCACCTCCTGATAGCACCCTCCAGGGGGCCCAGCCTTACTACATCAGCTCCCAGCTCCGGGAAGTTCTCATCCATACTGTACTCACCAGCAGGCTGGTGCTCTGTGCCTGCACACTTCCCACAACCCCCCACCCCAGGAGAAGCCAGAAGAGCGAAGAACACAATGTATGCAACTGTGCCTCGGAGTCTAGGGCTGTAAAGCAACTCTGTCAAAGAAAGAACCATGACTGAATGCATGAATTATCATAATGGGATCGTGTGTCACACAGAAGACCCCAGACTTAACTCATGGTCTATGAAATCTGTACATAAATAAATAAATAAATAAACAAACAAACAAACCAAAACTTAGAGCGAAAACCCCTAAAATTCCACGCCTTTTTGGCCTTTGTGTATACACTGGGTAGGAACAGAGGGTCTTATCTAAGTTCATGGTCAACTTCCTGTTTGTGTCCTACCTGCCTGACAGGGAGTGACCATGGTGCCACCTTGCGGTGGCTGGTCTGTACACTGTCCCACACTTACCTAGTTTTGGGTAAGAGGCAGCCATGGACGGTGTAGATGAGGGATTTGGAACCTCTGGACCTTGTCTTGGGGTGACATTCACCTCAAGTCCTGCACACAGGTCACTCCATCTTGGCGGCTAGCCTCCCTGGCTAGTCCACAGCCAGGGGGTCTCTGCCTAGGATGTCCCACCCAAGTTTTCAAAGATGGCCCAGTGACCACAGAAGACAAGGTCCTGATCTGAAGCTCGTCAGCCTAAGACTGAACCTGGAAAGGAACGGAGTAAGCGCATAGATGTCTTCCATCTAAGCTGAGGTCACCAGAGCCCGCTGCAATGCCAGGGCAGGCTTGAGGGGCTGGGGTTCATGCTTCTCTCGTTTCTATGCCTGGTCATAAAGAACCCCCCCTCCCCCAGGGAGGGCATGTTTAAGTGGAGAGGCCTCACTGGCCATGGCTGTGGAGATGCCGCCAGCACCATGTGTTCTGCTAGGCCAGTTCCTGGAGAAGCAGTGGCTTGTGGGATATGCAGGGAGAATTTGGGGTTTGTGTTACACCTCTCATGAGAATCACTTCCTGGGTCACTGGGATACGGATCTTTAGTGTCTTCCTGAAGGCTGTGCTCAGAAGACATCCTCACCCATCTCAGGCACTACTGAGAGGTGGCAGAACCATTAAGAGAGACGCCTGATGGAAGGAGGTCAGGCTACCGGGGTGTGGCCTGGAGAGGATCCTGGGACCTTGGCTCCCTCGCCTCCCACTTTCCACCCCCTACTGTCAGGATGTCAACAGCTCCGTCCTACCACATCCTCAAGAACACAAGAGTGAGCCACCCACGTGCTGGGACTGCTCAGTGAACCAAATAAACACTGTCCTGGTCATCTAATGGACTGGCCTTTTGTCTGGGTGACAGGAAGCTGACCCTGGGGACTTCCCCTGGTCACCAGGGATGTCTGATTGCTGAAAAGCCAGTGTCCACTTGAGGACCAAGAGACGCTGTGAGTTTACAAACAGCAGTGCCTGAGCCACACCAAGTCTGTGGATCCTGAAGGCTTTCCAATGCCATGCCACGTGCCACTCTGACCTTCATGGAAAAAAAAAAAGCTCCACAACTCAACTCACACATGCCTCACGGGCTGCAGCGACCCCTACTGCCTGGCTGCCATCCTCCCATTATTTACAGAAAGAGGGTGGCCAGAGAGCCACAAACTGTGTCTGAGGACCAGGGAAGGCGCCAGTAGGCGACAGGAGCAAACGCCCTGCAGAACAGCGCCGCCTGCTGGCCACAGGTGCACACCACTGTCTGGGAGACTCGGCAGCCCCTCTCCATCCCCCAGCAGGGACGGTATTTCTGAGACCCAAAACCCTCCGTGGGTACTAGAATTACACGCTGTTCGTCTCCTTTTACTTGTGAGAAAGTTTAATTAGGCGCAGTAAGAGGTTAACGATAAAACACAACAACTGCAGCCATGTGCTATAATAAAAGTTTACAATGCACGGATTATTTATTTCTGGAACTTTCCATGTGGAATTTTCGGATCACAGTTGACCTCAGGCAACCAAGACTAAAAATAATGGGGTGCAGCAACTCACAGAACCGCTGCCATTCATTCATGTTCACACAGCAAATCCCAGCTGGTTTCTTTATAAACTGTTTAGTGGTTTAAGATTCCAAGAACAGTTCAGCTCACAGGGACCTGGCCACACAACGGGAAAGCAAGTTCAGAGGCATAGCTTTCTAACTCTGACCTTTGAAACAAAGCCACATACTAACAGCCAACATCTAAATAGATTTTTATTTTTATTTTTCTTGATTGGACAGAAAAGAAAAAGTCATTGGCCTTCATTAGTCTCCCTAAGTGTTAGAAACACCTGAACTCAGAAAGAGTGGACCTTGTAGAAAAGCATCACAAATTAAAAATATATTTCTCCACGTGGTAAAAGTGCTTTCAATCCAATTAAGGGTACAGCAAAGGTTACCTTAAACACAATCTGAAATTGGGCCTATGATGGGTGGTGTCTCGGGGCCCGCCGCAGGTGAGGGTGCGCATGGAGTGAGGACAAAAGTGACAAGGCGTGGAAGGCATTCTTCCCACCACAGCTCAGCTCACTGAACAAATGAGAAAGTGTCCCAAAGCCCCTGCTGAGGACATCCTGCATCTGTAGACATTAGGTGGCTTTGAGGTCAGGTGGGGGATGCAAGGTGCAGACGTTACTTGTTTCCCATCTGTGGGGAGAGTGGACCCACCTCGGGGCTCCGTGGAGACGTGTCAACCTCTGGCCGGAAGGGCCCGGGTCTGCGGAAGGACCCATATGCCTTCCTGCCCCTGCTGTGGGTGTTCCCCAGGCCCAGGTCAATCCCTCCAGGTGGCTTCCAGCCAGGCCTCCTCATCTGCTGCGCCTTCCCAGGCACCACACACAGAGAAAGGGTGATGGAGGATTTTGTTTTTACAAATGCTACGTAGTTCTCAAGACAGGTAATTCTGCCAGCAAGGGCACGGTGAAAAAGTGCATAGCCTGCAGGTTCCCCAGGCCTTGGTAGTTGTAGCCACGGCTGACCTGGAAGCCGGAGGCCCTTCCTGCCCTGCCACAGGCCAGACACAGAACTGTGATCATGCAGGGGAACTGTGAGGGTGCGTGAGGTGGGGGAGGAGGGACACGTCTCGTTTACAGTAGACCTTAAGCAACAGTAGGAAAATAACCTGAAGATAGATTGAAAAATTAAAAAAACGGCATCGCTCTTCCCTCTCGTGGTTCCCTGTGCCCTGCTCCGTCACCAGCCCTGTGGAGGACGTAACGGGGACACCCTGTTTACAGTCCGCTGGCTCTGAGGTTTAATGGCCCCACGTTTCACCTTCTTTCCATGGGTCCGCCTAGGCTGATTCCACAGGGGAGTACTGGAAACCCACACCCCCTATTGCTGAGTGCTGGCACTGAGCAGTCCATCTTGTAAGCTTGCCTGGTCTGAACTCCAGCCCATCATCATCTTTCAAGCTCTTTGGTCCACTGGTCCTTCTGCTGGTACCTTCCGAGGTCACAGCCCTGCCAGTCACCTGTATCAGGCTCTGGGGAGCCACCCTTTGGGTGGTGATTCAGAAAACAGATCTCTGACCACACACGGGCCCTCCAATAAACAGGCCGGTGACAGGTGCCTTCCTTGTCCCTGCCATCCCTGTGCCGGTACAGTCTCAGTGAGTTGGTGATGTCTCCTCCAAGCCCAGCAACTCCCTGACAAGTCTCTCTCCAAACTGGGCCCGGCTGTACCTCTTCACGTGGTAGGCGTCCGACATTTTGTACAGGATGTAGGCGTTGTTGACGGCGATGCTGATGGCAAACCAGAACACCTGCTGCCACGTCTTGTTTGGCTTGTGGGAGATGAAATACCTGGGGCAGGGGGGAGGGAGACACAGCATTGAAACCTGAGGCTTAAACGCTCCCCTGAGGAGGGAGTGCTCATTAAGACTCAGCCAGTAAATGAAACCAAAGGCTGGGAGCGCTTGAGAGGGGAGATTCAGAAGGCCCCACCCGAGGCCACATCAGCCCTGGCAAAGCTGGGATAAGGGGACTCTTCCAGCTGAGGGGACTCCAGGGAAGCAGCTTTGTGAGCCACCGTCCATGTCCTGACCCTGACACACTCACTGGCTCGCTAGGCTAGGCTTGGGTGGGAATATTTCTTTCATCTCTTACTAGCGCCCAATCTGGGGTGAACAGGCCTCTGTCCACATCTCATCAGAAAGGTCACACAACAGGTGCGCTGGATACAGCTTTCAGGGAGAGAGCCTGGAAGCTCAGGGTCTGTCCCGAAGCTCAGCATCTGCCCCAGAAGCTCAGCATCTGCCCCATCTGCTCACTTGCGTCTGCTGTGGGCAGGGCTCCATCACAGAGAAGAAAAACAATGAAGAAAAAGAACACAGCTGTTGAGGGATGGGAGGGAAGGCAGGCTGTGACAAGCCCTTCCCCATCCCCAGCACCCGGTTCTCCAGGCCTGTCCACACCTCAGGGCTTGGTCCCTCAGCTCCAGGCTTTGTGGTGTGGTCTCTCATTCCCACATGTGTTCCTGTTGCCCTTTGTCCGTCTGCGGGGAAGGCACAGGACCCTGGGTCAGACCTGAGAACACTCTCATGACCAGAACTTTATTTTAGGATTATTGTGTACTGTCTCTGCTTCTTGACCACATCATGTCTAAATGCCACTAGAGCGCCCAGCACAGGACGGCATCCCTCGTGTCCACTAAACGGCCACCAACATCTTTGAAACACAATGACACTAATGTGGCAAGTGTCCGGTCAAGGCAGACTGTCAAGGAAGACTGGGTGTTCCAGAGAGGAGAACAAGCTTTGCTCTCCCTCCCACCAGGCCAGGGGCCAAACAATGGCGGTCCCCCTAAGTAGCCCAGCAGGGGCTCCGCTACCTGGCCAGCTGCACTAGCTTTCCTCTTGGTGGGAAGACTGGATGGAGGCAGCTACCTGTCTAAAGCCTCCTCCTCCTGTGTGGTTACCAGGACGTCTTGGTAGGTAGCTCTGTGGTACACACACATCTACCGTGTGCACTGCATGTGCCCTTTGTATACCGTGTGTGCACAAGTCCACACCTGATCCCAGGCATTCCTGTACAAAGGAACTGGGGCCTTGGGCTGACTCCTGGCACTGTGAACAGATGGGAGGTAGGTCCTCATGCCGCACGCTTGTTCTTCACCACATCCAGGCCGGCACTACCGCCTCTACACGCTACCGTGCGGTGTCGATGTGTGTCATCCCCTACCCCCATGCCACCCGCGCGCCACCCGCCGTCCACACGCTCACCTGCTGTACTTGTCGTCGTATCTACAGATGTAGCTGAGGTGAGCGGCAAAGGCCTCCACAGCCAGAGGGCAGGGGATTTCCCCACTCCTCCGCTTGATGATGACACCTGGAGGGGTGACAGGAGCTCAGACCCCATCCAGGCGCCCAGGCCCCGGGGGCGGGGGTGGGGGGCTGGGCCAGCACCATCCATCAGCTGCTTCAGCAGAGCCATGGAGTGAGGAGGCTCTGAAGGCAGACAACCCGTCTGCCACTGAGGCTCCATGGGCACAGGGCCAATGGCACGCCCACAGGCAACTCTAAGAGGCACATGCAGGATGCCACCATGACAGGCCTAAGAAGAGCTGAGGGGAAGCAGGCCTCTCTAGTCCTCCCCGCCCGCATCCTGGTTGGATTGGCCAAGGGCTGGTGTTCTCATGCACTGTTTGTCCATCCCAGAATGCTTTCTACACACACGCACGTGCACACACACACACAGGGAATACATCCAATGTTCCTCCTGGCAAAATTCACAACCTGCAGAGCCTGGGGCCCAACAGGGAACCCTCCGGATCTCGCCATATCATTGCACCAACAGCTGCTGTATGATGTCTGTCCTCTACACTGTCAGCCTACCCTCTTCAGGCCAGGAACAAAGATGGAGGTGTCTTCCTCGGCACTGTGTGCACTGGGCATCGTTGGGGGGTTGGTCTAGTGCTAGGTATTCTAATGCTGATTAGCAGCCCCCAAGATCTGGCTACACCCCAGACAAGCACATTCTCACCTGCACCAAGTATGTACGCAACTCTGCTCCCCAATTATCCCTGATTTGGTTAATAAAGTTGCTGACAGCCTGGACTGGGCAGGAGAAGTGGGCAGGGCTTAGGTTCCTGGGCTTGGGTCTGAGATGAAGGAAGAAGAAGACAGAGAAAGTGGACGTGGCCTAATGGAGATCCTACCCAGACGGATGACTTATTGGCAAGTAACTTGGGTTGTGCAGCTGGGAGATAGCAAAACAGCTTAGAGGGTTGATGTCTGCCCAGCTCTAGTGCTTTACACTTATAAAATACATTATAGTCTCTGTGTCAATTATTTTGGGAGTTGGCAGGGTTAAAGAAAACTGTGCTTTATTAATTTCTTGTTACAGGGCACAGTGAGGGTTTCCCACGGTACCAGCGAGTTTTATATCACACTACAGAGGCACATGCTAAGCGGAAAGCATAAATACACACGCAGTGCGCCACAGACTATAGGCACACATTGCACACATGCCACACCACAGAAACACACCCAGTATGTCACACACCCAGCCTGCACACAGGAATGCAAGCTACTCATGCGCACACCTCACTGGCGGCATCTCTGCAGATTCCTTGGCAATCCCCTCAATCTTTCTCAGCAGTTCCACACTGTCTTAACTGTCAGTTTCTTTAAATACAGACGCTGGCTTATTAAGTCCCTCTGCTCTGAATCGATCTTAAGTCCCCAGAGACTCAGTGGGGAAAACAGCAGGCCGCCTGGCAGCCAGGATCTCATAGGTGCTTTGCTTCCAGGAGCCCGTGATGATAAAATGATCCACAAATTCCACCCACAATATAGCCCATCGCCGTGCCCCAAACCACAGAACCATCACACCTTAACAAGTAGGTGAGGCCAGTGCCACATGCCAATCAAATCCTCCCAGGTTACCAAGGCAAGCTAAGACTTTGCAACGCTCTTCCCTCTCCCTTCCCAGGACAGCAGAACCAATTACTAGAGATACAGACAGCACAAGGGTCCTCCAGGCTTGTGCCCTGGATGATCTCCCCCATACCCATGCACCCTGCTCACCTTGCTGCACAGGGGAGTAGGCATTGGTCAGGAAGCGGAAGTGCCCCTTGTTGTACCAGCAGATCAGAGACATGTTCCCCTTCGTCCTGATCTGGTGCTGGCCCCGGGCCAGGGGCGTGGCAGGGTTGGTCAACATGGACGGAGGGAGGCCTGTGCAGTCACTCTTCCTGGAGCTGAGCAGGCCACAGCAGTAGATCCCTGGCAGGCAAGGTGCAAAAGTTCACGTGTGCCATGGTCAGGGGGCCCCAACCTGCAGCCCAGGAGGGAGAGATGGGTGCCTTTGCTCGGCCTCCCCATCCCTCCATGGGAGCACACCCAAAGGTCACTTAGGCCATGGTGAATGCAATGGACCAATGCAATGGTGTGGCACCTGCAAACATGACTCATTTTGGCACTGAGGCATATCATCCCACCTGCTTCCGGACACCTGTATATCATGTGTGCATCACAGAAGGAGAAGGAGATCTGAAGGGAAAGGGCCCCAGGTCACAGCTGAGATGGAAAGGGAGGTGTGGACGCCCAGCAATACAGCCAGAGTCCCTGGGGTGGACACACCTGTCAGTTCCTGAGACTCTTGTCACTGTAGACAAGGAACATGACACTCCATCGCCAGGAGCTCAGTAACTCTAGATGCCTCTAAAAATCCATGGTGACGCCATCATTACATTACCTAACCTTGGAAAAGGCAGAACTTCATACCCAATGACTGCCTCCAGCAAGAGTTTTCTCTCCATCTCCTTGCTTACTGAGCTCAAGAATGGCTTTCCCCTGGGATCTCAGGAGCAACACTCCTGCCTCCTGGGGAAGGAACCTCAGTGGTCCAGCCATGCCCTGATACCAACACCCATGCAGCTCTGCACACCTGACACTGGCCACACGCACACTCCAACTCCTAACACTGATAACAAATCAGGAGGTGGACCATCACACACATATGCACAGGCATCAAGGGTTACACTTCTCTATACATGCCTCCACAGACATGTAGGCTCAGACAACAGGTCGGCTCCCCACCGTGCTTCATGGGGGGTCAGAGCTCCTCCAGAGCAGCTGTGTCATGTGTTGTAGGACCGGCTCCTGCAGCCTTCCTTCCCTCCTGATCTCTTGCTGGGCCTTGCCACAAGTGAGCCCTGAGGCTGCCTGCACTGGCCAGTGCAGGGGGTCGCTCTTACCTAGACTGCAGTGCGACACACAGGGGCTGGCTGCTCCCTCATGTCAACACAGCTCCCAAGGGCCAGGGCACCAGCTGCGTGTCCCTCCAGATCTCAAGAGCGTGCAGTTTGAAGGCCTGACGGCCACTGTGTACTATGGCTCACTACCTTGATTCTGTCACTTCTGTCTACGAGTGATACTTTCTGAGCTGTCCCCAGAGCTTCTCCTCTAGGCCTTTGGTGGCCAGAACCACACAGCACAGGATACACACTGGTATGCCCAGAAAACTGGCAGAGCTCTGTGCCAATGCTGTCTCTAGATGGTGGGCCCAGGATTCCCACAGCTTGACAGCACCAGAACCCAGCACTCAGGGCCACTGAGATGCCTGGGCAGCCTGTGCTGGTCACTCTCCTGTCTGCCTCACCCTCTCATCACTTCCCCCAGCAGCTGGCCATCTGGGATGGACCAACCTTGCTTCTCAAATTCTTCAAACAGGGTGAGGCTGGTGATGCTGGGGCCCGTGAAGATGATATAGTTCTTCCCAGCCGCAGTCCGGCACAGGCTCCGGGCCACCATACCATGGAGCTGTGGCTTGTTCTTCAGAGCGTCCAGGCCATCAGGGCCACCCCCTTCCTTCAGGTGGACATAGATCTTCAACAGAAATGCACAGAGGTCAGAGTGAAAAGGGTAACATGGACCACAGCCAGAGGCTGCAGGAAACCTGGGGTCAGAGAACACAGGGAAAGCACCCCATTGTGTCATCTGCCTCAAGCAGCCCCAGGTCAACACCATGGCTACCCAAAACCTGAGCAGCTGCTGGTTTAGCCTGGAAGAGTCCAGGTGGGAAAGGAGCAGTTAAAAACCACAGCCAGAGAGTTGAGGGGCTCTGAGGTAGAACAAGGCTGCTGGTGATTCTCCCCTACCCCAGCTGCTCCTGGCTGCTGTTGATACAGCATGGCGAGAAGTTGGAGATACCCTGAGCCAAGGGCTGGACTCACCCCAAGGGCCCTGACGACTCTAGCCAGCTAAAGGAAGTAGCTAAAGAGAACCCCGACCCCTCTCCTCACTAACCTCCTTTCTCTCCTACCTAGTATTAGGGTGTTGGCAGGAATTGGGGTGGAGAAGGGAGGAAGAAGATGAAGAAACGTAAATAAAATAGTTTTTAAAAGGGCACATCCAACAGGGTGTGCCGAGCTTGGGAAGCATCCCTGAAACACTATCCATGCCAGCCGTGTGATTGCTGGGCGGATCTCAAAAGTTTGTCCCTGAGGAGTGGATGTGGGAAGAGGATGGATCCAAGGACAGACCGGACCCGTCTTCAGGGTGCTGACTAGTCTCTTCTCCTAGGATGCTGGAGGTTTCGGGGATGCTCAGACTTCTGTAGACAGAGGCCCGACGGAGCACACCACTTTCCTGTGCCCCGCCCTGCAGAGCATGCCGACATTGGACCATGTCAGAACTGCCAGGAGCTGGGACCAAAGCACTCTGAAAAATGCCAGGAAGGGGCACCTGGAAGGACCCATCCTGCCTGACGAGTTTGGAAGGCCCTCACCAAGCACAGGTGTCCGTGAGGACAGAGAACACGAAGGCCCAACAAGCGAAATCTTCAACGGAATGAGCAACCCCTCACTGCGCAGTGGTGCCCAGCAAGAGCCACAGGGCCTAGTAGCAGTCAGGAAGCTGGGTCCTGGCCTGCCACGGATCTTCTGGAATATGCAGCTCAACATTTTTGTTTTGACTGTACACTCTAGCTTCAGCCAGCATGGTTTCCACAGACATGCTGGCTACATGCTCAAAGAGCCATTTCTGCAGGTGTGAGACGTGAAGTACTGTGCACGCTTGTGTTTTTGGACACATGGTCTCCAGCTGGGAGAGGTTGTGGTGCTGCTGGAGGTGGGCCTGGCTGAAGGATGGCTCTTTCCTGTTGCACTCTCTGCCTCCTACCTGTCAACACACCGCAACCAGCCACCTCATGCCCTGCCAGGGCCTGAGCTGCTCCTGCAGCCTCTGTGCCTGCCTGCTCCTGAGTGAGTGCAAACCTCTCCTAAGCTGCTGCTTTTCCTGTATTTGGTCTTAGTGACAGGAAAAGCAACAAATACAGAGACAGTCAACATTTAGGGGGTGAGGAGATGGCTCGGCTGCTCTCACGCTCGGTCCCAGCACTCACACAGTGGCTCACAACGGTCTGTAATCCAGACCCAGGAGATCTGATGCCCTCTTCTGGCCTGCACAGGCACCAGGCACACACATGGGACACACACACTCAAACGGGCAAAACTCATGTGTATAAAATGAAAGTGAATGAATATTTAAAACATAAAGCATTTACTGGAATTATAGATGCCCTGAGATTTGGGTGTTGGGGGAAGGAAGAGATACTAATGATGAAAGACCTTTTCCACCGCACTGGTAGGTGCAGCTGGAAACTGGTGGGTTTTAGGATGTGAGACTGCAGTCATCGGTATGGACTGCCTTCGGTGCAGATCTGTGGATTGCCAAGCTCCTGCTTCCCTGGGACCAGCGACTTCCCCAAACACTAGCAACGGGCAGCAGACAATTTGCCCTGGCTTGGGACATTTGCAAGATCATCTGGAATTGCTCAGCACTTTGTCCATATGGGCAAGTCCAGGTGTTCTAGCTACTTCCTTCTCAGGGTGTGAACATGGTATGACATGACTTCTGCTGAGCTGTCAGCCTTCTCCCCATCAAGAAATCCAGAAGCAGCATCGGAAGCATCCAGAGACTCCCAAGTGTAGAGAACTCACTACTACACAGTAACAAGTTCTGTACTTGTACTTTATATTTATTAGTTTTTTTTACTGTGGTGTATGTGTGTATGTGTACACACGCATGCCTAGATCTGGACATGCCACTGTACACTGTGGTGAGTGTGTGGAAGTCAGAGGACAGTGTGGCGGAGTTGGTTTTCTTTTCACCACGTGGGTCCCAGGCATCCAACTCTGACTGCCAGGCTTTCAGTGAGCACCTTTCCCCGCTGGGCCGTCTGTAGATCTCTGCACTCTCTGTCTGGAGAGAAAATTCTCCCCCCGCCAGGCTGGCCTGGAATGCAGTAGCGTTCCTCTCCTCCTCTTCCTGATTCCTTCAAAGAACACTCACAGGCCACAGGAGTGACCAAGCTAATGGGCGCAGAGGCCCCCGAGATGCAACCATTGACATTCCGCTCGCTGTCACTGGTATCTGGGCCACTGGGGCCCATCGCACGCACTGGCATGGGTACCTCTCCTTCAGAACAGGACAGAACATATCTGGGGACGTGGAACTGGTGAATCCCATCGGCAGCTGTGTGCACACAGGTACACGTGGTGTAGCCAAGAGCAAACAGCGCACAGGTGCGTAGCCGGCATTCATGGGAGGCTCATGCCCATCCCCTCGTGGGAGGAAATGGAGACACAAGGTTGTGGGTGTGAGTGGAGGCATCATTCACTGCTTGTGCAATTGTGTGCAAGCAGATTGCGTGCTCGGAGCATTGCTTTCTTGGTCCGGAAGGACGGTTTGCTGTGTGTAGCCTATAAGCCCACCGTGAAGCCGGGCACCCGAAGAGCTCTGTTTTGTTTTAATGTTTACCTTTTTACACAGGGTTGAGGGCAGCAACACACCGGTGACCACCAGCTGGCAGAGTCAAGTCAGCTCTGCGAGCAAACCCAGCCCAGAGGCGGGCAGGGTGGGGCTCCTACCACCCCTAACGGCCTGAACACACAATAACCTCCATCCTTGGGTCACGGGGCACATGCGTGCAGCACATGAGCCCTCCAGTCTCAGCCCACAATAGTCAAGAGAACCAGCCAGTCTCCAAGCAACTACATCAGCCGTTGCCGGCCTCTCCACAGCCCTCTGTGAGCCCTAGACAAGAAAACCCAATAGCTTTTCCTCCTGGAGACCCTTCCAGCCCTCGGGAGCTGTTTGTCTACTCCCCCGTCTCTCACCTTTCCCTAATTCTCCTTAATGAGGTTTGATAAGGCTTAATAAGGCATGATAAGGATTGATAAGGCTGGCTTCCACTTCACACGCTCAGCTGTCCGCAATCCTAGTTGTCACTGGCCCAAGGCAAACTCAGAGCCCTTGGCCCGGCCTATCCTGGGTGCCTCCGAGTGTCTGGCACCCTAGGTCCTGGGGTCCTGTCAAAAATCCTACATCACAGCATTGGAGCCGGGAACCCCAACCGCAGGCAAAGTGAGACCTGGCTGGCCTGGGCTGGAGTGCCGGGCCGAGTGTGACGGACAGTGGGCAGTTGTGAAGGAGCTGGGCCCACGGCACTCCACCCCATCCTTCCCACCTCCCGGAGGTCCCCATTCCGACATGCCTGGTCCCCCCACAGTGCCCACGGCTCACCTGGACGATGAAGCCAGTTGAGGAGCACTGGCGGACCCACAGGCTGAATTTCCGCTTTTTCCGCTTCCGCAGCTCCCGCTCCGTGCAAGTGGCGATGAACACCGGGTCCTCATCGATCAGGGGTTCGTGTAGCACCTGTGGGAAAGGGCAGTGGATGTTCCCATGGTGCAGTGTGAGCTCCAGTGACACCTTCAGAGGGCTGCGACAGAGGTGGTCTGCACGGCTGCTCCAGGGAGGGCTGGGGGGGAGGCACGCGCACTCACTCACATCCTGCCACACAGCAGACGTTCCTTCTGCAGAGATGCGTGTGGTTCCTACCCACTTTACACAGCCCACGCTGCTGCACCTTTAACCTTCACACTCATCTCAGAGGCACTGTCCCAGGCCCATCTTTGGTGCCTCTGAGTGTCGGGCTCCCTAGATCCTTGGGTCATGTCAAAACCCTGCATCACAGGGGCGGAGCCAGGTATGACTGTGGCCCTCGTCAGTGAGCTGTATCACTGGCCGGGGGTCTCCTGGCCCAACTTGTGCCATTGCATGTCTACGGGGGTGTGTACACATGAGTGAAGGTACCTATAGAGGCCAGTGGTATCCCATACCCTGGAGCGGAAGCGCAGTGGTTGTGAGCTGTCCAGTATGGGAATCGAACCTGGCTCTCCTGAAGGGAAAGCAAGCCCTCTCGGCCACCCAACCGTCTCTCCAGCTCTCTGACCCCCAAGCAATTACTAACTGTGCTTCACCTGTGTCAACTTCTTTGGTTGGTTGGGGTTTTTTTGTTGTTGTTGTTGTTTTGTTTTGAGACAGGGTTTCTCTGTGTAGCCCTGGCTGTCTTGGAATTTGTACTGTAGACAAGGCTGGCCTTGAACTCACAGAGATCTGCTTGCCAATTCTTCCCAAGTGCTGGGATTAAAGGCACATGCCACCACCACCAGGCATGTCAACTTCTTGATAACCTGAACCTATGACCTTTTCAAAGACAGGACAATAAAGTAAAAAGAACTGTTATTTTCAAACTAAAGTTCTTGGGGCTTTCGGGTACATTGTGGCAATTCCCTCCCCTGTTCTAAGTCACAATCATGAAGTAGAGTGCACCACTGTGGCATTATATGGAATTCCCTTCCCTGTTCTATGTCACAACCATGAATGAGCATGCATACCTGCACTTAAACAAGATTCAGTGTATGCACGCTGATTTCAACACTACACTACGCTCTAGACTGAGGGTCATCAAATCTCACCCACTGCAGCTCTGTGGCCTCATGAAAGAAGAGACAAGACCCAATAGAGACCACTAAAATCTAAAACAGTATTTGACCTTGTGCAGAAAAAGTTTCAGTGAGTTAAGCTCCTAGAGATGGTGGTCAAGCGTGGCTTTCCCAGCAGGTTTGAGTCAGCCCAAAAACCATACCAGTCCATGACCTGGCATGGCACAGTGGAATGTCAGTCTGTGGCCTGGCATGGTGTACTAGAACAGCAGTCTATGACCTGGCATGACATACTAGAACATCAGTTTGTGGCCTGGCATGGCACACTGGAACATCAGTCTGAGGCCTGGCATGGCACACTGGAATGTGTTCTCAGCACTCACGACCCAGCATTCTTCTGGGGACCCTGCCTTAGTTCTATTTTTAAAAGCACCAGCCTCGGGCTTTAGACGTGTGCCCATTGAGGCGACCCATGTCTGGTTTCCAGCACCCACACAGTGGCACCTACACTATGGAACTCCAGTTCTAGGGGATCCAGTGCCCTCTTCTGATCTGTGGGCAGTGCATACGTGTATGCACACACACTCTACATGTGCACACACACACATACATGTACATACAGGCAAAACACTCAAATACATATGATAAGAAACACATCTTTTTTTTAAAGCAGCAGCCACACCTCACTGCACTTCCTCTGCTCACTATGGGACAGGCCAGCTGTCTTGCCTGTGCTGCAGTCCGGACCCTCACATTCTCTGGCTCCTTGCAGCTTCTGAAACCTTCGATGCCCCACGTGGAGCCATCTAGCGAAACGGACATCTCAGGAGGGCAGAGGGACGGGGGAGATGGCAAGGAGGTGCCCCCTGCTCCCCGCTCCCCCCATGCCCACCTCCTTGCCTGGACCATGAGTCTATTGTTTCTCAGCACCCCAAGAATAGCATCCTCCGCAGTGAGCCAGCCCTTGAGCCCATCTCTACATGATCTTAAGCCACAGTTGTACTCGGCACAGCAGGGCCAGCAAGAATCTCTGAGCCTCACTCCCCCTCCTCTGGAGAAAACAGCCAGCAGTCAGCGCTAACCCTGAGTCCCCTCTGTGCGACAAGCCAGGCCAAGAGCATGGTAGACAAGACCTCTCTCACTTATTTGCATAATCCCTCTCCAGGGACATTCCTCCGATTAGCCTGGCTCCAGTTCTGATGAGAGTAAAGCCTCCCGTTCTGTACTTGTGTGTGGACACCTCACACAAAGATGGCTGCTTTGTTTGCTGGCAGATTCTGGGGTCTTCTGCGAACTCCAGGAAACCTTCTGAAAAAGGTACCACTCGCTAGAACGGTAGCTCCCAATGCTGCACACTGAGAGTTCATGCACCTGAGTGTGTGTGCATGCATGTGTGTGAGCAGCTGTGTATTGAAGGCAGAGTCATGATGTTAGTACGAGGGAGCAGGCCCTGGGTCACTCCTGAGACCCAGAGCAAATCCAACCCCGGCTCAGACAAGGCTGTGGGGAAGAACACTGTCTCAACTAGTCTCAACAGGCAAGGGCAGACCTCTGGGAAGAAGAAAAGAGACATTCCCAGGCCAGAATGTGACTTTCTGCCAAAGCCTCCCCTGGCTCTCACAGGTACCTGACAAGTTCTTGAACAGTAGGGAAGCCTGCTCGGAGTATTCTGAAGCCCATGGACCTGAAGCAGCAACACCCGGACAAAAGCCCTCAAGTTTCAGCTGTGTGGGATGGGGAACATTACAGACCTGGGCACAAGAGCACACTGGGAGTGGGAGCCTCGGGGCCTCGGAAAGGATAGTCAGAAGTGCGAAAATTGGTGCGACTGTGCAGCTAGATTCTCTCCACAGAGGGGGCTCAGCTTACCGACCCAGGTGCCAAATTTCACAGACTGAGGCAGAGAACTTCACAGACATCAGCCACCTCCTCAACCTGCTACATCAACAGAGCAATTCTGAGATTCACACCAGACTAGGTGTGGCAGCGCTGAGCTGAGTGGACATGGGAGACTGTGTGGACCACGAGCCAAGAGAGCCATCTGAGCAGGTCAGGGATATCTGGAGGAAGTCAGGGGCTGTGACGGGTGCTGGCTACCGGACCCTGGAAGAGGCTTCAGATCTGCCCTCGGTAATCCCCGCTCACCCGTCACCATTTAGAAAGGGTTAACCCCGAGTCTCCTCCACACTAGCAGGAATGTGACCTCAGGGAGTGGGACAGGGACTCTGACGATAGTGTGCAGCATAAAGCCATGGCAGGAAGAGGCATGGAAGAGGACACTCTGGAAAGAGGAGCGTGCTGCGGCCTGAGCACAGGTGTGAATTCTAGCTGTCCGAGGGTCAGATTTCAACCCCCTGCCCTCCCTTAAAACACGTTCGGATCATATGGTGACCTTGAAGTGGCTTGTTCAAGTCATGGAGAAAGTAAGGAGAAAGGACATCCTAAACCCTGTCCCTAGCCACGAAAGGTCTCAGGGCATTGAGTGATACCTGCCACGCACGTACGCACAAACACAAAGCATGCATGGACTCCTGTGGAGACACACACATGCATACACACAAACACATATGCATGCATGGGCCCATGAGTGGAGACACACACATGCAAGTACACACACATATGCAAGCATGGACCCATGCATGGAGATACACACATGCGAATGCACACACACAGATGCAGCCTGGCCTCACCTGGGTCTGAGACGGTCTGAAGGCAGCATCGAAGCCGCTCTGGAGGGAGTCAAGGAAGGGCTGGACCTTGTAGAGGCCGTGTGTGGTCTGGCTGGAGCGGAAGGCCACCACGTGGAAGTACTTGAGGATCTTCTCGAAGCGGGCCTGGCTCATGACATGCGCCAGGCTGCGGTTGCTGTAGAAGCCGCCGCTCCAGATGCTGAGGACCGACTCGCAGTGAGAGACACTGGTGGAGATGACGTAGCCCAGGAAGGCCTTCATCTCGGCCAGCGTCACCTCCACCCAGGCGCCGTCGCTGCCAAAACGTTCCTGGAACTTCCTGGCATACATGTTGGTCTGTACCACCATGTTCTTGAGCACGTTGTCCGGAACGAAGAGCTGGAAGAAGTCCACTGCACTTGCGCTGGGCGGCATCTTCCTGGTCGGACCTGAAACCCAGAGACAGGCCAGGCGCTCAGTCCCCGGACTGCCACCTCCTAGCGAGGCCCAGGAGAGGGCCTGGAGAGGTCCACCTTGCCCGAAGCCCTGTCCAGCCTCCTGCCCAAATGGAGGCCACAGCCCAGCTCTCCCACCCCAGCCTCCCTGTCGCTCAGATGCTCCTGTCCTATCTCCAAGCCCTGTCTCCCAGAATATACCATCATCCCCACCTTCTTTCCCAACCTGCCTTTCTGAAGCCCAAGCCCCATGCTCTGTCCCTCCTGTTCCCCCTCCCTCTGTCTCTGTGCCGCCAGACCATCACACCCAGGCTGGCCCCTCAGACCTCAGACAGCCTACAGGACATCAGGCGGCAACACTGTTAGCTAGCCAAACAAGAGTCCTGCCGAATGCAGCTTCCCCCCACCCCGAAACCAAGACTCTACTTACTGTAACATTCTCACCATGAACCAAAAACATGGTAAGTTGGAAAATGCATGTGCCGCCCCCCCCCTTTATTCTAATTCAGTGAAGGCGCACAGGTGGCTGTTCCTCACCTCAGGATTGTCCTCACCTGACACACTGTTAGCGAGAGAGAGCAAATGCAAGTGTGGTCCCTGTTCAAATCCACCGCTCTCTCTGTCTCTCCTTCTCTGAGAGTGTGTAAATGTGTGTGCGCGCACGTGCGTGTGTGTGTGTGTGTGTGTGTGTGTGTGTGTGTATACCTGTGCATGAGCTTATAGGATTCCCAGGAGCTTGCAATTCTATTAAACAAGCTTAAAGCAGCAGGCTCTGAACTGTAGGAGACAGGCTTTCTTTTTTGTACCCGTGTGGCAATTTTTAAATAAAAACTGTGTGTATCATTCAGAGTTTCACAGGCCTCCCCTTCCCACCAGCTTGTACAGTCTGTGAAAAAACCAAGCTGTTCACAGATAAAGCCGATGAGACAGCCAGATTTTTGAACAGTGACCAGATCCAAAGATGCAGCTGCCTTTTTTCTGTTTCCATTTTATGTGTGTGTGTGTGTGCGTGCGTGAATGTTTGCATGTAGGGGACACATGCAAGGCCAAAGCTGAAATTGGGAATCACCTTCAATTGCTCATTTCCATCTTATTCACTGAGACAGGGCTTCTCAATCGAACCCAGAGCGCACGAACCCAAACTCCTGATTGCACGACAGTCCTTTAACTGAGCCTCCTCTACAGCCAGACTCCTTGCAGTCAGCTCACTGTACACCAGATCTTCTGGTTGCTCCCAGCTCTAGTTTTCTCTCTATAGAATGGACTGGGTGGAATCAGCTTGGGAAGCCTGACTGCAGAGTAAAACGGCCCAGGCCCGTCACCAGAGGCCATGCACAGCGCTGGCATAGGGAGGCGAGTCGTAATACCTATTGAACTCACTGAGGGCTTTGCAAACTCTGATTTCAGTTCACCTAGACAGCAGGGCCGCCTCTGTATTCACTGCCCAACCACAGTGTATAGAGGTAGGCTCGCTGGCCCAGTGCACCAGGCTGGCCCAGGAGGCAGTCCAGTTGGCGTGGGGATGCTGAGATTCAGGGCATGCTTACTAGTGTGCCCTAACTTCCCCAGCGAACGTCTCTGCATTTCAGTAGGCCTGGCAGCCGCCTCTGGGTAGAGCCATAAATTATTCAGAGTAGAGTTCAGCAAGCCGGAGAGCGCGCACTATAACTGCTGTGTCATGCTGGCCTCGATGCTTGGAAGTCTCTCTTTCTAAAGTTATGTGTAAGTAATCTCCTTCCCATGTGTGCCATTTCTACACAGATCGCCAAGGCCTCCTCTGGCCTGCTCCATGAACACGCTAGCTCGCCTCCCTCAGTTCTTCAGACTGACAATTTCCCTTGTTGGTCTTTCTTGGTCGATGTGCCTCCTGTCACTTGGAATATGATGACACAGGTTGGTTGTCCTGAAGGAGGAGGTAAGCAGGGGATCCAGCGCCTACCCACCACCTCACTTAGCTTTCTAGCGTGGCCTATATAACTTGACATCAGCCCCAAGGGTCACTACCCCATTCAGAGAGAAAGCTAGAAGTAGGACATAGGCTGTGCTGCCCAGATAATGTATAGCTGGCCCTGTAGTCCTGCAGTTCGCCCACTGCCTGTGGAGATGACTAAGAATGCCACATGCCCTCACAGGAACAGCAACTGTGTTCTCTCCCCTCTAAGACACCCTCCCACTGCGGGGTAAAAGGGATAAAGGCGCCCAATGGGTAACGGGGGGTGGGGGGAGCAGAGACCTATGTGTTAACTGTCAGGCCTGGGCATGGGTGGTGGGAGACCCGGAAGAGGTACCACTTGTATTTAGGATGCAATGGGAGCAAGATCCCTGTCCAGAGCAGCAGCTCAGCCCATGGGCCATGGTGTTGAGGTCCTCCCAGCCCCTAACACTGTGTCCTTCCCCCAGTTCTCCTAGTAGTCTATGAGCTCAGAACCCCTGCTGGATCCTCCTCCACCACCACCCCAGCCTGTCCCAGGCTCTGCTCAGACATGGTGGCATGCACCACCCACGTTCTGACACCTGTTGAAGCAAGAACATGGCTGCCTGGATGCAACTCTGGGTCTTGTTTTCCTCCTTCTCTCCATGCCTCCTCTCTTCAGCTGGGGCAAGGCCCTGGGGAACCACCCCTGGCCCTTCCTCACTTCCCCTTGCATGCTTCATCTAAAGCACTGAGCCAAAGGCAGACGATGCTCCTTTACAATCTCCAAACAGAAGCAAGAATCTCACAGCCATACACAGGAAGAGCCAGTCTTGGCTGCGTGTGACACACCGGGTTGCTCATTCTTCATTCAGGCGACACATACTTCACGACCACTAATGCACATGTCAATAAATGCCCCAAAGGTAGACTGGATTCCTGGTTGTACTTATTGGAATGGAAGAGCATCTTCCTCACTCTGGAGCAGCCACACTGCCTGGGTAAAGACAGCTGTCTGAGTATGTTTTGGGGGAGACCCTGTCAGCAGCTACGGCACTGCTGAAGATCAATTCCTGCTTCAGATGCAGAGTTTAACACACTGAGCCTTCTCCCTGGTTAAACCAGAACTAGATGTCCCATATCTCCACAGACTGCCTCCCTCTGGAGAGAGGGAGTCTCATTCCGTGAAGGGCAGTGCAGAGGGAGGCCTGCACTTCAGTGTGTGCCTGTCATCCCTGCAGGAGGAAAACTGTTCAAGGCTAGCCAGGTTCACATAGCAAGTCACAGGGCAGCCGTGGAGTATGGAGTGGAAACCCTGTGAGGGAATGGAGAAGAGGAAGGAAAATGAAGGGAAAAGAATGGACAGAGGTGTTCCTTAGGAAATGATGAGGGACAGAAGGACACAACAGGGCAGTTAGTGTGCTGGAATTCAGTCTGGAGACACAGGAGGAATCCATTGACAGAGAAGAGGGATGGGTGTGTGCTGTGTCCGTACACCTGTGTGCAGAGGCCATGCACACACTTGGGCCAGGCCTCACAGTCTCTGGAACCCTGGCTTCAAATCTTTGTTTTTATGTTCAGATGAACTTAAGCAGGAGGTCACAGGAGTACACAGGACAGGCTGGACACAGAAAGCACGCTTTTAGTCTCACAACCCTGCCCTGGCATTTACAAAATAACTGAGGGTCCAAAGAAGGGTCTAAAAGGGGGTGGCCCAGGCGGTCTTGACTCTGGAGATGCCGGAGGCTCTACAAGGCCCAGTGAACAGGTCTGACTCTTCCAACCCAAACAAAAGAGCAAAGCTGAGACCCCTAACTCAGGCCAGACCGCTGATTAAACACAGCTCCTTAGCACCAGCGAGCCTGGGGGAAGGAGGGTGATGAGGAACTCGATGTCGCTGAGAACCACATGGGGCAACAGGTGGGTGTGGGTGCAGCTGGCCTTCCGTATCTCCTGCCCACGTGGGAGCTGGCTCTGCCTGGTCAGTGTATGTGCAGGAGGACAGCACCAGGCTTCCTTCCCAGATGGACCAGCTTGGACAGGTGGACAAGCAGCTGCCTCCCACTCACTAAACACACCCAGCTGGAAGGCCCTGAAGGTCCAGCCATTACAGCCAAGCTCACAGGACCCACAGAGACCCTTGACCCACCATTGGGCCCTCTGCTTGCTTTGACTTTGGGCATGCACTGGAGCAAAAAGTTGCAGGACCGCTGGGGTCAATAGCCGGGAAAGCTTGGTCCCTGGACACCCATGTGTTCCTTTCTTGTCACATTGCTGTCCCAGAAAAGCGTGCAGGCTGGAGCTGTTTCTCCCTGGGTGCTAATCATATCCCTCCCACCTCCTGTGCACCCACCCACGCCCTGCTGGGAGAGAAGAGAAAGAAGAAAATGAGAAAGGGGAATTGGGGTACAGAAACGCATCCCAAGACGATGCATTGCTCAGAAGCACAAGAGGGACACGGTACAAACAGCAGCGTCCTCGTTTGACAGTGAACGCTGGGTGGGGACAGAGCTAGGGGCAGCAGGCCCAGGAGACGAAGGTCAGAAGACGCTCAGGCAGGGCACCTCCATCTCCCCAGGGCTACGGATTGTAGAGCTCCGGCCTGCACCCTCCTGTCCACAGTTCCTGTCACACTTCAAGAGCATTAGCTCCAAAAGCCAAGGGAACGTTCTTGTTTATCCATAAATATATGCATGTCAAATTCATTTCATTTAACATACACACAGCATTTAGCATGCTTTTACACGTAGGTGTGTGCTCTGTCTGCTTCACTTAAATAATAGCTCAATCTATTTGTTCCTTGCATGGATACTAGCTTCCACGCAATCTGTTCTTTTATTTTTTAATTTCTAAAGTGATTTATTTATTATGTATATAGTATCCTGCCAGCACATATGTCTGTATGCCAGAAGAGGGCACCAGATCTCATTATAGGTGGTTTCTAGGAATTGAACTCAGGCCCTTGGGAGGAACAGCCAATGCTCATAATCTCTGAGCCACCTCTCCAGTCCTCTGTTCTATTATTAACCTTATTTACCCAAGGGGGAAACTAAGTCACCGAGGAAATTTGTTGTGTTTGCAGGATCATTCCCAAGGCCACAGATCTAGGATCTTCACTGTCAACCTGACTGGGTTTAAAGTCATCATGGAAGGTCCTGGAGCTTCTGGGAGGCGTTAGCTGAGGTGGGGCCTGTCCCAAGGATGTGGGTTGCACCATCCCATAGTCTAGGTTACTGGAATGAACAGAAAAGGACAAAGTGCACACATTCCTCTCACCTGCTTCCTCACTGTGGACACAATGTGCCCAGCTGCCTTGCTCCTGCCTCCCTGCCTTCACCTCCACGGTGGACTGTATCCCTTTGAACTGTGAGCCAACATAAGCTGTTCTAATTAAAGCTGCTTCCTGTCAAATACCTGGTCATGGCAACAAGAAAAGTGACTAATAACCAGCATAAGAGACAGAATATGCTCAGCAGCCTCGCCCCGAGGAACCCACCCCACACTTCTACATTTTATCAGATGAGTCCTCTGCACCAAGGGCCTCCAATACAACCCCACAACACAGCTCGCAACTTGATGCAGAAAACCAGGTACTCTGAAAGCCAGCTGCTGAGGTCCAGCCTGTGTCTTAGGAATATAACCCACAGGCACAACACAAGCATGCTCAATGAGATAGCTGAGCTATGGACATGTCCAAGACCTCCTCCTCTTCCTTCTGAGTGTGGGCGGAGCTAGACACACTCACAGCCCTACCAGGGGCACAGTGCCCACACACTTCAAAACGGAGACTGACACAGACGCTACCAAGAACAACGGCATTCACATAGTGGCCCACGTGTTTCTGAGATAGAACCTCATAATCCCAGGCTGACTTTGAACCTGAGTAGCGGAGGATGATCCTGAACTTCTTGCCTCCACTCTATGTGCTGAGTTACAGGCATTCACCGCCGTGCCTGGTTTATACCATGCTGGGATCCAGGCATGAGTGGTAAGCTCTCTACCAATTGAGCTACCTCCCAAGTCTGCCGGAGTATTTTTAAACTGCAATTTAAGCTTTCCAGCACAAAAGCTCCTCTAATTGCCCCATCTTGTGGCACAGCCATTCTTTTCTAAGCTTCAAATTAGAAGCTCTTACAAAGACAAAAGTGTAGACAGAATAAAGTCCCTGGTGAGGACCCCACCCCCCCGTACTTCTCCCCTGCCACACACACCATGGGATTTTTATCTGGGACCCAGCCAGTCTTGAGAATGAACTCAGACCAGAGGAAGGACAGCCAGCTGTGACCTAAATTCAACATAATTCAGAACATCTATTCTTTTGAGGATGCAAAAGTGAGCACTACCCATCCACACAGCACGCCATGGCTTAGAAGAACATAGCATTGCAGACCCAGAGCAAGCACTTTGCTTTGAGTAAGGTGTTTAACTTTCATACCCCTTTAGGAAAGGAGCTGCCAGGAGGTTCCCTCAAGCCCAGAGGCTCCTAAGTTCAGGTTACTGGTGTGGGGGACACTCACCTTAATTCAGCCTACTGTGTGCCCAGAGCACAGCCAGTGCCTGCTGGAACTGTAACCACATTCCCGAGGAAACTTTACAGATGGGGCCAGACAAAGGGCCCACAGCACCTCTGAGGACAGTGCCAGGTTCTGTGCCCAGGCCAGCTCTTTTCCCACAGACACTGTCCTCCCACACTATGCAGCAAGGTAGTCAAGCCTTAGAGAGGAGGCTGAGTCTGGATGAGTGAGGGAAGGGAGCATACGGACAAAGGCTCCCGCAGACAGGACTTCTACCTGGCCATGCTGTGCTGAGCGGTCTGTTCCTTACAGTGAGGGAGAGCAGCAGAATCCTCCGGAGCATGGCCCTGGACAGCTAGCACAGCTGCATTCCTGGTGAGACCAGGAATCAACCAAATGGTGAGTCCTGGGAAAGCAGGGTGGTGCACTCAGCATTCACTCCTGACAGTCTCTGCACTAGGCTAGATTTCCCTCGGCATGGCTGGGGCAGTTTCATTGCTGCTGGGTTTGCCTGGATTCCTCTCCCGTCAGAGCCAGTCCCACCCTACGAAGACCCCGGTAGAGTGCATACCGCCCCCTACTGGACTCACACACAAAGACAAACATCTAGCCTATGACCAAAAGGGAAGGGAACTGGAGACAGGGAACACTGTGGGCCAGTCCTGACAAATGCAAGATGCCCTTCCCACTGAGGCAGGGCAGAAAGATGGGGAGATATAAGGGAGACAGGAAGGCTCTGGAGCTGATGAAGAACAGCTGAGACAATGTGTATTTTCTAAAAGGAAACTTAGCAGAGACAATAAATATGCTCACTTAGAGGCCAGATGAAAAGACTCTTCAGTCAAGGCTGTGGTTACCTATGGATACAGAGTTGCTAGCATGCAACCTCCTACATAAGACGATTCCTCATAAATCTAACTCACAGTTTTGTTTACGGAGAAAAACTCTTTTAAGTTTAAAGCTTGTTACAAATTACACTCTGGGCAATGTTAGAAAAAACGGAAAACAAAAATAAGGTTGTTTCTTAGCAACCTTCAGAGAGCTAAGTTGAAAGGCGCAGATCCCAAACATGTCTTAGAGCCCACACTGGTCAGGTCAGGGCGCTTCCCTCTCGGAGCAGTTTTCTTTTGAACAAGCTCAACTTTGCTCCATCGTTGGCTCACTCTGAAGTTTATTTCTCAGTCTAAGCCGTGAACCCCAGTTTCTTCTGAGTGGACGTCTCTAAAAAGCACTCCCTGTGCTGCTGGGACACGACACTGTCGCTTTTCCCAGCAACATTACCACCATCCGCCCTCATTCCCTTACTCCTGGAGGGTCCTCCTGCACAAATTCAAAGGACACAGGACACACCTCCCCAGGGAAAGCCCTGCGAACTAGCCACAGCACCTCTAACCCCTGCGAATCACCAGCATGCTCTCTAGACAGATGCCTGTCAACAGCCTGACCGCCAATGGTCATGGCGATGGGAGGGGTCCATCTTCTCACCCCATCGTCCCCTGGTGCAGGTGGAGTCACTTGACAAGAGCAGATTGGCCCCCAAATACCTCTCACAGATTCTCACGTGGCCACCCGAAGGGCCAGCAGTGACACTCCAGGCTCTGCAGCAGGTAGCCTTGCCCACTCTGTCTTCAACTCTGCCTTCTCCTGGTGCAGCCGCCTCCTACAGCACCCCGCTGCTCCAGCTGAAGCTCTGCCAGGCTGCTGGCTGATAATGAAGCTCAGCGGACAGGGACTAGAGGGAGGGATTTATTGTGATAACAGCTTCCAGGCAATCAAAGGCTTTGTCTAGAGGTAGGATGAGAACATACTGGCTGTGAGGTGAAGAGGCCAGGGAATGGTGCCCCGATGGGAGCTAAGCCACCTGTGGACATATCCACACAGCTGCTTCCCAAATCAGCCCTGCTCCCCTCTCCAGACACACCCCAGGGATGGGCAAGGCGGGACCCGGCACACCATGGTGGAATAGGTGACCCGTGTGCGGAGATGATGTGTTCAAGTCTACACCCGTTCAAAAGGGAGTCTAGAACTCTATGTGGTGCTGCAACTGAAGCTTCGAGAGTGCTTCAGGGGATGAAGACCCAAGTGCCAGGCATGTCCTTGCCATGTTCCCTGTAGGGCAATCAGGGGGACCTAAGCCTTTTTAAATGTGTTTTTATTTTACGTGTATGAGTACACCGTGTGCAAGCAGTGAGCTCAGGGGCCAGCGGAGGGTACCAGGTCCCAGGAACTGGAACTACAGATGGCTGAAGCACCCACATGGCAGCTTAGAACTGTAACTCCAGGTCCAGGGGAACCCAACACCCTCTCCTGGCTTCCACAGGCACTGCATACATGTGGTCCACAAATAAACATGCCAGCAAAATACTCACACACGTACAGTTTTCAAAAAGACTATAAAGCAACATGAGCAAAATAGCCCAAACTTACTTAAAAATTTAAAAGACAATTTGGAAGTATGTAAGGCAGAGGGTGAACCACATAGGCCATAGCCTAGAAGGATCCGAGGGGATCTCCAACTTGTTCCTTACACATTTTGAATTAAGATTTTTGGAAGATATTGACACAACTAAATCTACAGCTGGTAAAGGTAGCAATGAAGCCCCAGTGGATTGTGGGAGGGGGTGCCTTTTTCTGGCAATAGAACCCTCAACCACAGCACAATGGCTAATGCCAGCTTCAGGAGGTCCAGAATGGTCCAAGAGACAGGGTTCTAGTTGCGTCTGTGAGAGGTTGTCAGGATCTGACTCACTGAAGGGGGAAGACCCACCCTGAGCGTGGGCAGTACCATTCCACAGGCTAGGGTCTCAGCCGTGTCACAGAGGACGTGACCTCAGGAGCGGCATACACTGCTCTGTGCTTCCTGACCATGGAGGTCACCTGGCCAGCCATCTCACAGGTCCCCACCATGGACTGTTGAGCTGAGATAAGGCCTTGAGTTGCTTTTGTGGGGCGTTTTGGGACAGTAATGAGAAGAACAGGCGACACACGCACCAGGGATGGACGTATCTAAGTGCTCAGGCAGTTCTGGGTCCTGACACCCTCTGAGTGAGGAGCTGGTTTTATCTGCACAAGCTACACAGATGTGTAGCTTTCTAGACTGGGCACGTGTGTTGCTACTAATTTGTCTCTGGGTTCATTTTTAGTCCCTAAACAGGAGCCACGAGAGCCCCTCGGGGAGCAGGTGTAGTGCTCTGCCCTGGACAGCTTTCAGAGCTACCCCAATACCCAGTACTCACTACCTTGCCTCTTCATAGACTTCTCAAGGCTTCCATAACTCCTTTGATTTCTCCCTCCTGCACTGTTTCCAAAAAGCAATAAGAAAGCAGACAAGGAACGCAAAATCGCCCAAACGTGTATGTGCAGGCTGAAAGCAACAAGCCTCAAAGAACTCATGTTTAATGATGCTGTAAAAAAATAAATGAATCCCAAAAATGCTACTATACCAGTCAAATGGTTGTTTATGCTTTCCACTGGCTATAAATAGTCCTCTTTAAACCGAGGGTATTGTCTGTCAAGCTCAGGGAACAAAAGGCAGCTGTTAGCAGATCCCAGTGAAATGCAAGCAAGGAGGGAGGGCAGACACACCTCACACACACTGAATGTCTTCTGGACATTCATAGTTGGTCTCACACCCAGAGGCCAGCTGAAGTCTCTACGTGGATGCTTCAGATGTACCGAGGAAAACACCTAACTCTGTCATCCTGGACCATAATGTAAATGCCAATAAGATCAGGCTGCACTTGAGTTTTCTACACCTCCAGCCACTTAGCTTTCCTTCCCTGTGTGCCTTCTGCATTGTTGTTGCTATTTGTTTCTTTCTTTCTTTTGAGACAGGATTGCATTCTGTGCCCAGACTAGCCTAGGTGGCCGCATACTCAAGGCAACCCTCCTGCCTCAGCCTGCTAGGTGCTGCTGATTACAGCCACCACACTGGGCTCTTTTTTGAACATGGAAGAAATTCACAGCAAAGTAGCAGGCCACCAATGGGGCAGCCCACGTCCTCCACAGGTTCTTGCAGGTCCGAAGGCTCCTACATACCATGTTGTTTATTTGTGTATGTGTGAGCATGCAGGAATACATGCACATGAGTGGGCATGAGCATGCCATGGAGCACGCGTGTAGATCAGAAGGTAATTTGTAGAAATCATGTCTTTCCTTCCACCATGCCATCCCTGGGATCAGACTTCAACCGTGGTGCTAAGCACCTTCGCCTGCTAGGCTGTCTCACCAGCCTTCATATACCATTTCTCCTTTCTTTATTCTTCCCCAGCAACTGGAGAGCTGTGAGCACAGCTCCTGGCACCGGCAGCCCAGGTGACCATTGCGTCTGTCTTGGTCCACCTGCCCTGCAGGAAGGAGAGAGGATACCACCTGGCATACAGGAAACACAGGCCACTCCCCCTGTGTGCAGAGGTCAAAAATGAGCACGGAATATAGAGCCATCCAGCAGCCTCATCTACCCCAAGCAAGCTGAGGGGTAGCAAGCCCAGCCCCTGTGTTCTTCCCAACCCTCCAGAGCTGCCCCTCGGCTGCCATGCCCACCACTGCTCAGCATTCTTACTCTGACTCCAGGGGCTGCAGAATGAAGGCATCACACCAAAGTCTGGGGCTGGGCAGAGAGATGAGACATTTCTTGGATAGCAGCCGGGCAGAGCAGGCTAGAAACAGGACAGCTGGGTCTGAATCCTATGTAGAAGCCAACATGACTTAGTTTCCTCCTCTACAGAATAAAAGCTGAAAATGTGTCCTTTCCAGCTCTCTGAAAAGCTGCTTCTCCAACCAGCCAGTGCTGCTGTTCCCACTGTGGGGAAGGAAAACTGTACCTCACTCATGGGGCACAGGCTGCATGGTCTCTGTAAGGGAGCTGTTAGCATAGTGAGAACACAGATGAAGTTCTCAAAGAAAGACAGCCACAGACACAGCTAGAATGCAGGCAAAGCCAACCACCGCACAGCTCATCTGTGTCCAGAGCCCGGCGGTCTTCCAGAGATGGGGAGTCTTGTGACTCTAGAGACCCCTGACTCCAAGGACAAGCACCTGCAGGCTCTCTTGACTTCAAGCCCATGCAGTCCCTGGAGGTCACCCTCCCTGACTCCAGTTTCTCAAAGTCTCCAGATCCTTCCCTCCACAGGCATACATAGTGCCTGGGAGGCACCCCAACTCCAGGTACAAGCAGCCCCCAGAAGCCGAGAATGTAGGAACACTGGAACACCGGAACTGACTTCTAGCTCACTTGAAGCTGATTCCAGTACTGTGTGTGGCTGAGTTTGAAGACCACAGAAGCAGAAAGGAAATGGCCACTGCGGCGAGGCGCTGAATCCCACAGTGCCAGGTGCACACACAGGGATACCTCACAGAGAAGACACACTGAGGGCAGTGCCGCCCCACAGATGGCTTGGAATGCGGAGCCAGGAGCTTTGCCAAGACGGTGCTGGCTGGAGCGCATCACCTTGGCCACAGGGGCTGATGGAGCACCAGGCTGGCCAGCACAGCTCAAGGTCACCTTGGAGGAAGAGGGCCCAGCTCCACATGGGCTTTCTGGACAGGACACAGAAACCACAAAGCCTTCATTCCCATCTGCAGAGCTAGGGCTTTCAATACAAAGAGCAATCTTGAGACTAAAATACTGTGCAGGGGCAGGATGAAGCACGAGGTTCATGCCAGGTATGGACTAGCCACCTGGTGCTGCAGCTGTGAAAGTTCTCTGCCAAAATGCTGTGTTACGGTCATGTGTCTCAGCACAGGCACAGTGATGCCAGCTAAACTCCCTCTGTGGAGAAACTAGGTATCCACCTCAGCTGACTGTATCTGAGAAGGGACATGGTTTATACAAACCAACAGCAAGCTGTACTTGCTTCAGGTCTCTTGGCTAATCCTCCAAGTTGAAGTCCTGGACCCTGCAGGGCAGAGCCCCAGGGGCTAACAGACACCAAGCACACTTTCTGAAATCAACGCGGCAGAAGGTGTCTGGGGATGCTCTTTGTGGGCCACCAGTCTCCAACTGCACTCCCCTCCTGTTCTCCATCTACTGGGGTGACCAAACCCAGCAGAACGGAGCAACCTGTGCAGGCTGATAAGCCGGCAGGCAGGGAAGTACTTTCTCCAAAGCCCTGCTGCCAGGCACTGCTGAGCAGAGGGAAGGCCTTTCGCTGCTCCCCTCTCTATGTCAAGATCTTGGCTCTTGGGCCACATGGCTGGCCTCCATGTCCCACCCACACAACGCCAAGCAGGTCAGAACTTGGGAAGAGAGGCAGGCACAGGATCTGGCCTGAAGCTGCCGCCCTCTCCAGCCCTTCTCCCTGATGCATGCCACCCTACAAGGGCGGATATTCTCATCCCACACTGCCTCACAATCCAACACAGCACTTCCTGCACCTGCCAGCGCTGGGCACAGTGACACCATCTTCCAGAAGTGCCCCAAGTGTGCTGTCCCAGAGACAGAAGTGACCTTTGCAGGCCGTTGGTTATACACCTTAAGAACGCTGCTGTAGACAGGGACAAGCACCTCCTCACCTGCTCCCTTTCTTTCCTGTTTTGAGACAGGGCTTCCTGAAATAGCCCAGGCTGCCCTCCACCTCTCGGTCCTCCTGTGTGCTAGATGGACAGACATCTCCACAAGCATGCTACCAACAATCCCAACTCCATGGTTTTTGTTGTTTGCCTTTCCTTTTTATTTTATCCAGGCTGGGTTCAAACTTGCTGCATAGCCAAAGATGACCTTGATTTCTGGTCTTGGCCCCAGTTTCCAAGTGTTGAACCCAGGGCCCTGGGCTAATTGAGCCCCATGCCCAACCCCCAGCATTAGTTTTGAAAACACAGTCCTTTCCAGCCACTCTCCTGCTTCAGGTGCTCCACAGGCACCTTCTGTCTTGTCTTCTGCATCAAAGAGCCCCCAGTTCTGAGTCTCCAGCGGTAGCTCAGCCCTTTATAGCCCACCCCACTGTCCACGTGTCACTTCGTGGTACCTGCTCACCAGCACGCTGGCCAGCTTTGCTCTCAGCAGCTGACCTCCCACCCCGTGACCCTCAGCCCAGCCAGCTCCCCCACCCACTCCAAAGACTCGCCCCTCCTTAGAGGGTCAGCCACTCCTAATGTGACATACAGCACCTGCAGCCAGATGTCATGTCCTCCATAGAGTCAGCCGCCACATTGTGGGCTTATTTAGTTCCCACTTCACAGATAATGCAAGCTGAAGTTAGGGGCCTAGCAGCTTCCCCAGAGGCTGGATCTGATCCTGCCTGACACAAATATACATATATATATATATATATATATGTATGTATATTTATACACATATTTAACATGTATGAGTGTTTCGCCTGCATGTCTGCATGTGTACCTTGTACATGTCTGGTGCTTCAGTGGGCCAGAAGATGTCACATATCCTAGAACTAGAGTTACAGAAGGTTGTGAGCTGTCGTGTGAGTGCTAGGAACCAAACCTGGGTCCTCCAGAAGAATAGTGAGTGCTCGTATCTACTGAGCCATTTCTCCCCACCCCTGCCCAACACTTCTCAATCACCACATCAGCGTGGCCTACCGTTAAATTGCCCAGTGTCTACCTATCGGGTGTGCATGGCAGCTCTGCTCCAGACCCAAGGCCCTGTTCTGCGGAGGTTCCTGGCAGATGCCTGTTGTCCTGAAGCCTCTGACAGAGCAAGGTGATATCTCCATCAACTTCTGTGCTGCCACAGCCCTCACTGGTCACTGACCTGAGTTCCAGCAATGTGAGCACACCACCCTCTGTAGCCAAGCCAACCCCTGCTTCTCTCCGAGTCCATGGCAGAGCCACCAACTGCCCTTTCCTTTGGACACTGCAGTCAGCACACAGGACTAAGTGGATCTGATCTGTTCACTCTGCTTCTCATTTACCACTCTGCCTCTCACTCCTAGAACCTCTGTGTTCTGAGGCTGCCTGTGGCCACACTGAGCCTTAACCTAATGCTTCTTCTTCTACATTATCCTAACCTGCCCTCCCATCATCTGCGGAGCTCACAAACCTCTCTCAGCCGCCACTTTCTCAAAACTTCAAAACTGCTCTCATCTTTAAAAGGTCATATAGTTTGCATCCTTCTCATACAGTTTGACTTCCAACCATGAACAGAGTACTGTTACACATGACTCCATAATATGACCAGATGGCCACTTTCTGTTGAGGGTCTCAGGCCAGCAGGAACAAACCAGCAACAGGTGACTGTGTTTTCCCACGGTCAGGTAAGAGACATCCCAAGCTGACCACTCTTGAAGCAACATAGCACTGCAGTCTCACTAACCATGGGTAGAGACTGGACCCTCCCTGTTCTGCATGGTCATGATGACACGGAGTTGATCCATCACTGTTGGGAGGGTCACAGGATGAATACTCATCCAGGTTTGCAAAGGAGTAAGAGAGAATTCCTGGACCCAGGACTTCAGCTCTGAAACCAGGACAACAGCGCAGGTCAGGATGCTCAGGGTGAGGTCACTGGCCTGGTGTGAAGGTGTGTCTCAGGCATCTGGGTCTCAGCAAGTGTCAGATCCTATTGCTCACTGTGGCAAGGGCATTGGCCCCTGTTTCCTCTGGCTGGAACTGTTGGGGCAGCCATCTGCCAGCGGTTCTGTGCCAGCCCACTGACTCCTGAGCCTAGGGCAACAGGCAAGTTGCCTGGGATCGGAAGGCCTTCAAAAGAACCTATACTGTAGTGCCTGACCTCTACCTGCATTTCCTGCTTCCTGAACTCTCTGGTCTCAGACCTTGTGGACAGAAGGCTATGTGGGCTAGCCAGGAAAGCAGAGAAGGGGACAGAGGCCAGATGGTGAGAAGCCAAGACAAGGATGGGCAGAGCTTGTCAGGCCAATTCCCGTGACGTCGCAGAGAAGCAAAGTGCGTGGACTCAGAAACACAGCAGTGCAGATGCCCGTCCATCCCTCCTATGCACGGTGAGAAGCCCCAGGTGCCAAGTGGGTTGGTTTTCAGGGTGGACTGCCCAGGTTAAGGTTACTGACAATTGTGCTGAGAAAGGATGCCAGAGCCAAGGGGAGGGAAGGAATGCATGCATTCTCTCCGATATTCTGACTTTGGGTCTTGGGTTCTGACAAGGAATGGGACACAGCAAGGCTGAGGGCTTGAGGGTCGTCTCTGGGGTCCTGGCTAGGAGGCACAGTGTGGTGTTTGGAGGCTTCAGGACTGACACATCTTGATTAAACCCAGCTCTGGCGTCCTTTGCAAGCTGTCCTCCATCCTCCCAGCCTTCCATCTGCTGAGCATCCATCACACGCTGGGCACTCGGCTGGGCATCCCTGCATGTGTCCTCTCTTAAGTCTCCTTGCTCCAGGTTCCTCGGGCAGACGGGCAGGATGAGGTTAGTCTGGCTCCCATGATGTCTGGCCACTTCTTGCTTCCGTTTCCTAACGTGGAACTCTGCGGCCACAGAATAGTGTTCCGACAGAACTGGCGCCTGGTTGGGTATCAGCCCTTCCCCTCGTCCCTGCCTCAGTTGGCCTACTCATTGCCTTAAAACACTGTCACCAGAAGTGCCACATCAGGCCTGGGCTGCTGGCTTATCTGTTCTTTTTTGAGCTGAGCCCTGGCTAAAGGACTGATTTTATGTTCTCACTCACTCGGCATAGCTCTGCCCTCAGCAAAACCGACAGTGGAAGCCTTTGCTTCTCCCCATCAGCCTGGTGTGCAGACGGTTCCTCGCCAGCCACACGCTCACCCAGCCTTGGGCTGAGATTTCAGCCTCCCATTTCCACAGCCCCCACAATTCCACCCGCCAACACTGTCCTCCTGCTTGCTGAGTCACGGCACCTCGGGCCTCGGAGCCTTGACTTTGAATACAGAGACAGATGCCTGGCTTCATCCCAATGGCGGGAGAACTGGCGAGTCACCACCTTGCTTTGACGGGAGCCGTACCTTAAACCGTACCTTAAAGAGCCAGGCCAATGCTTCTAGGTGGCAAGAAAAACAGAACAGATGCTTCCACATCCTGATGCAGAGTTCCAGAGGCTCAGAATCACAGCCCTGAGATGCCAGGGACATGGTGGCAGGATGAGAAATGGCAGAGGGATGACACTGCCTTCCAGGGCCATGCTGAGCCATCTTCATAAGCCTCATTTGATAGTCTGAAGGACACATCATCAGGAATGTTTAACCTCAGGATGCCCAGCGTGCCTAAATCCAAACCCATTCAGTCATGCCAGGTTTCAGGCCTGCCACTGGCCCTTCATTAGACAATGTCACTGACCTTTTGAGTTAGCAAGAGGCTTTTATATGTTTAGGACATATGATGTCTGGCCACTTCTTGCTTCCGTTTCCTAACGTGGAACTCTGCAGCCACAGAATATATATGTATATATATGTGTGTGTGTGTGTGTGTGTGTGTGAAATATTGCAAATATAGTGCAAGTTTCAAAAGTGGCCTTTTGCCCAGCATTGAACCATATCCCCAAGTCAGGAAGGGATCTTCTTAAGAGAGACTGAGCTCACGGACTGGGTTCACCTCACTCCTGAGCACTTCTTCCTGAAAATGACATCAAAATCCAATTGAAAAGGCTGGAAAGATGGCACAGCAGTTAAGAACACTGGGTACTCTTCCTATGACAACAAGAGCAGTGGGCACTCAGCACAGAGCTGGCAAAGGAGAGGAGAAAGCGGCTTTGCCAAAGCTCTGTGCTGGGCACTGCTGTGAGCTCTTACCAGCTTCCTCCCAGAACTCACCCCACACTCCCATGTTGTGTGTGTGTGTGTATGTTCATGTGTGTGTGTTGTATACATATGTGTACTTGAGTCACAGCACCCACATGGCAGCTTGCATGGGGTACAATGCCCTCTTCTGGTCCCTGTGGGCATCAGGCATGCACATATTGAACAGACAAAGACAAACATCCAGGAAAAACACTCACACACATTCATCATGGTGAAGTTGAGCCTGGTGTTGCATGCCTGTAGACGCAGCCACTCAGCAGGCAGATTAGAAGTTCAAAGCCTGCCTGGACTACACAGAGTTCGAGGCTGGCATCACGTAAAAAAGAGGTGGCTCAGTGGAGCACTTGCCTGGTACACATGAGGGTCCTGTACTCAATCCCCATCGTCCCAGAACAGTCAAGGTGAGCTTGGGGTTCACTGAGGCCTGCTGCAGGGCACGTCCATCTTCACTGTCAGGTGCTACAGTTTTAAAAGCAAGTGCCAGAAGCACTTCTTATGTTTCTAATCACTCTGCAACCTGGCAGAGAGCCGATAGTCGTAATGGAGAAGGCCATTTATATGAAATTTTAAAATTTCTAAAAGGTGAGCAGAGACCCAGATAGGACCCAGAGAGGAGGCCCGCTGTAAGCTCTCTGCCACTCGAGATCGCTCACGGCCTCATTTCCAGACTCAGTGTTTCTGAGCCAGCAGTAAATGAGGTTTAACTAAGAACATCCTTCTCTCTTGACCCTGATTCAATTCCTTGTGAAGGCTTCATCCGTGTGGTTCAGGATAAAAATTAAAGGATAAAACGGGACCTGTCTTACATGTTCTTTCCCAGCAGGGAGCCTGAGGCCAGGCGGCTGGGTCGGGCTGGTAGCAAAACAGACACCCCCGCCCCCTTGCTTCTCCCAGACTCTTGGCCAGAGTTGGCCCTCAGCCTGATTTTCTGCCTATCAAAAACTGTGAGGAAGCAGAGGCACACAGTGGGGACTATCAGGGCTTAGTGGGTCCACAGCCCCAGTGAAGGAAGTAAAAAGGTTCCAGGGACAGGCCCCTGAAAGGTTGCTCTTGGGAAGGTCCGTCCAACAACCTTGACCTCCTTTTCAACATTGTGGCAAGTTCTAGCATTGCTCAGGCCCACCACCATTCCCAACACTGCAAGGGTCCACCAAAGAGGGCTTTCAGGATGTGCTGGAGTTGGGCCTAGGGCCAGGGAGGAGCTCTTACTGTGTTGAGGGAAGAGGCCCACCCACTGTGACTTTACCTGGGTCCTGGCTAATGGAAGCGGAGTAGGTGGAGGGCCTGCATTCCCTGCACCCACAGCTCATCTCTGACTGCAGTGTGACGAGCCGTCCTGAGCTTCGGCCTCTGTGACTTCCCTACGATGATGGACTGTAACCAGGAGCTGTGACTCTGACCGTTGGGATTTTACTTCCTAAGCCCAGTCTTCCGCCAGCTGGTGCCTGTTGCCCAGGACCAAACTCTAGTATCTGTGCCCAACCATGAGAGATGGTCACTGAGCTATAAATACATGCAAGTCTGTCAATCACAGATGAGAAAAACCAGCATAGAGCTTGGCTGTGAGAATTTCAATGCAGCTGAGTGTGTGGGACTCTGGCACACAGCAGGCCAGCATGGCAGGGCTGCGTGGTCCCAGCATTAGACACCCCAAGTTCCTCTGGTTTTATTATCCTTACTGGCCCAGGAGTAAACTTCAGAGTGAGCGGGCTATGAAGCCTCCTGAGCAGCCAGCCACCTGTCCCTGCTCTGGGAGAGAAGGTGGCAGAGGGGCTCTGTGGCCTCAGGCTTTTGTTGAATCAGTCCTGAGACTGGGAAGTTCCTCTGCAGTTGGATGCTCTGATGCAGGCACTAGCTGGCCAGCTCTCTATTCATTTGGCCAGTTCCCTGGAAAGGCCTGGTGGATGCTGAGCAAGCTGAGCCCACTGCAGCAAATTCCTTCACATGAGGAGGCATCTCTAACACTCTGCCTCGACGGTTCCAAACCTTCGGGCTCTGTGAGGTAATAGACTTCTCATATTAGATATATATGCTGGGGGCTGGGTTACAGCTCAGTTAAGAGTGCTGTCTGGCACCTACAAAACCCTTGGCTCAATCCTAGCATGACATAAACTGGGCACACCTATGGTAAACCTGGCACTTGGGAGTACAAGGAGGAAGATCAAAAGTTCAAGATCATCCTCTGCTGAATTAAGCCACCCTGTGTAACATGAGACCCTGCCTCAAAAGTAAATAATCCAACAAACAGGGCCCAGGGAAAGTGCTTGCTGTGTGTACACAGCAGGCAGACTAGAGATGAGCTCCCCAGAACCTACATAAACCACAGGCGGCTATGCGTCCATCTGTAATTCCAGTGCTCACAGGCAGGGACGGGGTCCTGCAACAAGCTGCTGACAAGGCTAGCCCGAGTCAGAAGCTCTGCCTTCAACAGGGAGACCGTGCCTCGGTGAACAAGGTGGAGAGTGGTCAAGGAAAGTTCTCACTGTCAACAAGTGCCACATGTACACTTACGTGTGTGCAGTACATGTACACATGTTGAACATACACACGCGCAAAAAATAAACAAAGAGATATACATGCTGTACTCATGGATACCGTCTCCTGTGGCCCCCAGGCTGGGCCCTCCACCTACAAGAACCACAGTCTGGATGTCTGGAGGGGAAGGCAGGCTGCTCATCCCCCAGGTGTGGGGCACAGAGCTCAGAAACTGGAAATTTAGAAGGACCCTGGGAAATGTGCAAATTCTGCAAAAGGAATATTTAAAAACAAGGACTGGAAGGTCATTTGAGGTATGCTTAGCTACAATATATAAAATTTGGCCTTAAGACACATAACAGTTTGGGTCTGCAGTGTCTCACAAAGGCTGGCTAGCAAGGCTGGGTGCTCACAGAACAGTAACTGCTGCTAGGATGTGGGGCCCAGTGGAAGTTATTTTACTGGTGGGTATGCCCCTGAAGGGGAAATTGGGGTTCCTGCCCCTGGTCTCTCTGTTCCCTGGCTGCTGAGGTGAGTGGCTTTGTTCCACCATACTTACCCCCATGATGCTCTTCCTCAGCACAGGCCCCAAAGCAACCGAGCCAGCCAACCATGAACGGAAACTGTGAGCCAGAGGGACCCTTTCTTCCTTATGGGTTACTTTTCCTGAGCATTCTGTCACAGTCACTGATGTAAACCAAGTCGAGAGCAACTCAATTCAGTGTTTAGAATTCGCCTGTGACCTGGGACACAGAAAAATGCAACCCATTTGCAATGATTTAGGACACTATCCTGCTCAAAGTGGGCGTGCCTACAAAGGGAAAGGAGCTGCCCTTACCCCGTCGAGGAAGACAAGCTAGGGAGGAGCTTGCTGTACAAACATCCCTTTGTGTTCAACTCTCCGAGCCTAGGTTTAAACAGGGATAGATGCAGCTGAGCATCAGTGTCCAAGAATGTGGCAAGTCACCCTGAGGCTGCTCTAGCACAGGACAGTGTTAGGCAGAGAAGTGCAGTGGGACACTCTGCCCCACCCCCAGCCAATGACTGGCTTCAGCTTCCCCACACCCCAGCATGACCCAGCAGAAGCACCAGCTCCCAACTGCCCCTTGTCTAATCTGGGGTGCACCCCTTCTGACCACCACCAATGAAATCAACCCAGGCCAGCTGTGTTCCCAGCAGTCCCTCAGCAGGGTCAGAGAAAGTGAGGGCAGGAACTGGCTAAAAGCACTTGTGGCTCTTACAGAGAATCCGGGTTCAGTTCCCAGTACCCACATGGCAGCTCACAGATGTGTGTCACTCCAGTCCTGGGGAAACCAACACCTCTTCTGACCTCTATGGGCATCAAGCACATAAGCACATATTTGGTGTACAGACATACCATGTGGGGAAAGCAATCACACACGTGGGATAAATAAATCTGAGAGAAAGAGAAAGGAGAGAGGGGAGGGAGGGAGGGGAACGAAGGGAGATAGATATATATAGAGAGAGAGAGAGAGAGGAGGGAGAGGGAGGACCCAAGTCCATAGCTGGGCCTCTAACCTGGAACATAGGTGTGACATCAAAGTCACCAGACCCGTGTTCTTGGACTCGCCCACACCTCCCCACCTGGCCTTTACCCGGAGCTCAGAACTGGGCTGAGGATGTAACTCAGCTGTCAGAGCATCTGCAGCATAAGCCAGGTGTGGTGGTGCACGCATAAAACCCCAGCACTTGGGAAGTAGAGGCAGCAGGACCAGAAGTTCAAGGTTATCCTTGGCTATACAGTAAGTCTGAGGACAGCCTGTGTCTTAAGAACTGCCTGACTGAGTGCTGACTGCCTGATCCATCCCACGGCTGAAGGTGCTCACCTACCCGTAGCATACTCAAGGGCCCACTCTAGAGGGGTATGGGACTGTGCCCAGGCTGAAGTTATCAGGAAGGCGTAGGACACAGCCAAAGACTGTGTGCCTGAACATCATGCCAATGGGTGGCGGGGCCGACAGCAAACTCCTGGAAACTGCAGCAGCCAAAAGTGCAGGTGTAGGGTGGGCCCTGACTCACTCTTGTTTAGTCACTGAAGCACTTGAGAAGGAGGCAGAAATTGCTCATGGATCGACACTCTAGCAATTTTCCTATTTCCCCCTCATTTTGTCCCAGAGAAAACATGAATTTGCTCCTCCTCACCCACAAGGATGTGGAGTCTGCGTGAATAGGGACTGTCCCAGGATGCACTGCACATAGAAGTACGCCTTATCCAGCGCTGCTGTCTGTAAGAAGCACGAAGCCAGTCACTTTTTCAGTACCATTTTTAATTTGGCAGGACCCCAGGGGCACAGGGAACAGTACCTAGTCACACACACATTCCACAGCAGTGGTATTTAGGGTGCAACTAAGAGAATGCACTGTTTCCAGAGATGAACCCCACCCATGCCATTTCCGACAGAAACGAACAGAAGAGGCTTCCCAACACAGCTGCTCATGATGCTCTCCTCCCTGACCTGACTGAAGGAATTCTTACCATGGACTTCCCTTTATGCTCAGTGGCACTGAAAGCAAGCTGAGAGCACCCAGCCACCCTCGCCCTGCACAAGGAGCCAGGCACACACCCTGCCGGGCATGCAATGGAAACCCAACTTCTTTGATTCCTGCGCCTCCATTTTCAGGCCTCTCGGATCCCCAGGGAACCCTGGTTCCACCCCACACCTGGGCTGGGGGTGTGGAGGGAACCAGCATATGTCGTGAGGGGACCCACGTGCGGCTGAGAAGCCTCCAAGAGGCCTGGAGCCTGTCTCTGACCCCACTCCGCTGGGTATGAGCAACCGCTCAGAAAAACCCCGAAGTCGCTTTATAAGGCAGGCCACCATCCCAACCCTCAGTCACAAAGGCTTCAAATGCCAGCTGCAGGCGGCTCTTTCCCCCACCAAAGCCAGTTACAAAGTGTCCGCTTACACCTGCTCAAAGGACTTGGGAGGTACCTTGGCACCGGGGCTCTGGCCCACCTTTGCATCTGCTCATATGGGCTCATCCTGAGCTCCAGGGAAACACATCCTTGGCCAGAAAGCTGTCTATATTTCCTACCTCCAAAACCATGGCTCTGTGGCCCTGTCTCCTTCCCGTTCCCACATTCAGAGGAAGCCCACAGGGTCCCTTAGTGCAGTGGCTCTTACCAGCTCCTGCCCTCCTCCCCCTGCTCCCGCTGAAGCCTGGAGGTTGACGCAGGGGCATGCCAAACAAAGCCTGTTGGTCAAGACAGAGCTACAGGGAATAGCACTGGCTGGCATGCAGGAGGACGAAGGAAGGGGCTGACGTGGCAGTGCCCTTACGGCCCACCAGGCAAGTGCCTGCAACAGCTGGAGATGGGCAGCTCAGTGGAGAAAGGCAGGTAGGTTTTCTGCATGCCTGGGAGGGGAAGGGGATGGAGGATGTGAGGAGACATGTGAGAAACCCATCTGAGAACTTCCACCACAGACCTTCGAGAAACAGTTCTCATGGGGCAGGAGAAGGTCCATCCCTCCTGGAGCACACTTCTGTCCCAGGACAACAACCCAGCCCTGATCTGTCACAGGCACTTCAGCAACAGTCCACCAGGAAGAAAATCCCACAAGCCCCGAGGGCCTGTGGGTCTCTGGGCCCCCACCTCAATCCTACCCTGCTCTGGGCTGAGAACCTTGCGGAAAGTAGACTCTCTTGCCCACAGCCTCTCCTCAACAAACACCCCTCACAAAATAAGCTTTCCACCTTTCCGTTTTCTTGGTCAGAGCCATTCCACACTCGGGCATGGAGGGCACCCTCACACTGACCACAGGAGCAGCCCCACCTGATCACCCTACCACTCAGAGCCTCAGGAAAGTTCTCCACCCCTAACCCTGCAGTCTTGGGCTAACCGAGAGCTCAGATACATCGTTGCCTCTCAGAGCCCTGCATAAAACACAGAAGGAGACAGTCTATCCACAAGGTGTGAGGTCACACTCAGAGTGTCACAAGCCTGTTGTCACCAGCCAAGTAAAATGGCCCCCAATGTTTTGCCACCCTGCAAGCCCCGTGGTTCTGTGCACCGTCACATACCCATGGGCATCCTTACAGCTAGGCCATGACTGAGCCTCCCGGGAGGGCTGAGAGCTGGCACAGCTGAGGGTGGAGCCCTCAGGAACACAGCTGCAGGGGTACACGACTACACCAACACACACATGTGCAAGGACATGCCTATGTAAACACACAGCTGCGTGACCACACCCAAGCTTGTATGAGCACACACACCTGCACACTCACCCTGAGCCTTCAGCTGCCCTCCAGTGACCCGAGCTTGAGGCCTGGAAGGGATGCCCCCAAGGCAAACTCCTGTCCATCCAGGGGCACCCCAATCTCCGAGGCCCAGTCTCTCAACCCAGGTCCCTGACACTGCACGTGAAGCAAAGCCCACAGCAGCTCTCTAACCAGAGTGACCAGCACATCGGTGACCTGGAAACCAGAACTGGCCTCCTCCCTGTCTGCTCCAGCTAAACCCGGGTTCTAAGTCCTGTTTCTGAATCTGAGGGGACATTTCTATAAAGAAAGACACATCTTTACATGGCCTGCTAATCCAGGCACCAGGGAATTAAGAATATTTGTCAAGTTGATTCCAGAGAACAATGACATAAACGAGATACTTTAATTATCCAAAGATGTCACCACCATAAGGATGACTCCAAGGTATTCCCTCCCCCCAAGGAGCCCACAGATGACACACGTGCAGATTTAGTGAGGGCTGTTACCTCAGACTGTGCACTCTCCCTTAGCCCCCTACGGAAAACATATGGACTGTTGACAGCTTCTGAGCAGGGTGACAGTTTCCTCATGTGACCCAACCTTTGCTGTCATGGGAGATTTCACACCCAAGGCTATGAACATGCAACTGCAGGGTCATTCTGGGTGGCATGCATACACTCAGGCACACACACACACACACACAGGCAGGCACATACATACACACACAAGTGTGTAATGTCTGTTCAGGAGCTGTGCCCCAGGGGAGCAGCAGACCAGCAGTGCCAGATCACCCACAAGTCTGCACTGGCACCTCGTGTTCCCGCACTGTGGTCCAGCAGGTTTCCGCTAGGGCCGGCACCCTGGAGAACACCTTTTCGGAACCCTGGAGTCAGGCAACCATCTGCAAACCTCTTGTGACCTCTTTCCTCTTCTCACTGGATGGTACATCAGTTGGCTGGCACAAAGTCCTCCAGAGGAGGGAGCTTGTACAGAAGGACAACCCCCCTCTCCTTGCCAGGCCTGGACTAGAAGTACAAGGTCAGAGCCAGGCTCCTCCTGAGGCCTCAGCCCTTGACCTGTAGACCATCTTTTCCCTGGGGCCACATAATCTCACCCCTTTGTGTGCATGTATATGTGTGTGTGCCCTAACTCCCTCTTCTTTCAAGGACACCGGTCACATTAGACCAGGGCCCACCCTAACTGTTCCACTTAAACGTCACTTTACCACGTCTCGCTAGACCCTGTCTCTAAATAAAGTCCTGCTCTGAGGCAGTGGGAATTAAGATTCCAATGCATGAATTTGGGGGGTGGGGATACAGTTCAGCCCCACCCCCACCCTCATGGCCTGCACTGTCAGAGCAAGCAGGATTCTAGCAAACAGCTCGCCCATGCAGAAGGAACTGTCGCTGGGCGGCCAGGAGCGGGGAGCACTCCCATGCTCTGATGTGAAGCTTAGTCAATGGGGGAAAGGCTGACCTAGGAGCCCAGCGGAAGCCACAAAAATCAAAAGGCCCTTTCAGAGCCAAATCCTGTTACTTAGCAACCTGACAGGTAATGAGGGTGGCGTGTGTCATGAACAGGAACTTGCCAAGGGAGAGGGACTGGATGAAGCAGATCGAAGTGCAGAAGGCCCTGGTTAATTCAAACATCTGATAAACGGTGTGTGTTTTCCCGTGTAAGCCCGCCCGCTTACACTAGCAGGCTGCTTATGTGAGATCAGAAGTACTGAGGTGAGGTGCTCTAGTCCTGCTCAGACTCTGGACGTGCTCTCCACTGGACCCAGCTTCTGGTGTTCTCATGGAGCCCATGATACCATCAAACTGACAAGCTCTAAATCACCTGGGAGACAACCGTTAAAAGAGCCTTTTACATCCATTCCTTTCTTTGTTTTCACACCAAGTGGGTTCCGGGGCTGGACTCAGCTTGTCGGGTCTGGTGGTAAACAGCCTTATCCTCTGGGCGTGTCTGGCAGGGAGTTTTTCTAGACTGGTTAATGCTGTCATGTGGGCACAGGGTTCTGCGGGCAGGGGTTCCTGGACTGAATGAAAAGGAGAAGGCCAGCTGGACACTAGCATTCTCTACTTCCTGATTGCAGACATGATGTGGCCCTCCACACTCCTGCTGCCAGCATTTCCCTGCCATGACGACAAACGTACCTTCAAAATATGAGCTGAGCCAAGCCCTTCCTTCCCTACGCTGCCTTTTATCAGCACTTGTCACAATAAGAAAAGTCCCCGATACAGGGCCACGCCTACTCAGTGCACAGAGGAACAGCCAGACAGCACATTCCCCTAGATCCGTGTGCCAGGCCATCATGGACCAGACATTTCAAGCTTCTGGTCCTCAGGTAGGAGCAATCAACACTGTCCCACAGCAAGTCAGGTATCGAGTGAAGGGCCAGATGACCGGACAGGCTCCAGAAGATGCTGCCCATGGCATCCTTACCGTCTGCTGAGACGGCGTTGTTCCTTTGCCCCAGAGCTGGAGAGCCTTCCTTTTCTCAGTTCTTGAGGTCGAACCCTCAACCCATCAAGGCACCAGAATTCAAAACACACCCAGGAACAGACACACCTACCCTCACCATCTCTTGCCAGGTAAAAAGTGTCCAATCGCATGCGCCCTGAGGTACCTTCTCAACTCGGTGAATTTCTTCAAACCCCATGCCAGGCCCCATGTCATTTGCTAACAGACAGCAGCTACTCCACAGTGAGGCCATGCCCTGCAATAGCCCCTCAACACCCTCTCCTTCCTTAACCTCCTGACCCCCATCTTTTGTGCCCCCCCTTTCCCGGGCTTGCTTCTCATCTCTCCCCATGCCTTCCTGCCAGTCAGCTTGTATACCAGGCCTCACAAAGGACCTTGCCTGCCTGTGTGGGCATAACACCCACTTCCAGCATGGGCTCTCAGCCAACCACTCATCTCCTGCGTGTTGTCTTCTCAGGGAGGCTGGCTGGTTGTGTTTAACTCTGCGTCCCTGCTTCGGTCACTTCCGAGACCCTGACTCCCGCCCACGGCTTCTCTGTTAACACTTCTTCCCTGACACAACGTCAATCTGTCATGCTTCCTGCTGGCTATGATCCCACTGCAGGGCACACGCCTCACCCAAGCCCCATTCCATTCACGAGTACGTCCAGGGAGTTGGGATCAGTACTTGAGATGGAATGTGTTCAGAGCCGAGACCTTCGCATGCTTCCACACACCACACAGGTACAGGAGAGTGGAGGAAGGAGCCAGCTGCTTCCCGGCATGGCAGGCTCAGCACTCTTACACTGTAATGCCCACAGCTCCCTGGAGAGCGTGGCTCTGGCACACTCTGCTGCACACTGAGCTGCAATCAGGGATGCCTACCAGCTGTAAAGCATCAGGCTGTGTCTGTGATCTGTCACACCCAGAGCAGGGGCTGTTGAGATGGCTCAGCAGGCAAAGGTGCTTTCTCCCCAAACAGATGACCTCAGTTCTGCCCCTAGAAGCCAGTGGAGGGAAAACCCAACTCCCACAAGTTAACCTCTGACCTCCACACCCATGCCAAAGCGTGTGCACATATACAAGACACATGTGTGCTGACACCCTCAATGTCTCTTTTGGAAAGAAACATCTAAGGTGTCTGTGACACAGTGGCACCCACCGAAGAAGCCCCTTCACAGTGGGGTCCTTCCTGGACCCTGGATTAGGTACACACAAACTCCTGTTTTCACAGCGAGATCTGTTAATAAGCAAGGAAGACAAGTTAAAGTGGCTGCCTTTGACTTGGGCAGAAAAACAGCAGCCAATGACCTTGCAGGTGTTAAGTTTTAAGAGAAAAGAGGGTGGTCTGTGTTAGAATGTGGTGATGTAATTGGGCGTGTTAATTAGGTGAACCAAAGGGGCTTTTGATTGCTGGGCTTCAACAGTTTGATAGCTGGACATTGGTGGTCAGCCTCAGGAGGAGGAGGCCAAATAAGGGACCAGAGCTCGGTGGCTAGCTCTGAGAATGTAATGGAACGGTGTTTAGCAAGGCAGAGGGAATGAGGGGGAGGGCAAGGCCTGCTGGAGCCATGCTTGCCATGCTCACGCCAGCCAGAGAGCCCTCACCCACCTTTTAGAGGTGTGCAGACTCAGACGGGTACCGGAGTTGGCAAGGGCTCCCAATCTGACTTCACAAACAGCAGCAGGACCCGAATCACAAAGCCGCTGCCAGAAGCAAAGTCACATGGGAGTAGGATGCCAGTTGCTTGCCAGACCTGGATCCCAGGAGCTCACTCCACCTTTTGAGGCAGGAAGCCTGCTCAGAAGAAACAGACCACACGGCCAGGAAAAGGGAGCAGCTGGAGGGTACAGGTGGAGCTTGAATTTTAATTAAACTAATCACAGCCCCCAAAGGATACATGGGGCTAAGGGAGGGCTCGGGAGGGGGGTCACAGCACAATGACACCTGAGCTCCCCACTAACCAGCTCTTCCAGCAAACGTGGTCACATTGCTGAATGACTGAGTTGGGAGATCAGACTGAAAAAAGGCAAAGCAGGGCTGGAGAGAGAGCAGGACAAAAGGTACAGCCAGAGACCTCAGGCTTCACCCTGAGGTGCAGGGATGAAAGGTGAGCTGAGGAGGAGCAACAGCGGCACAAGCTCGCACAAAGACAAGGTAGGACGCAGTGGACCAAGATGAAAGAAAGCCAAGGCCCACCTCTCTGGCTGGGGGAACTCAAACCTGAAAGCAAGTGGATAGAGACTGGCCACACCTGTGCCGGGGCAGCTCTGGGCAGGGTGACGAGGACCGCACACCAGGGAGCCAGGGCTGCTCCCCAAATCCACAGCTCATGCTCAGGGTAGGAAATGCACTTTCGGAGTTATGTGTACAATCCAAGCGCACGGGTCTCAAACAGCAGAAGCCTTGAGAACCCACGATAAGCCAGGAGGAAGCTGGCCAGCAAGAAGCCAAGATTCGGCCTGAGCAGAGCCGATGGACAGGGTGATTAGTGTGACGTAATCACGGAGCCCTGCACCGTGCCTCAGACTTACTGCTACCTGGTTGCTCACTTTCACATACAGTTGAGCAACGTAGACTTGGCACAAACTGAAGACTTCCCTGAGCTTTTCCATACTGCATTGACCTCCTGCAGGACGTCCGCACTGATGTTCTGTGAGAATGGATACACTCTGGCAAGATGGAAAGGTGCTTGCTGCCAAGCTCCACATGCTGTGTTCAATCCCTGGACTCTGAAGGAGCGCTGACCCCTGCAGCTGCGCTCACCTCTCCCTGCCCCCACCCCAAACACATAAATACAAGGAACAGTTTTTTGTTGTTTTTGAGACAGGGTTTCTCTGTGTAGTCCTGGCTGTCCTGGACTTGCTTTGTACACCAGGCTGGCCTGGAACTCAGAGATCTGCCTGACTCCTGAGGGCTGGGATTAAATGTTTGTGCTGCTACCACCTGGCTTTAAGTGGAATAAAATTTTTAAACAAAATTTAAAACTTACAAGGGGGAGTTTTTCAATAATTAAAGATTTTTGTTACTGTCAAATTCAGAATAGACATAAGAGCTTAGCAGCTTCTAGCATCTGTACCCACTACACACCCACACAATAAAAATGTAAAAGGCTTTCTGTATCAGGAAAATAAAGTCAGCACAATTATAACAAGTACAAGTGTGCTGCCCAGGTAACTTTTTAGAACTTTGCTTACTATTGCATGGGTATGAGTGTTTGGACTGTGAACCATGAGTGTGCCTGAAGCACACTGGGAGACCAGAAGAGGGGGTCAGATCCACTAGAACCAGAGTTACAAACAGATCTGAGCCATCATGCGGGTGCACGAATCCATCCCAGATCCTCTGGAAGAGCGGACATGCTCTTGACTGCTGAGCCATCTCTCCATCCCCAGTGCCTAAATAAACCTGATAGAGAACATTTACCCTAGGGGTGAGCTTGAAAGAAACACACACATACATACACCACTCTCACACACACTTTTTAAAAGAACATTCTTTCAAAAGGTTGACATGAAAAAAGGCAGAAAAATAACTTAGACTGTATAATAATCTTTGTAGAAATGTTTTATATATTAAAACACATAATACTGAACTTAATAGCCCTTAAGAATTTAATGTAATTTTATAGCCATTTCATTTGGGATGTAGCTATTTCAAAGAAATGTCCTAGTTGGGAATTCATCTAGTGAGTAGGTGTTAAAAGCAAAAACAGAAAAGTTGAAAATTCAGGAACAGGTCAAAAAAATCTAACACTTTATTGCATCATTCATTGGCAAATGCTTAATCTACACCTAAAAAGGATACACAAAGTATGAAAACACAAAAACAAAAAGTTTTAGAGAAAAACTATCTTCATGGAACTTATGCAAATCCTATTGGAATGCCGAATGAAGTCATTTTCCTATGATTCACGTCTATGAGATCAGCTGAGACAGGAGGCACACCTAAACCACACCTTCTTGTCAAAGAAGGGGGTGGGAATAAGTCCTAATTTCTAGAGACTAAAACCCCACCCCACATGAGAACTGACCTGTGCACCAGAGCCAGGCCACCATGTTTGTCCAGCAGGAGACAGAGGCCGCTGGGCTCTGCTGTGTGAGTCACAGTTATGACATCCTTCCTGGAAAATGTGGAACTGAAAGAAAAATCCCCTAAGTTAGTGTGCACTTTTTGTCTGTCCCTGACCAGCAGACACTTGGACATGCCAGCACAGAGGCCTCTGTGGTCAACAGCCTGCATGACTAAGGAGGCCGCCAGCCTTGTTCCTGCTTTGTGCCCCCAGGGTACCCTGGGGACAAAAGTCAGCCACGGGAGGGCAGGCGCTCCTCAGCTCCTCGCTCCTCGCTCACCACTTATCTCCGCAAGAAGACACGAAACCAGTGATTTTGTTAGCTTGAAAGAAAAGCACATCAGGCCACTGCCACATTCCTGGCTTTTCCAAGTGATCCCAGGGACAGCAACTGCGTGCAGAAACATGAATGCAAAAACCCTAAAGCCGGGGCACCCTCTGAAACTTCCTCCTACAAATGCCCAAAGAACTCCCTGAGGCAGCGGGCTCCAGCACTCACAGCTTTGATGAATGGATTATTCCAAAGAGCAAACCTTCATGTCAGACAAACCCAAACCCGCAGAGCAGCCAGCAGAGGAAGGGACACACACCCCAGATGAGGGGACCTCCCTGAACCCCATGGAGAGGAGCATCTGTCTCTTTCACAAGCTCCCTCCCAGTGCAGCAGCTGCCAGGTGAGATCCAGGCTCTGAAGGGTGAAAAACAATACTCCTGAGCTGAGCCATGATCCTTTCAACACCCAACTCACAGATCTTAACGTACACACTTTTAAACCAAACTTCAGAAGGTATTCTTTTTATCTTAGAAGTTCATTCTACAGTCGGCTTCGGTCGTGACTCAAGCAAACATTTAGCCATTTGGGCAAAACGTGTGTTTGATCTATTTTGTGTGTGTGTCTGAGTATCTGTGATCACACCCATGAATGTGTGACATGAAAAGATCGCAAGTTATAACCCGTGAAACTATGACAGGAAGTTCAAAGCTTCTGATGCAGGGTCTTACTCTTTTTTAGTGCCCAGCAAGGGATCAAAGCTGAGCCTTGCTCAAGGAAGGCAGATTCTACCACTGAGTGGCACCCTCCCAGTCTGAAATGGTTGGGGAGTCACCATCTTATTTTCAAATTACTGTGCAGAAATGGACAATTTGTTATAAAGTAAGAGAACAAAGAGACATAAATAGAGTTAAGATGGAAAGCAGGGGCTAGATCAGGGATGGCATATGTCTCGTGCCAAGACCTGGGTTCAGCCTCTGGGAGGGAGGGAGGGAAGAAGAGAGGGAGAGACACAATCAGTATAAATAGCTGCCAACTGATATTTGACAAGGGTGCCAAAATAATTCAATAAAGAACAGTCTCTCCAAAAAATAGTGCTACAAAAGTGAGCATCCACAAGCAAAAGAGCAAAGCAAGTACCCTACATCATTCTGAGCACGATTCTGGATGTCCTAAGAGATTTAAGGATGCAACTCTGTAATGTCTTATACTGATGTCAGCCTAGGTCCTGGGTTTGCCTGGCGACGGATACCCCTGGCTGTAGAGGCCATGTGACCAGCTGACCAGACTGTACCCTTGAACTGTGCCCCAAATAGACCTTCCTTAAGTTGCTTTTGTCAGGGCATATATCAGAGCCACAGGAAAAGCAAGAGAAGCTTAGAGGAGAAAACACAGGGCCACTGTGCAGTGAGCCTGACTTGTCGCTGTCTCCTAGCTAGGACATCAAAAGCCCAAGGACAAAACAGGTGGGGGAGGCATCAGCAGGATGCACAGGTGTTCTGCTTGTAAGGAGAGTTGGAAAGTCAGTTATCTACTAGGAAACAAGTACCCAGAATACACAAATAGCTCTTACAATTCACTCACAAGACAAACAAGGATTAGACTCGCCAACGGGGGCTGGCTGGGTAGGTAGCTCAGTCGGGAAAGTGCTTGCCAGGCAAGCATGAGGACCTGAGTTCAATCCCTGAAACCCCAGGAAAAAAACCCAGCCAGATGTGCATGCTTACAGTCCCAGCAGAGAAGGAAGGGGCGGAGCACTGAAGGGGCCCAGCACTGAAGGCCAGGCAGCCTAGCTGAGCTGGTGAGAGCCAGGTAATGTAAGCGATCCCCAGTGGTGAGAACCAAGGAATACACACCCAAGGTTGACCTCGGGCTCCGTATGCATCCGCACAAACAGGCACATGGACTGGAATACACTCGAACATGCACACACACACTCAAAGACAATAAACATTAGGACAGAGGCTCAACTCTCTAAGCCACTGGAGTAGCCCAAATCTGAACAATCTTAAACTCACTCTGTCCTCGGTAGACTGACTAAAATCAAACCCGGCAAGTCACACACTGCCTCCAAGACCAGGACACAGGAAAATCATAAGGGAGACCCTAAAATGTAGGAGCCCACAGCTCCACCCCTGGGTGCACACTCAGGATGGACAAAGACTACGTTCACATGAGGATTTACAGTTTGGGCTATTATTCCAAAATATAGTTACAACTGAAACACCCCTCAACTACCTGACAAACAGATAGCATAGTATGAATTGAGCACCTATTCAAAATGTTCCAAAATCTAAAACTTTTTTTTTTTTTATGAAATCACATTCAGGCGTGGTAGTACAGGTCACACTAGAGACAGAAAGTCCAGTTTGGGCTACACGCCAAGGTCCACATCAGCCTGGGGTACTGAGTAAGATTGTCTCCAAAGGAGAAACACACTCTACGGGGAAGCAGAGGAGCCCAGCTCGGCACCAAGCCAGCAGCCAGCACAACACACCACAGCTACAGAGCGAGGCGGCATCTCTCTCAGAGCCCACTGCTCTACCACACTGCCTGTCCCTAGCCGCCTTCCTGAAAGGCTCACTCTCCAAGCTCTCATTCCCACAAACCTTCGGGAACCCCTGCCCCCAGTGAGGGAGTTCCTGTGTGCCTCAAGGTAAGGTCAGAGTTCAGCTCTTCCAGGTTACCTGAGATGCAAACAGCACAGCTCCAAGTTTCAAAGCGTTCTCAGGAAAACCAGGGCTCATTCACACGAGGACGCTCAGTATTGATTGAAGGAGGCTACTCACAAGACTGAATCCCCTCTACCCCATGACTGGGCCCTCCTTTTTTCCAAAACAGGGTTTCTCTGTGTAGCCCTGACCATCCTGGAACTCACTCTGCAGACCACGGTGGCCTTGAACTCAGAGATCCACCTGCCTCTGCCTCCTGAGTGCTGGGATTAAAGGCGTGCACCACCACCATGGGCTTCTGTTTCTCTTTTTAAAAATATTTATTTTTATTTTAATGTGCACTTTGCTTGCATGTGTGTAAGTACCCCCATGTGCACGCAGTGTTCACAGACGCCAGAAGAGAGTGTCGGATCCCCTCGAGCTAGAGTTATAGACAATTATGAGCCACCATACAGGTGCTGGAATCAAACCTGGATCCCCTACAAGGCTCTTAACAGCCAAGCCATCTCTCTTGAGATAGTTCTCATCCCAGCTAATTTTCCCTTGTTCTCGCACCATGCTCTGGAATCCTGTGTAAATCTCATTCCCCTGATCACCACAAACCTCCTGCTCCTTCATCTATCACACTCCCTGTCCCTCCAGGTCTCGGGAGCCTGAACTTACTCATCTTATCCCAGAGGCTCACTGTGCTTGCTGGCCTGGCACGTCTCACTCCCCGTCAACAGAGAGCACACAGGGAACCGTCACTGCCCGCTACAGCAGTGGTCTTTGGCACACAGTCATCCTGTCCCCCCCGGACACACGCAGCACAGTCCGAAACACGTCTGACAGACGTGCTGCTTTGTGCCAGGTGAAGCACAAGGCAGATCCCCGCCATGAAGAATGATCTAAAGTCTCCACAGAGTAAGCCATGCCCAGTGACCCACTCTCAGGTACGCATGCCCAAGAAAAGTGGAGGAATACAGGTCCACACACACGTACATGCAGGTGGACAGAGAAGTGGCTCAGCGGGTAAGAGCGCTTGCTGCTCGTCTGCAGGGGCAGAGTTCAGTTCCCCACACCTACACCAGACTGTTGACAACCATCTCTAACACCAGCTCTACGGAATCTGAGCAGGAGAGATCTGCTAGGTGTTGAGGTGTCCTTCCCTTGTGTCTGTGTGGGTGTGTGAATGCGCCAGGAGGAAAGTCAGTGTGCTGGGGCATGTGATACATGTAGCCATGTCTGCTACACTCCCCACACATACTTCATTGAGTGCAAGACTCTCCACAACACTAGGCACATCCCAAAACTCAGCAGCTGGTCTGCCCTCCTGAAGGGAAGACGTTAATCCCTTCAGAGCTGAGCATCTGTCCTGATTAGTGGTCCCTGTCAACTTGGCACACTCTCGGGTCCCCCAGGAGGGAGCTTCCGCTGAGGAACCTCCTGGAGCAGGCTGGCCCATGAGCATCTCCTTCTTCCCTGTCCTCCCTGGGTAACCATTTAGAACTTGAAAGTGTGACATGAAATAAGTGCTTTCCTCCCCCAAGTACCTCTAGGTCAGGGTTTTATTACTGCAGCAAGAGGGAACTACAAGAGTACCCCCAAAAAGGCAAGCTCCCCCATCTACCTCCATTCACCAGCAGGAGCAGCAGGGAGGAATGAACTCCAGAAGGGGCCTGACTGGAGGAGGGTCCTGGAGGCGTGCTGCTGCGGGAGGTTGCTTGTGCCCTGCCCTCCATCTCTGTCCCCTCTCTGTGCCCCAGCTGCTGTGGAGGTGAAGTAATTTATTCCACCACCAGCCCTGCCGTGACGCCCTGCCTCACCTCAGGCTCCAGCAGTGGAGACTCTGAAACCACAAGCAGGTGTCCGTCATGTGACCAAAACTTCTGGACGTGCCAGCACACTCTCTGTCAGCAAGAGGGCAAGCAGGCGTGCTTCTAAAAGGTTCTTTCACAGCAGGCACCGAAAACGCTACAAATATACAAAAATCCTTCCCCTTGATACTCCTGTGCTGGTTTCAAGTTAAGGGTCAACTCAAGGACGTGCCCACAAACTAAGCTTCAAGAACAGACGCCACAGCATTGGTGTAGCCGTAAAGTTATTAAAAAGCAAGAGGGGTAAGACACAGCTCGGCAGGTAAGGGTGCTGGCTGAGCAAGCCGGAGGACCTACGGCCCACCCCGTGACTCATGTACTCAGGGGGGAAGAAGGGCTCACAAAACTGTCTTCTGATCTCCGTATGCACAACATGCCGCACGTGCCCCACACCTCGGACACACGCCCGCACGCATGGAAACAATTGTTTAAGGCCCCAGGCTCAAGGCTGACCAGAGGGGTCAGCAGAGTGTTGCAGAGCCATTAAAACTTTACAATCTGAAATTTCAGTGGGAAATGTCCACAAATCATTACTGTAATTAAAAATCAGCTCATCCACCACGATAAACTCTTATAATATACAGGACTTACGTATCTGGCATCACATTTTGTTTTCTCTAGATGACAGAAAATTGTGGGACTGTGTTTATTACGCTGTTAAGAAAAACATAGAGGGGCCAGAGAGAGGATGGCTCAGCGGTTCAGAGCGCTTGCCAGCTGCTCTTCTAAATGTCCCAAGTACAGTTGCCAGCGCCCACATGGCAGCTCACGACTGTCTGATGCTGTGTTCTGCTATGCAGATGCATGTGCAGACAAAGTGCCCATGCACATAAAATACATAAATAAACAGGCCTAAAACATATACAGTCACAGATTTTAGAAATAAAGATGAGAGAGCCGAGAGGGCCGCAGGCCCTGAGCGCCCGTAGCCACGCCCCCTGGCAGGGAAGTCCCGCCTCCTGAAGGCGCAGCTCTGTACTCTTCCTGCTCCACCCTGAGTGGGGTTGGCTGTAACAGTTCACTCAAGTGTTAAGATTCACAGCATAGTAATCCCACCCCCAGCTAGTGAAAGGCAAGTCTGTGCACTAACATGAACATAAGCCTGGGACAGCAGCAGAGCTGACAGAAGTTCTGGAAGATGCCTGTGGACGTGCGGGCCATGAGCTGTGAGGCATGACTGGCAGATGGCATCTACCTGGCCAGGGCTCTCCACCTGCCCCCAAATCGAGGAAGCTAAGAGTGCCTCCCTCTGCAGGAGCCTGTGTGAGCATGGGTGTGACAACACACAGATGAGCAATTACTGGTGTGCGGTACACCGGGACCTCCAGGATCCCCCCAGGGCGTCGGGACACAGAGCTTCCAGGAAGCCAGCAGCACTGCTCAGCTGTTAGGCAGCACTGCCCGAGATCGCAGTGCAGCTCCCCAGTCCCACGCTCCTCCTGCTGCCACACGGCCTGGCGCAGGCCCCAAACAGAAGGCGCTGCTTCCCTGGCTTCACAGGAGGGCCGCCTGCTCTCCGGGTCACAGACCCACTTAACACTGGCCTTAAAAAGAAACGTTTCTTTTTTTCTCTTCTTACTCATGAGTTGAAAAGGCTTCACTAGATGGTATTTGCAACATTCACAACTTGTTAGAGTTCAAAGGATGTCTGTGGAGTGCTCAACCATAAACAGGACATTTATGTCACACCCCTGACAGAAAGGCTCAGGAAACATTGCAGGAAGAGGGAGGCGGGAAGATGTAAGAACCAGGTTAGGGAAGACTGGGGAGGTGCAGTGTCTTGTGGGTATGACAGGACCACCACACTCAGGGATTCAGGAGACCAAGGTCAAGACAGTCTACATGCCAGCATGGATGGAAGTGGGGCACAGCGGCCCCACCCCTAGCTAAGGAGACATCTACAGTTGGTACCCACTGGGAAAGAGTCAGTTTTCTTTAGGGATGTGGTCCCTGCTTGGGTTGACCATGCTCCAGTGGACAGCCCCACATCCCTGCAGATATACACAGCATAAATTAGAGTCGGTAGGTAATAAGAAGCAAGAAAGAACAAGAACACAAAGTTGGGAGGCAGATAGGAGAAGAGAGAGTCTGAGAAGACTTGGGAAGAGGATGTAAATATGATCAAAATGCATTCCAAGCATGCATGAGACTCTCAAAGAATATATATCTATATAATAAGATAAGTATTGTAAAAGTTAAAGATAGAAGACTATTAGTATACCAGCAGTAAACTAGGTATGGGGGTACACACCTTTAGTCCCAGCACTTGGGAGGCAGAGGCAGGCAGATCTCTATGAGCATGAGGCCAGCCTGGTCTAGAAAGTGAGTCCAGGACAGCCAAGGCTACACAGAGAAGCTCTGTCTCAAATACATACATACATACACGATAATAATCTAGCAGTAAACTCTTAGGATAAAAATTCAACGATGTTAATTTCCAACCCTGAATATTTCTCATCTTTCCAAGGTCAGGCTCTACTGGAGTCCCAGCCGGTAGCTGGCAGGCTAGCAAGGATGGGAGAGGACCTGCTAGTCACCACAGAGACCCCGCAAAGCTGGAACAGGAGACCTGAGACGGTGGTGCTGCCTGCTCCTCTGCCTCAAGAGGTGATCACAGGCATGCTCGGCAGAGGAAACCTGAAGGTCAGAGGCCCAAAGCACATCCTGCCTGAGTTTCACACTGCTCCTGGGAGAGTGTGGCATGCTGCTGGTGATTTGCACCATGGCAAGGCAAGTAAGGCTGACAGCTTGCTGGGCTATTTTAGGGCTTCAGCTCCAAGTCTGGACTGTTTGCTCCCAGAAAGCATTTCAGGTCCCAGAAAGACTGTCCACACAAGGGTTAACACGTGCCAACCAGCCCTCCAGTGTTTATAAGTAAGTCTTCCCAAGGGGACCCACACCTCAGAGCAGAGCCTGAGAGAGGTCAGGAGGTGACTCCCCTGCTGTTGCTGGCTGGGACTTGCCATGCATGCTCCATCCCACAGGCTGAAGCCATGGAGAACAGAGATGAGGCTGGGAAGACCTGAACAGCCTGGAGGGCCCGGATTCTCACGGTTACCATGCTCTCTCTCCCTCCCTTCTCCTCTCAGCACCAGTGTCTCTCTATTCTCTAGCATGTGCACCATCTCCATGGAGCCACAGAACTGCTCTGACAGAAACTCAACACACAGTGGTCCCCTTCAGGCAGCTCTTTCCTCAGCAAAGGTCTCCAGGTCATCAAAGGAGTCAAGAGAACAGGCAGGTGAATTCTTCCCAAGAGAAGAAATTCTTCCAGCTCAACCAGCGACAGCAAGTGAACTGCACACCTTCCTGCACACTCACACTCGTGCACAGACACGGCTGCTTGCAGTGGGGCAAGCCCGGAAGTTCCATAGCAACCTAGAGCCCTGGGCAGTCCTCACTAGACCACAGCAGCCACAGCGGTGCAAACGTTCTGTTAGGAGACCTGAAAAAAGATCAAAACATGGCTCTTCCCCACCCCCAGGTATATCTGTTAAGAAATGGGGTGGCACAGAAGGGAGAGAGATGCAGGCTGCGTTCGAGCCCAGTGCCGTGGGTGGGTAGCTTGGCAGGCTGAGACTCTCAGCTGAGCGCTGCCGCAGCCGGACTCCTGATAAACACATCCATCTCCATCCACACCCCGGGCTCCAGGATCTTTTCTGGCCACCTGGAAGTCAGAATCTATTTTAAGCTCTGATAAATCACATCCCCCGTGTTTAAGAGGCCATCAGCTTTATCCCTCTATCCTTTCCCTGTGTTTCTCTTGGGGAGATGGTTCCCTGAAGAGGAAATTCTATGTTAGACCTAAATTTAACAGAGAAGAGCACACGCGGAGCAGAACAGCACTAGTCACGAACAGTAGCACATAGCCGCCAATGCCTTTGCCCAAGGTACCTCACAGTGCTCTCAGGTATAGGTGGGAACTCAGCGGCCCTGGCAGGAAGCAGGATTTGAACCTAATGCCAGTGACGGGCAATCCTGGTCTTCATGCTGGGGACGTACAGGTTACTAAGAGGTAAACGGCTGTCTAAGTCAGTTTGCAGCGTTTACCCTTCTCAATGGCAGAGCCCCCATCACTCTTAAACTCGCCAACCCAGCCTGTTTTGGCCTGAGACCTATGAGCTTTGCTGAGTTCTGCTCTGCAGACTCCCATCTTACGTGCTGCGAGATCAACACGGGATCACACAGGCTGACAGCAGAAAGACTGCCAAGCCAGGGCACTGGGCTGGTACAGTCCCAAGAGCCCTTATCAGCACACTGGGAAACGTAGGATGGTGCAGAAGGGCGATTGTGAGCATCATTAACCAGAGCCAAATGCTTTAAATAGACCGACTCAGAACCCTGCACCGTGAAGGTAAACCTGCCATCCAGCTACAACTTTGTCCATCCAGGACACAGCCTGGCAAGGGCTCATGCCACTCCCTCCAGGGCCGGGCCAACGTTTCCCATCTCCAGCTCCCTGCAGCAAAGTTTCCAGACCCAGTCCCTGGGGCCTGCATTCTGGAGTGTCGCTAAGCATACACAGCCCAAAGTGTGTGGTGGTAGGATCGTGCAAAGGGCACTCCCTGGTACCCTCCCGCACTGGTTCTTCCTCATGTCACAGAAGAATATGCTGTTAACATCCTCTTGCCAGGAAGCACCGCCTGAACCACAGCACTGGGGATGGGGTGGGGGTCAAAGGAAAACGCAGCCTCCACCCTCACAAAGCAAAAGGCTGAGCTGCTGCAGAGAGGTATTCTAAAATTTGACTCTGCAGAAGCGAGCCAACAGCAGCCTGAGGGCCCAGAACGGCAGTCACTGCGCTCAACTCCAGTCACCTTCTCCAGACATCCTAGGTCTGGTGTACACACGCTGAAAGTAACTCGGACTCAGAGCACCCGCCCCAGAGCCGCGCAATCACCCTTTGCCCCTCCCGGTGCTCAGCGAGGCATGACTGGCACCACAGGAAGTTTCTCAGGAAAACGGAGCTCAGTGAAGATGCTGGGGTGGCCTGGCACTGGGCTCTCACTGCGCCTCAGCTGCCGCCGGCCTCGGCCCTGACCCTGCCTAGGCTCGGCGGTGCCTGGCGTCCGGATGCCCTCTGGGAGCCACCAGGAAGGCCATGCTTCACTTGACCCCACAGGTGTGACACGGTCAGACGGCGGAGAGCCTCTGGCAGGTGCTGGTGTGGTCCCACCCACAAGACCCCTGGGACCACCCCCTAGGCAACAGGACCGTCTCTGCCTAAGTCACCGCCCGCTTCGAGAACACACAGACGCGGGCCGGGAGGGTCCGGAACTCGCCTTCAGGCCGCACCCTGCGCCCCTGAACCCCCGCGTCCCCGGGCGATGCTCACCACCGGTGTCCTCGAAGCGCGGGGGCGGGCGATCCCGCAGCACGGCGCTCCAGCCCCCACCGGCCTCGTCCTCGTCCGGCTCCGAGGGATCCGCGGCGTGGGGTGGCGGGGCGGCCCCCGGGGGCGCGGGGCGCTCACGCTCGTCGTCCGAGGAGGCGGCCGAGGAGGAGCGCGAGGCCGCCGAGGTGCTGTAGAAGGGGTTCCCGCCGCTGTCCGGGCCCGACTCGCCGAACACGTCGTCCGAGATGTGCAGGCTCTCGTAGCGCGCCCGGGCCGCCTCCAGCAGCGCCGGGGCCTTCCTCCGCGCGCCCCCGCCGCCCTCGGCCATGGCCCCGGCCGCCACCCGCGCGCCCGCCCCCCACAGCGCCTCCCAGCCGCACGCGCCGGGCCCGGGGCCCCCGCCGCGGCCCGCGGCCCCCCACCAGCGCAGCCCGCAGCACAGCGCGCGCCGCCCCGCGCCCGGCCGGCCCGCCGTCTTGGCCGCTCGGGCCGCGCGCCCGGGATGCGCCTCGGAGCTCGGGCGCCGCCGGCTGCGGCCGCGGCGGGGAGAGATTCAGCCGCCGCCCGGCGCCCCCGCCCGCCGCGTCTCCGCCGCGCCCGGCCCCGCCGCGTCCCCGCGCGCCCTCCCCGCGGCAGCCGCGCTGCGCCGCGGACCTTCCCGGGCGCGAGCCGCGGACCGGGCCCGCCCCCAGCACCTCCAGCCGCCGGCCAATGGGGAGCCCGGGGCCCGCGGGGGCGGGGACAGGCGGACGCTCCGCCTTCCGGGGGGCGTGGCGCGCGGTCTGCCCGTCGCGGCGCTCGCCTCTCACTGGCTCCCAGAGGACCGTGTCCCACGGCGGGGAGGCGGGGCCTCGCGCTCCGTGCGCCCTGGCCCGCCCCTTGCGCAGCCGCGCCCGGCGCTGGGGAGCTGTCCACCCAGCAGTTCTGAAATGCACGCCGCGGACACGCTCCAGGTAGGCGGGTGGCCCGCCGAGGCGGCGCCGCGCGCTCCTGTAGATTTCAGGCTGCCCTCCTAGCTTCCCCGGATCTTGTTCTGTTAAGGAGCGGGATCAGACAATAAAACAGTGTCCTTCAACAACTGTCCTGTAAGGGCGGCAACCCTGGACCGAGGTGGCTCGTCATTTCTCACAGTCCATAAGGCTGACACCTTCGGAACTCAAAATTGCTTCCCGGAGGGCCGGCACCACCTGCGCTCTGGCGTTGTCTGGGCAGGCCTTGGACACGCACATCTGGAAGAAGATTTTATGATCGGGAAAGAAACAGCTGGTCGCCAGGGCTTCAGTGCTCTAACAATGGAGCAGACCGGTCTCTCTTCTGGGGCGAGAGCATGAGACTGGCCGGCTTCCCCTCATGGAATATCTTCTCCCCACCTCCTCTTAACATCATGCAATAAGTTGTCACATCAATGGTAATTGGGCCATAAAGTCACTTTCACTCCTAAATAAAATAAATCCGTATAGATGTGAAGGGCTTGAACACCCTACTGGGTGCACTAAATGCTGATTACGAAAACGAAAGGCGATGGGTGGCTATTTCCAAGTGTGCATGTGGGATGAAGGTGCTGGGACCAATCTGGCAGGACCGAACCTTTCACTCGTGTCTACCCCTGGGCCCTGTGACCTCCAACCTAGGTCTCTGCACAGGCCTAAATCCATGATAATTAGCAGACAGACTGGAAAACAAAGGGACTTACAAATCATTCATCTCCATGTGTATTAGGTGATGAAGAAGAGAGTATTTGCAAAGTATTACAACTCTCTTGGAAAAGTATGTCCAGGAAAGGGAGATTTCTAGCATAGCATCCAATCCTGTATACAGCAAACCACCAAAGGTTGTGGGGTAGTACCTGTGAATAGGCTTAATCAGAAAGGGCCATAGGGAATCCTAGGTTAAATGAACAAAGTAAGATCTATAGGTCAAATCCAAATCCTGGGTAAGACTCCTGGAAGGTTTTGTGTTACCAATTAAAAATAATGAAATGACAAAGGGGGGTAGCATCAGAGAGTACAGTCTACAGGAAAGAGTTCTTCCTTTCCCAGTCTCAGATGAGAAGAGCAGCTAGTGTGACTGTGCTCATGGTCACTTCGTCACCATGGGAACATTGGCAAAAAAAAAAAAACAGTTAAAGCACGAACAGTCATTTGTTGACCTTGATACGATGCTCGTATCAAACAAACAAACAAAATGCAGGGCTTTTGTGCGTTCTGGGCTCCTCTCCCAGCAGCTCACAAGGGGAGCAACAGGGAAGAGGATTATATGATCAGGCCTGGGGATTTAGTAGCAAACTGTTGCTAAGCATGAAAGAATCCCTCGGTTTGATCCCCAGGAGTGTACAAAGTGGCTGTGGTGGTACAGGCCTGTAATCCAAGCACTCAAAAAATGGAGGCAACAGAATCAGAAGTTCAAGGTCATCCTCAGCTGCATAGTGAGATAGCAAGTTAGAAGTCAGGGTGGGTACAGCAGACACTGTCTCAAAGAGAAAAAAGAAAGAAGAGAAGCAAGAGACTAGGGAACAAAAGTTTGTGGAATAGAAGTTAGATAAAGGAGCCAGGCATGGTGGTGCATACAGATCTCTAAGTTCAAGCCCAGCCTGGTCTACAAAGCAAGTACTAGGACAGCCAGTGCCAGCACCTACCTGACCGCTCACAGCTGACTGATTTCAGTCTCAGGGGCTCCGACCCCTGCAGGCTCCAGGCACTCACGCGTGTACAGGAGAACATCCAGTACTCTCAACTGCTGAGCAAGCTCACCAGCTGGCTTAGTCTAATCTCTAGTCAACAGACTTTGTTTCCTCATCTCTTCCTATTCTTCCTCCTCTTCCTCTTCTTTATTTTTTCCATTTTGTGACATTGTCCATTGTACCCAGGCTGGCCTCCAACTTGCAGAAAAAAAACAAAAAACAAGATCCTGTGTTAGTCACTTGTTTGTCATTGTTATAAAGCATCATGACTAAGGCAACTTATAGAAAGAAAGTATTTAACTGGACTCACGGCTCTAGATGCTGAGAGTCTGTGGTGCTGGAACAAGGCCTGAGAACAGGAACAGCTGCTAGCTCTCCTCTCTACCCTCAAGCACAAGGCAGAGAGAGCTAGCTTAAAATGGCTTGAGTATTTTCATACCTCAAAGTCCACCCCCAAGTGACACACGTCCTCCGACAAAACCCAACTTCCTAATGGTTCCCCACAGTACACATACGTAATGCAGGCTAAAGACTCAAACATAAAAATAAATCTTATTTTGTTTTATTTATTTTTTTAAGATTTCTTTATTTATAATGTATATAGCATTCTGCTTGCATGTGTGCCTGCTCACCAGAAGAGGGCACCAGATCTCATTATAGATAGTTGTGAGCCACTTTGTGGTTGCTGGGAATTGAACTCAGGACCTCTGGAAGAACAGCCAGTGCTCTTAACCTCTGAGCCACCTCTCCAGCCCCAAATCTTTTTTTTTAAATGGAGCACTCTTGTCATTTTTAATTGTGTCCGAGCCCTCTTTATATTTATTTATGTATTTATATTACATTATTTATTGATTGGTTGCAGAGCTTGGGACTAGACTCAGGCCTTGCATTCCTGGGCAAGAGCTCTGCTCCTGTGCTGTACTCAGACCCCCGTGCCTCCTTTTATAGTGTAGTGCTTAGGCTGTTTTGTTTTGCTTTGTTTCCTGTTGACGTGATAAAATAGTCTGACAGGAGTGGTTGAGGGAGAACAGGCTTATTCTGGCTCACAGCTTAAGGGTAGAGCTAATGGCGAACGTCACCATGCCTGGCTCTTTATATGGGTTCTGGGGGAGCAAAGCAAGCCCTCCTGCTTGTAAGGCAAGCACCACATTGCCACAGCTTGTATAGAGCCAAGCTGCTAGGAGTTGAGGAAGCCTGTCCCAGAGCCAGGCCCCTTCTGACCAGCATCTAAAACCAATCAATAACCCTACCCCCCCCCTCGAGAGATATAAACACCTCCCTCCCCAGACTTGGCAGATCAGAGCTGACACCAGTGAGCCAGTGAGGTTGGCAAGCAAGAATCCAGGGGAGGACGTGAGAAGAAGGTGGGGAAATGGCTTCTCACCATGAGGATTTTTTTTCCTCCTTGAGTTGTTCAGATAATTTACATTTCCGTGCGGTAATCTAGGGTAGCTAGACCCCTGCCAGGCAGTACAAATAACTCTGATTAGCGTTTCAACCTTTCATTTTTTCCCCCAGGTTTGAAATAATTTTTCTTCAAGTGAACATTATGAAATGTTTAGTGTGAAGAAAAAACATTTTGCAAGTTCGGTTTTTATATTCTTAGAAAACAGGGTAATTTAAAGGATCTGTGCTGATCCCAAAACTCTTCCCACAAATTTTGTTTTCGTTTTTTAGAGAGACTCGTCTATGTTGTTCATGGTGGATTTTAGTCTTTCTCTCCTCTTCCTCCTCCTCCTAAACTTTAGTCTTGCTATGTAGCCCATGCTGGTGAAGAACAAAGTCCAGAAGGCATTACACAAAACTTAACAAAATTAGCATTTGAGAGAACACAAGTTGGAAGAGAGGAAAGCCAGAAAACCGGTGTGCTGGCTTAGACACAGAGGCACATGACATGGCTGAACATAATCTTGCCTCTTTGTGGTAGCAACACTGGGTAGAGATCCAAGCACCGAATTAGGCAGCTGATGCAGGAAGCTGTATCTAGAGTGACTGGAGACACAGCTCAGAAATGAAGAGCACTTTCTGCTCTTCCATGGACATACATGCGTTCAGTTTCCAGAACCTGTATCTAGTGGCTCATACCTGCATGTCATTCCAGCTCCATGAGATCCACAGGCACCTGCACACATGTTGTGTGTGCAAGCATGAGCTCACGCCCATCTGCATGTGTGAACCCACACACAAACAAATTAAAATTTAAAAAGAAATTTTTAGATTTACACAGTGGAAAATGTCTATATTATTGTTCTATTATATATTAATATTGTAATATTGATGTTATAATATTATATATTGTATTAATACAAAGCCTGTATTATTATGCAAAGGAGCAAAAAGAAAACCTGGCTAAAACAACATAAAAGCCGGGCTCTTCGTACAGAATGCCTGTTTGAGTTGATAGACTTTCTCCCTTCTCTGGCTGGTGTTTGCTTGTTTGTTTTTCTTAAAAAGTTCTCTCATAGGCTGGGCATGACTCACCTTTTTTTCAACATAGTATTTTTATTGATTTTGTGAGGGTTTCACACAATGCACCCCAATCACACTGACTTTTTGCACTTCCCAGGTCCACCTTCCCAGCCTTGTGCTCTCCCCAAAAAGGAAAAAAAATGTCAAGTCCAGTTTGTGTTGCCCATATACTCACTGGAGCGTGGTCAGACCCTAGTGGAAAGCCCCTTAATGAAAACCGAGTCCTAGCTGGGCATTGTGGTGCATGCCTGTAATCCCAGCACTCGGGAGGCAGAGGCAGGTACATCCTTGTGAGTTTAAGGCCAGCCTGGTCTAATAGCAAGTTTCAAGACAGCCAGGGCTACATAGAGATCTTGTCTCAAAAATAAAATAAAATAAAAAGTTTCTCGCCCAGAAGGAGGTCCCTAAAAGCTAAGCTCCTTTATGCTCATGCTCCTATGTCCACGAAGACACAGCAACAGTAAGGGGACCTGGTGAGTTTTTAAAACTAAATAAAAGAATAGATAAGATTTGAAGGGTGAAGGGACAAAGGGGGTTTGGAGGGTGGGGATAGGGGTGGATTTGGTCAAACCACCTTATACGTGTGTATAAAATCCTCAGCTCTAAAAGAGGCCTCTTTCACTTTGCTCTTTGCTGCACACACCTCTCTGTCCAGTTCTTTGTTCCTGGGCACAAGAACCTGAAAATCCCAGCAACTCTGCATGATTCTTCCTTCATAGTATACTCTTTTATTTTTTTGAAGGGTGTTAATAAGAATTTTTAATATGTAATTATAGTGTACTATTTTTTGTTCTAATAGTCGTGTGTTACTTTATGTAGCAATGCATATTTCCCAAAACAAAATGAGTTATATCAAGGGATCTTTCACAGATTTTTTTCATTAATTGATTAATTTATTCACATTACATCCTGGTCACAGCCCCCTCCTTTCCTCCTGGTTTCCCCTCACAGACACCCTCCCTCATCCCTCCTCCCCTTCTCCTCAGAGAAGAGGAGCCGCCAACTGTGGATACCAGTCCAACCAGGCACACTAAGTCCAGCAGGACTGGGTCCATCTTCTCTGGAGGCCGGACAAGGAATCCCAGCTAGGGGATGGGATCCAAAGGCAGCAACAAAGTGAGAGACGGCTCCACTCCGGTTGCTAGAGGACCCACATGAAGACCAAGCTGCACATCTGCTACACATGTGCACGCGCCCAGGTCCATGTTCTTTGGTTGGTGGTTCAGTCTCTCGGGGTCCCCTTGGACCCAGGTCAGTTTACTCCATAGGTCTTCCTGTGGTGTCCTTGACCCCTCTGGTTCTCTCAATCCTTCCTCCCACTCTACCACAAAACTCCGCAAGCTCTGCTTAATATTTAGCTGTCTCAGCTTCTGTTTCGATCCGTTGCTGGGAGGAGCCTCTCAGAGGACAGCTATGCTAGGCTCCTGACTATAAGCATAGCAGAGTGTTGTTGATAGTGTCAGGCTGGCTCTCTCCCATGGGGTGGATCTCAAGTTCACCTAGTGACCGGTTGGTCATCTTCTCACTCTCTGCTCCACCTTTATCCCTGCACGTCTTGTAGGCAGGAGAAATTTGGGGTTGAAGGTTTTATGGGTCCCCATCCCTCCACTGTAAGTCCCGCCTGGCTACAGGAGGTGCCCTCTTCAGGCTCCATGTCCCCCACTGCTAGGAGTCTCAGCGAGGGTCACCCCCACAGACTCCTGGGAGCCACCCCAGTCCCGGGTCTCTGGCTTGTCAGAGTATACTCTTTAGGCAGCCATCTCGTATTTACCCAACTGTCATTTGCACCTCATCCCACTCCACTTACTGACATTTGTGAGTCCCTCATGTTGGAGGAAGGTCCAGCTGTGTTTTCGAACACTGATCTCAGTGCCTCAAGATATGGTTACTAAGCTGCTTAGGGCATTGTTGTTAACGTTGAACTATCTCTCGTGCCCATGTGATGATAAGGAGTGTTCCCCCTTCTCCCTGACTGGCTGAGTAAAAGGCCTACACCTGGGCAAGGCAGAAGTGAGGGGCTTGGCAAAGGTTCGAGGGCTTTGGGGAGGGAAGAATCTTGGGAGGGAGGCAGGTACCAGAAGGGGAAGAAAGCGTGGAGCTTTGATGGGTTAGCGTGGAGAGGAACACGTGGCCGGATTGCCATGGATGGAGGAAAGCAGCCCAGGTGAGAGAATAAGCAAGTATTTATGGAATTTTGGATGGAAGGTAGCTCAGAGAGAAATTGTTAGAGCAGATGGCATGGGGTGGAGGCTTGAGAGGTAATGACAGCTTATGTCTGCCCTGCCCCAGGTGTCTGCATCTTTCATTGATTGCAATAGCAGGTTAGATAACACCACCATAATAATAGGACTAATAATAAACTGTATTAGACCACGGCGCCCTTAGCCATGGTGTCACATAGGAACGGTGAAGGCTGGTAGTAATTATGTATGCCCTGGGTGTAAGGGGGCATCCTACCTCTGCTTCAGAGCTTGGCTCTCTCCAAAAAAGGAACTTTTCTTCAAGCCATCAGAATTAATTGTCATACAGGGACCAATTAGGCTGCAGGGGTCACACCCAGTTTACTGTGTCATATGTAAGACACAGTATTTTCCTTAAGAACTTCCAAAATCTTTCATAATATTTTAGTTCAATTTCTGCCATTCCCCATCACTTCCCAGTAACTTTTTATAAATATTAATGTTGGGGTCACCGGCAACAACTTTGGGGTAGTCAGTGCTCCCAGGGTAAATCAACACATCACCCCACTTCCCAAAAGTCTACTGCTTGGGCGTCATCACTGTCCTTCTTGTGGGAATGCCATTTAAGGATAGAGGGACAAGAGCCTGAGAAGGCTCTGGTGTTAGTCAGGTCTAGCCCCTCTAGAACGGAAAGCTGGTGTCTACCACTGAAGCGCTTCCCAGACTTCCCACAGTCCGGCAGGACCTGTGGGGCCTTTCCTCCCCTTCTCTTTGAGACTCTTTCTACAGACACTATACTTGGTCCAAGAAGACAAACCAAGACTTCCCCCACCACGACTTCCGCCCCACCCTTGCTCTGCCCTCCCTTCCTCTGCTGCCTGGCCAGATGCCCTGTCTAGTGTACTAGAGCAGAGCTGGAAGCCACATAACTGCTGTGTTGCTGTGCACAAGACGTTGGGCAGTAATTACAGCGTCTTAAAGGTAGAGCTGTTCTGAGGACTGGGAGAATGTTAAGTTGGCATCACAGAGCTGCAAAAAATAAAAAAAGGTCACATGTTCCATCTTACCAAAATAGAGGGCAAATCAGTGTTTAGATAATTGCTGTATTTTATATGCGTGTATGCAAATTCTATGCAAATATATAAAAATATAGTCATAAAGGTATACGTGTGAAGACAATATATTAAGAAATTTAATAGGTGTTTTTATGCTCATCATAGGACCCCTCTTTACTCCCTGAGTCTTGCAGAGGGATAGTGTGTAAGGCTCCCAGATGCCCGGCAGCAACCAAACTGCCTTGGAAGACCTGCTGGCCACAGAACACCCAGAGGGCAGCATTTCCCCACTGCAGCAGAGACAGGGCCCACCCTCAGCAGCATCGCAGCAATCTGCTCCAGGTCTTCAAGGTATCAGTCACATGACTCTGACCTCCTCCTCACCAGGCCCCTACCATTCCTAAGCTTAAATCTTACTGACTCCAAGTTCTAACATAAACACGTGTTTCTGTGATAAGTAGTAAACTGGCCATCTTTGGGACCAACAAATATATATATATATATATATTTTTTTTAATTGCATTGTTTCCTATAAGGGCATCCCCCTTGTTGTGGAACCTTGTGTTTGGGAAGCTTTTGACAGTGCAGTGTGATGATGGCCTTGGGGTCCACTTCCCTGGCCTTTCCAGGTGTCCAGGAACCCTCCTGATGTACCCCATCACCTCACCGGCATACACCACTCTCTAAACGTGCTCCCCAAATGCCATGGGCTGGGAACCTTGCCGCCAGCTCAGGAGAGTGAGATTTCTGCTGAGTTATAGAGAACCTGGGCTGGCAGCTGGGGAGGGAGAGAAGGCATGAGCAAATGTAAACTGCTTGATCACCAGCTGCTTCTGAGGCGTCTAGAAGAGGGCTCTTCTCCTTGTGCCCCCATAGAGTTCCCGGTTGTTTTACCCTGCCTCAGAGCCAGCTGCACTGAGGACAGCCACAGCGGTCCAGGGTACCCATGGAGGGCCAGGAGCTCAGGCGGGGCTCTGTTCTTGTCTTGGAGGTGTGAGCAGTTTCACTCTGAGCTTGTATTATTTGAGTGAGGTTGGCAGACCAGGGGGGAGGGAGGCATGTGTGTAAGCAAGAGACGGAAGCAGATGTATGCATTGAGAGCCTTCTCGTTTTCAAAAGAGCCTTAATAATATATAATAAGAAGAATAACAACAACAAACTTAGCACATTGGAAATTCAAGGTCAAGGTGTGAGCAGGCCTGGTTCTCGCAGCCCCTCTCCCACTCTTACAGATGCCATCTTCTTTCCGTGTCCTCGTGTGCATCCTTCTCCACCTCTATCGGGTCAGGTCAGGACCTACCCTACTGCCATGTGATGACTGTTCTTGGTTGTCAACTTGACTATATTTGAAATGATCTAAAGCTCCCCAAATGGGCACACTTGTGACAGGTTTTGGCTTCATTTGGAGCAGAAGTTTCACTTCTCACCTGCGTCTTTGAGGTGGAAAGACACAGGCCTTCAATCCTGGCCACACCTTCTGATGTAAGAACATAGAAGAAGGACGCTTTTGTTCTCTGCCTGCTTGCTTTTGCCTTGCTAGCAAGTCCATTCCTTCTGCCATTAGGGCCGACTTCCAGTGAATACTGAAGACCAGCTGAAACACCAGCCTCGTGTTCTGAACAGCTACTGGGTTCTTGGACCTTATGTTCATAGGCAGCCATTGTTGGATTAGCTGGACCACAGCCTGTAAGTCATTCTAATAAGTCCCTGCTCTCTATGTCTAGAGAGAGTTATTCTGTAAGTTCTGTTATCCTAGAGAACCTTGATTAATCTATGCTCCTGTATTAACTTAATCACACTCCCCATTTTTAGGGAAACAAGTTCCTTAGCCCAGACTGGACTCAAAGTCCCTATATAGCTAAAGATGACTTTGAATTTCTGATCCTCCTGCCTCTGCCTCATAACTCATCATGCATATCAGACAGTCACCCTGCCAACTGGTCTATGTCTCCAGGCTCCTTTTACTTTACGGCTTCTGTAAAACTCAAACACTTCCTGCAGTGTTGTGTTCTGACTTGAGCCAGTGTGGGGCTAACAGTCCCAACGCAGCTACTTACAACAGGGAAAGAACATTTGAAACTAGTGAAGTACCTTTAAAAAAAAACTGATATCACATTTAGTGTTCCTCATTCTATACTATCCTAGTGAAACCTGCTGTAGAAGAACAAAGAGTGTTTTCATATAATTCCACATGTCCACAATCAAAAAAAACCAAAAGCTCCTAATTTGGGATCTGGCCACCTTATGTTCAGTGACAGAAAACACCTGCCTGGGGCTTTTCCTTTGTTCTAGCATAATTAACAGGGAGAGGAACTGAACATTTGGGCATCTGTATGGAGTTTGTCTTTAATCCTACTTGATGCAGTTGTCCAAACCTAATTGGCTGCTGGCCACATTGAGAGGGGATGAGGTTAATTACATGTCACTATCCGCTGTGGGTCTCGTTACTGCCAGTGTTTCTGTTATTTTTACACATAAGATACAGACTTCATCCAGGATCTAAAACTCATCAAATGAGAGATGTTTGCTGGGCAACTTCTGCACCAATGCATTTTTAATTGATTAAAAGTAATAATAATAATAACCATCTGCTTGCTTCTCTGAAGAGCCTATCTCTCTGTTCTGTCTCCACTGGGAAGCTTTCTCCAGGAAGAATCCAGAATGTTCAGGAAGCTCACACGCCACCAGTGTTGCTGTCAACCCTGGCGGGGCACAGCTCCATGACGTCACCTGCGGCCTGAGGTTAGGGACCTCAACTCAGGCAAAACCAGATCCTTAGCTGTTACACAGAAAGGAATTTTGGAGGAGACACAACGAAGTAGATCTGGAATTTGTTAAAAGAGATCTCAGTACAGATTCAAAGCACAAAAGTCAGCAGAAAGTAAGGTTGGAAGAGAGAGGCACACTGGAGACGCATGTGTGCGCATTCTTTTCAAAGCTATTTTTATTTTTGTGTTGTTGTATGTGTATGGGTGCTCTGCCTACCTTATATGTCTGCACACCATGTGCATGCCTGGCACCCCTGGAGGCCAGAAGAGGGTGTCAGACAGCTGTGAGCTGCTGTGTGGGCTTTGGGAGTCAGACCTCTGGAAGAGCAACAAGTACCACTGAGCCATCTCTCTAGCTCCATATGAAAATTCAGTAAAACCCAAACACTTCCTGCAGTATCGCGTTCTGACTTAAGCCCCTGCAGTGTGGGCTAGCAGTCCCAACGCAGCTGCTTACAACATTTGAAATTCAAGTTCTTGTTGATGTGTTGGAGCCTTACAAGTCCTGGCTAGGCTAGAATTCACTGTGTAGCCCACACTGGCCTCTAACTCTACTGTTGCCTCCTGAATGCTGGGATTGTGGTTTAAGTCACTACTCACTACTTCTGTTCTTCTTCTTTGAGACAGGATCTTACTGTGTAACCCTAGCTGGCCCAGGACTAACT
>CM053744.1:58707105-58723873 GCA_028658305.1 Pachyuromys duprasi
AGTACAGCTTGAGGTCGGGGATGGAGATACCTCCAGATGATCTGTTGTTGTAGAGGATTGTTTTGGAGATTCTGGGTTTTTTGTTTCTCCATATGAAGTTGAGTATTTTTCTTTCAAGTTCTATGGAGAATTGTGAAGGTATTTTGATGGGGATTGCATTGAATCTGTAGATTGCTTTTGGCAATATGGTCATTTTCACAGAATGCACTTTTCAATGTAGTTGTTCATCTCTGATTTTATGTGATGTGTTAAATAAAATTAATGTCATTAGGAAAGCCTGACCTCAACCAACTCTGAATGTCCACAATGCTCTTGAAAGCATTAGGGGATTCAGAAATGTGAAAAAGAAACAAAAACAAAAACAAAATGAAGAGGCAGTATTTCTAAAGCATTTATGGCTTATGCTGAACAAATTGCAGCCGTTGCATTGACATCAAATCCTCAGTAAGAAATGCAATAGAAGACACACGCTGGTCAGCTTTTGTCCACTTGACACAATGACATAATCCAGTATCATCCGGAAAGGAGGAACCTCGGCTGAGGAGCTGCTTTGACCAGATGGTTTGTGGCCATGTCTATGTAGTATTTTCTTGATTAGTAATTGTTGTAGGAGGACTCAGCCCACGGTACCATCCTTAGCCATGTGGACCTGGGTTATATAAAAAAAAGTAGCTGAATGTGAGCCAGGGAGCAGGCTGGTAAGCAGCATTTCTCCATGGTCTCTGCTTCCGGTCCCACCTCCAAGTTCCTGCCTTGGCTTCCCTGGATAATAGACCAGAACATGCAAGAGAAAATAAAACCTTTCATCCCCAAGTTGCTTTTGGTGTTTTTCACTATAGAAAACAAACTCATGAAAACTCAGCTAAGCCCCAAATTCCATGATCAACCCAACTGTGGTTCAAAATTAATTTGTTTTTGTTTTTTGCTGTTTTTGTTTGTTTGTTTGTTTGTTTGTTTATTACAGTTTATTCACTTTGTATCTTGGCTGTAGTCCCCTCCCTCATCTCCTCCTGGTCTCACCTTCCCTCCCTCTTCTTCCCCTATGTCCCTCTCCTAGTCCACTGGCTGTGTTGGTCTCCTTGTGGAGTTCCTGTCCCTTCCAGGGCTTTCTATCTCCCCCTACCTCAATAAGATTCTCAGCACTCTGCTCAAAGTTTGCCTATGAGTCTCAGCATCTGCTTCGATATCCTGCTGGGTAGAGTCTTTCTGAGGTCCTCTGTGGAAGGCTCCTATCCTGTTCCCAGTCTTCAACTATTCCCGATGTCTATCCTGTTGCCCTTCTGAATGAGGATTGAGCATCTTCCCTGGGATCCTCCTTGTTTAACTTCTTTAGGACTATAGATTTTAGCTTGTTTATCTTAGATTATATGTCTAATATCCACTTAAAAGTGAGTATATATCATGTATCATGTATGTCTTTCTGCTTCTGGGATACCTCACTCAGGATGATCTTTTCTAGTTCCTACCATTTGCCTGCAAATTTCATGATTTCCTTGTTTTTAATAGCTGACTAGTATTCCATTGTGTAAATAGGGAAATGCAAATCAAAACGACCCTGAGATTTTACCTTACACTCATCAGAATGGCTAAGAACAAAAACTCAAGTGACAACACATGCTGGAGAGGATGTGGAAAAAGGGGAACCTTCCTCCATTGCTGGTGTGAGTGCAATCTTGTCCAACCACTCTGGAAATCAATCTGGCGCTTTCTCAGACAATAAGGAATAGTGCTACCTCAAGATCCAGCTATACCACTCCTGGGCATATACCATCCAACAAAGACATTTGCTCATCTATGTTCATGGTGGCTTTATTCATAATAGCCAGAATCTGGAAACAACCTAGAAGTCCCTCAACTGAGGAATGGATACAGAAATTGTGTTGTCGTTTGTTTTAAAGACATGTGACAATGTTCATCTTTATTGTGAACTTGACTGGGTTTAGAATTGCCATGAATACCCACTTCTGGATGTGTCTGAGTGTGTGCATTTTCAGAGGGCTTTGCCTGGGATGGGAAGACCCGCCCTGAGTGCAGGCGGCTGCAGCACTGCAGCAGCAGGGAAAAAGCAAGCTGTGGACCAGCACTCACCTCTCTCTGCTCCCTGGCGGCGGGTACGGAGGACCAGCCAGCCTCGGCTCCTGCCACCTCTCCTTCCCCTGCGATGAACTGTAGCGCTTCAAGCCAGGAGCCAAACTAAATCCTCCCTTCCTTCTGTTACTTTGTGTCAAGTGTTTGGTCAGAAAAGTAACTAATATACAGGGTCTACCAGTAGCCCAGGCTGAGGTCAAGCTTGTGGAGATATGTTGCCTCATCAGCATGGTCACTACTATCAGATGAGAAAATTTAACTTGAGAACAAATTTACTTTCATTTGTTACAGAAGTATGGTCTTTCAAAGGCAGGCTTGTGACAGTGAGCAGCATGGCCGGCCCGCAATGATCTAGGCGCTGTGTTTAAGGATTACCAAGCACACAGATTTATAAAACATTTAGCCTGGGAGTGGAGCCTTGATGGCAGGGGTCTGTGAGTGCATCTCAGCAGACCTATGATAACGGCTTTTCAGGAGCCATTTGTCTACTTTGTTGGGATGTATTTAACCTTGCCAACATAGCTTCTCAGAGTTGAAATGAAGTTTAAAAGCTGAGGCCCACAACACAACCAGAGATCAGGATATCCCGGGCAGTAAGTGAGGGAACCATCATATCACTGTTGCAGAAAAGTGACATGTGTGAGTCCTCTGGTGATGTCAAGTGACAGGATGGTGCATTTGGCCTTACTGTAGTTAAAATGCAGACTTTCTGTAACTTTGTGTTCAGTGAGTTTATCCTTAGACACTGCAGTTTGACTAGACCCTGCTTGCTACCATTACTGAGGAACAATTTAGACTCTGGTACTGTGTGGAAGAAGCAGTCTTGTGACTACCTAGGAACTCAGATGAGCCTGTGTCCTGTGTCCCTGTGGCTCTGAGCAGGACTCCCCAGAAGATAAGGGGATCAGGATGTCCTGTTGCCATCACAGTTCAGGTGGCGGGTCCTGCTCCCTCCCTGAGCCTGGAAATCTCTTGCTTAACCCCTGGGTAGTGGCCCCAGTGTTTTTCTATGGCCTCGTTGGCACACAGGGCAGTGCCAGAAGACATTGTCTATGGTTAGCAAGTCATGGATCATTTAACGACAGGGTACACATCCTGTGCATCAGATAAGACTATTATGTGTCATAGAGTCCATGTGATGGCATAGAACCCAGGTGATGTCATAGAATCCAGATAAGGTCATCAGACCAATATGATGTCATAGATCCTGTGATGTCATAAGGCCATTATAATGTCATAAGACACTGATGAGATCATAAGACCATTGTGATGTCTTAGAACTCAGGTGAGGTCAATAAGACCATTGTGATCATAGAATCCAGATTTGGGGGGGGTCATAAGATCATTATGATGTCATAGAATCTAGATGATATCATAGAATTCTGATTATCTCATAGAACCCAGGTCATGTCATAGAACCCAGTTGAGGTCATAAGACCATTATGATCTCATAGAACACAGGTGATATCATAGGATCCTAATGATGTCATAAGATTATGATGTCATATAATCCAGATGATGTCATAAAACCATTATGACATCTCATTCACCATGTGATCCATAATCCTAGAAGGTAGAGCTGGCTATACATCCAACCACACAGTGTATGTGTGATACAGCCAATGAACAACTCCTAAACCCACAGGAATGAAACAGTGTGAGGTTAAATCACACACAGGATAAAAAGCATATGATTAAGAGAAAAGGCTGGCTGGGGTGTGCTCAGTGGGCAGAGCACTTGGCTTGCATGTTCAGGGCCCAAGGTCCTATCCCCAGCACCACGTAAGCCAGGGATCATGGCACACACCAGGAGATGGAGGCAGAGGATCAGAAGGTCAAGGTCATTTTCAGTTAATAGTGACTTTGAGACGCTATGCGCCAAGGCTGCTTGTTATAGATTGAATCTGGGATGTCCCTTCAGGCTTGGTCACTGACTCCTAGGCTTAGGAAGTGATTACATCATGAGGCTGTGCATTCATAGATGGATTAACCCACTAATAGGTATCTTAGTTAGGGGTTCCATTGCTGTGAAGAGACACCATGACTGTGGCCACTCTTATAAAGGCAAATATTTAATTGGGACTGGCTCACAGTTTCAGAGGTTCAGTCCACTATTCCTCATGGCAGGAAGCATGGTGGTGTGCAGGCAGACACAGTGCTGGAGGAGCTGAGAGTTGTACACCTTGATGAGCAGGCAGCCAGGAGGAGACTGGTGTCACATTGGGCATAGCTTGAGCATATGTAGCTTCAAAGCCCACCCCCACAGTGACACACTTCCTCCAACAAGGCCACACCTCCTAATAGTGCCACTCCCCATGGGCCAAGCATTCACACACATGAATCTATAGAGGTCATACTTATCCTGAATAGATGGTCAGGGGTGGTGAAACTGTGGAAACTGAGGCCAGGCTGGAAGAAGTGGGTCACTTGGGGTGTGGCTTTGGGGTCTGTGTTGTGTCCTGACCTGTCCCCTTTCCCCGTTCATCAATATCTAAGGCTCTCTGCTCCACTGTAGCCTTCACTGTGGCCAAAGCCATTGAGACCGAGAGCATGACAAAGCTGCCCTTCCTTCAGTTGTTCCCCTTAGTGTCCTGGTTCCAGCAATAGAAAGAAACGGGCACAGCTGTGTCTGCACTGTGGCATATCGCTCTGTCACTCTACTCTCCAGTGAGCCTGCATTGTGTAAGTAGGAACACGCACTAAAATAATGACGGAGAGAAAACACGGGACCACAAGAGAAGGTAGTAAGTTCTTCATTTTTTTCATCACCGTGACCAATGACAGGTTTGTTTTGACTCACAGTTTGGGAGATATGGTCCTTTTTGGTACAAAGCATGGTGCCAGGAATGCACACACACACCCCCGCCCGCCCTACACCGTGGCATCCACAGTCCAGACAGAAGTCAAGCGGGAAGCAGGACCTAGCAACCAAATGCCAAGGCCCACCCACAGCAACACAGCTTCCTCCACGGAGATGCCACCTTCCAAAGGTTTAGCAACCTCCCCAAACAGGGAACATCTTACATTCAGAGCACAGCAGCTATACCCTATCCTGTGCGTGCTGGCTGGAGCAGCGTGGTAGGGTTGCTGATGCCAGGGAACCAAGCTGCCATCTGTCACATTGTCCTGGCTAGTCATTGTGCTGCTAGTCATTTGTATTTTCAGTTTTCTTATCACCACGCAGGCCCAGCTTGTGCACGCTATCCATCGGGGCCTGCACTGCTGTAACTCACAAGAACATTAATTCTCCAAGGAATCTTTGGCCAGAACCCCTGAGCTGGTGCCACCACCCAAGCTGTAGGCAGGCTCAGGGTTTAGGGGTGGTGCTGTGTCTGTCTCTTTTACCACCTGCCCTCCACAGCCAGGACTCAGCACACGGTAGGCATCCCGTGAGGACTTTGACTCAGACCAGGTCCTCCCACCTCATCGCCTGTGTCTTGGGTCCTCAGGGGTGGACCTATAACTCTGAGATTGGGCTACTGGCCAGAACCTCCCGAGCCCTGCCTCAGCCGATGTGATTCCATAGGGGACAGCCTCTTGTTCTCACAGCCTGAGCCAGCCCTGACATCCTAACCTTTCCATGTCCCAGTGCCCTAGGAGGTACGAATGAAGAGACACACAGCATGGAGCCGACAATCACAGGCTCCCCGGAGCAAGCTCAGCTGTCTAGAGTGACGGAAATCATTATCCGGGTCAATAATGCAAAATCAGGAAATAACGACTTTCATCTTCTGAGATAATAAAATGACAGCACCAACCATATCCGTAACCTTTAGCAGACATTTACTTTGAGAATCAAAATGATGGTTTTAAAGGGCTTTGTCAATGAGTAAGTCCCCATGTGAAAGAAAAGACGGGGAGCAGGCTTCAGAGCTGATGGTTGACTTTGCCATTACTGAAATTGATTCAGTGTGACCCAGTTTTGCTTTGCTTCAAGGTCAGAAGTGCCGTGGTCTCCTGGAGTGACATTCTCCACACCCACAGATCAGACGTTTGCTGGGAGAGCCTCACCCTGAGTAGGAGCAAAGAGAGCCCGATGGAGAACTGTCTTTTATTTTTAATTGCAAGACACGAGGCGACCTTCAGGAATGTGATTTGTTCTAGCTAGCAGGAGGCCGAATGCATTTCCTACCTTAGCTAACTTCATCCTGACAAAAATTCCACCAGGGACACATTCTGTTTCTCAGATTACACACAAAGAAGTGGGAGTGTCGAGGGCTCCCAACTAGAACTAATTGGCTAGACAGCACAGCATACCAAGAGTAAAGAGTTCTCTGCCTCGTGCTGGCTAATATTTTACTGTTAAAAGATAGTCATTTTAAATCATGCCTCCATGTGTGTATGTCTGTGCGTATATGAATATGTGAGTGCAGTGCCCACAGAGGCCAGAGAGGGCAATCGTGAGCGGGAGCTGCAAGCTGTTTGTGAGCACCCAGTGTGGGTGCTGGGAATGGTTCTCTGTCCTCTGGAAGAGCAGGAAGTGCTATTAGCCACTGAGCCATTCCACTAGCCCTTGGTTGACGTCTCAAAACAGTTTTTTTTTTAATTGAACTATCATCTTTGTGCCATAAGATGCCCACATCTTGAACGGCCCATTTGATAAGTTTAAACATTAGTCACAATTTCTGGGCTGAAATCCAAAACTAGATAAGGAACTTTTAATCCCAAGAAGCTGCACAGCCCTGTGGGCTTTTCTGCTCCATCACTTGGGTCAGCTCTCTGGTGCTGTGAATCTCTCTGAAATGAAATGCTGCAATCTTTTAATTTCCCGGTCCAACTTCTTCCACAGACCATGAGCTTTTGATCCACACATGCTGCTCTTTATAGTTCTTTTTATAGTTGTCTGTTCTTTTTCCACTCTTGAATTTCATTTCCTTTTAAGGGAGTGTTTGTTTTTCCATTTTTCTATTGATAGGCATTTGGATTATCAGGAACAGGTTGTTACTAACACCCTCATACAGGGCTTTTTCTGGTGTATATGACACAAACATGGGTGCAGAAGGTAGGTCGTAAGGTAAATGCTTCTCTCTCTCTCTCTCTCTCTCTCTCTCTCTCTCTCTCTCTCTCTGTGTGTGTGTGTGTGTGTGTGTGTGTGTGTGTGTGTGTGCATGTACCAGAGGCCAGAGATGGTGCCAGATCCCCTGGAGTTTTAGTTTCAGGCAGTTGTGAGCCCTCCCGTGTGACTGCTGGGAACCCAACTTTAATTCTCCCAAGAGCAGCAGCAAGTGCTTTTAACCATGGAGCCATCTCTCTAGCCCCACCTTCCCTTTCCCTCCCCTCCCCTCCCCTTTTCTCCCCTTCCCTCCTTTCCTTTTTTTTTTCTTTGAGACATACTCTTCCCCTCACCTGGAGCTCACCAGGCAGGAGAGACAAACTAACCAATGAGCCGCGGGATCTGCCTTTCTCCATCTCCTCAACACTGGGATCACAAACACTTGCTACAAAGCCTGACTTGTCTATTTATTTACAGGTTCTGGAGGTCAGGCATAGCTCTTCTCCCCTGGGTGAACTACTGCATCTCCCTGGCTTGATACTTAGCTGTGAGGGAACCACTAAGAGCATCTCCACGGCACTGTCCGTGTAGGCTAAGGGCCGAGGCTTCTCTGACAAACACTTACCAAGAAGCTTTTCAGAAAGAGAGAGCAAAACCTCTGCTGGTGGAGACAGCTGGCTGGGAAGCCATCAGAGATAAGTGAAGTGCATAAGGCCAGTGCTGTAGAGGGAAGCAAGGTTCCTGGTGGGGTTCCTGGTGAGCGTTGCTAGAGTCCTGTCAGCATCCTGCCCACCTCTGCTGCTTCCTCCTCAGAAGGCAGCTCACTAGATTTCATGGAGGGTCAGCAGTCGTCTTGACAAGAGGCCTTCTAGCTGGCCATGAGATACTCCCACCAGTGGGCATACAAAGGGACCACGGGCTAGCACAGGCTTCTGCAGGTCTATCCCATTGTCACTATGTCCCCTGAGGTAAAGCGTCCTAACCTCGCACTGGAGCATGGTTCAGTCAGCACTGGCTCGCACACGAGGGCCTGAGTGTGATCCTCCCTCCCTACAGCCAGGCCCAGTCGTGCAAGCTTGCAGTCCCAGCACTGGGGCTGTGCAAACTGAGGGTGCCCAGGCCTTGCTCCTTGGCCATTCTTGTCAGTGAGTCCCAGGCCAGTGAAAGACCGGCATCATGAACAGAGGTGGACAGCTTCTGATGAATGACTACCGAGGTTGACCTCTGGCCTCCACATACACACATGTGCATACACACTTGAACATACATATGCACTCACACAAATAGACACACCTGCACATAGTCCTAACTTCATTGGGTTGTAAGACTAAAGGATATTATGCTTATAAACTCCTCAGTACAAGCTCTAGAAAATAATGGGCACTCACCTTGTTGTCTTTTTTTGTTTGTTTGTATGTTTGTTTTTAGGAGACTTGGGCTGGGGAAATGACTCAATGGTTAACGTACTCGCCCCACAAACATGAACACCAGAGTTTGGTTTCCTGGAATGCACACAAATGCCAGGGGAGTGTGGTGCTCACATGAGTGCCATGCCTACAGAGGTTGGACGGGTCTGCTGGCCCACCTATGATTCAGGCATCTGGAAGGCAGAGACAGCTGGATAGCCAGACATCCTTGTCAGAGAGCTTAGGGTTCTATTGAGAGACTGTGTCTCAGTGAATAAGACAGAAAGTGATCAAGGAAGATTCTGGTGTAAACCTTGGACCTCTGCATGTACAAGCACACACACAGACACACACACACACACACACACGAGACTTGGGTTTTGTTTCTCATGTGACCCATCTGAGCACTTGGTCCTTGTAGCTGGCCAATGGCTACACAGCGTCCTCTTTCCTCCCCGCCCCCCCCCAGCCTGGCATGGGTCTGGAGCGCAGCCCCCTCCCTCTTGACTTCCAGCCCAAGTTTTGATTTCTCATGATGTAGTTAGGCGACAGAAGGGCACAGCTCAGGTAAGACAGCCCTCAACCCTGTGGTCTGGGACACCTGTCTGCCCACCTGAGCTACCCTCTCTGAACACCTTCCCCTGGGTGTCTCCCCATTGTTCTTAGCTCTCACCACCTGAATTTCTCTTCTTTTTTCCACACTTGCAGTTTAACTCCACAGCTTCTGGAGCCCTTGCTCCCAGAGTTCAACCTTGAGCAATCACCAGCTCATCATACCTCCCCGGCCTGTCTGACAGGCTGTGCCTCCTGGGAGCAGGTGGCATCTTAGCTCCTCGTTGTGGCTCTGGGGCTGACAGAGGAGATGTGCAGTCTCTGGGCTCTGCTTTTCCTGCCTCCTCTTTGTCTTCCTGGGCCCCTGGTAGGTGGGGTGGTGCAGTGGCCAGGCAGCCTGGTGACGTCGGCTCTGTGGCGCCTCAGCTCCATTTCTGCGCTGTGCTCGCAGGCCCTTCTCATGAGGCTCACATTGCTCACACGTGCGCTCCACTGAAGAAGCCTCTGGGCTTTCTTTATGCCTTCTTAACAAACTGCTTTCTGTTCTCGTGCTATTCTGCCTTGCAATTATGCCTTCAGTTACGCAGCTTAATGTCCTCCTTTTACTTTGCTTCCTTGTAATTGCCAAGCTTTCTAATTTCATTTTCTTCTAAAAATTCTTTTAGCACACACACACACAAAGACAAGGAAAAGATCAAAATACATGGATATAAAACTAACAAAGTATGTACAAGACTAGGATGGTTAATGTTGACTGCCAACTGACAGGATCTAGAATTGTCCAGCCTCTGAGGGAGTATGTGAGGGAATATCTAAGTTGAGGTGGGAAGACAACCCTGAAATGCAGGCGGCACCATCCTACAAGCTGCAGTCCAAGACTAAATATAAGGGCCAGGCTTCATCTCTCTCAGCTCTCGGTCTGCAGAGGCTCCGTGAGCAGCTGCTGGAGTCATGTCCTCCCCACCGTGATGGCTTGCGCCCGCAAGCTGCAACCCCAAATAAATGTTTCCTCCTTTAAGCTGCTTTTGTTCACTAGCTAGTTAGAGCTAAAAGAAAGTTTCTAATACAAAGACCATGTTGGAAAACCACAAAGATCTGACGAGCAAAACAAAGAACTAAGTGACCAACGTCCCTTGATCATGGACGGGGAGGTTTGCCCAGTCCCGATCTGTAGCTTTAGTGTAGTCTCCGTTGAAACCTCAGAAATGATTGTGGAAGGACAAACTGACCCTAATGTTCATTTGGGAAGGCAAGAGACACAGATGAGCCAATGTGGTGCTGAAGAGAAGACAAGTTCCCAACTGACACTCCCCAGTGGGAGGCTCACAGCCTCTCCAGGACAGAGAGACCGTGGAATTAGCAAGAGAAAAGACAAGCAGGAGAAGGTAGCTTTCAGTGAGCAGAACAGAGGGCCCAGGAGCAGAGCCGCTCTGATACGATCTTTGCTCTTTGGTGAAGGAGCGGACCATTAAAGTTCAGAGAGGAGCATGTCTTCAGTGAAGGGTTCTGCAGTAACTGGACAGCCACAGGCAAAAGCAAATAGGTAGACACTGACCTCCCTACTCCCCACAACTCACTCAGGCAGGGCACAGCAGGGTCAGGACCTAAAGGTCAAACTAGACAGAAGGGGAACCCGGATAAAAACGACAGCCAGCAACCGGCGCAGTGGTCCTTGCTGGTGGCCAGGATGAGTTCTCGCTCCTGGCTCCTTGCATCTTACCCTTGCCTGGAAGCTATATATGAGGATGGGACTGAACTGAGGGAGGCACCGGGACACCCCCCACCCCGTGGTTGGGTTGAATGGACTGACCACTTCACGCCCTGCCTCAGTTTCTCCTCTAAGCTGTATAAAGACCCTAGGCTTACGACTCAACAGTGTCCTGTTCTCAGGGATCTTGTTACCCAGCACCCCTGCCCCCCACGTGCCTTGTTCCCACCTGTGAATCTACACTGAACTTCCCTCTAACACTCAGCACCCTTTGCAGCCCATGGATTTTATCCTTTTAATTCACAAAGCAAGAACTCAGAGGCCACTGGCTCAGCAGAAGTTTTGTGCAACAGTGAGCACCTGGCATCCAACTCTTGAGTTAAAGCCTGCCAGTGGTGTCCATTAAGCTCAAAGACACCCCGTCTTTATTCACTGGGTGATTAAGACACCCAGCTCAAAAAAAAAATCAAAATTACAACTCCTGCTTCGCTAAAGACATTTTGTTGTTGTTGTTGAGATGTCTCTCTACATAGATAGCCTGGCTGTCCTGGAACTCACTACATACACCTGGCTGGCTTCAAATTCAAAAAGATCCTCCTGCCTCTGCCTCTCAAGCACTGGAATTAAAGGCATGCTCCGCCATGTGCCACCACAAAAGACATTATTAATCGAGCTAATTTGGATGTTTGGCTCATTTTTTTTAAATAATTTATTTAATTTTATTTTATGTGCATTAGTGTGAAAGTGTCAGATGCCTTGGAATTGGAGTTACAGACAGTTGTGAGCTGCCATGTGGGTGCTGGGAATTGAACCCCAGTCCTTTGGAAGAGCAGATGGTGCTCTTAACCACTAAGCCATCTTTCCAGGCCCCCCGGCTCATTTTTTTAGAGGCATTCTTTTTCTAGTGGTAAGACTTAAGGTAACAGGCCCCTGCTTTGATTCTCCCTCGAGTCCTGTATGTATTATTTTAATCACTTTGCCTATTTTTTCCATTTTGTATTGGAACAATGAGCAGCTTAAATTTTTACTCTTTATCTCCAAACTTCGTGCCGCTCCCGTCCTCCAAAGACCTGAGGATCATTGCTGAAGACAGGGTGGGAAGAGGGGAAAAGCCAGGAACAATGGCTACAGGCAAATGGCATCTTTTAGACACACTAGGGCAGCTGCACATGTGAACTTACAGGGAACATGATGGCATGCACAAGACCTGCAGCAGCCCCAGCAAGATCAAGCATGTCCTCTGCAGGGACAGCAGAGGAACTGCTGACAGTTGTTAGCAGCTGGGAGAAGGGCCAGGTTTTTCTGCAAGCGGAAGCTGTAAAAAGTGGGCTGTGCTCCAGTGAAAGGCCACACTCCAGGAGGACGTGTGCAGGGAGGCAGAGGCAGGCGCATCTCGGAGCAGGAGGCCAGCTTGGTCTCCAGTCCATTCCAGACCAGCCAGGGTTACACAGTGAGACCCTGTCTCAGAAAACAAAGCAAACAAATTTAAAAAATAAAAAGAGAGTGTGCAGCACAGATTGACTTTGATTTGGTGGAAAAGGACACAAAATTGGGTTGGGAGGGAGTGGGTTAGGTCTGGGAAGAGTTGGAGGAGGGACTAGTTCAAGGCTCAAGGAACTAACCAAAAACCATACTCTTTATGCCGTGAATATACACAGTTCTTATTTGTCATAGTAACTCTTTTTGAAAAGAAGTCAGCTTTAAAACTGTTGTCTACGATCATAGTTATTCGTTCACTTTCATAAGCGCGTTGGGCAATGGTGTGAGCTTGCAGGAGCTGGTTCTCCTCTTCCACATGGGGCTGGCAGGTGGAACTCACATCATCGTAGGCAATAAGAGCCTTTACCCATGAGTCATCTCATCAACCCCAGAAGTCTGTTTTAACACCTCGGTGTGTAATTATTCCAGGTTCACCTTCCTGCACCATCACACTGCTGTCTGAGAAGCTGTTCTTTGCTCGCGTGCGGTGGTGAGGGCCTTTCTAATGGGGAAGGTGGCTCATTTCCATGGACACTGCATGCATGTTTGTGCTTTCTCTGCTTCCAGAGTCCATGTTCTCGCTCCCTCTTCTCCTTTCACTCCTATGGGGCGTCAAGATTAGATTAGTTCACACGTACACCCTGCTGACCTTTGGTCTCCTTGTTAGCCCCCTCGCCATGTCGCCGTGTGCCAGCTACAGCCAGTAGGGAAAGATGCCTTTAGAGCTCTCACTAGCAAGGCACATTTTAACCTTCTCTTTTTAGACGTGTCAGAAACATGTGTTTTAAAGTTAAATACCATGTACCTACCAGTTTATTCCCATAAGTTGAACATTTAACTGTCATCTTTATCTCTGGTTTAAAAAAATCTCTAGCAAGCCTTGCTTCCTTTAAAGCTTATTGGTCACCTTTTGGGGTTTACCGTTTGCCTGATACATGCCTTCCTAGGATCTTTATATTTTAGGTACATCTTATTGTAAGAATATGAATAGAATTATTATTTTTTGTTCTTTTTCACGTTTCTGAGACAAGATGTCACATTGTATCCCAGGCAAGTCAACACTATACCCATATACTGAATGTTTGTTGCTCTCTTCCTCCTCCTCCCCCTCTTCCTCCTCCTTTTCCTCCTCTTCTTTGGTTTTTTGAGACAGGGTTTCTCTGTGTAGCCCTAGCTGTCCTGGAACTCATTCTGTAAATTCCCAGAGATCTGCCTGCCTCTGGGATTGCAGGTATGCACACCATGCCTGGCTCCAAAATTCCTCCCCTATCTCCCAGCCCCCAAGTTGAGGACAGAACCCAGGGCCTTGTGCTTGCTAGGCGAATACTCAACCAAATCCCCAACCTTGTTGCTGTATTTTTTGTCTTTGTTCTCATTTTTATCTTTTTGTGTCTTCTCCTTGCTTTCCCCCATCCCCCCAGCTTCCACCATTTGGTTTTTCCTCTCTTCTTTGTTGGGAAATCACAGCTCTTTTTAAAGACCTCCATTGTGTGGCTGCTTGGCTTGTTTGGACAGCTTCCTGCCTCCTGATGAACATGGGGCTTGTTTTCAACATTTGCTGATACACAGACTCATGCGGCAAAAGGCTTTTGCTGTTTTTGTCCTATCAGGCTCATGACTCATCCCAGCCCTGCCAAGACCCACCCCCAGGCTGTGAAGACCAAAGCTAGGCGGCATCCGGCACAGCTCTGAGACCTCAGGAAAAGGCTCTGTCCTCTTTTTCCCAGCGAGCCTCCCCTCTGCTTATCACTTGGAATGCACTGGGTGCCTGGGATCTAAAGTTGGTGTCCTTCACAATTCTGTAAAAGGTTGGGTTTTTTTTCCCCTAATTTTTCAGGTCTTAGAGAATGGGTCTTACATAAACCAGGCTGGCCTCAAACTCACTGTGTAGCAGAGGCTGACCTGGACCCCCGAGAACTGGGATTTCACACGCACAGCCCCATGCCCAGTTCACGCAGCGCTGGAGGACTGAACCCAGGGCCCTGTGTACTCTACTGCGTGAGCTACGCCCCCGTTTCTCTAATCTTTTAAACTACGGCCTATTCTTCCCCTCTAGTGCTAACCCTTCAGACAAATGCCCGTACAGCCATTCTAGTCTCTGTTACTATCTCCTCTTCCTTCTGTCCTTCCTTCCTACCTTCCTTCCACTTTCCCTCCCTCCCTCCCTTCTTTCACTTTTTCTACATAATGTCACTGTGTAGCACAAACTGGCTTTGAACTCCTGAGACCCTACCTTAGTCTTCCAAGGATTGTGGGTATGCAGCATGTCTAACTAAAAAATATTTTTGACCTAACTTTAATTTTATTAAGTTTCTCTTTGGCCGTATCAAACCTATTGTTTACTCCATCTGCTTATTTCATTGCGTTTATTTTGTGTTATGTTTGTTAGTCAAGCCCATTTAGTTTCTGTTTATAATTTTGTTTTTGTTTTATTATGTGCATGAATGTTTGCCCGTGTGGTACATGTTTGCCCATGTGGACATATGTGTACCATACACACGCCTGATGCCCTCAGAGGACAGAAGAGGGCATCAGCTACTCTGGAACTCAAGGCAGCAACTGCTGTATGAGGGCTGGGGACTGAACCTGGGTCTTCTGCAAGAGCAGCAAGGGCAAAGGGACCTCTCCAGCCCCCATTTGCTCTTAAAGTGTCTTCACGGACAGTTTGTCCTCAGACCCCTCCAGGCCCCTGTGAGGGCTTGCCTCTGATAGCTGCTGAGTCGTCTGATTCTCAGACACGGTACCTTCTTCAAGGTTTGTGACTTGTACTGCAAGAGGCTTGCCTAATCTTGAGCCATCGTCTAAGGAAAAGTCCTGTGGCCCAGCTGATATTCATATTCTTATTTTGAATTTGACAGAAGGGCTTGCTGTGGAGTGTCACCAAAGACTGTTCAGACGTGGGTCTAAGCCGATAGAGAGTCTTTATTAGCCAGCCACCACACAGGGTGTTTGGGATCCCAGTGTAGGGCTGAGCCTTTCTCAGGGTGAGTGCTTAAGCACAAAACCATGTTCTGGGTGGACATACTTTAGTTAACAAGAACAATTAGCCAGAAGCAGGACTACCAATGCCAAAAAGCAGGGTTAGTCCATGAGAGACTTTCCCAGAACTGTAGGATTTGATGGATGAGGTCTTTGTTTTAGTTTTGGCAGGTGGTGCTGTCTACATGCTGAGTTTTCCAGCCTGAATGGTAATTCCATCATGGAGTCCGTTGTGCTAAGGTCTGGGGCCTGTTACAGGCTTTGGGGAATTCGTTAAGACTCAGCAGCCACAAAGGCTTGGCAAAGCAGGACTTTCCTCTGTAACAGGCTTGTTATCTTAAACCAAACCAGCAAATGGGCCAGTCGTCCTGCGTTACAGTGGCGGCTGTGGTAGTCTGAGTGAGTGTCCACAGGCTCAGGGAGTGGCACGGCTTGGAGGAAGTGTGTCACTGTAGTGTGGGCTTTGAGGTTTCAGAAGCTCAGCCTAGGCTCTGTGGCTTGCTCTCCCATCCTGCCACCTGAGGATCCAGGTGAGGAACCCTCAGCTGTCTTCCCAGCACCATGTCTGCCTGCACGCAGCCATGTTTTCCACCATGACTGTAATGGACTAAACCTCTGAACTGTAAGCCAGGCCCAATTAAGTGTTCCCCTTTGCAAGAGAGTTGCCATGGTCACAGCATCTCTTCACAGCAATGGAAACCCTAACTAAGATGGTGGCACTTCTGTGATGGCAGGTACAGAGAGTACAGAAAGGGAAAGTTTTTAAAGTTGCAAATCTTGTGTGTGTGTCTGCATGTGCCAGAGGTCAGCATTGATGTCAAGTATCTTCCTCAATCAAGCCTCTGTCTTAGTTTTTGAGACAGGATCTGAAGTCTAGAACTCACCCATTAGGCCAAACTGGCTCCCCAGGGAGCCCCAGACAGCCTAGAGCAGGGATTTTCTACGTGATTCGGATTGGATGGAACTTGTGTGGAGGTAATGCGGCTGGCCGAACCTCCGGCTGCCCGAGGATCCTCGAAGGGCCGTCTTCACACCGTTCCAGAGAGAACAGCATCTGGGATTATAACGGGCTCTCTGCAACAGAGAGGCTGCCAAGAATAGCTTCAGGCATCCGCACCACCCAGCCTCCCGGGGCGCGTGTGGCAGCTATTCTCACCTCACAGAGCATACTGTAGGCTGAGAACACTCAGGCCAAGCTCATGGGAAGCACACGTCACCAAGTCACATACCAAGTCACAGGCATGAGACACGGGCTGGGAGGCCCCACATCAAAAGGAGCCCAGAAATACCTGGGTCACAACAGCACTGAAACAACACAGAGAGTTTTGACATGCGCACATCTGAGAGAGAGACAGCAAGAGAAAGAGAGACAGAGATCCTGATAAGCCTGCCTGACGTCACATTTGCTTTCTCCCCTTTGAGAAGTGCCAGGGCCCTTCCATCATCTGTGGGTGAAGGGTGTGATAGGAGACGAAAGCTATTTGATAGAGTCTCCTTCAAAAGACTGAAGGAGGCTGGTGAAGGGCAGGAGAATCTTTGAAGGGTGGTCAGAAGCTCTGCTCA
>CM053744.1:58723973-58768983 GCA_028658305.1 Pachyuromys duprasi
ATGATCCTGGATGGACGCTATTTGATCATGAGGCATATGGCTCCATTGGCTATCCATCCCCTATGTGTCTGTCTATCTGTCTATCTATCATCTGTCACTTATGTATAGCTGTTATATATCTACATAGCTGTAATTTATCTGTCTATACTTATGTATCACCTATCATTTACTTACATAATCAATCCTATCTCTATATCTATCAATTTATCTGTCATCTGTATATAATATCTTTCTATATATATATCATCTGTATATATAGTATTCTATTATCTCTACCTATATAATCAATCATCTGTATATCAATGTGTTATCTATATATCATATTTTCCAGCTATTATCTATCATATACATCGTATTCTATTCTTCCATCCATCTACCAGTCATCTATAATGATTAAGTGAATTTTACAAATGAAAAGTAGGATTGTGGGAATCCCACACCTGGAATGTATGGACCCCAAGGACAGTCCCTGTCCCTTCCCTCCTTCTCTCCATCCTCCTCTTTCACTCTTGATCCTACTGCGAAGCTCCTGTGAATTACACCCAGGCTCCTCCATGGCTAAGAGTGAGAAAACAGCACTGTCTGATCTGTTGTCAGAATTATGAGTCCTGGCATGGGTGGTGGCATTTAAGGCAGGAACAGGCTCTCAGACAGACGCTTCTGTAGATTCTGATGGTCCTGCACCATCATTAGTGTGCTGCTGTGGGATGTTTATCGGTACGGGAATGGTGGATGGAGAAGCCTCTGGTCACTTTGCTGAGGAGAAACCCCAGCTGGCCTGCTGGTGCCTACCCACCTTGAGCCACAGAGCACATGTGCCTACTGTCTCCATGGCCAGCACGTGGAGACGCTGGACCATGGGCTGGCTCCCAAGGCTAGTTATGTTAGAGGCTGGCCTGTGCTTTGTGAATTCAGGGGTCTCCAGGACCTCAGTCAGAACATCAGAGCCAGCACATCTGCTCTTGAGGTTTGGGACATAGACTGGCCTGAGAAAGGCCCAGTGCTGGGTGGCAGAAAGAGTCATGGGTTGAGGGCAAAGAGGAGAAGCCATTGGAAGCCCTCAGCATGGCCAGCTCTGCTGGTGACACATGGAGGCCACTGCGAATACGGAGTGGTACACCAACCCCTAGAGTGTCAGGTGACCTTCATTCCGCTGGTGGTGTAAGTAGAGAGAGGAGTTCTGTCCTTGGCTCCTTTCTTTCTCTGTCTCGCTGTGTGCCCCTTTCCACACTATAGACACAGCAGCCCAGTTTCCCTAGAAGTTTCATCAGTGTATGGTGAAAGATGGAAAATTCTGGATATGAAGGAAATGTGACGCTAGTGTGTGAATTACTCCAAATGATGAGAACATGGCTCATGAATGTGGAAAGATGCTGAACTTGACAATTTCAGGAAGTTTCGCCTCAAGTTTCATGCTAGAAAGTCACAGGACTGACTGCAGAAAAGGAGAAACTGCAGCCTTTTTTTTGTTATTAGCAGGTGTAGGCAGGGCTGGGATTGTGGCTCACAGGGACCCATGCAGTGTGTCAGGCCCTGGCTTCAGTCCCCCCACTGTAAACAAGCAACAGGGCTAAACACTCCTACAAATAAAAACCTTCCTGCAAAATGGCTTTGTTTTGTTTGAGACAGAGTTTTTCTGTGTAGCTCTGGCTGTCCTAGACTCACTTGGTAGACCAGGGTAGCCTCGAACTCACAGAGATCCACCTGTCTCTGCCTCCCCGAGTGCCAGGATCACAGGTGCGCACCACCGAGTGAGCCCTGCAGTGCACGGTGATTTTTGACATTGACAATACACAGTAAATCTTGACATCTACATATCAAAGCCTTAACACAGCTGAAAATAAAAATCTGGATACCTCACTGATTACATGGTCCTTGAGGCTGGTGTCCAATAGTTCCAATCTGGTGTGGAAACTCAGAAGTTTCCTGGAGATCCACTGGTCCCTCGTCTGCTGTGAAAGCTCGGAGGCCCTGGCCCTGGCGTCGGCAAAGGAAGCCGCAGCCGCTGGGCAAGGTAACTCGACCGACAAAGGGAAGGCAGGAGCCCAAATGCCAGGTGAGCTTTCTCTGCCACTCCCTTTCCATCAGGACAGCATCCAGGCGGTACGGTCCTGGCTCAGGCGGGTCTTCCCACTCAATCAAGGCAATCAGGACGCTTCTGCAGGTGAAGCTCCACTTTCTGGTGGTTCTAATTTGTGGCAAGTCAGCATTATAAACAGCCACAGATGCTGGTGGGATGGCTCAGTGGTTGAGAGCACTGACTGCGCTTCCAGAGAACCTGGGTTCGATTCCCAGCACCCACGTGATGGCTCACAGCCATCTGTTATCCCAGCACCAGGAGAACTGATGCCCACTTCTGGCCTCCATGGGCACCAGGTACAAACATGGTGCACAGACATGTAGGCAAACCACCCACATACAAAAAATAAAATACGTAACTCTCAAAATGAAATAAAACCAACTGTAATACAAAGGAATAATATTTGACAAAAGAAATAAGGAAATATCAGTGTCATGATGACAGAAGACCATCCTGGACTGGGTGTCCGGGTGAGTAAGGGTGGTCCCAAGACAGTTAAAGGACCTTAGGGAGAAACTGAGGAAATCAGGATAAATTATAGACTTTAGCCCATAATAACATATTGGTATTGGTTGATCCCGTGTAGCAAATCACTGTACCGATGTAATATATTAGCAACAAAGAAATGTGTTTTAAGGCGCATTTTCTCCCAAACACAGCACTGTAGCACCTGAGGGGAGGCAGACCAGGAAGGGCATGGCCACTCCCCTGCCTTCCACCCCACCACACAGCATCAAGGCCTTGAAGGGCATGGACGCTGAATCTTCATCGTCAGGCTGATTGGACCTGGGAGAAACCAACATGCATGCTGGGTGGGTCTGCAGGGAATTTCCAGAGGATTACTCAAGAGGGGAAGACTGGTCCCCAGAGTCATCGGCACCTTCCAGTACGAGGGCAAAGCTTGCCCACCTGCGTCCCGCCTGTGAGTACAGCTGCCCTGTTGATGGCCACCGTGGCTGCTGCATTCTCTCCCTGACGTCAGAACACAGCTTCCTCTGTCCTCTGGTGGGGGCTGCAGACGTGGCTCTCCAGGATCCTCTCCTCCAGGCCTCTGTGGACAGACTGCAACTGCTAACGCCTCCAGCGCTGTGGACTAAGCAGCAGACTGGACTCTTGGGCTCTCTAGCATGCAGCCAGCCAGTGTTGGACTGCCCAGCCCACACTGTGTAAGCCAGTCTCATGAACCTGCCTTGTAACATAGGTTCAGTCTCTCAGTTCTCTTCTTCTAGAGAACCCAGAATAATAAAGTGGGGTTCTCTGATACTCCCCTCAAAGAGATACCTTCCCTGTACCGCAGAAAGGAACTACCTTCATCTGAACAAACACCACACACACAGGACCAGAAAAATCTACACAGGCCTCCTTAAGTTCGCTGGTTTGTTACCACTAGATCAAATGTATTTTCCCTGTCTAGGGAGTGGGGACGGGTTCTTTTCATACTGTACCCAGGGCTGACCTGGAACTCAGAGTAATCTTCAGCAGCTGAGCTGCTGCCTCATCACATCTGAAACACACAGGTTTAGCCATGACAATGAAATTTTCCCCAGGGGAACCGTAATGGATTCCTTTGCCACCACAAAAGGAGCCAGTTTTTCATTTGTTAAGCAATTCGGGCTGACATTGCTGGCTGCCTCGGTGTGTGTCAGCTCCTGGGAGCTCCCCTTTTAATTAGTTGTAACCTGTTACTGTTTCTCAGATTAAAGAGCACGCAAAAATAAACCCTTCGGTATGTGTTTGTTGTGTATTAGTGTAAGCGCTGCAGTGTTCCCAGGGAATGACGAAGTCTTTAACAATATTAACATAGAGCATAATACAAACAAATCAGTGCTTTAAAATACTGAAAAACAGAGCTTATTCACGAAGGCCTTTTTTACAGATTTGTTTATTTTGTCTTCTGTATATGAGTGTTTGTCTGTGTAATGTGTGTGTTCCTGCTATCTGAAGAGGTCAGAAGAGGGCGTTGAATTTCTTGAAACTGGAGGTCTGAATAGTTGTGAGCCTGGTAGGTGCTGAGAATTGAGCCCGGGTCCTGTGCAAGAGCAACAAGCGCTCATTTTGAGACATCTTATGCTGCACCCAGGCTGGCCAGAGATTGCCCATCCTCTGCCTCGGCTTCCCAGACTCCTCTGGGGTTGTAGACATGTGCCAGCATGCACAGCTCTCGTTTTTTCACTTCCTTAAATTTCCCCACGGGACACTTGAGATCTTTCTTGATGTCCGAGGACACCGTGTGGAATGTTCTTCCATGAAGGTTGGAAAGTGCATGAGAGAACTTTCTGGAAAGAGTGGCGCGTGCTCTGTAGTCTTCCTGCCTGTGTGCATGTCAAAGCTCACTGAGCTAACTGTCTAAAACCTGTTTGTGTTTGTATGGATGATATCAGAGGGAAGAATGGAGTGGGGCAGGAGAGAGGTGGGGAGAAGCTGGTTTCAGCAGAGTTCTGAAGGTTGCTAGTGAGGAAAACATGGCTGCCATCCGGGGCAGGGCGAGAGGGCCTGAGTGTAACCAGCTGGCAGAGCACACGCTTCGCATGTGAGAGGCCCTGGGTTCTGCCTCCAGTTTGCACGTGTGTGATTCGGTAAACCAGAAATGTGTTGTTTGGGGAACTGAGATTTTCACTGTGGAAGAGAGATTCCAATATGAAGAGCAAGATTCCCACAAACTAGATTTGAAGCCAGGAAAGGTATATGAACTCAAGAAGTATACACAAACACGAGCGCACAGTGAGGTGGTCTCGGCAAAGGTATGCAGGTGAGTGAGCACTCCAAGTTCTGACAAGCCTGCCTTGGTGATGAATGGTTTGCAGGAGAGCTGGGTGTCGGCTGCAGCCAGGGGACAGTGATGGAGGTAACTGAAGGTGTGAGTTAGTAACCGGTCTGAGTGAGTTATTTTTAACATCTCGCAGGAGGGATGCACTTTACTCTGGTTTCCAAGGAGATTGTGTTCTGAGTTGGCTGCATATTGGTTGCTACTTTTGAAAGTCTTGCGGGGAAACCAGGAAACTACCAGCCAATCTAGCTGTGCACTTGGACACTCCTCTTGGGAGCCCATGGTCATTTTTCTCTCTGTGTACACAGAGCGCCTTGCAGTGCCCTGGAGCGTGCTGGCTGTCAGACGGACGGCCCTGCCACCTTACTGGGAAGGCTGACAGGCAAGAGGGCCTGCAGGAGAGTGCTAGAGTGGGTGGCACATCCTGGAGCCGCTGGAAGTGCCAGGGCCTAGGGAGTGGTGTGCACACACCTGGGGCACGTCAGAGTCTTCACCAAGGTCTGGCAATCTCTGTGCCCCTGAGCTTAGGTGGTTCCTTGGGGCACTAAGGTAAGAGTCTCAGGTTGCCCTCAGCTTTGGAGACAGGCCTGGGCACAGCTGGCCAGGCTGAGGTGTAGCTGGGGCTGTAGCATCCTGCTCTGTCTCCGGCACAGGGCAGGAAAGAACCTCTGCACTCCTCACTAACTTCAACCCCAGACTCACATGCTTTCTACCTCATGGCCAGAAAGCCACTTTTGGATGCTTATTAGTGTTTTCTGGAAGCAATAGCTGTAGGAAGGATGAGACCTCCTTTGCTTCTGCCTTGTACCTGGCAGGGTAAATGGGAATGTTGGGCAAACCCAGCCTTCTTTCTCTACCATGTTCCAAAGCTAGCCCAAGTAACTCTTATTACAAGCCAGAAGGGCTGACAGCAACTGCAATTCCCTCCTGGCCCCTGTGCACATCATAGGGCCAAAGCCAGTCTAATCTTCCCCCTCCCCTAGGGGAGGCCAAGGCTAGCCCAACCTTTCCCACTGCAAGACAAAGAGGACAAGGTTAGTCCCAGTCTTCCCCAGTGCAGGTCAGTGGAGCCTTCAACAATTTTTTAGACCTCCCATTTCTTTGGTACTCCATCACACACAAGGGACAAAGTCCACACATTTGACAAGAAGAAAAAGATGCTGTCCCCTGATGGTTACCTCAGCATAGTATGGAAGATGCTCTGAATCTGTGTGTTCTAGCTCACCAGCGATGGATAAGACCAAATTCCCTGTGTTCTCTAACATGCACACCGACTGTCTCCCTTTTCTCCAGGGTGTGGCTCCTGCCACTTGTCACCCAAAAGGGCCACCAGGAGAGAGCAGAGGAAGGGCTGGAACTGCAGGGATGAATCGAGCCATTCCACCTGATCTGTTTTGCACCTGCCCACAGGAGACTTCCAGGGGGCAGGGAACCTGGCACAAAATGAAAGCTTCTTAGTAATTCAGTGGTTTTTAGTATGTTCACAGGGCGGAGGAACTGCCAGCAAAACCAACCTGAGAATGTTCTTGTCATCCAGAGAAACCCTCCACCTCTCCGGGTGGCCTCCTCCACCCCGCCCCATCCCCGCAGCACTCACCTACTTTCTGTGTGTTCGCCTGGTCCAGCATGCTCCACACACGCGGATCACACCCTGCCTCTCTTTCCTGTGTCTTGCCTTTAGCATCATGTTTTTATTTGTTCTTTTCCCCCATTTCACACATGGTCCTGGAGATGGAATCATGTGCGAAGTCTGTGCTCTACGACCTAGCTCCACGCCCAGGCTGGGCAAGGACCAAAGAGTGCAAGGTGGGGGCAAGGGTGGGTGTTAGAGAGCCAACTCTGCTAACACTGTGCGCTGACTGCTCCAGGCTGAGAAGGCCAAGTGTCAAGCCAGGGACATAAAGCTTGAGTTCAGGTGGGCATGAAGAATGTTCTAGAGCAGAGTGTCTGAAACCATTTCACGAGTGACCCATTTCAACAGGGAAATTTTTAAATAATCCTGGATATACAGGTTCATTAAAAAGTATACAAACCAAACATTTATTGATATAACTGTTAGTATTCTGCAACAACCTTCTGGTTACCTAGCAACAATGACATCATGTATCGCCCAGCCAGGTGGCCACACCTGGGGGTGTGGTTATTACCTGACCTATAAAAGGACCACCAGACACGTGTTCTCTCTCTTATTCCTCTCTCTCTCTTACTCCTTTACCCTCTCATTCCTCTTACCCTCTCTATGGGGCGCCCCCACCCCTCCTCCCCTTTCCTCCTCTCCCTCTCCCTTCCCCATCATGGCCCACGCCTGTTCCCTCTTCTCCCCTAATAAACCCCTTTCATAGTAAACCTGTTGTAAGCCTCATCTTATTTTTTATTTCTAATAATAACAACACAGATTATTTTAAATAACATTTGGTATACATATAATTCCACCATTTATTAAGGATGAAAGCTGAATCTCACACCTTTGAGATGTATGTGCCTTTTTATTTTTGCATCAGTCCTGGTTGAATATTTGGTGTGCAGGACAGAGAAACACTATCAGTGGTTTCCAGAGTTGACTGAGATTTTGATTTTATAATTATCAGGACTAAGGGTGCCGCTTCATGGGAACACAAGATACAAAATGGCAGAAGAACGTTCGGGCTGTTTCAGAAATCACTGAAAATTCTGTCCTGATCCCAAGATGTAGCTATTTAAGGGTCTTGAAGGTTTTGTTTTTTGTTTTATTTTGTCTTTTGTTTGTTTTTGTTTCTCTGTAGTTTGAAGAATTAAAAGGCAGGAAAGTTCTCAACACAACAGCGTCAGCAGAGAAATTTCAGCACTGCAGACAGCAGCTGACAGAACTAGTTGGATAAGAGGGTTTGTTGAGGATGAGGAAATTCACACGTGCAGCTGATGCACAGAGGAAAAGATCCTCTGAAAACCAAAATGAGGAGGCTGAGAAATCAAGTCTGTTTCATGGGCTGAGGTTCTCAAGTCTCTGAAGGTTTTTCTTCCCCTAAGTTAGGGCTGGTCAGCTTGAAGAAACATACATGGTTGATTGGCCCACAATGGTAGCGCAGCATGCCCTGATCTGGCCAACATGTTGAGCTAGTCTGTCAGTGGGCATGTGCTGGTGGGAGAGAAAGAAACCCACAAGGCCTTTCTTTTAAGCTCTTTGTTTATGTCTCAGATCAGGTGAGTAAGCCATCTTGTAAATTTTCCATCTTTATTACCTACTCATGACCCCTCTCGCTATCTGTCTACCCATCAGGGAATCTGCGATTCTAAACAGTAAACATTCTAACACAATGCAGTCTGAAGGTACACTAATTTGAAACTCATATGCTGAGGAATGATGGTAGAAAACATTAAAGAGCCAGGCGCTGTGGTGCATGCCTGTAATCCCAGCATGGAGGCAGACGGATCTCTGCGAGTTTGAGGCCAGTCAGGTCTACAAAGCGAGTCCAGGACAGCCAAGGCTACACAGAGAAACACTGTAAAAAAAAAAAATTAAAGGTGTTTGTTGTTTGTAATTAAACCATCATGTTTATATAGCAGCAGAAAACACGTGTACACTAAAAACACAATATTCTTGAATCTAGCCAGTGTTCCCAGAAATGCTCACTGTTGTGTGATGTGATGGCGTGTGCCATACACAGTGCGTGTGTGTTTTGAACTAAGGCTGCAGTTAAGTTGTGTGGCAGGACACAGCCAAGCTCCTCGGAAAAGCAGGACTCAGAATATGTGTTTGATTTGGAATGAATTCTAATTTGCTGCTCTTTTAGAAACTTTTCACTGCTGCCAAAGATGCCCACTTTCAATTCCCTGACCCCGTATAATCATGGAGCTTGGTTTAAGAAGCTGGAATTTGGAAAGGGTCTACACTCACCTGAGACCCAGCACCTGATGGAGCCTTAGACATCTAAAATCAAGTGGACTTTAAGGATCATGTGTCTCAATCCCTCAGTGCATACAATGACAGTGAAGCCAGGATGGTGACAGTGTCTGACTACATTTGTAAGAAATAAAATCAGCTGTTCAGTTCCCAATCTATCAAAGCAAAACTTGGTCATGACTTGGTGTTTGCTCGCAGCCTCCAGAAGTGTGGTGGCCTCCAGACACCATGAATGATAGTAATGATGTCCCAGGGTTAGAATTGTTTCCGTGACTAAAATTTCCATGGCAGTCGGTGTGAGAGCCAAAGTTATTTTTAGTTTTAATTACTGTACCCAAGTGATCAATGAAAACAAAAATGCCTTGAACCTGTAAGTCCAAGGACAGGCACTTCCTCAGATGCTGGTGCCTACTGTTTATGTAAGAACAAGCCTCATGTTTGTTTGACCCAACTGTAGCCATGAACACATGTAGGCAGGAAATACATCAAGATGGTGCTTGCCCCTGATTGGACCTGACAGGAAATGCATAGCCTTATGGGTTTGCCTTTATAAGCCTCTGCAAAATGTGCCTTGCCGCCATTTTCTGGAAAGCCTGGAATGGTCCTGGCCACAGCCAGTCACCCTGGCCAGAATTTAATTAAAGCTTGCTTCAGATTTGCCTCCAAATTTGTGGTAGTGATGTTATTCTTGGTGGTGGGGTTAACATTAGGAATCCCCAAAGCTTCACCCTTCCTATCCTATCAGAGGCTTTGAAAAGTAATTCCAGGAAGACCACCTACGGTGACTTCTTCTGAAAATCTGTAGCACATAGGTGTGAAATTTGGTCTCTATTTAGGGTGCCTTTGTTCTTAGCCGCTCAGCTGCTCTCCCTGAGCTGGGGGTGGGGCCATCTTCACACAGTCCTCACTGTGTACACTAGCCAGCCAGCCTAGCCTGGCAGGTGAGCTCCAGGTCAGTGAGAGACCCTGTCTCAAAGGTGGTGACAGTGCTCTTGAAAATCACACACACACACACACACACACACACACACACACACACACACACACACGCTTAAAAAGCTGTTATAAACTCCTTTTCCCCAGGAGCAGATGACCCTCCCACTCATTCTTACCCTCCTTTCTAGGCTGGAGCTCAGACACTGAAAGCACCAGTTTCCTGTGTGACCTGTGCTCATGGCACAAAGGAGGATGGAACAAACAGCAATCCCGGGGACCTCCTACCCACTGGGTCTACCTCACAGCGAAAATGTGTTTGAAACAAATAAGAGGACCAAGAGAAGGAGCTCTGAGAAGGAAGAGGCTACCGGACACCTAGAGGTGACCACACCCCTTCCCACATTTGGTCCACATTCTGGACGGTCACTTCCTGTCAGCTCAGAAGCCTGTCCCCAGGAGCGCCATGGGTGTCTGGACTCCTACTTTCTAAGACCTTGGGGAAGAGCGCTGACTCTGTCATTGGTTCCCACAGCCTCGGCATGATGCTATGCTGGCCACTGACTGACTCGCTCATACAGGTTTGTTCTGAACTCCGACCTCCGCAGCAGGGGTGGGGGCTAAAGGTTCCGTCTTCTGTAAGACTGTTTCCGCCTCAGTGTGGAACAGCCTTGGACTCTGCCTTTACTGGACCAGCAGCTGTTAATGGGGGGGGGGGGCGTGTTTCCCAGGACTCCCTCGGGTTCAATACTTAACTTACTAGTCTGACCCATAGATCCACCAAGAGCTGTACTTAAGGGTCACAGCTTTGTCAAAGAGGATTGGGGCTTGCAGAGAGACAAAGACACAGGAACGAAACCAAGAGGGCCCTGAGCACAGAAGCTACTAGGTTAGGGTCGGTGCCTCTTCTGGTACCTCAGTGTGTCCACCAACCAGACTGACCCAGAACACTGGCCACAGGTCTAAACTCACACTCCGAATCTTCCCTGAGGTCTGGAAGATTTTGATGTAATCACATGTCGGGGATGGGTCACCTGCTGGCCACACAGTTGAGGACAGATGAAAAGTTTACATTAGCTAGAATGAGGATGGCTTTCTTGGAGACGACACAGGGGACACTGTGTGGAGTCAGTGGCTTGGAGTCAGTGATCAGTCAAAGAGAACTATCTCTGGCTAACTGGAGACAGATGGGAACCAGGAAGACCTCCCTGGTGGGAGTGGGAGCAAGAGTCCACTCCCGAAGCAGGCTGATGTGTCCACGGTCACATTAGAACACTGGCAATGTATAGAAGGGGTGAGCCCGCATTTACAGATGCGGGCTCAATAGAAACGCAAGCCAAATGTGCCATGATGCATGTGTGACACATACACAGCAACACGTCTACCATGCCGAGATCTGGAGGCCACGGAGATGTCCACTGCTTTGTATCTCACAGTGGGACACACCCGTGCTGGAGAACAAGCTGCCTCACACGTCACATGGGTCAATCTCACAACACAATGAAGAATCAAAAGAGGTGAGCTCCCATGTGTGAGAAGCAGGCACGCACGAGGCCATACCTGCTGGCCGCAAGGCCAGCCCAGCTGGCATCTGGCTATTGATGTAGGCATGGGGTTTCCCCATGGGGCTGCCCATACAGCTTGTCAAACTGTGTACAATGCTCTGTGGGCATCTTGACAAACCTATTACAATTCAATTAAACATTTTTGACATGAGGTCTCATGTAGCCCAGGCTGGCCTCCCACTTGCTAGCTGACGATGCCCTTAAACTTCCTGCCTCCACCTCCTGAACTCTGGGTTCCAGGTCTGTGCTATCATGCCTCATTTGTGCATGGGGTCATGCCCAGGCCTCCCAGTGTTTGCCAAGCAAACTCTTTTCCTACTGAGCTCCATACCCAGTCCTTGGCAAAAAAAAAAAGAAGAAGTTTTAAAAAAACATGGTTTAAAGCTGGGGAGATGGCTCTGCAATGAAGAATGCAAATGGCTCTTGCAAAGGGCTGGATTTAGTTCCCGGCACCTAGGTTGGGCCGCTCATCAGCTACAGGGAAATCTGATGTCTTCCTGTGGCTTGCATCAGTGACTGCACTGACATGCACAAATCTATACACACACGTGCACTTTTTTTTAAGCAGGGGCAGGGCTCCCTCCAAAACCCCGGGGTGGGCCAGAACTTGCTATGTTGAAAAGGCTGGCCTTAAACTCCCAGAGATCCATCTGCTTCCCCACCCCCATCCGTGCTGGGATTAAAGGTGTGTACCACCACATCCTCTCATAATTTTCTTAAATCTTTAGTGAAAATAAGCAAGAGAGTCCACTCAGCTGTATTTAGCTGTGGCTGAGGCTCAGCTAAGGTGTGGTAAGCTTGCCCTTGTCAATGCTTATCTCTGTAGATCCATTAGGCCACTCAGAGCCTGCCACACTTTCTCAAATCCTCTTTGGGGTACAAGTAGAGTCTCTTGGGGAGATGACAGTGTCACACACAGCCCTGAAGCCCGGGAGTCTGGAGCTGTAGCCCCGCTGTGGCTGCACTGTCTCCCAGAGGGCCATGGTGCCGATGACAGGCTCCTCACTGTCAGGCAGCAGAGGGTGAGCAGGGTCCTCCACCTGAGCAAACCACATGCCAGAGCCTGGGATCTCCAGCAGGTGGCTGTGTCCACGTGTGCAAAGAAGGCTTGTGCCAACTAAATCTAGGCATTCGAAGGAAATGTGGCCTTATTTGGACGCCATGCACCACCACCCCGATACCCTTCCTTTTTACTAAGAAAAGGAAAAGTAGATGTGGGGAAGGAAGCTGAATAGTGGGAGGAGGGAAGTCTGGGCCCCTCTGCATCAGGAAGGAAATGGGAGGAGGAGAGGAGCTCGAGGGGAAGAGCAGGAACTGGAGGGGAAGAGCAGGAACTGGAGGGGAAGAGCAGGAACTGGAGGGGAAGAGCAGGAGCTGGAGGGGAAGAGCAGGAGCTGGAGGGGAAGAGTGAGAGAACAAAGCTGTGGAGTTCTGCCTCGCCCGCACTGAAGATCCTGAGAGTCAGGAGCGGTTAGATTAGTGCAGAGATTTAATTCTCAGGGCAGCCCTGTGAAGTAAGACAGGCCATAACGGGATTCCCTCGAATGTAAGCTGTCGGTAATTAAAAACGTACATTATCGCCGCCTGTCGTGGAGACAGCAGTCAGTAGGGAAACTCTTCCACCACTCTGCTTATCTAACACGGCAGAGGTGCCCCAGGCTCACAGCCACTGCTCCCTGGCATCTCAGTGTCAGAGCCCACTGGACTCACCTCAGTGGCGCTCTTGGGGTGCTCACTGGATCACAGTTAAGTATGAGCGGGGCTGGGGGAGCGGGTGGACGGATGCGGGAGCTTCCACAACGGCCCAGCCTGTCACACTCATGAGTCGAGAACTCTGTTCGCACACACCGTTTCTCAGAAACACGATGCTGATGTGTGCAGGGAGAGGAGGCAAGCCCTCAGGGCGGGGTGCGCGCATGGGGCTGACAGCTAGGACTCCCGGGGACTGTGGGAAAGATGTGCGACCTTAGTCACGGGACACCGGCCCTGCGGCTGTGGGCACCACCGGGGCTGTTACCTGTCAGTTAAACATTTCCCTTGCCTCTGTCTGCTTCAGTCAGAACATTTCCTACCGAACAATATTGGGGTTTGGAGTATTAGATCTGACTTTTTTGGGTCCATGACAAGGTGGCATACAGCAGAGCGCTAGAGGAGCCAGTGTGTCCCCCCCCCCCTCCCACCCTGCTCGAGAATAATCCCAGAGCATGGGAATTGTCTTCTTCCAGGGAGCCAGTACTCTCAGGGGCGTGGCCAGCAGCTGAGTGGGCGTGGCCCGGCCACCAGGGCTTCTGTGCGTCACTCTGCAAGCTTGGACTTCTTGTCTCCAGTGCTTCAGGCTCTGTGGGCACTATCGTTGTCCCACAGGTTCCAGTGGCAGCCAGGGGCAGAGCCTGGGAGGGGCCTCTCCTCACAGGGATTAGGAAAGCTGCCTGAGACTCCAGAGCTCTGCCATGGAGAGACCGACCCCTGAATCTCTCTCAAGCTTCAAGTGTGACCTCTGATTCCTGTGCTCCCACCCTGACACCAACTGCCAGGAGGTCCTCAGCAGAGTTCCGCCACATCAGTGGCATTCATTAAAACCCCAGACCAAGCGCTACACCAACCTCATCCTTCTATTCATCTACACAAACGCCTCGGCTGCTACTATCATGACAGTAGCGGGACTAATACAGCACGCAGGGAAAGGCTTGTAGCCCAGCCAGGCGCCACGGGATCTTGTCCTCAGGAGGAGCTGAGGTAGAAGATGCAGAGAGCAGACTTCGATCCACCCAGTATCTGGTGGGCTATGGGCTCCTGGTGCTTCTGTACTCCCTCACAGTGGTAAATGCACAGTCGGCAACTATAACTTGAGAAGGGAGGGGGGGGTAGCATCCCAGACCCCTAGAGGAAAAAAAGAATCTCAGTTACCCTCCCAGAAGTCCTGCACACTGCACCCCAAAGTCTACAAGTGCCCACTGCATTCTTTGGCTCTGGCCCAGGTTCCCAACAGCATTCACGGTGTTCTCTAGAGATTTCTGGTGGATTTTATGTCTGGTTCAAGAGGTGGAAGGTAGCACGGGCTTTGCTGCTGCCTAGAGCACCCAGGGACAGTAACTGTAGAGACAAGAAGGGGATTGCTTTTCATCTACCCCCGCTCTATCTGCTCTAATCAGAAGCATCTTCCAGTGACAATCTTGGGGTTTTCATGGACTGGAGAGTTAGGCCTGACCTTGCTGTGTCCCTCACAAAGCAGTTTTCTCTCTTCAGCCTGGCAGGTGGCAGACAGGCAGAGGCGTGATGGGCTTCTCAGAGGACCAGGGAGGGTTATTTTTGGCTGACCCGTGGGAAGGAACTGACCTCGCGGTCCTGTGGGGAGACCTTTTTCTTAGGAAATATCCTTTAATGTTTCTGTGCTCCACTTTCCTAGGGAATGAGGTGATGGCGGCCTTTCGGAGTGGCTATAAACAGCCGAGTGCCGCAGATCAAGGGCAGGCAGGACCCAGGCCTGAGAGCTGCCTGCATGGCTGACAGCATCTGAACAACACAGTGAGGCTTCCACTTGGCCGGTGACATAGACAGGATTGGGGCGAAGTAGGCCTCAGGCCTAGCTCCTCAAAGCCAAGGGACACTGCAAAGAGACCCCTGTTGGGATCCGGAACTTAGGGACCCAGTGGCCTCCCTGCCCCAGGAAACAGTATCTGTCTAAAAGGGGACCTGGGGGGACGGACACAGCAATAGTTGGGGCCAGGTGTGGTTCCTGGGCTCAGTACCCTGCCATGGGTTTGACATTTTCACAGACCTGATTTCAGTAAGTCCCTTGGTCCCCAGTGGAGGGTCCCAGGTTTCTCCTCAGCTCTGTCTGCCTCTACACTCATCACAGTATTGCTCACAGTTGTCAAAAGGTTGGGGAAATGGGGGAGGTTCCTGTGGTCACTTTATAGAAGGGGCTTGAGCATCCATGGTGGTATGAGCGAGAACGGTCCCCACAGGCTCATGTATTTGAACGCTCAGTCAACAGGGAGTGGTATTACTTAAAAGAATTAGGAGGTGTGGCCTTGTTGGAGGAAGCATGTCACTGGGGGTGGGCTTTGAGGGTTCAAAAACCCAAGTCAGGTACCAGTGTCTCTCTTCCCGCTGCCTGTGGATCAGATGCAGAACTCTCAGCAACTCCAGCACCACCTCTGCCGTCATGCTTCCTGCCATGATGATACTGGACAGAACCTCTGTAAGCCAGCCCCAACAAAATGCTTTCTTTATGAGGTTTGCCATGGATATGGTGTCTCCTCACAGCAACAGAACACTGAACACAGCACCCATAGGCTTGGCATCATAGAGGCAGGCCCCCAAAAGGACCTGGCCCCAAAGGTTCAGAAGACAGGATGAACAGAGGTGGTTTTCTTCCTATTCTGACATCTACTCCTGAGCACCTACTGACTGTCAATGTTGTGCAGGGTCTCCTCCAAGTACAGGCTCAGTCCTAGCTGCTGCTCTCATGGGGAGCATGGTCCCATCTCTGCATGCCACAGACTGAAATACAGCGAGGGTGGGCGGTGGTGATGCTCAGAACCTGCCTGCCTGCAGGATATCCTGGATTTTATCTCTAGCACCACAGAACAAAGGGGGAGAGAGGGTATTTGAATGAAGGGGAGGGGGAGAGGAAGGATATAGAAGGGAGAAGGCGAGAGGCAAGTCACTGCCTTTGCTGCCTGAGTTAGTAGTGTCAGAACGCTATGGTTCTCTCCATCACTCATTAATCCAGCACATGTTGGCAGAATCCCTTCTTTTAAGAAGGCAGCCATTTTGGACCCCGATGACAAACACACATTAGCCGGCCGCTTCTTTATGGCTCCTCTCACACCCTACTGTCCCAGGTCTTGTTGGAGGCCGGGCACATGAACTACAGAGTCGAAGCCACTTATAGCAGCTCAGAGTGAGTCACAGCACCGGACAGGGTGGCACCTGTCCGGCCACCACGTGCCACACACATCGATGTTTCTGTGGATGGTGGTGATGTGAAAGGCTGCTACCATCGGCACCCTCCTGTCTTTGTCTGTTTAAATATGCTAATACCACAGCAGTAGAGGGGCTGCAGAATTCTCTGCAGCTTCAGGCTGTCCAGGGTTGTGGCTAAGGAACCGAAGACTGCGTTGAAGGGCTGTGGAGCTGACAGCTGCAGCCTGGAACCAAGGAGCCTGAAAGGCTGGACAGTGTGGCCAAGGGTCTGCACCAGGCTGCGGGATGGAGCCAGAGGGCACAGCAGGCTGCACTGCCTAGGTCAGGGTAAGTGTGCTTCATTAATACATTATAAAAACAGCCTAAGGACACATTTCTCAGGGTTATGTCTTCACCATGAAGTGGTAGCTGAGTGTATTCGCTCCTGAGCCCAGGGAGGGTGGCCACCATGCACCATCCTTTCGGTCTCAGTCACTAGAATCAACAGGTAGCCGCTGAGCAGCTGAGAGACCAAAGAATTAAAAATTGGTTTGGGGGGTTATTGGATTAAAGCACAAGCCTGAACAAAGGCCAGACAGGTGGACACATGTCCAGCCACCTGCGGGGAGGAACCAGCCTTACTGCATTCTTTTCCTGCCCACTGGAGATACAGTTGCTAGGATACTGGCCCAGATGGCCCCTCTCCCCTAGGACAGCCGAACAACGGAAGCCAGACCATTAATGATTTGGGGGCCTCCCCACAGCCAATCAGTTTAAAATGCAACATCCCCTTTTGTGTTTCAACCAATAGATGCTTGCCAGGCAGGAATTCCCCTGCTTTGGGCGTGCTAGGACGGACTGGGACCTTTAAATCACCCATCTATCCTGAGCTCAGGGCTCTACTCTCAACCGCTGCGTTGGTGAAGGTGTGAGCCTTACCTTGAGCTTGTAATTAAAAGATCCTCATGTATTTTGCAATGGACTCGACTCCTGGGAGTCTTTGGGGGTCTCGCGGATCAGGCACAACACAGCTAATCAATGCCTTCTGAGGATTTGTTGTTGAAGAAATGGTGAGTAACCTTGAGCTTGCCTCCCTGCCTTACACCCATTTTATCCTCAGCGGGAACAAGTTTTATAAAGACCTCCCAGGGGGACTGAGACTGGTTGTGGGGGAGGGAAAGGCGGCAAAAGGGGATTATTCAAAGCACCGAAAACCTCCTCCCGGGGCACTTCTGGTGGGGCAGAAGGTGATTGAATTATGCAGATATGAAGATCATCATCTAGGTTCTGTTTAAAAGGCCCCCGGATATTTCAAGTGGCCATTTTGGAATTACAATTTTGTTTTTGTTTTGGGTAATTTTGCCCAGGAAGTTTATTAAAATTGACAAGAATCATCTCTAAAGTGAATTGATAGTAGTGAACAAATTCAACGAGCTACTAAAAAGACCAGTCATTTCTTCAGTATTTCGGTTCACACGGATTATATAAGTGGTTAAAGTATTTCCTCTGGTGTTCTTGTCTCTTCCCCTCTCCTGTGGGTATTCTTCAGCCAAAACTGTAAGATATGTTTGGTTTGTGTACTGAGTAGTTTCAGCAGTTTCAAATCACTATTTAAACAGTGCTGAAGTTTCACTGCAGTTCTTTTTACCTTTATTAAAAGTTTTAGTATTGACTTCAGCTCTTTTCATATTACAATGGGACAGCTTTTCTAAATGAAGACATTGAAAGAATACAGAGTTTTTTTTTCTTTTTATCTTCTGTTTACTTGGGAATGTAAGATGTTCCAGTTTCACACCAGCATGGTAGTTTTGAGATAGCTATATGTGTCTGTATACGCTGATGTTTAGAAGTAATCTTCAGATGTGAAATTTTCTTTTTGTTTCTGCTATTTGGCACATAAATTGGATATTTCCTCTGGAGTGGAGAAGTACAACAGTGACAAATACACGGAATAGTAAAGAAAGAGGACCTTGCTCTTGAATCCAAGAAACTTGGTTAATTCTGGATCTAGCCATATGAAAACTTCAAAACAAATATGGGTAGCTGTCTTCAAATAACTCTATGTCAAATAGTCACAGGTTAAGTATCTTCAAAGAACTTGGATATTTCAGAGGATACAAAATAAAAAAACAAACAAACTGGAAAACATAAAGCCTATAGAGAAAATATCAACACCTTCCTGTGCAGTCCTCTTGGAATTTGGACTTGCCATGAGGTGTTGAAGCCTTGTTTCACTGAGTTGGAGAGACTGGACCTAAATGGCGCAGCATGACTTTGCTCCAGCCTGGCTTAATTTTCCTACTCCGCCATCATCAACAAAGTCATCATTGAATTTTGAGAAGCATTCTGAAAATTTTTCATGGACAGAAAATCGTTACGATGTGAATCGTCGATGACACAACTCCTCAGATGGCTTTGATTCTGGCATTGGACGTCCTAATGGAGGTACTTTTGGGAGGAAAGAAAAAAAAAATGGATGGCGTACGCATGGCAGAAATGGTACAGAAAACATAAACCATCGAGGGGGACACCATGGTGGAAATCCCTGCTCTCGTAGCAGTGCTTTCCATTCTGGGAAAAGCCAAGGACTGCGTGAGAACAGCATCCCTGACAATGAGCCTGGGAGGAAAGAAGACAAAAGAGAATGCAGACAGTTTGAGGCAGAGGATTTTCCATCTTTAAATCCTGAATATGAGAGAAAACCAAATCAGAATAAATCTTTAGCTGTGGGTGTATGGGAATATCTCCCGAATCCTAAGTCTAGAACTCCAAGAATGCTGGTCATTAAGAAAAAAGATTAAAATACAAAAGACTTACAGCTATCCGGATTCCCAGTAGCAGGAACCCTCCAATCACAGCCAGTTAAGGATGGAGCTGGCCCGTGTTTATAAAGGCTTCGTCCCCAAACCTGCTGCTCCACCCACAAAACCTACACAATGGAAAAGCCAAACTAAAGAAAACAAACTTGGGACTTCTTTTCCTCATGAATCTACATATGGTGTTGGCAACTTTAATACTTTTAAGTCAACAGCCAAGAATATTAGTCCATCAACAAATTCAGTGAAAGAGTGTAATCGTTCAAATTCTTCTTCGCCTGTTGACAAACTTAATCAGCAGCCTCGTTTAACTAAACTGACACGAACGCGCAGTGATAAAGAGAGTGAATTTTTGAAAGCATTGAAAAGGGACAGAGTAGAAGAGGAACATGAGGATGAAAGTCATGCTGGCTCAGAGAAGGATGATTCATTTAATTTGCATAACAGCAATAGTACTCACCAAGAAAGAGATATAAACAGAAACCTTGACGAAAATGAAATTCCACAAGAGAACGGCAATGCCTCAGTGATTTCTCAACAGATCATTCAATCGTCAACCTTTCCACAAACTGATGTTCTTTCCAATTCACTTGAGGCAGAACACAGATTATTAAAGGAGATGGGCTGGCAGGAAGACAGTGAAAATGATGAAACCTGTGCTCCCTTAACTGAAGACGAAATGAGAGAATTCCAAGTTATTAGTGAACAGTTACAGAAGAATGGTCTGAGAAAAAAATGGTATTTTAAAAAATGGCCTGATCTGTGACTTCAAGTTTGGACCCTGGAAAAACAGCACTTTCAAACCCACCATTGAGAATGACGACACAGAGACAAGTAGCAGTGACACATCAGACAATGACGATGTGTGAAGGATTCCTAACAACTTTAGACGTTTTAGTGTGATACATCTCTCATGCAGTTTGGGGTGGATTGTAAAAATGAACTATAATTTATATAGTGAACCTACCCCATTAGAAGATGATTTTTGGGGGGACTTCAATATGAAGAAAACCAAGAATGTTGTGTTGGGCTGTGTTGAACATTATTTCTTTGTAAATGAATGTTGTAGAAATGAGGACTTTGGTTGATCCAACATTGACTTTCTTCATCACTGCAGCATTTCTCTGACTAGCAATGTGACGATGTAACAAATGAGATTTTCTCTTTTAATAATAAAAAATTGTGTAATGTTTTGCAAAGCTTCCGTCTTAAAATGTTCAGGTCTTAAGGTAAAAGGCAGCTTACAGTTTTGCTTGCAGAGTCATATCTTTTTCGAACAATGGAAATCTTCAACTCTACTTTGTGCACCTCTTCACCCCACTTGCCCCTAAAATCAAACAAAACAGCAAAAAGGAAAATGTAGCATGTTGCCTAAAACTGGAGCAAAATGCACTAAAAACATTAACTTCTTGAACTCAACTCTTGCACTGTTACCTTTAAAACAAATTGTTCTTTAGCCCTCATAGCGCAGGGAATGCGAGAGAGGAGACCTACTTGCCAGGCGCTCTTCCAGGCTTAGGAGGTGTTTGTCAAGAGCTGTGTTTGCTGTATTGTCAGATCAGGATTTTCACAGCTGAGTGGAAGAGTTGTGGGAAAACTTATTTTGATAAATTATTACACATGCAGAAAACTTGATCACACTGACTGGATCTGTCCACAACATGGAAAATAAACTGGATTTTCAGAAAAAAAAAAAAAGACCTCACAGAGATTTCATAGTTACAGTGACTTCCCAATAAAGAATAAGCCAAAGTAAACACTTAATAAAGGTGTTAAAATATTTACGAAAAAGACTTCAATTTTGCTTCAGAGTTGCCGAGGCTGTGCTGGACTAATCTGTCTCAGAACCAGCTCTTTAAAGTGTGGTGGTAGCCGGGAAGGGTGGCACATGCCTATAGTCCTAGCACTTGGGGAGGCAGATGCAGGCAAATTTCTGTGAGTTCTGAGTTCGAGGCCAGCCTGGTCTACAGAGTGAGTCCAGGACAGCCAAGGCTACATAGAGAAACCCTGTCTCAAAAAGCTATATCTGAGCAGGGAATGTGTTTGTTCACAGAGATGTTCCTAACATGTCTCCATCCTGTTCTTTGTAAGTGTGCGTCTGTGTGTCTGTGCAGTGTGCATTTGTGGGGGACAGTCGCTGTGCATGTGTAGTGTGCATTTGTGGGGGGTGCATGCCCACCATGCAGGTGGGAGAGGTGTCCACACCCACGCAGAGGCCAGAGGATGGAAGGTGAGTTTCCTGTCACTCTCCAGGTTTTTTCCTGGAAATGAGTAAGCCTGGAGCTTGCTGCTCTCAGCTGGACCAGCAGGCCAGCGAGTCTCCAGGAAGCCTGACCCCAGATCTGCCTGGCCCTGCCCACCCCAGAGAGCACAGCCATGCCCAACTTCTTCAGACATGAGCCGGGAACTGAACTTCCTTCCTCCGGCTCGCACAGCACGCACCTTCCTCACCCAGCCGTCTCCCAGCCCCTCATTCCCACTGTCGAGTCTAAAATGAGGACGGGTGGAGAGGGCATTTCAAGACTCTTGCTTTTCTCCGATGGATGATGCTCCACACTTGGTAACAGACCCAGCATCTCAGGGCTGAGAATGCACTGTGATGACACCCGGCTGGTATGCACTGGGACACGCAGCAGGATGTGTTCTGAGGCAACAGATGTTTCCATGTCCTGGTCTGTTTTTAAGACAGGTCACACCAAGGATGGATTCATCTAGCTGTACACTTTATAGCATAAATCATGTCTTAATAGTGACAATGAAGGGCAGGACCAGGACCTGGATGACACCATACTCTCACACTCTCTCACACACACATACACACACTCTCATACATGCTTGCACTCTCACACACACATACACACTCACACACTCTCTCCCACACGCTTACACTCTCTCTCATACACTCTCCCACATGCTTACTCTCTCATACTCACATTCTCTCACACACGCACCCCCATGCCAGACAGGCCAATACACTGCATGCACACTGCCACCCTCATATTCCCCCTACAGCACCACTCACATGCCTTACATGCCACAGCACACTACATACAACCACATAGCACACACATATCTCATGCATGCCCTGATACCACAGACCATACCACATATGCACATATGTCACATACCACACAGAGCCTGTATTTTCACGTGGCACACGTCTGCCTAGCACTGTTCTCTAGCACACTCACAGGCTAGGTTGGCTCTCCCAGGTTCCGGAAAGCCCGCCTCACATCCTGGAGGAGGGGGAGCAGGTCCATGCCCTGTGCTCACGCTGCACAGGGGCCTGGAAGGCTACATGGGGCTTTTCCCCAACCTGAGGCCCCCATGACTCTTCCCAAATATTAAACCCTGGTGAGAAGAAGTTTTAGAGGGGACTCGCAAGCAGTGAACCGCTCCCCAGGGCCCTGCTGGGACCGGGGTACCCGTCATCATGCGCAGCAAACACAGACTCAAAGCAAGGCTGTGTGGGGTTGATGGCCAGGAACAAGGGACGCTGCAGGGACCCCTGCAGCTGGCTGTCTCTGGGGCCAGGGCACCCGAGGTCCAGCCCTCCGTTCCGCTGGCTTTGAGTGTGCAATCCCAGTCCACTGAACACAGAATGGCTCGGGCCTGAAGAGCGCTTCTGACTGGCAGTGTGACCTTCAGAGCTTCCGGGACAGGTCGGCGTGGGAAGTGCCCAAAAGGCTCACTGCACCAGTGCACCAGTGAGAGCGTAGTCATGCCGAAGGCTGCAAAGGAGACTAGCAGGCTATCGCCCAGAGACGCTGCCACCTGAAGCTGCTTTCAGAACCCACACTCCACCCCCTAAAAGGGGAGATGGTAGCCACTGGCATGCTGGGGTGACTGAAAATGATCCCACCCCACCTGGACCATCTACAATAGGACAGGCGTGGCTGGGCATTTCCTGGCTGTGGGAACCGACTTTTGATTCTGTTTAACCCTTTCTACTGACATACAATGTGATGGCACACACCTGTGGGCCCAGAAGCCGAGGCAGGAGGATCAGGAGTTCAAGGTCATCCCTGAGCCCTTCTGTGTGACACTCAGACTTGGCGGAAGGGAGGGATTTGCCTGGGGTAACCTAAGACCCCAGGGAGAGCCAGCTCCAGTGGCTGCTACAATTCGAGGAGAGCTATTTGAGATCCTGTCTTCTGAGGATCCAGCAAGCAGACAGACAAGCACTTGTTTTGTTCAAATGTATTTAAAACATTCACAGAGAAAGCGCTCAGACTCTCTGCCATGTTGTCTTTTTCTTTAAGATTTATTGTGTTTTCAATTGCATGTGCTTGTATGTATGTGTGTGTGAGAGAGAGAAAAAAACAGAGAGAGAGAGAAGACAGCATGTGCACATGGCTGCTCATGCCTGAAAACACCAGAGGCGTTGAATCCCTGGAGCTGGAGTTAGCAGCATCTATGACCAGCACACACTGTCGCCCTCTCTACCAGCATCTCCCCAGCCCCGTGCCTGGGTGTCCTTAGGAAGGTGCGTGTGGCAGCAGCTTCGTAGAGCTCTGAGGCCCACAATGAAGAACCCCTAGACACTGCCAAAATGAGCATTGTTTGATGACGGTGGAGGATACCCGGAAAGGAGAGGACACTGTGGGACAGGGAGAGGCAGCCTCATTCGGCAGCGACTACACAAAGGGAAGGGAGGATCCAGAGAGCACCATCTGTGTGAGATAAACCCGGAGGTGGCCCACAGATCTCCATATGTGCCAGCCGAGCCTCCCCACCCCCAACCCAACACCAGAAGGCAACGGGAAGGCAGCATGGCTGATCAAAGAGGCTGGATTCCTATCTTCCCTCCAGTTCTGGGAGGCGACACAGAGGAGAGCCAGCTCCTGCTCCTGCCTCCCCAGCTGTGGCAAACCTCCAGCAGCTGCGAAAAGCGAGTTAAAGAATTAGGCAAGGCAGAACTTTGAAAAGGATGCTACCTGGACCCTGGCCGGGAATGGCATCCACAGCAAATATGGGTCAGTGGTGTAGGCCTGGGTTGCATGGACCCTGTACCTTCTGAGACAGCTCTAGGGAGACAGACTCAAGGCCCTGAGCTAGCCACCCACCTACCAGAGGCTTGTATTCTGGAGCTTCAGGCCACAACAAGGCACTTATGTTAACCCTGTGTTGTGGTGCTACCTTAGGCCATACCATCCAAGTGGGGCCTCTGAGGAGACTAGAGCTTGAAGGACAGAGACCAACCATGTTCACACTCCACGCTTAAACAGCCAGTGGGTAAGGAAGCCCTGTTTCTGTTCCTCCCTCAGTCGGCTACTCATCTCCCAGGGCCCAGAGTATGTGTTGACTCTCTGGACCTTCTCTCAAGGCCCCACCTCTGCAGGCTCCTTTGGTCTGTGCTTTATAAAATCATGGTCTTTCTCAGCCTGCAGTTCTGTGTGTGGTGACTAAAGTCTCATCGGTGCCCGCAGACTGTGAGCTCACAGGTCACACATCGCCAGCACTCTCACTGCATCCTGAGACTCCTCCCCGCCCCTGACACAGTATAGGAGAGTCACCCACCTGTCCTCTATGCCCCCCTCTTCTCCCCTTCCTTCTCTCCTTTTCCTCTTCTCTCTCTTAAATATTTTGGTGGGGTTTTGTTTTTTTCTGTTTTTCTTTTTTGAGACAGGCTGACCTGGAACTTGCAATCCAAGCTGCCTCAGCTTTGCAAATGCTGAAAACACTGGTTTGTACCACAATATCCAATGTAAAAGTGAAGTGTGTGGTAAATGGGTCACATCAGAACCACTTTGTGTTTGTTAAAATTGTCACAATGTTCCTTCCACGCAGGCATGTTCTGTCCTCATGTTCTCTTGCCTTCTGATTTGGTCATCTGCTCAAACTTTGAAAGAAACCAGAGAAGCAATGAACTGACAAGGCAACCATCGCTCACAGGGACACCATAGGGCTGGGTCTCATGCGGTGCAGGATGAACAAAGAACAGGACGCTGCACAGAACAACACAGCACGCACTAAAGGCACAGACTGCCTCCGTGCGTCCTGCTGTGGAGTGCCTTCCACCTGCTCCCTGACCAAAGAACATATCCAGCACACATCCTGGATCATCTCTGCCTGGTGCTTTTCTTAAACAGCCAGGAAATATTGGGTTCCATCATTTTTTTCAGCTGTTTCTCCTTTTGTGGAGATGTTGCAGTCTCCCATCGTATGACCAGCAAGAAGCCGTCACCAGGTGCGGCCCGTGGCTTTGATTCCAGGTACAAGCAAGGATAAATCTGTTTTCTTTGTAAGTCATCCAGGCTGAACTGAACACGTTACACGTGTCCCTAGTCTTTCTGTTTCATGGAGGCCAAAAGGCGTCCATCATCTCCCTCCAACTCAACACCCTTTGCGGCTTCCCATGGTCCTGACAACAAAATCCAGCTTCTCCCGTAGGTGCTGTGGACCCGTGAAGTTGACCCCAGCTTGAGCCGCTCCCAGCCAGAACCTTGATCCCTTCACTGCTTCCTGCTACATCAAGATGTCCCAGTCCAGACCAGCTCACACTCTCCTTCACGACCCTCTGCAGACACTGTGCTGCCCTGGGATCCCACCCGTCAGCCCTGGGTTCCTTTCATTGCTCCTGCTGTAGTAATTGTTGGACTCCGTAAGCAGGCACTTCTACAGCCAGCCTTAGGGGTCCTGACAAACAGCTACCCCGAAGACCACCCGCTGATCACCTGGAACCACCTGCGCATGCTCTGGGTCACCTTATAAGAACTCGTAGAGCTCCTCCCTCTCTCTCTCTCTCTTCCACCTTGTCCGGAGACTGTCTCTGCGACCCCCTTCCCCTTCCCTTTCCCAATAAACCTCCCACGTGGAACTGGTCGTGTGGCTGATTTGTGAACCCGCAGTGCAACCCTTATTCTGCACGATTTCTAACAGTAATCTATGCATCCTGTCATGGGGAAAGGCCTCCTGCCCCATAAAACTGACATCAAATACATTATTTCCAAATGTCTTGTTGATTTGCTCTTCATCAATGTAATTGTCAGGCTCCTGGCTGTTGTGGGGAGGAGGAAGAAATTTGAGGTAAATCACAGGAGTCCACACAGACGTGGGAAGGAGGAGCATGTGTGCTCTGCTGAGGCTGAATCCCAAGAACAGCCTCCCAGAGTTGGGCCAACACTCAGGGCACACCTACGCATCTGTTTGCTAATCTTTAAGCTCATAAGGAGAAAAATGCTCCAGACTGTGGTGACAGGAGGAGCTGCTCACAGCAGAAGACTAGGTGGGCAGGGCTTTAAAATGTTTCTGTCGTCTGCTGGGTGTGGCCAGCTGCTCCTGTCTTGACTTCCCCAAAATGATGGGTGCTAACCAGGAATCATAAGCTGACATAGACCAGCAGGTTGGTCTTCAGGGACAGCGTGCTGAGGGGGAGCAACTGGGGATGAGAAAACAAAGAAGACAAGACTTTAGGTCCTGTATATGCTGACAGCTTAAATCAAGCAAGTTTATTATATGCAGAATCGTACAGTTGGCAGGGGAAAACTGGACATAACCAGCAGGGAACTATCATATAACAGGGCAATATCAGCAGGAAGCTAATCAAGCAATGTTGCACAGAGGAGACACGGATAGCTCAGATGCTATCAAGTGCTTAAGTGGCCTTGGAACTGATAACCACAGACTTTCAAGTGGGGGAAGTTGGGATCTCAGGATCTGAAGCTATAGCCCTGCCTGACTCCCCCAAAATCCTGGCTCCAGACCATTACTAGCCTTGCCAAGCATGCTCCTCACAGACAAAGAACCATATTCCTTATCCAAATATTTAGGCCTCAGGAAAACACTCCAGGCCAGTCTGGCCCTTAACAATAAGCCAAATAAACTCTCCCCTTTAAAGTTATGTGTGTCGTGGAATTCTATCACTGTAACAGAAGCAAAACTAGACCCATGGTGTGCTGGCAGCTATGGTAGATGCCAGTGACCTCTTTATAGCGGCCAAGACCTCATCCAGAGACATAAGAAACCCAGGCTGCTCAGCCCCTAGTGGAGCCATGCTTGGACCTTGGGTATCTGGACTCCATCCAGGAAGCCCATTCTCAGGGTCTGCACTGAGCCCCTGATATAAAGTTGTCACCATGTCCCAAGTCACAGTCAGGATGTGGGTGTGCAGTTTTTCCTTTAGGCTCCTTTGGTCCCCTTGTCCCCATGCATCCCTTTCTGCACCTCGCTGTCCCTGAGGCTTTGCACAGTGGAGGACAGAGGTCAGTTTGGCAGCTGCTGGAACCACTTACTGGACCTTTCTCTTTGCTTTTTTGAGGGGGTAGATCCTTCTGCTACTTGGTGAAGAGTACTGCTGACCATCACACCTAAGTTCTTTCCAAACCAAGGCTCTACGCTGAGCATGGAACAGGTGCATATGAGGTCCTGGACACCTTCCCAGCCAATCAATCAATGCCATTTGGGTATTAACTAAGCCAGTGCCCACTCCACTTAATTGGAAATGGCATCCAATACATATTTTATCCCTCAATCTGTGCACAGTCATGGGGAATGGTCAGGTCCTCTGGAGTGTTCCAGACCTGCCTACTCAGCAACTCCGACCCAAGACGGAGCAAGCCTGGTAAGTCCCTTGGTCTTAGAACCAGCCAGTTCTCACTTGGGACATAACTGTGGGCTCTCGGGACTTTCCTGCTTTCTCCTTGATGGACGGGCTTTGTGAAAGTGCCATGGGGTTATCAGCTCCCTCCAGATCGCCCTCCTGTCATAAGAGTGGGGAAGGGGGGGAAATAAAAGGAGCTACCAGCTCAGGATCCTCATGGACCTACTTCTCAGCAGCCTTTCAAAGAGGCAGGCTGGGCTGAGGGAATAGTGTTCCTTGCCTGTGACAGTCGAATCATCATGGGTCTTTTTTCTTCATTTTAAGTGGCGGGTCATATGTCACAAATAGCATAAGCTACAGTGACTGGGACGCCAGCCACTCAAAGAACTACAGGCCATTTCATCAGCTCTGTCAAGACTGTCAAGAATTTGGACTCTCATTTCCTTGCAGGCTTACCAAGACTAACAAGACCCCAGATTGCTGCTAGTTTTAACCCTTGGCTTGACACTGCATAAAATTACCTAGGAAGTGTGCCTCAGCTGAGGAATTATCTAGAGTGTGTTGGTCTACAGACATGCAGGTGCTAGTTTTTACACTCTGCTTTATTTGGGGTTCCTTAAGTCTCTCCCTCCCTTTAAGCCTACCCTCCTGCCTCCCACTCCCCACCCCACCCCCACCCCCAGGCAGAAAGGAGATGCAGAACTCTTTAGACATGGCTCCAGCGGTTGGGGTCATCAGGGCCTTTGGGAAATAACCTCCGTCATCAGGGCATCCCCAGTCCGGCAGCAGCAAACAGCAAAGGCAGCAACGAGCAAGCAGCCTTCCTCCTCCTCTGTCAGTCTCCTGGAAGCCTCTGGTATTTATACTCTCCAGAGTCCTCAGACTTCCACTAATTCCAGCTGGCAAAGAACGCGTCCCTCTCTGAGCCCCAACGAGGCTGTTATCAGCTGTGGCTAAACTAAGGCAGCCCCACATCCCACATGTGAAACACATTTACATAGCATAACCGAGTTTTTAGAGAGACCAAAACCTGCACCACAGGTGGTCTTGACTGATAATTGAGAAGACCCGCCCTTCCTCCATGAACGTGGAAGGCAGTTTCTCCTCCAGGCCTAAACTTGTGTGAGAATGAAGAAAGTGTTCTGCACACAAGCAGCAATGGAGGCTGGACTCTTCAGCCTCTGCTCTCCACCGCAAGTGTGACTAGAATCACATGACCCAGGGTTCCTGCTGGACTTTCCCTCCTAAGTTGCTTTTGGTCAGGGTGTTTGAACACATGACAGAAATGCAGCAAAGCACCGCTTGGTGTCCCCCGGCCTCTGCTCTATGGAGGACTACAGAGCTACACTGTGTGAGACGACATTTGGCACTGCTTTTCCCAGAAGCCATCTGCTGAAGCCAGCACCGTAGCTTCAAGGCCGAGAAGCCAAAAGGAAAAGCAGCGAGAGGCTGAGAAGAGGAAGCCAGTACATTCTTCCTCAGAATGGGGGAAACGCTGAAAGTATAAACATGCTAAGACCCTCCAAGGACGAAGGCCCGATGGCCTAGGCCTGTGTTCGGAACCCTGTTTGGCAGGAGGGCAGACAGGCGATAAAATAAGCCACCCAGGGAGGGCTGGGAATGCCAGGCTTCTCATCAACTCTGCCCCCACAGCAGTGCCAACTGCTCCAGCCACTTTGGGAGGTGAGGCTTCACCCTGGGCTGGGTGGCTCAGTGGCCATGTCACTTAGTACAGGGAGGTGAGGGGTTAGTCCTCTGTTCAAAGAATAAATAAATAAATAAATAGGTAACTTCAAAATGCTGATCCTTTTGGAAGACAACTAACAACATTCAGAACCTTGACTTGTCTTTTCTTCTTCTTCTTCTTCTTCTTCTAGACAGGTTTCTCTGTGTAGCCTTGGCTGTCCTGGACTCAGTTTGCAGACCAGGCTGGCCTCAAACTCACATAGCTCCACCTGCCCTGTCTCCCCAACTCCTGGGATTGTAGGTGTGCACCACCACACCCAGCCTTGAATTGTCTTTTAACAAAATATATTTTAAGTTTTTATTTATGTGTATGGGTGTTCTGCCTGCATGTATGTCTGTGTATCATATGCACGTCTGGTGCCCACAGGGGCCAGAAGAGGGTACCGAATACCCAGGGCTGGAGTTACAGACGGTTGTGAGCTATCATGTGGAAGCTGGGAATAGAACCTGGGTTTTCTGGAAAAGCAGCCAGTGCCCTTAGCTGATAAGGCAGCTTTTGAGCCCTGTCTCTCACGTTATATATATATAATATTAAAAGCTAATATTGTTAGTATATAATATGTATATAACTCAGTGTCTTGCACACAAACCATGACATGAGAAAGCCAAGTGGAACGGTACGTGCCTGTAATCTCAGCACTTGAGAGACTGAAGCAGGGACATGACCCTGAGTTCAAGACTAGTTTGGGCTACAGAGTAAAACTATCTCAAAACAAAACAAACAAAAACAGGGAGGCAGAAACTGAGGGAAGGTGGCGGGCAAGACAGCACGGTGGGTAAGGGTGCTTGCGGCCAGGCCTGGTAATCTGAGCGTGATCTCTGGAACCCGCACAGTGCCGAGAGAAGCGAGCAGTGCAGTTTGTCCCTGACTCCGCACTCACAGCACCGCTCCCTCACGCGCTCCTATGCAAGCGCGCAGCCACACAAATAAAAGCCTGAAACATTTATTTCTTCTTATTTCATGTATGTGGGTGTTTTGCCTGCAGGTATGTCTGTGCACTATATGTGTGCATTGCTCTGGGAGGCCAGGAGAGGGCAGTGGCTTGCCCTGGAACTGGAGTTGCACATGGTTGTGAGCTGCCACGAGGGTGCTGGGAACCAAAGTTCCTCTGGAAGAGCAGCCAGGGCTTTTAACTGCTGAGCCATCTCTCCAGGCCCTAAATGAGAGTTTTTAAACGGGGAAGGGGTGGCTTTTCTAATCATTGGTGCTAGCCTATAGTGGTGGTGTGAAGGAAAATGCCCCACCCCCACCCCGTAGGCTCACAGGAAATGGCACTATTGGAAGGTGTGGCCTTGTTGGAGGAAGTGTGTCCCTAGAGGTGGGCTTTGAGATTTTAAATGCCTCTCTCTCTCTTTCTCTCTCTCCTTGCTCCTGTGGTTGCAGATGGAGAACTCTCAGCTTCTTCTCCGGCACTCTGTCTGTCTGTGGGACACCATGCCTGCAGCCATGTTGTCAGTGGACAAACCCTGCAAGCCAGCCCAGCAGAGGTTTTCTTTATAAGAGTTGCTGTGGTCATGCTGTCTCCTCACAGCAATAGAAACCCCAAATAAGATACCTAGCATATATCTAGATGTGAAAACAAACAAACAAACTGTGCAAAAAATCCAAGCCCATGTAGAATGTAGATCTGAAAGGTGAAACAAGGTGTCCACATGATAACACGGGAGGAGAGTTCAGACACGCTAGGTAAGTGATGGTCTATCGAGTGCCAGTCATAAACAGAAAGGCCACATCACATTAACATGAACTTCTGTTGGTGGCAGAAGATAATGAAAAGAATGGGAAACAGAAGACAGAAAGTAGAGAAAAATCTGTGGCGTTTGTATTTGATAGAAAGCTTACATAGAGAACACACACAAACACAAACACACTCCAAATTCTAGTATATCACAAAGAAAATCTCAAACAACTCAATAAGAAATAAAAAAACAACGAGCAGAAGACTAAAGACTGAAACGGCATGGCCGGAGAAACAGCTCAGTGGGAAAAACACCTGTCATGTAAGCAGAAGGGCCCAAGTTCAGACTCTTGCCACCCACTTTAAAAGCTGGTATGGCAGCCTGAGTCAGGAATTCCAGCACCAAGACAGTGGGCACAGGAAGATGCCAGGGGCTTACACAGTGGCATGGCGATTGTTCTCCTGGTGACTGTGGAAAGACAGGGGGTTGGTATACTGCCCAGCAGAACAAGGAAGGGTCACATTTCACACTACTACTCCAAAGAGATTCAAAGGACACTGCCACCGGAACTCGGAACTCGGTGTCAGTTTCACACCATTCTAAAGTGAGAGGCTGGAAGTCAAGACTTGGTGAGTGAGGGTGTCTTATGCAGAAACCTACCCTCCTTTTGGGGGAGACACGGGTCCAGCAGCCTGGAGGAAGCACACAGCGGAGACTTCCGGGAAGCTGGCTATGTCCTGCTGTGCATCACAGGCACGCGTGGTTTCCTGCACAACTTCCCTTCCGAGTCTCTTCCCAGCCATGCTTATCTTCCTCTACCTGTGTCTTTTTAAGAAATAAGTTTATTAAAAATACAACTTGCTGGGGCTAGAGAGACAGATCAGTGACTAAGAGCAGTTGCTGCTCTTGCAGGGGCCCAGGGTTGAGCCCCAACACCCACAACCACCTACAAGCTCTAATTTGGGGGATCCAACACCTTTTGGCCTTTTCCAGTACCTACATGAAGGTGGTGTACCTAAGCTCACACAGGCACATGCACACATGCACACACACACACACACATACACTAAATAAATAAATAAAACTTTAAAGAGCTACAACGTGATAATTCATGAGAGAGTGCCAGTGAGTGGCAGTGGTGAAATGACTAGCTACCATCTTCCACACGGCTAAGTGGCAACCATGTTCAACATTGCCATTTGAAAATGAGCATGGGAAAACGAGCACTTCGACACAGTGTTGGTGACATATTGGCAGGTGATCACACATTGGTTCAAACTTTTTAGTGACTTGGAAACGAATACACAGGAAATAATTACACAGACTCAGCCATCAGCATATTATCCCCAGGGGTGTTTTGACAATGAGGTGTCTGAAAAATTAAATGGCACAAATTAGGATTGGATACATAACTAAGGCATGGCCTCATAACTACAATAACATTAGAATGAGAAAAATGCAGCGTAATTGTTAAAGAGCTGCGATCAACTGAAGAAAGAAAAGCTGTTTACAGAACATGATCTGGGGGCTGAGGATGTGGTCCAGATGTTCAAACTCTGGACTTGAAAAGCGAGGACCAGAGTTTGGGTCCCCGGAGCCCACATGGCTGCCAGGCACCAACAGCCAAGGGCCCGTAAGTCCAGCCTCAGAAGGGGACGGCTAGCTAGTGACACTGACTGTGTTAGTGAGTTCTGAGCCTGACTGAGAGCCTAACTCAGAAAGAACACAGTGGAAGAGTGGCCGAGGAAGATTCCTAAAAACTACCTCTGCCCTCCACAGTCACGCCTGTGAACACACACATGTGAACATGATCACACACATACACACACTCACACACACATACACTCACACATACACACGCTCCCACACACAGACTCTCACACATATATACACTTACACAGATATACTCACACATACATACACCTTATACACACATGCATACACATGCACACACACACACACATAGGGAGAGAAAGTACCCTATAATATAATCTCTCTATAAGGGAGCTAGGCCCTCATTATGTCAGTGTGCATACATGTCCAGTGTTACAGGCAGGCAGATGCAGCCACGTACAAAGGCAGGGATGCAGATGCCCAGGGCGGCAGGGGCTGCAGAGACGAATCAATAGTGTCACAGCTGGGCGGCCAGGCACAGGCACTTCCAGTTTCTGCTCTGAGGAATACTTCCTAACTTTAAAAGTTATAAATCCAGGCGCTCCACCAGCAGGAAGCTTCGGCGGCTTCCCGTGCGTGAGGCCATGCTTTGCTGCAGGATGGGGTGGGTGTGAAAACCTGCCTCAGAGCTCTGCGGAGCTTTCAGGACCCTGTGCACCTCCCTGTGCCTGCACCGGAGCGCTCTTGTTCCTGGTGGATGCCAGGCCATGCTGTGCCATCCCTCTGCCCCCAGCACCCCGCCCTGCTCGCTCTAACAGAGCTCCTGCACTACTCTAGTGGATTTAACTAGTAACAAAATTGCCCACTAGGTTATTTTGTCTCAACATCTCAGAACTCACTTCAACAAACCCAGCCTCGAAACCGATGCAGTAAAGGCAGTGTGCCCAGACCATGGTTCCAGGTCCCTCCCCACCCCACCCCCCGTTTCTCCCTCCTCTTGCACACCTCAGGACCTCAGGACCTTAAGTCCCTCTCTCAGGCACAGGGTTGCATAATAGTGCTTCTCTTTTGGAAGCTGCCCACTAGTCATTTAAATATTGTGCTAATTACACAATTTGCCCGTGTGGTGAAGTTATTTATGACTTGCCTTTCACCCAAGGACAAGCAGATGCTTTAAAAACTTCACTTCACTTACCCAGAACCACAGCAGTTTCAGCTTGAGCGCTATAGACTGGTGAGCAAAGGTGGAGAGAGAAGAGAGCACTTTCCTCTCCCCAACCCACACTGCCCAGGCACTCTCTACAGAAGCTTAGCAGTCTTCTGACCTGTGTGGCCAAATGGCTCCCTCTTCTGGCCTCCACAGGCACCTGCACACGTATGGCATCTACTCAAAGACACAGATAACTCACATAAATAAATGTTTAAAAAAATGAATCTTAGGAGATGAGGGAGGGAGTGGGAGGGTAGGAGGGAATGGGGGAGGGGGCTACGCCTGGGATTCAAAGTACCCAACCTGTGATTGAGATAAAAATAAATAAATTTAAAAAAAAAGAAAAAAAATGAATCTTTAAAAAAAAAGTCTTTGATGGCTAATACAGGGTGTTCCCATGAACTGAAGGTGAATAAGGTAGTGAACTATTTTGCTTTGCATTACCATAAGGGACCTGAAGCTGGAGATTTTAAAACAAAGAAGGAGAAAGAGGTTATTTAGCTCAGAATGTGGAGGCGGACTGAATTTACTGTTAGGAAAATAACATGGCTGCTTTGCAACATTCAAGATCTGGCAGTCTCTTCTGTTTAGCCTCTGGCGAGGGTCCCTTGACAGGGTCACAACTGAGGTGTCCTGGTAATAGCATTATCTCTGAGAGAGAGATCACATGCAAAGACAAGAAGTCAGAGATTCAGGGCCACGTCTCTCCTTCCTGGCAGCCTGTCCACTCTGCAACACCAGAGTGAGTTCCTCTGAGAACAGTGTCCCCTCTGAGTTACCTACCTTTGGCTAAGTTCCCCCTCCTCATGGTTCCCACACTTCCACATGTTGTGGGTCCATGTTCCTCTGTGGTAGGTAAACCACATCAGTTTAAAAGAAACAAAAAGACTTTTGCATGTATTTCAAACTTCCCAATGATTTTTTTAAATCAGCTTACATTAGTAGAGATTGTTTTTTTAGGACTGCAGGAATTTGAATGGGCATGGCCCCCTTAGACTCACAGATTTGAATATTTGGTCCTCTGTTGGTGGAACCGTTTGAGAAGGTTGGGGGTGTGGTCTGGTTGGAACAGGTGTATCACTGGGGGCGGGCCTTGAGATCTCAAAAGCCCATGCACTGTCTGTTTCCTAGGTAGCCCCTTTTCTCTGCCTCCTACCTGTCGATCAGATGTGAGCTCTCAGCTACTGCTCCAGCGCCATGCCTATCTGGCTCCCCACCATGAACTCTAACTCTCTGGAACCATGAGCCACAAATGAAATGCTTCCCTTTGTAAGTTGCCTTGGTCTTGGTGTCTCTTCACAGCAACAGAAAAGTAACCAAGACAGGTACTACCTCCAGGCCTAGCTAAGAAACTAACAATTTACACGATTCACAATTTTAGTTTGTTTTGAGACAGGATCTCTTGTAGCCCAGGGTAATCTCAAACACACCTTGTAGCCTAAGGTGACTTTGAACCCCTGATCCTCCTGCCTCTACTTCCCGAGGGCTGGGAACACAGGTGTGTGGTCCCAGATGACGGTGTTATGTAAGAAATTCACCAGAGGGCTTGTTTGTACCCAATGCATCCCATGCTTCTCAAAACCCAGCATTGTAGGTTTCTGTACATCTGTGCTTTGAGGGCATCTGTCATTCCACACTGTAATTGGGAGGAAGATAATAAGAGGAGATAAGCAATGTAATGGACAAAGCAGGGGTCCCCAGCTGGCCAGGGGCTTTTTAGTTAAAATCTAACATAAACTATCTTTTCAGTTTTAGAAGGCCGAGGGCAGAGAATGGGAAGCTACATAAACAGAAAGGTTAACTGCTAATTTTTTTTATTAAATTCACTGAATAGTGTTAAATACAACATCTACAGGTCAAATAAGGAACCTAGAAGTATGTCCACAGCATGCCTGACAATGTAACCCACGATGCATTCTGTTTTATGATCTACCACCATCCACCTGTGGTTCTGTTGTGCCCAGCCCACATCCCAGGGCCAAGTACAAGAATAAAGGACACTTCTGGCATCCTGATCTCTCAAAGAATTACAAAGGTTTGTTCCAGGAATTAGTGACAAAGACTGAAATATCCATTTCTTCTGAATTGCAAAAGCACACTTTTTTAAAGCTGGGGTAGGATGTGCATATGCATTTTTTTTCTCATCTGAAAGTATTTTGTTGTCACATCTATTGTTGCTACTGAGAATTTTGTCTTTAGTGGATCAAAACCAGGGCTTGCAGAGGCTCCACCACTGAGGAATGTGCCCTCAGCCTCTGTGTCTGCCTAACCCCACTCCTTTCAACTACTAGCACTTTTCTCCTTCATTCATTTCGAGCTCTTTGCTGTTCTGTGTTTATGTCTGTTTGGGGGGCTTTGTACATGAAGATTTGCATCTCAAAGTTCTAAAGTGTCAGCCATCGTCTCATTGACTGCCTCTGCCTCTTCATCTCTTCTTTGATTTTCTTTCTCTGGGAGAGCGTGAGGGAGCCTGGACCCCTAAGCCCCACACAGGCTAGGCAAGCTTCTCTTTGTCAGCCTCTTAACTCAGCTTTCAATGTCCTGCTTGCCTCTTTCGGTGAAAAACTCTATATAAGAGCTACATTCCTCTTCATCAGCTCTCTCTCTAGCCATGTTTAAGACTAGCCATGAACACCATTTGTACCACTTTTGAGATTTAGGTTTGTTTGTTTTGTTTTTTGTTTTTTACACATTCAACTCCATTCTTTTTCAGATCTCCTTGGTCATTAAAGTGTTTCAACTTTTGAACACGAAATCTCTTAGTGTCTAATTCCATCACCAAGGCCTTCTCTGCTGTTTACTGTTCTCATTGTCTCTCACTCGTGATATGAAAACATTTCCTGTAACTTGCATTGTGTCATCCTGTGAGTTAATTTTTTATCTAAAAAGTTTATCGAAGGAAATTTATTTCTAACGTCAAGGCAGATTCCTTCTAGAGGATCTACCCTTGCTTCTACTGGAGACCTAAAAGTTCATTAGCTTAGTCTGGTGTCAATGACACTGACCATTCCTGCTGGTTTCACCCATCTGTGAGTCTGTGTCTGAGGACTGGCTCTGGTTCTGGCGTAACGCTGTGCTATTTTCCCTGTCTTGCTGTGGTGTGGTGGTGTATCTCCAGGCCGGGCTTGCTCTGGGTGGGTTCCCCAGCATTGCAACTCAGTGGCAGAGGCATTCAGCATGTTTCCCTTGCCTACCCCACGTCCTGTCTCCTAGCACATCCCTCAGAGCTAGCCCACTTACCTGTGAGTCTCTCAGGGGGCACAGACGACTGATAAATGTTCCAGCTTTGTTCTATAGCCAGAGCGCCCAGGGAAGTGAGAACCAGGGCTCAGGACTCAGCCTTCCCCAGGCTGTAGGCTGACTGCTCGCTTCCCTCAATCTCGTTTGCCCTTGGCTTTCCCCTGTGTGTGTCTTGGTTTCTTGCCCACTCACTGAAGCTTTAAGAAAGCTTTGGTTTTCAACCCTTCAGTTATTTCAACAGGAAGAATGATCTGGATAATAGATTGCCATATTGCCAGAAAGAGAATCCTGCAGGGCTTGTTTTTGCAAAACATAAAGGGAAGAAAAGGATATTAATAAAACACACAGGTCGGTAAATAGCACTCTGCTTTTCATCTTGTAAACAGGCGTGTCAATCATATCATGTCCATATGCTCCAAAGTGGCTTTGCTCTCTTCTCAGGAGGTATGAAACGCTGCAGGTCATTTATGTGACTTTCTGAGGAAGTCACGGAAGAAGGATGTGTGTGGCAGAATCAAAGAAACGAAAGGGCTCCTGCACTTAGAACCGGGGCAGGCCAGGTAGAGGCCAGGCATCCCTGTCAATCAGTGGGCAGCAGGTGCAGGAACAGGAACAAACAGCCCTGAATAAATAGCTCACATCCTTCACACCCACCTCAGCCTCACAAAAATAGAGTGCTTACCTGCCAATTACAGGCCTAGGGCGGACTGAACTGAGCAGGGATTCCTTTCTCTCTGACTCAGGTATATAAAACATGCTTTTTTTTTTGGAGCTGGCTTAGCCAGTAAAGGCTTCTCACAGGCATGCAGACCTGAGTTTGAGAACCCAGAGCCCACGCGGGGGAGCTGGGCACAGCAGTGAGTGCTGGCAGCCCACAGAGGGAAAGGCTCAGACTCCTGAGGCTTGCTAGCCTGATGGCTAGCCTAATGGGTGAGGTCCAGGCAAAAGCAAAAGAGATTTTTTTTTTTTAACTGTGGTAGATGTCACCTGAGTGACACCCGAGCCTGCATTTTGGTCCTCAGTGACATGTGCATGTATCTGCACGATATTTTAGTTCAGGTGGAAAGACAAAATCCCTTTATTAAAAAGGGAACAGCGTGCCTACCTCACTGAGAGACTCTTTTCCAGAGAGCCGTGTGCTAATCTCTGTTTCCTCCCTTCCACACGGGGAGCCCCACCAGAGCAGGAGCACCCCGAGCCCCTCCCTTCAGGAAGGGCAGGAAGGTAAAGGCCAGATGCCACTGGCCAGGCCTGGGCAGTGGAGATGGAAACTAGGCCTTTTCCAGAGGCTGCCTGGGTTCAGTGCCTCATTAGCAAAACCACATGCTGAACCAGACCATGATGAGGCCCTGGCACATCAGAGGCAGCAGAGGCTGGGCTTGCCTGACTGAAACTGCTCAGTGCTCTGGCAGAGGCACAGACTCCTTCCTCCAACGTCTTTCCCACACCCGTCTTTCAACCCAGAATGCTCTTCCCAGTCCCCCTCCACACCAGCACAGACGGACTCTGCAGTGCTCCCTGGAAACTCCCCTAAGCGACCAGCACTAACAGGAAGAGATGAAGGTAGACCCGGGCCGAGCTGGGGTTAGTTAGCCTCTGCCAACCCTGAGCGGGGAGAACTCCCAGGAGACAGGAAAGTTCTGCTTTGTCAAAATGGAATTCCCACATCGAAAGGGAGCCACACCTCTGGTTACTCCATTGTACCCCAGAATAGGAGGAGGGCTGACTGCCTTTTACCCACCAAATGAGGTTTCATCTGGCAGTAGAGTTTGAAATAAAAACTCTTGTAAGTGTTTCAATGTTTTCTAATATCTTGGGGTTTAATTTAAATAAGTAGATTGATTTGATCTGCAGAAGGAAATTGAAAAACAAAGCGGGGTACAGAATGCATGAACTTCAATTAAAACTAACTGGAAATCTAGTTGAGAATATTGCTAAGTTTAGGAATTTTCTCTCAGTTTCTTAGATCACTTGTCTATATCAGGCCTCTTCAGAAGACAAATAGTACTGGAAATGGCGGGAATGCATGTCATTGCTAGGGTACATGGGCACTGCAGGGGCGCATGGGAATTGCAGGGGTACATGTCATTACAGAGGTGCATGGCTTTGTAGGGGTGTATGAATATTGCGGGGTGCATGGGCATTGTAGGGGTGCATGTCATTGCAGGGGTGCATGTCATTACAGAGCTGCATAGCTTTGCAGGGGTGCATGGGCACAGAGCCTCTGGCACCTTCTGAGCTGGCTAGTAACATCTCCTTGCTCAGGTAAACACACAGGAATGAGTTCTCACATTCACCTGCAACCACTCACAAAGGTTGTTAAAAGTGGACCACAGATCCACATGAAAAATTAGAACTATAAGACTTCCAATGAAGTTTGGAAGGAAATTGTCCCCCTTCACACAGGCAGAGGGCTGAGCAGAGGCCCTATCTCTCAGCTTACGGCAAGAAGAGTGGAACCCTGTTCTAGTCTTGGGGCTAAGCTCACGGAGCACTAAGATCCACACATTCTGACTCCAGAGTGTCTCTGTCCTCAGTCTAGGTTGATGCTTCGCTACAGAAATGACTCAGTGACTTCCCACCCTGACACCCAGCAACATACAGACCAACATTACCCAGGCTTCCCACACAGGTGGGGGCTGTGTTTGTGGGGTACCCTGCAACCTGGGAATCCTGGGACTCAGTGAGGCCCAACGGGAGCTACTCACCCTGAGGCTACTCAGCCCGAGGCTAGCATGCTTTGGGGGACACATTAAAATACTTCTGGCTGGGGTCCCCATAGACCATCTTTGACCTGTCTGGGGATTTCTGATGTCTTGGCCTGTTTATGGTTGTCTTACAGAACCCCGCAGGCTGCATAATTCTACACAACTGCATCACCAACAGAGATTTACACCAGAAACTGGGACGTCCCAGAGGAAGGGACTTGTCCTTGTAGGCATCTTGCCGTGCTGCCCTCTGGTGGAAGGCAGAGGGCAAACGGCAGAAACCAAAAGAAAGACTGGAGTTTAATCTTAACTGTCAATTTGTCAGGGTTAAGAGCCACCATGAAAACAGACATCTGGTCACGCCAGGAGTGCTCACTGAGGTGGGAAGATCTGCCCTGTGTGTAGGTGACACATTTCATGGGTTGGAGTTCTAGACGGAAGAAAAAGGAGGAAGTGAGCCAAACACCAACCTCACTGACTACTCCTACAGCTACGCCTTCCCACCACATCCACCCCTTCCTAAACTGTAAGCTAACTTAAACCTTTCCTCACTAGGTTGCTTCACAAAAATAACCAACACACACACAGAGAGAGAGAGAGAGAGAGAGAGAGAGAGAGAGAGAGAGAGAGAGAGAGGAGAGAGGAGAGAGAGAGAGAGAGAGAGAGAGAGAGAGAGAGAGAGAGCAGTCCTTTTGTGAGAACCTACTTTCCAGAACTACCCACTGTGAGGCTACAGCCCCAGGGCCAATGGCCTCTCCCCAGGCCCCACCCCTTATCTCCCTTGACCTCCTTTTCCTCAGGCCCTGCCCACCCCACACCCCTTCTATACCCACCTGATCCAAGGATCACATTTCCAACACAGGCTGTTGGAATACAGCTTCTGCCTTTAAATACTCATGTGTTATTTGTGGCTTGGAGTAAGGCGAGGGGCCCACCAGCCCCCCACCCCACCCCTTGTCTCTGCTGCCCTGCTGTGTGATGATGGGGAGAATGCCTTGAATCAAGCAATCAAAGGACTCCTGCAAGCTAGGTCCCTGGATATCAGGAGAAACAGGAAAGCTGTGTGAGGCTTGAGGCGAGACCCCAGCTTTGTGATGCACAGACCTGCCCGCGTGCACCATGGGAAGCACTAATTGCACTCATTAGGGACCTGGTGGGAGAGCGTAAATCATGGGAGGAAAAATACAAAGGAGCTAAAGCAATCACGGGCCGCCTGCTGAGAGCCGGGCTGGCAGGATGGGGCGCAGAAGGGTCCAGAAACCTCGGCACAGGTGAGTGGGCTGACACCATTTGCAAGCAGAGCCTAAAGGGGGCCTGGTGGCACACACCCTGGGCCGAGACCCTCCAAAATCTGAAGGCCTGGAAACCCTGTAACAATATCCAAAAGAAGACTACGGGGAAGGACGTTGAAATCCTACAAGAACTTCTGAAAAATCACAGCCCTTCAGAGTGTTCCTTCCAGTGTGAGGTTCACACACACACACACACACACATATTTTCCAGAAGGTGTTCCGTCTAAGTTTCCTTAGCACATACACCCTGTGTTTGTGTATAGTTTCCAGGAAACCCACAGTGTTTTGATTATTAAGAAATTTTAAAGATTTAGAACTTTAGGGGGTTGAAGAGATGGCTGAGCAGGTCCATACTGCTCTTCCATAGGACCTGAGCTCTGCTTCTCATATCCATATGGGAGCTCACAATGCTCCAAGGTGTCCAGCTCCAAGAGGTCCCACGCCCTCTGCTGGTCTGTATAGGCACTGCACCCCCATGCACAGACCAAAAAACAGCTGGGCAAACTCCACGCTCTGCATCTCCTGTCTGATGCCAAGGAGCTCTTCAGATCTCCAGCTCCGTCCAACTTTGTTGACTAGGGCACACACCTCCCTGTTGGGCTGGTTTCACACTTGGTTTGCAGGTTTTCTAGGCAGGCATCCAGGGCTCTGGCATCTTCAGTATACTGGGTTCTCCAGGGTAATCCAGGTTTCACATCCACAGCTTCACACAGTGGCCTCTCTGGGCTTCCGTGCAGGGGCACCCCTGCCACACATGGCCTATGCTTTCCTTAGGCTTGGAGGGAGATTCCACAACCCCTTTCTTCTATCCTTGACTCTAAAGCCAGACCCACATGGCTAAAGCTGTCAAGTTCTTCTACTTGCTGGGGATGGAACATGACCCTCTTCTTCAGATATGTTTTCTGTTTTTGATGGTTGTCTTCACTGCTTAAGCTCTTCCTTAATTCCTTTTGTCAAGTTGGAAGCTTAGCTGAGCAGGGTCTTGTCCTGAGGTCAACACTCATGTTATTCTATTAGCACCAGGCTTTCCTTTAAACGTTTTAATCTCCTTGAGTACCGGACTTAGCTCCATCATACTTCCTGGTGTCCCTTTCTTCTCAAACAATACAGCTTGTATTTTTCCTTACTCACTTGCTCCTTGTATTAAAGGTCTGCATAAGAGTGCCCAGTAATAGCCAAGCAGCACAGTTAATACTAGGCTGTCTTGAAACCTCCCTGCCAATGCCATCAATTCAAAAGTCTTCAATTTAGTTTCAGGCAGTTTTTTTGAACAAGGGCAGAAAGTAGCCATATTCTTTGCCAAAATATTGCATGAAAGGTCTTTAGGCTTACTAATATTCTCCTCTGAAACCTCTTGGACCAAGTCATCATATTCTATATTGCTTTCGGCAGTGTCTGCCACACTCCCAAAAGTATGGCTCATTAAGCCCCACTAAAAGCATTCAACTGGTTCCTGATCCACAGTCCCAAAGTCCACACTGCCAACAAGCAGCATGGTCAGGCCTGTCACAGCAATGCCCCACTCCTGGTACCAACTTCTGTCTTTGTCTGTGTTCTATCGCTGTGAAGAGATAGCATGACCGCAAAAACTCTTGTAAAGGAGAGCATTTCACTGTGGCTGGCTTATGTTTCAGAGGTTAGCCCGGTGTCACCATAGCAGGAAGCATGGCAACACGCAGGTAGACATGGTGTTGGAGAAGGAGCTGAGCTCTGAATCCAAAGGCAGCAGGAAGAGAGAGAGACACTGGGCCCAGCTAGAGCTTTTGAAACTCCAAAGCCCACCCAGTGACACACTCTTTCTCCAACAAGACAACACCTCCTAATCCCTCTCAGCTTACCAGACAACACACCTGACAGTGCTGGTCTCTTTAGCAAAGAGTTATAAAAGCACATGTTTCTGTGACTCTTGAAGGTGCATTAATGTGTTTTCAATACACCGTGAATATAAAATAAGTCCCCATGTCCACTCAACCTAAATAAAATGCCTCTAGTCCTTACTGACTTCCGCAAAGAGATTAAAGGTCTGTAATTCCTGGGCTGTTAGTTGGGAGGCTGCAGCTGCCGCCTTTGCAGGGACATTATATGCTCATCAATTATGGAACCACAAGCACAGATGGCTAAGCCTGATTAAAGGGAAAAGGCTGAAGCTGCCAGGAAAGACTGTGTGGCATTCTGATGCTTTCACAGAGAGCTGGAAGGATGTGCACAAGATAGGGTACCACCATGGACCAAAGGAACAGTTTGCCCAAACCTAGCTTGCTGAAGCAGTGAGTCCACTGGGGTTACTTACAGAAGCACAGGCAATGCCAAGGCAGCCACATCACCAAAAGGCATGCTTCAGCATGCTGACAGGACACACACACTGCATCCCTGACACTCCATGAGCAGCTAACAGGTGACTTCCCCAGAGCCTCCTCTCCCCAGCAACTGTTACTGTTTTCATAGCCTATTAGTAAAAAGTTATCATTTATTAACTTACCAAAGTAGGCTGGGAACACATGCAGACATGGTTGTATTACTCTCATAAGGGGAAAAAAGCTTGAGAACTTACCAAGTCATCTGACAAAGGGTGCCACACTTAGGCCCATACAACAGACACCTAATACTGTAATAGTGTGGTGGTTTGAAATGAAACGGCCCCCACAGGCTCATAGGGAGGGGCTCCGTTCAGAGGTACGGCCTTGTTGAAGTAGGTGTGGTATTGCTGAAGGAGCTGTGTCATTTGTGGGAGGGGAGGGGAGGCTTTGAGGTCTCAGATGCTCAAGCCAGGACCAGTGCAGCACTCTCTTCCTGCTCTCTGCCAATCCAGATGTAGAACTCTCAGCTAATCTCCAGCACCACGTCTGCCTGTGTTCTGTCATGCTTCCTGCCATGATGACAAAGGACTAACTGAACTGGACACCAGCCCCAGTTAAATGCTTTCCTTTATTAGAGTTGCCTGCCCTGGTCATGGTATCTTTCCACAGCAATGGAACACTACCTAGGACAAGCAGCAGCAGCGTGGCCTGTAGCTGAGCCACTGGTGTGTGTATCGAGGGACTGAAATCTCCCAGGTGCCCTGGTTTCTAGCTCAGTGTGGGCCCACTGCCTTGTGTGGTCCATTGAATCACCATCCTGCACCTCACAGGCTTGGCTCCTGCATCAGGCTCCCCAGGGGGTTAAGCTTGAAGCTTAAATTGAACAAGGTAGAACTCGTGATGTCAGATATGCCAGAAATATTGGACAGTCCCTGACAGAAACTGCAAGTAGCCTGGCTCAGTGGCAGTGGGCCTGGAGAGGCAGGCCAGCTACAGATGACGCCATTAGGAGCTCCTGGTGCCAGGAATAATCTGTGTGGCTTGGGTCTGTCCTGCTGGGCTGCAGCCTCACTTTTGGCTGCTCTTCCTGGCCTGTGCTTCCTTCCTGTCAGGTTGGGGACACTAGCTCTGTGCCATTCGTTATTGGAAGAATATACCTTGTTTGAAAGATTTATTTTTTAAAATGAGTTGTATATCTATGTGTCTGTGATGTGTGTATGTACACATGTGAATGTAGGTCCCTCAGACATGCAGAGTGGGGCACTGAACCCCCTGAAGCTGGTTGCAGGCATCTGTGGCCTGCTTGATGTGAGTATTGGCAGCTCAGCTCAGGCCCTCCGCTGGGGCAGAATGAATGCTTAGCCGCAGCCTTCTCTCCCTTTCTGAAAGTGCCTTGGTCTTCCCCACCTCAAACCTACAGTTAAGAGTTTGCCTTAAGTCACAGAAAAGGCTTTGGGATTTTGAACAGTGTGGCCCTATAAAGACCTGGGGAACTTTTAAAGGCTGGCTCAATGAATTTTATGTTACAATAAAATAATAAATAAGAGCAGAAGTGGAATGTTATAATTCGGAGACAGTTGATCTTGGTAAGGTTGGAGTTTGTGACGGTGACTCTCTACTGTCGATTTCCTTGGATTAGGAAATTCCTAGGGCCAGGCAGGGGTGGCACACACCTCCAATCCCAGCACTCAGCGCTCAGGAGGCAGAGGCAGGCAGAGTTCAGGATCTC
>CM053744.1:58769083-58814762 GCA_028658305.1 Pachyuromys duprasi
CCCGCGCGGTGGAGGCGGGGAGGGACCAGCAGATGGCTCATTGGCCGGTCTGTCTAGCCAGTCAGTGATCTCCAAGTTCATAGAGAGCTTCCACCACGAAAGCAATGTGGAGAGCAAGGAAACCAGCCATTATCATCCTGTGGCTTCCACATGCACACACACACATTTCCACAAATGCACTAAGAGAAGAAATGCCTATGACGTTAATGAGGCATATGTTTGGGTGCGTCTATGAGGGCACCTACAGAGGGTTTACTGAGGCGGAAGTGGTGCTATCCCATACAGTTCCAGACTCAAAAAGGGGGAGTGTCCCTCAGCTCTTTGACCCACTCCCACCGTCAAGACTCTTCTTTTTCTTAATAAACTGAGAGGCGGTATGGCGGTGTGGGGGCGGGGCACAGCGGGGGCGGGGCACAGAGGTGGTGGGGCGGAGACAGGGGCGGGGCGGGCGCTGAGTAGTGTCGTTCACAGCTGTATCCCGATTACCCAAGGGTGGGCAAGCACCCTTCCGCTTCTCCCACCACAGCTGAGAGCCGCACTGTCCCAGCCAGGACTGACTGTCTCCTCAAACTCTTAGCCAAAATAAACTCTCCCTTCCGTTGCTCCTCATCAGGGACTTGGCCACAGCAGCAAGAAAAACAACTAGTCCTCAGCTACAGCAAGTGCCGACGGTTTTCCTGTTTGTTTGTGTTTTTGAAGGTTCTTCCTCAGAGACATGGGCACCTTAGGAGGAGCTGAATGACTTTAGGCAGAAGGACACCAAAGGACATGTATTCTAGGATCATCTCTGTGGAGTCTGTGTGAGGAATGAATTGATGTAGGGAGAGGCAAAGGAGGCAGATGGCTGGAGGTGGGAGGCAAATTGGAAGTGTGGAGTCATTTGGCAGAGGTGGTGCACGCCTGAGCAGAAGGGGAGGATGAACGGCTAGAAACCCTTAGGCTAATGGCTAGGCTTCTCCATGCACTTATTTTAGGGTTTAACATTAAAAAAAACATTTAAAAACTAAAAACAATTTCATCTGGGGGCGATGACAGTGCCATGGGGGGGGGGATGGGATCTAGTGGGACTTGGCTGGCAAACCAGCAACTGAAGAACAAGAAAAGGACATCAGAACTATTCTTGCTGTGTAGGAGAGAGATTTTCCCTTTGCTTTTTAAAAGGTCAGTTTGGCTGCTTTGGGAGAGTAGATGGGGTGGAGGCAGAAACAAGGTGGCTGGCCACCGTGCAGCATTTGTGGGCACCTACCGGGCACCAGCTGTCATGCAGACGGCAGAGGAGGACAGCCTAGCAGAGGGTCAAGGTGCCGTCTGGAGGCGTCAGACAATTGGTAAACAAACACCCATCTTTCTGTCTTGCAATCACTTATCTGTCCATCCCTCCATCCATTGTCTGTCCATCCCATTCATCTATCTATCTATGCATTTATCTATCTGTGAATCTGTCTGTCCATCTATTTATCCTCTATCTATCGATCTATCCATCTGTCCATTCATCTATCTATCCATCTACTCATCTATCAATCATTCTATCTATCTATCTATCTGTCTATCGTATTTTCTGTTTTGTGTGGCAGTGTTGGAGATTAAACCCAAGACCTTAGGAGGGACTGAGGGAGGGGGCTACACCTGGGATTCAAAGTACCTAACCTGTGATTGAGATAAAAATAAATAAATTAAAAAAAAAAACCCAAGACCTTAAACATGTACTTCTGAATGATGCCTCCAGCCCATCTGTCACTTATCTTTTATGTCGAATCTGTATATCTTCGTGTCTGTGTATGTATGTATGTGCCTGTCTGTCTGTCTGTTTATCCATTTCCCTTCTATTTCTTATCTCAGGAGTTGAAAGGAAAGGAAAGCATACCTCAGAGGCAGAGAGGGTGGAGCACAGGGAGCAAATAGAATGGAGTTGGATGTTTCCTTATGTGCTCCTCACGTAAGGTCCTAGGAGCTAAAGTCAAGCCATGGTGGCATTTGGAGTGAGTGGCAGAGACAGGGCCAGGGATGGAAGCCACAGAGGCCACTGTAGCAGGGACAAGGGAGCCAGAGAGACAGTCTGGGAGCAGGCAAGAGAAGAAGAAATGCCATGGAGGACACTGTACTGATTAATCCGCAAGGGTGATGGGTGAATGGGGTGACGGCTGCTGTGAGGGATTAGGGCGCCCTTCAGGCTTCTGTGGAGTGCTAGCCTCTAGGGCAGGAGCTATTTGGAGGTTACCCATCTGCTACGCTATGGGAATTATGGGTCAGGCAATTTTTCCTCAGGGGGCTTGAGCCAGGATCCCCGGTCTCTGACCTCCCAGCTGTGCTGATTCTAAATGTCTCCAGTTTTTGCCCAAACTGTGGGGTCAAGTAACCAGCCTTCCGACTGAACACCCCTGATCCAAGCGGCATGGAACAGTGGCAGGAGCCAGAGCGTGGGGGGGGGGGAGGGGGAGAGGGGGTTGGATAAGCAGGTTGGTGAGACTCCGGCTGTGTGCTGAAGGAACAACACAGAATCTGTGGTAATGTGGATAGAGGAACCCGTGGCTGAACAGCGCTGGGATGGTTTTAAGGCCTTGAGCTCTGAGACACTAGAGAAGTGCAGTTTGTTTACCAAGATGGGAAGGCCTAAGGAAGGAGAAACCGCAATGGGAAGCCAGAGGTCTGACTTCTGATGTGTTGAATTTGAGTCATGGTTTGAAGCCACAATGAGGGGACTAGTGAGTAGCTAGATGTGCCAGTCTGACTTCTGGGGGTGTCCAGGTGAGGTACAAGTCATGGTTGTTAAGACTGAGACAGTGGTCAGAGCCCTGGGACACTGCAGATAAGCGTGGAGTGCTGGTGGCAGTTTAGGCCGGTCTTTTAAATATTTTTATTATTTTTATCTTAAATTGTGAATCTGTTTGAGTGTGCATCCACAGAAGTGCAGTATCTGTAGTGGTCAGAGAAGGGTGTCTGACCCCTAGGAACTGGAGTTACAGGCAGTTGTGAGCCAGTTCTCTCCATCCCTGAGCTCTCTCTCCATCCCTGAGCTATGTCTCCATCTCTGAGCTCTCTCTCCACCCTCTAAGGCAGGTGGGCTACAGCTTTTGGAAGTGGGCTGGACTTAGGGTTTGCTTCTGGGACATGCAAGGTGAGGGTGCTTTTCCACCTGTGCTAGGAGAGGCCACCCGGGGTTCTCTCTGTCAATGGGAAGAGAAGCTCTCCAGCTGGCCAGGAAGGACAGACAGGCCATGCTGTCAGCGCTGCTACCGCTGCAGCGAGGAGAGAGCCCTGCAGGAACCACAGCTGTCTAAGAGGTGGCATGTAGAGCCTGCGAACAGTCATGCAGATTGGTGGCTCAGCCTGAGAATGCCAGGATGTAATTCTGATCACCCGACAGTGTGTGGGTCACAGTCTTTCTTGGCTGGACCTGCAGATGAGGACATGTCTGCCTCTCAGGAGCTCCTGAGCGGCTCCATTAAGCTGTATGAAGATTCAGGATATGCAGAAACTAGGACAAGAGGTGAGTGCCAGTTCAGGCTGTTCACTCTGTACACAGCAGCATCACCCAGGTCTAAAGGGGTCTGGGTACCCAGGGCTGAAGGGGAGTCTCAGGGGAAGCCCACAGGCAGGGCCTAGTGGGTCTTCTGGCACCCAGGGTGGAGTCAGAAACTAAGGAATGTCGTTAGGAAAACACAGTTATTGCTGAGTCGCTGAGTGTAACTGGTGTCATGCCACCCATCACCACAAATACCAGTGAGCAAAGATGGGAGCTGAATCCTTAAGCTGTATTTCAGAGAACCAGAGATCCCAGAAGGCAGTGCACCAACACCCTAACAAGTGCCTTTCAGCTCAGCTCCAGCCAGCAGGCTTTGTACGGGGCGGGAACAAAGGCTGTCAATCATCTCAAAATTTAGTCCCGCCCCCTGGTCAGGCGGTCAGCCACAGCTCTGAGGTTCTAGTGCAGGACTTTCTCCTGCACTGTGTCTTTACTACTGCCTCTCACTTTGTGTGTAGATGGACTTTCACGGATTTGCACAGTCCTACTTACAAAGTCCAAGTCACCTAGCCTTGGAATCCCTCTGCAGAGCCAACAGGGTTTAATACAGAGGAGTTAACTCAGGACAAACACAACTGTTTATATGCTCTATGTGCTAGTTCCCTCGGACAATATGAAGAACCAGTGTGTTCTAATATGCACAGAATATGAAAGTGTTCCTCTCCATACCTCTTGTCCCCTATGCTTAGGACGGATGATTTAGGTTCTGGAACTCAGACTGTACACACCCTTGCAGTATAGCACCAGACTGGGAGCCGTGTGGCCCCAGGAGCACCGGGCAGCCACAGTCAGGGAGCGGAGAGAGATGGATGCCAGCGCCCAGCTCACCTTGTCCGTTTTTTTCAGTCTAAGCCTAGCCCATAGGATGATACCCCCACATTCAGGATAACCCCACCTCAGTTAACCTTGTCTAGAAGCTCCTCACATGCCAGGGCTTTGTCTCCAAGGTGAGTCTAGACCCTGTCAATCAATGTTGACAATCAATATTGACTAACACAAGAGTAAAACTATTATTTTAGTAAGATGATAGGGAAAGAATAACTTCACTGGAATAAAATGTTCCTAATATCAATCTATATTTCAATTATTTCATTCACTGTATTACACTGACTTTGAAAAATATAAATCAAAATTCATATGTGGGTTTTTCCTACTGTATCTGAAAATACAAAATAACTCTATAGTCCCTCAAAACGAACAAAACAATTCATTTTAATTTTTACAGGCCATGGTCTGTGACCGGAATCAGAACGTTTCAACATTTGCCACTGAACTTTCAACCTGAACAAATCAGAGATGCAGAATTAGGAGCTGCCAGAACCACCACCACCCTCAGAGCCATTTACCTGAAATGCACCTCACTTCATCCTTTGTATCAGCCCAAGGAATGAACTGAGACAAACATGATTCTGGAAAGAGGGAGGATGATCAAGGCTTGTTCTCTGGCAAATCACTTTGTTGTTTCTGGATTCTTATTTTTTTTTTTTCTTTTTTTGAAACAAGGTCTTTCTCTGCAGTACAGGACGAACTCAGATTCACCATGTAACTCAGTCTGGAACTGCAACTACAGGTGTGTACCACCACACACACACCCAGCCAGCTTTGTCACTGTCAGGTTTCCTGACAACCACACCTAGGATCTGAAGTGGAGCTCGTGAAGTTTATCTTCACGGGATCCTTCTGGGAGCTTGTCAAGCCCAGCTTGGCAAGGACAGCCTAGATGCGTGTTTTAACAGTTGCCCTGTGAGGAAAGGAGACAGAGGAAAATGCAGGAGTTACTGGGGAAACGTTCAGGGTCTGCTGATGAAACTAGCTACTTGGGAGGCTGGGGAGGGGAGATCACAAGTTCTGGGCCGCCTGTGCTACTTAGTGAGTTGATAGCTGGCCTTGGGAAACTAGTGCAACTTTGTCTCAAATAAAGAGTAGAGGGAGTTGGCGGATAGGCAGATCAACAGTTAAGAATGCATACTTCTCCTGCAGAGGACCTGCGCTCAGTTCCAGGCACCCATGGCAGAGAGCTCACAACTGCCTGTAACTCCAGCTCCAAGGGGACCCCATGCCTTTAGCTTCCTTGTACCCTTCCTCTAGCCTCAGGGAGTGACCGTACTCAGGCACACACACAATTAAAAATAAGATACTTTAAAAAGCAGAAGACTGACAATATAGATACAGTATAGTGACAGAACACATACATTCACAGGGCCTGATTTAATCCCCAGGGCTGGAATGGGTGAAGTCTGGTAGGATCAAAGAAAGGCTTTTAAGTATTGATTGGATACATACTCATGAACTTAGCCAGTCTTTGCAGACCTGGGAGCTGGGAGTGATCTTCCTCCCCCTAATAGCCCCATGTGGTGGTTTGGATAGGAATGGCCTCCATAGATTCACCTGCTTAAGTGCTCCGACAAAGGGAGTGGTGCTTTAGTGGTGTGGCCTTATTAGGAAGTGTGTCACTGTGGAGGCGGGGCTTTGAGGTCTTAAATGCTCAAGCTATGTCCAGAGTAAAACACACCCAGTCTCCTCTGGTTGCCTTCCAGTCAAGACGTAGAACTCTTGGCTCCTCCAGCACCATGTTTGCCTGGATGCTGCCATGCTTCCCCCATCATGATGATAATGGACTAAACCTCTGAAACTGTAAGCCAGCCCCACCAAATATTTGGCTTGGTCATGGTGTCTTTTCACAGCAAGAAAACCCTAACTAGGACACCCCATTTTGTCTCCTTTCTTCTAAGGACATTGAGGTCAGGCTACACACTCAGTATTCAGGGTAGGTATGCGACCCTTTTAAAATTGGAAAATCCTTGGTAATCAGCAATAAGTGGACCTCCCAGTTCTGTGTGGCAGCGACTAAAGAAAATGCCTACATGAGTTTCCTGAGTGTGATATTTCTCTTTGCAATTCTTGAGTGTTCTATGGCACACATGCCAAAAAAATGGAAAACCTATAAATAGGGCAGAGTGGGAAGAGAGAAACGGGACTTGTCACGATGCCACTGGAAGTAGGGAACTAGGAATTTTCCAGAGACAGCAAGTCGAAGCAGGGTGACTGTTTACTTAGAAATGAAGTAGCAGGTGCATGCTCCATAAGAAAGCAGGAGACCAAAGAGCAAAAGAGACTTCACAAGACAGAAAAACGTGTCCTCACAAAGTCTTCTGAGGAAAACGTAGATCAGAGAGGGGACAGGAAACAAGGCATGTTGACCACCCGCCCAGCCTGGCACGATTTGGTTTCCTCCATAGTCGTGTCATACTTACTTTCTTCAGGTTCTATGAGGGAGGCATCGTCGCTAGAGATAGTCCTGGCATTCATTAATTTTCTTGTTGCTGTAACCAAATATGCAATAACAAGTAACTAAAGAAGGAAGTCTGAGTGTTCAGTCCAGCTTGGCAGGGAAGGTATGGTGGCAGGACCGAAAGGCCGCTGGCCATGTCCCGTCCCCCTGTCAGAAGGCAGAGAGAGATGAATGCCAGGACTCTGCTTGCTCTCTCTCCCTGATTTCTCAGTTTGGGAGCCTCACCTGTGGAATGCTGCCACTAGAATTCAGGGTGGGTCTTCCCTCCTCAGCCAACTGTCTGTGGAAACACCGTGACAGACACGCCTGGGGCATATCTCGTAGGTGACTGCTGATCCAGTCAGGTTGAAAATGAAGAATTAACCATGTACTTAAATATGAAGCAGGAGATGAATATCTAAATCACCAGGCAGTGGGAGGCCAGCTTGACCCCAAGTGGCTGCTCACAAGAAACAGGAAGAAGGGCAAACAGCGGGTACGCAGCCAGCCGAAGAGAGGCTGTTCCCTGACCTCTGAGGAGGGGCCATGCACACTGTGTGCCAGCACCAAAGCTGATCTGCTGCTCTAGCTGGGGTGTGTTGAGACAGAATGGAAGTCTGTATACCGGCTCCAGGATGCTCCCTACCAAATCCTGGGTGGAGAACACACACCAGGACCCTCGTCCACTCTCCTGTGCCACTTATCTTAGGGTTTTCTGTTGCTGCAGTGGAACTCCATGACCAGAAAGCAAGCTGTGAAGAAAAGGGCTTATTTCACTTACAATTCCAGATCATAGTCCATTATTCAAGGAAATCAGAACAGGAGCTCAAGCAGGGCAGGAACCTGGAGGCAGGAGCTGACACAGAGGCCATGGAGGGTGCTGCTCTCCGGCTTGCTTTTCATGGCTTGTCAGCCTACTTATAGAACCCAGGACCACCAGCCCAGGGCGGGCACCACCCACCATGGGCTGGGCCCTCCCCCATTGATCACTAATTGAGAAAATGCCTTACAGCTGGATCTCATGGAGGCATTTCCTCAACTGAGGCTCCTTCTTCTCTGATGACTTTAGCTTGTGTAGTTGACACACAAAACCAGCCAACATACCACCGAATCCCTTTAGCAAGCCCAGGCTTATCGTACCAGGCTGCACCTTTCCAGGTTATTTTCTTTGATAAAGCATGGAGAACAACGTCAGAAGGGAATGCATGTTCTAGCTCCGGGCTTCTGAGGATCAGGCAGTTTCCCCAGGAGTCTTTGCTTCTTTCTCTGCCAGCACCTGGGTCTCTCCTTTGATGCTTCCAGTTTGCCACTCTGGAATTATGGCAGCCAGGGGCTGAAGGCCACACCTCTCAGTCCAACACCAGCAGAGAACTGTTGATTTTGTTAGGCGTGAGGAAGGTACTTTGAATTGGCAAGAATGGTTTTGTTTGTTCTTATACACAAGCAATCGATAAATAGGTTGATGGAGGAGTGTTCTAGCAGTATTTCCCAGTGACAGCTATGATGGTGATGGCACCCAGGGTAAAGAGGACCTGGAGACAGGCCAGGGTTACTGGAGCGCGGTGGGTGCATGGAGAGTTCACGGTGTGGGCGAAAGACTTGGTAATAAAAAATATTAAAAAGAAAATGAGGATATTGGCTCCCCCCCAACATGTTAGGGACACAGGCCGCAGCCCACTCAAGTCTTCTCTAGGCAAGTGGAGTCCCTTTTATAAGGCCTGCCTGCCTGTCCACTGCAGGCTCTGGCGATGGGTTCTCTGAATTTTATCCCCATATTTAGTTAGAGGGATGATTTTAAGTTTGGGGTAACCTGAAACCCAGAGGGACCATCTTCCTTTGATTTTCTTCACGGCCCATCTTTAAGGGCAGTGACGTTTTCTCCTCGGAGGAGGCGGCTCTGGGACTCTACCCAGCAGAAAGAACAAGGCTGTTCTGGTTCGTGACCTTGCTCCAGGGCCAGCGGCCTCGGTGCGTCCGTCAGGCTGCAGTACCGCCCTCGGCCACCGGAGGCAGTGGCGCCCGGCTGCTAGCGTCGACCTGGCGCGCGCCGCTCTTGCCGCCAGCTGTGCGCAGCCGCCCGCGGCGCTCGCCTATTGGCTGCCGCGCGTGTCCGCCATCTTGGCGGAAGCGGGACGGACGCGGCGCAGGAGTTGGTCTGCGGCGTCCCTCGGTGCAGCTTGCGTCTTCTCTTGCCCCTGGCGGAGTCCTGGCTTGGGGCTGAGGGCCGGCGGCCGGCGTGATGGAGAGCCGCAGGATGAACCTGCCCACTGGGCCGGACACGCTGTGCTTCGACAAGGATGAGTTCATGAAGGTGAGGGGCACCCGGCAGGTCGGAGGCCCTGCGGTTCCCGGAGGCTCGGGTGGGGACGTGGGTGGAAGGTGGTGGGGTTCTCTGAATTTTACCCCCACGTTCAGTTAGAGGGATGGTTTCAAGTTTGGGATAACCTGAAACGCAGAGGGACCGTCTTCCTTTGAATATCTTCCTTTGACTATCTTTGAACCTCACTCTGACGTTAAGGAGTGGGAGCCTGACAGCCTCACCGCCCTGCAGCCCGGCAGTGACCCTGGTTACAAATCCAAACTGAAAACGCTTCGCTGATTGCATTTCACCAAGCTCACAGCCTCGGAAAGGCGCAGGCTTTGCGCTGGACCCGGAGGAGCTTGGCCTGTTAGTGGTATTCCCTCCACTGTTGTCACTTACAGCATCCCCGAAGCATGTTTGCACAGTTTCTTTCTCGAGATAGGCTTTGAGTCGTAGCCCAGGCAGGTCTCCATCCTCCCGCTCAAGTCTCCCAAGGGCCGAGATTACAAATGTGAGCCAAGAGGTTGTGCCATTTAATATCGCTTTGAAGGGACCACTACAAAGCTGGTTTCAAGGTCAGGAAGTTAGAAATTTTGTCTCATCGGCACATAAAATATAAAACAAATGACTGTGAGGCTTACGGGATAGTGTGTGTTTGTGTGTGCGCCTGTGCTCCAGACTCCTTTCACGTGGTAATGTTTTCCCCATGACTTAATTGGCGGATCTCTGTTTTGGTGTTTGCATTCAGATTATATGGCCAAAGCTCTAGGTTTGATGTTTGGTTTTAATTTACATGTGTCTTCCTTACTGTGCCAACATACTTTTCCATGTGTGGGAGGCTCCCCTACAGCCAGGGATGATCCACTTAGTAGTGACATTGCTAAGGCACTGCCAAAGTGTAATTTGAAGATTTATTATTTTATGTGTCTGTGCTTGCCCTCCTGAGTTTCTGTGCACAGCAAGTGCAGAAGCCCCAGAGGCCAGAAGACTGACAGACCCCGGGAACTGGCATTACAGGTGCTTGTGAGCTGCCCCGTGGGGGGAGCAAACTCTGGTCCTTACAAGAATAGTGAGCTGTTAACTGCTGAGCCGTGTCTCCAGCCCCACAAATGAGTTCAAATGTGATGATGCTTGAAAGAGGGTAGAAAGAGCCAAAGGTACATGACGAGGACTGGTGGCTGGAGGAAGAAAGTTCTCCCAGGGGTCATGGCCTGTTTTGACTTCAGGTGAGAAAACTTAATGTGGTCACTTTTTAACTTGGGCCTCCTGCAGGCCCACTGCCAGGAGCCTTCTGGCCTCATCTTCCTTGGCTTTCTCACTCACCCCGACAGAGTGCCTCTGCTAAATGCAGTGTCAGCAAGTAGATGGCACAAAAATGTGAGTAGTGACAGCATACAGCAAACTGGGGGAATGAACGACCAGGCTGCTGGCACTTCCATGCTGTTTCATGCAGTCAGATCTGAGAATACCAGGCAATTTGTAGTTCTGCTCACGTGACCAGTTCAATAGTAGAGGAAAGCACACAGAACAGCCATTGTGTGTGCAACGTTGGTTTTTTTAGGTGGAGTCGGTAGTTAAGGTTCTTTGTTTTGTGTGCTTCCTGTAAAGAAACATGAGTTAGTTTGGTAGCAGAAAGGGCAGGAGGAGGGCCTGCTATCCAGACTATGTGTACATTTGTATCTTGTTCAAGATGTTTTCGGTGGCATAGATTTTTTTTATAGGGTTAGGATATCAGAAACACCTTAGGAGTCTCACCTTAGGAGAGTTGAGACTACGTGAATTAGTCATTTGGTTCAAGACTGTTGTTATTTTGTCGAGCTGACGACACCCTGCTGATGCAGTGGTTCCAGCTGTTTACTCCCCCGTAGGCATTGATGGACCACTGGACCATACGTCTGCAAATCTAGATTTGAAGAGACAAGGATGGAAAGGTATGGTTTGGCCATTGAGCCTGCCAGAGGAAGAATGTACCCAATTCAGAAACTCTTTGGTCAGTAGTGGTTGGAGTGTGGAGGAATGTCATGTCAGGATCCAGACTGGAAAGATAGATGGGGTGGGGTGGGAGTTGAAATGTGCCCCTGGTGTCCTCTGAGGGGTTTGTGTTCCATGCAGTGTTCATCGTGAATTTGAGGTCAGCTTTAAACAGGCTATACAGGATTGTATCATTATACTAGAACAGCTAGTGGAGAAAATGGGTGAACTGTGATAGAAGGTGTGGGCGACAGAGAATGCAGTATACTGACAGATAAGTCAGAGCACACACTTGGGCACGTTGAGATCACATCCTTCCCTTCTATCCTAGCATGTGACTTCATTCCTGTTCAGAATATGCTCACCTTGCTGATGACTGCCTCCATCCTGTATCTGTGCTTCACTCCCCCCCTAGCCTGCTGTGGCCTGACCTTCCCCTGTGTGCTGTCAGCTGCCCTAAGACTCCACGCCACTGCATTCGCAGGCTTGATCATCCCTTCCTGCTGGTTTGCAGACTTACCTGATTCTAGTCTTTCCACTCACATCTCTACTTGGTAACCCCTATCACACAGCTTTTGGCTAGAGAATTGTCCTTGCTGTCTCACCATGTTAATGCACTCATTCCTGCAACCACAAACCTGTCAGAAAGCAACTTAGGGAAGGGTTTATTTCAGCTTTACAGCTGGTGAAGATACAGGCAGTCACTCATGGCAGAAAGGAATGGGGCAGAGCGTGAGGCAGCTGCTTGGTCACTTTGTTCTGTGCTTGGAGACAGTGATGAGTGCCGGTGCTAAGCTCACTCCTCTAGGCCCCCACGGACATGCCCAGAGATTTGTCTCAAAGTGAGTCTCATCCTCAGGGTGACAGTGTCCGCCGCTTACTCACTTTCGGTCTTAAAGCCACAGCACGCGGTCATTGCTCATCGTCCCCTGCCCGGCTCCAGTACAGGCAGCGAGACACTTCTTTTCGCTCGACCATGCAGGCCAGATGCTCTCTTTCTCTGCTTTCTTTGTCTTTTCCTTTTTAAACAGTGGTTTCCTGGCCTTGAACTCTTGATCCTGTCAAGGCCCAAGCTGGCCTTGAACTCTTGATCCTGCCGCCTTAGCAAACTAAGTTACTATTAATTTTTAGTCTTTCAGTTGAGATCAAGGATAGAGCTAAGCTACCTGGATTATCTTTGATTTTCCATCTCGTAGCTTTGCTGTGACTACAAGCAACCCTAAGTAAAAGTCACCTAGAATAAGACATGTAATTCACTTGTCATACATCTTGTCCAAGGTCATATTCCTGCTAATACAGGATGGGGTTGTGGGCCATGTTCTGCCAAAGCATCCAGGCTGGTTGTAGCTGCAGAAGGAGAGGCAGACAGCTTTTCTGTAGGTGGCTGCGATGCTTTCATTTAAAGGAAGTCTTGTCAAATGATCATGGCAGGCATTTGGTTGGTTGACTAGAGTGTTAACTGGTACGTAAAGAAATGCTGGGTGCAAACCTTAGTATTTTGTATTAAGAAATATGCGTACTCGTTTGTTCCTTGCTCGCGTGAGTCTCGGTTACCCTGCTGGTTCCATTTCAGGATGGTCTCTTCCGTGTTCACTTTGTGTCTCAGTGGAGTGAGGGCCTGTGGCCTTTTGCTAGGGTGTGCTGCAGTCTTCTGGATCTGTGACGTTTCCATCCCCACCCTCCTGGGTTTACATCACCCACGTGTGACTCAACAACATTTGTCTTGGCAAATTGCCTATTTCCAGTCTTTCCAAAGCACCTGCTTCACTTCTCATGGAAATGATCTCTTTTCAGTCATAGTTCTCTGGTTTATACAGTGTATAATGGAATTATGTGATTATAACAGTGTGTTCTCAACAAGTTTGGGAACTGTTACACCCGAATCATGGAGAAGGAGCAGTTCCATGAGGGGGAGGCTCAGTCATGGTGAAATAGACGGTACCTTGCTGGTTGTAGTGCATCAACCTACCAAGAACTTCTGGTGCCGGGAAGAGGAGCTAAGAGCCTGGCTAGCCTGGGAGACTGAAAGGGAAAGTGCTGGCCTCCACCTGTTCCACGGATGCCCATGGTGTAGATGTGTCAGGACACACTCAAGTGTGTCATGAAATACAGCGGAGGTGGTGTTGTCTGGGAGAAATGTTAGGTGCCTGTGTGCAGGAGCACATGTGCATTAAAAGCAACACATGAGACACGGCGTTGAGTAGTGAAAAATAAGACAGTGCTGCATATTTATGAAAAATGAATGTTTCATTTTCTTCTTCCTTCTTTGCTATTTTTCATAGTCTATTGGCTTGAAGTTTTACACTGAACATATAATACTTGTAAAGTTAAGGGAATAAAGCTGTTTCTGTTCTTAGAGGAGCCTTTGCTGAACTGTGTCCCTGTAGAGTGAGACCATAGGAGGCTGCCCGTGCCCTTGTGGGCACCTACCTGCGTGAATGCACAGGTGCCTGTGTCACTGTGCATGACCAGGAGGGGCTCTGGTCCGCACAGGCTGGGTGACAGTGAACATCCCTTCCTCCTGTCTTCCTGTCATAATGGGGCTCCCCACCATTGCAGGAGGATTTTGACGTGGACCACTTCGTGTCTGACTGCAGGAAGCGGGTGCAGCTGGAAGAGCTGAGAGCTGACCTGGAGCTGTACTACAAGCTGCTCAAGACAGCCATGGTGGAGCTCATCAACAGGGACTACGCAGACTTCGTCAACCTGTCCACAAACCTGGTGAGCCCTCCCAGCCCTGCCTCCAATGGCATAGCCCTCCCTCATTGTGTATGCTGGTTCTCAAAAGTGCATATTGTAGAAACATGGAGTTTCAGGGTTTGAGCACTCATTAATGTCAGTCACAGAAGAACTGAATTTGTACGCTCTTTTTTATTTAATTCTTGCTCACGTAAAACTGTTGCGCTCTTATTATTTGCTTTGTATTTTTGGTTTTCCTGAGATAGGTGTTTATTGTCGTTTTGAGGCAGAGTCTCTCCATGTGGGCCTGGCTGTCCTGGCACTCTCTATGTAGACTACACTGGCCCAAAACTCAGAGATGCACCTGCCTCTACCCCAAGTATAAATTAAAGGTGTGTGCTACCATGCCTGACTCTTGAAACAGGATCAACTCTGTCGTCTTGACTGTCCTGGAACTTACTGTACAGCCTAGGTCATCTACAAGCTTGCAGCCATCCTCTGCCTCTGCCCTGCTGGGTTATAGGTATGCATCACTGTGCCCAGTGTGGTCTGGTTATTCCCGTCAGTATTGGCATTAGCCGTGAGTGCGGTGAAAGGGGCAGCAGGAGGCCATCTTTGTTAGGCACTGACAGGGTCAGGGAAGGCCCTTTGGGTAGGCTAGTCTACACTAGCCTAGAGCCAGAGCACATGATGACCACTCTTGAGGAGAGCCTTCTCACTGGCATGACACACGTGCGCATGCCAGCAGGGAGCAGGGCCAGCACCGATGTGCAAGAGGCCGGTCTCCATGAATGCCGAGGAGCTTGCCTGCTGCGTGTCAGAGCAGTGTAGGAATGTGGGCTTCGATATTCTCCGAGAGCTCCTTCCTTCTTTTCTTCCTTCCTTCCTTCCTTTTTCCTTTCTTTTTATTTTTAAAAATTTGTTTGTATTTTATTTTGCTTTTAAATATCTGTCCAAAGAAATATAGAAAGCACCACCTCTGGGAATTTTAATGAACATGAAAATGAATGAATTGCTTTGTGAGTGTGCTGCCATTACTAAGCTGTGACTGTTCCTGTAGACACAGAAACTCAGAAATGGTCATTTCCTTGTGTTTAATTTGTGTTTTTCCAAAGAGTTATCAGATTTAGGTGAGATGGTCTTTCTCAGACTCTGCCACCAGCCAGCTGAGAATCAGCATTTTCAGATAGATGACAGATTAAAACCTGTGCTCATTAAACTTGCATGGGGCCAGGCTCAGTGGTGGGCACTTGCCCTCAGTTCACCCCAGCGCCACAAAACCCCAAGTCATCCAAAGATAATTGTACATAAAGAGGCTTTCTGGACTCTGACATCCATTTTCTCATGTGTAGCCACAGATGTTTCTGGACTCAGACAACAGTGATCACGGACGCTTCCATCCTTACACATATCGTTACACTGGGTTAGGGCTGATGATTTTTGAGCTGTCATGGTTTTTCGTCTAGGTCGGCATGGACAGAGCCCTCAATCAGCTTTCTGTGCCTTTGGGACAATTAAGAGAAGAGGTTCTGGTAAGTTCCCCAACTCCTAGTAAATGATCTGAAGTAAAAGCATGCTATGCTTGTCCGTGTAGGAATCCAAGCATTCTAGTCTGTCTGTCTGCTGATTTTGAAAGGTCAGTCTCTAGAGTTTTCATCTCAAAAGAAGTTGCAGATAAATGCTTTTCTGTTTTTAGTGTGTGCAGTTAGAGTCTGCCACATGACTGATGTGAAGACAGCAGAGTCTTCAAGTAGGTGGCTTTAACATGGCTGAAGAGTTAGCCTGGGTTGGGACTGGCTGGTATCCTGAGTGTTGTTTTAGAAGTGTTTTCCCAGGTGATAAATGGTGCATGGTTAGGTTCCCAGCTCACAAAGCTCTTGAAACCCCAAGCAACTGACAGATGACAGCAGTTTGACAGAATACCCTACGCACCGGAGTTTAACTGTTTCATGGCGTGCTGTGCAGTGCAGGGAAGCTGCTGGGGTGGACTTCTGGGTGAATGTTACAGGGGAATTGGTGTCATGTCAGTAGTTCACTGTCACCCTGTCCTTTGCCTGCTGGTCAGCCCCACAGGCTCAGGTCCCCTGCCTGCCAGGCCTTTTGGTACTTAGAGGCTTTCACATACTTGGCGTTCTGTCCCAGGGTGACTTGTCTGTGTCACTATGTCTATGGTGAGTGGACGTCATCACCTGTGCAGTGTTGGGGAAACAGTGTCAGTGTCAGGTGTCCTCCAGAGGGGGACAGGAAGGCCTGCTATGTCACCTGAGCTGGGCTCACGAGGAGCACTGGGCGCTTGAGTTTTCTGAAGCTCTTCCGAGTCACCCTCCACAGAGCGGGAAGGCAGTGACATGTGGCACTGCGGAGCTCCATGTCCCTGTGGCCCTCCCTGCAGTGCCCAGAGCCCCATGTCTCCACTCTGGGGGTTCTCTCCTGTGGCCAGCTCTCATGCAGGCTTGTTTGTTTGATCTTTGTCACCTTCACCCTTCCCTCTGTTGTACTGTCTGACTTGCCCCCATATCCTAGTCACGTTAGTCAAGCTCTGCTGGTTTTACTCTAAAGCACTGAAGCCTTTGAGCTCCTTAGGTCAGGAATTGGCATCTTTGGCTTGTTGGTAGGCAGTATTAAAGTATTTTATAACAGTTATTGAAAGAGTGAATTTACTTTTCTATACAATTTTTTTGTGATTTACTATCCATTGCCTTCGTTCTGATTGCTCCTGGTTGACCTAATTCAGTGGCTTTGGCTATGTTTTGTGTTTCTCTGTTCTTCTGGCCTCCTGCTCCTGGCTTCTTGGTTCTAATTCTCCCTATTCTTATGATACTTTATTCATATTTAGATAGACTAGGTAGATTCTAGTCTAAAGAAGCGAACACCCCACCCCAGCTTCTCCTCTTCAGAGGGAAGCCTGCAGATACCAGGATGTGCTCACACGCCCTGACTGGGCTGTCCTCGTCCCTTTGGCCTTCTGTGCTTGTCAGGTTGGCAGGGTCTCCTCGTACCTCAGCCCTTTAAATCCCGGTACTCCACACACAGGCTTCAGTTGTCTTTTGTCCGCTGCAGCTATCTCTCTGGCAGTTGGCCTGGCTATACCAAGTCTTGTGAAATAGAATTGAATGTGTCGGTTTTATAATGTTACATTTTATTTTTGCAAAACATTGTCTTTGCTGTTTTCAAGAGTCTTAGGTCCTCCGTCAGTGAAGGGATTTTGGCAGTAGATGAACGGATGTCTAAACAAGAGGACATCAGGAAGAAAAAGGTATGCTGTGGTGTCTACCCTGAAACCTAGTGCTTTGTGATGCCACTGTGAGGCCCGTGGTCCATTCTTCCCGGGTATCTGCTGACAGGAGCACCAGGGCATCAGCCTCTGTGACACTGCTCAGGGCAGTGCCTGGGCTCCCCGTGCCTGGTCTAGGACCAAAACAAAGAAGGAACATTAATGTTTTAGGGCAGCATGTCACATGCCACAGACACCCTCTGGGACTGCTCACACTCACCAGGCACCACTTGCTGAAGGACAAGATTGCCCAAGTGGCCGCTGGCCTGATGGAGTAAGAGCGGCACCCGCCTGAGGCTTGGCTTAGCGTGCCCTTGGTCCCCAGCACAGAGGCTGTTCTCCTGCAGTCTGCCAGCAGCTCAGCGTTCTTGGGAGCCTGGGCGTCATCGCATTGCACTGTGTGTCTCCCTTTGTCCCGCTGTGGACTTTTGTCAGTAGTGTCTCCCATGAACTGACACTTGGGTATGGAGGTGTGCCATGTGCGTGCAGTTAAAGAAGACGAATACATTGGGAACTAAAATGTGAAAATGCATTTAAGAACGTAAGTGTAAGGGCTGGCAAGATAGCCTGCACCATTTAACTGTGAGCTTATGCTAGAATTGTGAAGCTCACTGTAGGAAAGCCAGAATTGAGCTTATGATCTTGGAAATTCAGGATTACGTTAAGAATATTTCATATGTATAATGCTGATCTTTGCTCTTCTTTATTAAAATGAGGAAATAAAGTAATTAAGAGTCAACATCCCGATAATGTTTTTCTTTCTTTTGCTTGAATCCTTTTTATAGATGAGTGTGTTGAGACTTATACAAGTTATTCGATCAGTTGAGAAAATAGAAAAAATCTTAAACTCGCCAAGTTCTGGAGACGCATCGTCACTGGAAGCAAGCAGGTGAGTGTTCTTGCTGAGTGCTTCATATCTGGGCTACAACCTTCTTGAGTGAGACTCCTTTCTGGAAGACAGGAAATCTGAGTCTGATTTAGTGTTTTTAAATGGGACTCAGCCAGGCGTGGTGGCGCTCCTATAACTGCACTCCCGTTACACTCTACCCTTAGCACACGCCCCGGAGGCCTCATGACCAGCTTGAGCCTCAAGTGGTGGCATGTGCCAGCATTTGGGAGACAGCTGCCATGCTGAGGTGCATGCTATTGACTTTGCTCTGCTGTGCCAGTCCTTCCAGCCTGTCCTCAGTGGGCACCGACACTGCGCCAGCTTCTTTCCTGGGCACCTGCTCTATGCCCACTCTCTTAGTCCTGCTCTACTGCAGAGCTCGTTTTTAAACTCTACTTAGAGTTCCTTAAAGCCGCTCCCTTCCAACCCCCAGCCCTAGGTAGGAGCGAGACAGTTAGTGGGGAGAGGGGCTGCAGACCCCTTTACTCCTCCTGCTGTTTAGGGCCGACGGGTTCCCCTGGGGCTGTACCAGTGGCCGCGGGCAGTCGTGTTTCTCTCCACCCATCTCTGGTCACTGTCACTCCAAACTGCTACATGCCACACACCACACACCAACACCGAGGGCCACACCGTCTCCTTCTGGGCTCTCATATTTATGTCCCTCAGAGTCTCAGACCATGCCCTTGTCTTCGCATGAAGCAGGTCGTTAGAGCTGGCAAAGGCCACGTGCCACAACTAAAAGCCCAAACTAAAATCTGCACTTGGGCTTAAAACAAGAACATTTGCAAAGCATCACTGAGCTTACAAAGAAACCAGAGCTTCCATTACACTCTACCCTTAGCATACACCCCAGAGGCCTCGTGACCAGGGACACCGAGCTTGAGCCTCACGTGAGCTCTCCAGCCTCAGACTGGGATCCGTCAGACCCACCAAAGCCTCTCCAGCTGCTCTTCAGACATGTGCACTCATCAAGTGAGCAATTGGCTCTCATGTTTCTTCCTCACTCTCTCCAGGGAACAGAGCCCCATTCTTCCCCTTTCTCTCTTCTCTCAGGAAATGAGTACTGTGTTCTGTCCCTTACTCTGTGGGCTGAAGTGGCTCTTTCTCCTTTCCTTCCCTCTGACATTGCTAGAACCAGGCCTCCTTTGCCCTAGAGCCAGCTCGGGTCTTGGGGAGTAGCCTTCCCATAGTGCAGCGGGCTGGCACTGCAGACTACTGCTGCGTCCTGGCTGCGCCTTTTTCCGCTCACCTCAGCTAGAGTTAGGCCCGGCCTCCCAGCTGTCAGCACAGGACCTGCCATATGGCCCTTCAGTTCTGTGCTTAGTCATTCTGTGAATTCCAACCTCCTGGCTTCCCTTTGTCACTTCTGATCCTCCAGAGCCCAGTGTCCAATCCGGCCTATCTTACTGTAGGCTTTTCTCTCATCTTCACCTCCTTTTACTGCCCAGTTCACTTAATGTGTTTCTAAATTCACTCAAAACATGCATGAGGCGTGGAGAGGTGGTGAGGCGCCATGCAAAGTAGAAGTAAAAGTTAAAAGCGTGGGGCTTGTGGCATTCACTCTTGTCTTGGAGACTGTTGGTCTCTCCTGCTTGTGAAAGTTTTATGCCGTTCTGAATCACAGCATACAGGCGAGACATGCAGAAAGCCTCCCCTGACTTTCACCTCCTGCTGCCCTCTACCTGCAGACCCCCCACAAGGAACAGAAGCTGCCGGTGGCCTTGGGACCTCTCCCTGGCCGATTCTTGGGGGGCCTGGCGTCAGGGGCCGGTCCTCACTGCCAGTGTCAGTTGCTCGTAGGCTCCCAGTAAAGACTGCAGACTATGCCACTAGGGAAGAGCGGGCTTCCGCCGGAGAGCTGTGCCTGCCACAGTGTGCCTGCCCTGCTCTGGACCACCTCTTGAAGCTTTGCCTGTCTGTGGCAAAGGGAAGGCCAGGGCATACTACAGAATAATTAGACAGTGGGCAGAAGCAGCCCAGGCTCCAGGAGAAGAGCTGCAGACACTAAGGACAGCCTTTCTCCTCTATTCTGAACCAGCTTTGGTGGGACAGTCCAGGGCCTGGTGTCCAGTGGCCTCACTATGGAGTTCCCATGTCCTTGTGCTAGGGACATTTTTCCTGGCTCAGCATTCCTAGAGTGAAAGAGTACACTTCTCCTTTGCTGTTTTCCTCCTTGACTGGCTTTGGTACTTCATAGCAGGTTTTAGGGGGCGGGTGCTCACTGACTGCTTTCTCTCTGGACCTGCAGCATACAGACAGTGCTCTTCAGCTATTGGTAACATTACTTTTAATCTATTATTTAAATTGAAAGGTACTTAAGAGGTCTTATTTATTGCTACTGCAAAGCCAGCTTTATTAAAATGCCCAAAGTACTTAGTGTGTAAGAAGAATTAGAGGTATTTCAGAAGGAGGAGGAAAGAAGGTTCAGGGATCACAGGAGAGAAGTGTATATCAAAGCAGGGACCGTGAGGGCAGTTGGGAGTGGGCCTTCGAGAAGGTGAGGGGACACGGCACCCTGTGACCCTGGCAGCCCCGAGGCAGGAAGCCCACCAGCACCAGTCACACGCACTTTACCAGTGGCCCACTCCCTGGGCATGCACTTTGGGAGGAGACAGCCAGCAAAGATTAATACTGACCTTATGGCCAGGTGGCCTCTATGCAAAAGGAGCCCCGGGGTTTGAACCCACGCCATCCAGCTGCCATGTTCTGGGAAGTCAGACCCTAATAGTTAACGGCTCTACTTGTCTCTACTAGCCCACTCCTGACTGGACAGGTTTTGGAGAGAATTGCCACAGAATTTAACCAGCTGCAGTTCCATGCTGTGCAAAGCAAAGGCATGCCCCTTTTGGACAAAGTGAGACCCGTAAGTGTGGGTTGGTGTCGGGCTGTGGATTTGCGGAGAACCTCACTCATTGTTTTTTTTGTAGCAGCATGCCTGGGACTAATTGTGAATTACAGTGTGTTGACCTTAGGCTTGGGTTTTGGTTTGGGGGGCTCTTATTTTCCAAATGTCACTCAGCAGATTTTGTGAAAAGACTAAGTCACATTCTCTAAGTTTTAGGGGTAGCACTCTAAATCTGACTTCCATATGACACAGGAAATGTTGACTTTTCCCAAAGCCCTAGACAGAGGTGTTTTTTTTTCGTTTTTTTTTTTAAGTGTATGTATGCAAATGAGCACGAGAGAGAACATGTGCTTCTTGCATGTCTACAGATGACCATAGGGGCCAGAGAGGGTTTTAAATCTGGAAATGGAGTTACAGGTGGGTAAAAGTCACTCAGTGTCGGTGGGAATGAAATCTATAATGCCTGTCAGAAACCAATTTGTACCTTCAGAGAAGAATGACATTTTTTCATTCTGCCAGTCTCTCTGTAAATTCTCTTTTGGTGAGATAGTGATCTACTTGAAGAAAAGGTCATTTGGAGGAGATGGGTTGTTACCCTGGGTGGGGTCCCTCCCCCCTCTTTTTTTCAAAGCTGAGGACCGAACCCAGGGCCTTGCACTTGCTAGGCAAGTACTCTACCACTGAGCTAAATCCCCAGCCCCAGGGTTCCCCTTTTCTGTCCACACCCTGCCTTCCGTGGTGTTAAGCAACAGTGTGTGTCCGGCCCTTCGGAGTTTAGAAGGCACTGAACGTGAGCCTTCTGGTGGCTTTCCCCAGCGCATAGTGGGCATCACAGCCATGTTGCAACAGTCTCTGGAAGGCCTCCTGCTGGAAGGCCTGCAGACCTCAAATGTGGACATCATCCGGCACTGTCTGCGCACCTACGCCACCATTGACAAGACAAGGGACGCAGAAGCACTAGTTGGCCAAATCCTGGTGAAGCCGTACGTCGATGAGGTCTGTGATTCTGGCGTGGGGAACTATGCAGAGCCATGCTGTGCTGCCTTTGGGTGGTGTCAGGTAGAGATAGAAGGAGCTTGTTTCTGTGGGCTGAAGGGCAGGGCCTTGTTGCCCAGCTGGCACTGGGAACGAGGGCGTTCTGATGGGTGTTCATGGGGCAGCTTGGATGTGTCTTCAGTTCTCCCCACAGAAGAAGGCGTGAGTCAAATGGTTCAGCTCTGATAACGTGGTCAATTATAACCAGTTAAGTCACTAGAAAACAATTTAACCACTGGCTCTGTGGTTTAGACTAAGCAGACAGCCGGCACAGCACCTGCAGAGTCCAGAGCAGGGAGGCTTACAAAGCTCTTCAGAGACCAGAGACGTTAGTCAAGGCTTGAGAAATGGTGAGCAGGTGTGGGCGCTGTAAAGGCGGCAATGTTCAGATATGGAGGACTTTCACATCCAGCTGGCAGGGGGACACTTAGAAAAGGCCCTTCGTCTGTTGGATCAGTTCTCAGGTTGGTTGTGTGTTGGGCTAGGAACGGCCAGCGTTTGTGATGGGAGATGGCTGCAGGATCTCTTCAGAGGCCTGTCCTCCAGCCACTGTGCACCTTTGAGATTAAATATAGACATTCATTTTAGGTCTGGACAACCACAGAACTGCTAAAATAAGTTTTCCGTTTCCCACGTTCTTCCCTTGTCTGTGCAGGGAAGAGGGCAAACTGTACTGGCATTTATCAGTAACTCAGTTTGGAGTGGTGAAGTAAAGAAGCATTTGAAGTCTGTGGTATACTGATATATTAGTTTGCTTTCTGTTTCTGTGATAAAACACCATAACAAAAACAAACAAACAAACAACCCCGACCATAACCAAAATCAACATAAGGAAGAAAGAGTTTATTGTAGCTTACAGTTCCAGAGGGAGTGAGTCCATAATGCCAGAGAGACAGCATGCTGGCAAGAGCAGAAAGCTGGCCTTCACCTTTTATCCACACACAGGAAACAGAGTAGGAACAGGAGGTGTAGGGTAAGGCTGTAACCCCTAAAGGCCACCCGTAGTGAAGTTCTTTCTCCACAAGGCTGTGCCTCTGAGAACCAAGCATTCAAGCATGAACCTGGGGCAACATTTCTCATTTGTGGATACCATTGAGTGAGCTATACCCCTGCCTTTTTAACTTAAAGATTTTTGTTACATAAGAGTTGCAATCTTATAACCCAAAATAAAATATTAACGTGAAATATATTTTCATTTACCTGTCTCATACCCTCTCCTAAGCTCAGTAGTGATAGAAGAAGCTGGGCTCTGGCTGTGAGGCTAGAAGAGGCCGGGGTCAGGCTGTGAGGACGTGTGATGGGCCCCTGCTCTGACTTACAGCTGTTGGGGGGGGGGGGCGGGAAAAGCAGGTTCTTTAGTCTCAGGGCAGTTGCTTCCGCCTTCCAGCTTCCTTCCTCACATCAAGTCGTAGCTACAGTAAACATGGCAGCTGGTTCTGAATGTGACCAGTGAGGTTTTACTGTTAAGAAAATATACTGCTGCTGCATGTGATGACACACACCTTTGATCCACCAGCGAAGGGGCAGAGATAGGCCGGTCTCTGGGTCTGTGGCCAGCCTGATTTCCTTTGTAGCTACACAGTTGAGACCTTGTCTCAAACAAAAACAAGAGTGGGCCAAGTTTCCCCTCCCACCTTTGTCATATCTCCTTCACAGTTTTCCTGTAAATGCTGTATTTTAAGTAGTTTTTCTTTTTCATAGGTGATCGTTGAACAGTTTGTTGAGTCTCACCCCAATGGTCTTCAGCTCATGTACAGCAAGCTCCTGGAATTTGTCCCTCACCACTGCCGCCTTCTCCGGGAAGTCACAGGAGGAGCCGTGTCAAGGTCAGTTAAAGGGCTCAGCTGAGCTCACCCCAGGACTGGGTCCGTGAGCAGCTCCCCCATGAGCCTCATTTGTCTGCCCCTCCCCTGCTGTGGGAAAGCAGGTCTGAGTGCAAGTGCATAGTGGAGCCAGGATCAGCTGTGACACTGAATGGAGCCTCCGTTCCCCTCTCTGAGCTGCCTTCTTCCAAGTTGCTTAAACCGAAAGTATGTTCTCTTAATGGTCCATATCTCATATGCATAACAATTGTTTCTGGTTTTGTATGCTGGACTTAAACTGACCTTGTCCATGCCAGGCATTCAGCTACTCCCCTATGTCCAGCAGTCAGTTCAGCCGGGTTTATGCTGACCCTCATGCTGTCTTCAGTTCCTTTTGGTCAGTTTTCATTCTTCAGTAAACACCGGTTTGCTTTAAGCATTGCCATCTGACCATTGCATGGTCTTGCTCAGTAGGACCTTGAGCAGGCTCAGGCCTCTTGTCAGCCATAGACGCTCTCAGACCTGCATGCTGAGCTTTCTCCCAGTTCTTGGGATTCACAGTGCTCGCGGGAGGGTGCAGCCTTCTTGGCACACTGGAGGAGGTCTTCAGTGCCAGCTGACCTCTGCATCCTTCAGAAACCTCTTATAAGCTATTGTGTGTGCTCTTACCTCAGTGCTAAATTTGCAGATTAGATATTCATTGCCAAGTGCCACACACACACACACACACACACACAAATTAAGCAGCTTCTTATATCAAGGTTTCTGACCAAGATTTTATATGAAACGTCATAGAATTTTAGAGCTAATCACTTAGGGTGTGAGAAGCATAAATAAGTTAGTAAGCCTGTGTGTCTCACGGTGAGTTTCTTGAATGCAAGGGCTACTTCCCTGTGGTATGAGCCTACTGGTTTTGATACCAAGTCTTATTATGTGGCTCCAGCTGGCCTTGAATTCATAATTCTTCTGTCTCAGCCTTCTGAGTGCCGAGAAAGCTGACCTGGGCCACTGTGCCTGACTCAAGGCTACAATTTCCCAAGCTAAGAGCCTTCTCCCTGACAGGATGGGGAGGTGGGAAGGAAAGGGGGTGTCAGGGTCAGTGTGTCATTGAGACCCAGAAGTGAAATTAAAATAATCTAGACACAAAATACGGTCTTTAGAACAGTTAAAACGCAATGTAGGCTGAGGTCTTTTGGTAAACACAGTGCAGTAAGCGGGAGGAAGGGTGAGCTGACTCTCTCGGCTCTTGTTGCACAGTGAGAAAGGTACTGTCGTCCCTGGCTATGATTTCTTGGTGAATTCAGTGTGGCCAGAAATAGTCCGAGGACTCGAGGAGAAGCTGCCATCGCTCTTCAACCCTGGGGACCCCGACGCCTTTCACCAGGTAATGCCTTGTCATTGGTTCTTGAAAAACACCCTACAGCGCCAGGTACAGCTATGGACACCTGCAATCCCAGTGCTCTGGAGGCAGAGGCCTCTGTATGAGCTGATGTGTGTGGCACACCTCTGTGAGTTTGAGGCCAGCCTGGTCTACAGCGAGTCCAGGACAGCCAAGGCAACACAGAGAAACCTTGTCTTAAACAAACAAACAAACAAAAAACAAGCAAAGTAGGGGAAAAAAGGAAAGAAAGAAAAGAAAATGTTCTCTAGTGTGGGGAAGTTACATTTTCACTGATAGAGTTTTGGTCTTCAGGTTAATGAAAACAAATCTGTGATAGTTGAACACATACTGCTTCTTTCAAGTGTGGATTTGATACTTGGAGTGATGAGAATGTGCTCAGTTTATTTTACAGTTTTATTTCTTTTTATGTGTGCGTGAGTAGATGGGTATGCACATTTGAGTGCAGTATCGGGAAGAAGCATCAAATCCCCGGAGCTGGACTTATAGTTGGTTGTCAGCCTCATGAAAGCATGAGAACTTGAGTTCTGGTTCCAGCACCTCCCACATGTGTGCCACATGTGCCCCTTTCTGATGTGTACTATGGTAGAAAAGCAGCAAGCCAGGAAGGTCGCAGGAGCCACTCTGGTGCTGGCTGCCCACCGTTGTCTCTGATAGCGCTGCGTGCACTTTGAGTGTGAGTGGAAGCTGGCTGCTGAGTCCCGCCCCTGTGCTTGCTTCTGGAGCTCGCTCGGCAGTCTTGGTTTTCATTGTGCGGCTTTAAAGGTGTAGTGGGCGTATGCTCTTCTCTGCCCTGCTTGCTTGCTTTTTCTTCCCTCTCCCCTGTCCTTCCCCTTCACCCTTTCTTGCCCTTTTGTAATTTCGGCTTTGGTGGATTCTCTCCTTTATACTGTGCTTTTCTTTCCACTCTTTTCATTGTTTCTGTGCAGGTGAAGTCACAGAGGCAGGTGTGTCCCCCCCCTTCATGTGATAAAATTATAGGTGAAGTCATGCTCTGTACCTTCTTCCCCAACAGGACAGGAGCTCCCGGTGTTGCTCCCGGCACTTCCTGTTTGATATGATTAAAGTTAGGCATTTCCTGGCTTCAGTAGCCATCACTCTGCAGGTGACACTCAGGTTTATCCTTTCTGCTGTTTGTTCAGTGTTGCTTCTGGCAGGGTGTCAGCACATTCTACTTCCTCATCTCATCCCTTGGAAGGCATTATAACAGCGGTTCTCAATCTGGGGGTGTCAGCCTCTGTGGGAGTCAAGCAACCCTTTTACAGAGTCACATATCAGAAATCCTACATGTCAGATATTTTCATGACAACCCGTAACAGTACCAACATTGCAGTTGTAAAGTAGCAACACAATACTTTTGTGGTTGGGGTCACCACGTGAGGGTCACGGCGATAGAAAGGTCGAGAACCACTGCTTTATAGTAAGGCTCAGTAGCACGCTTGTGTCTGTGTCTGCTTTTCTTCTGTGCAGGCTGCTCGCCAGGAGGTCAGACTCCTGGGAGGCGCTAAGCTGCCCTCTGTGCTGCCAGTAGGATCCTGACTCCCTGACTTGTGGACCTCTGTGTGGCTGCCCAGGGCTCTGCACGGAGGATTAGGACTTTGATTCATTCTGATGGTCATGCATCTTGTCAACTCTTACTCTGTTTCATCCCTCAAGCTCTCATCCTCCTCTGCCCCTTTGCTTTTATCACACCCCAGATGCTGCTGCTCGCTTGGTCTCTGCAGTTGTGTCTGAGCGCTCTCCTGAGCGGTTGGGGCTTACTGTTGACACTGGTGTGGTCATTTCTAGGTCTGTTGGTTTTCAGGGTTTCCTCTTATAGGCTTTGTCTTTTCCTGGTTCCTTGTAAAACACTTCTGCTTTGAGAGGGGTGTGGTGAGTTATTGTACTTAATCTGTGCAAAGGTCAGGGCTGCCCTGAACCAGAGAGTGCCATTTGCACAGCTTGTAGGGTGACACTGGCTTTTCCCTGAGAGACCAGGGGAGGAGCCCAGAGCCACCAGCATGGCTGAAGTGCTGACGAGCTGGGAAGTTGGAAAAACTAAAGTGCTGAGGTCAGTCAGCTCAGCCTGATCCTTCGTGGACCTTCGCTGTCTTGGCTGCACTTTTCAGCATATGCTCCCCACTGTCTAGCTCGCTGACCGGGCAAATCCCGCCCTTTGTTCTCATCCTAGAAATACACTATAAGCATGGATTTTGTGCAGAAGTTTGAACGGCAGTGTGGATCCCAGGCCAGTGTGAAGCGGCTGCGAGCACACCCGGCCTACCACAGCTTCAGCCATAAGTGGAACTTGCCTGTTTATTTTCAGATAAGGTCAGTCGTGCGCCCTATCCTGCCCTCCCAAACGGTGGAGGCGTAGTCTTGCTATGTAGTTCAGGTGGGCCTTGAACTCACAGTCCTCCGGCCTCGGCCTCCCAGTGCCTGCTACCACTCAGCTCACTAGCATTTGCTGGTTAATTAACATTTTAAAGCTTATTACTAAGGCTTTTACAATTGGGGGGTTATTACTCCAGTAGCAGCTCTCTGTGGGCAGCAGAATGAAAGTGAGGAGATGGGTATGTCAGGGATGCTGAGCTTGCAGGAAAAGTGAGTGTTTCAGGTAGTGGGAGGTAGAGAAACTGGACTTGAGTGAGCTGGGCTCAGCCTGACTTCATGGCCACAGTCACTCCACAGTCAGGCTCAGAAGCTCTTGATGGTAGTCACCATCAGCCTCCAGTCCTGGGCCTGTGTTTGGTTCTATGTGCTCCCCTTCAGCCTGAGAAGAGCAGGTATTTATTTTCTCCCCTCCTGCTGCTCCCTGTGACCTTCGTGACCTCTGTTCCCTGGCCTGGAAGACAGTGAGATTTTCCTTCCAGCTTGCATGGTCTTACCTATGTCAACAGGCAAGTCGGTGAAATGCGAAACTCAGTCTAGTCAGCAGCAGCTTGCTGCCCTGAGCAGCAGCCAGAGTGGAGCATCCGTTCCTTCAGTGCCATGGGGGAGGTGGCCAGGTCCTGCCCAGACGAGGAGTGTTCCATGAAGAGCCTCAGGCTCTTGTCAGGGTGGCAGGTGCTTCACATTGTGCTGCGGTCCTTTCCTGAGAGCTCGGAAGAGAACTACTGAGTGGAAACCTGGTTGCCAGAGCCCTACCCCTGACCACTGTTGAACCACAGAGTCATGGTGCTCCGAGCCAGCTCCAGCCGGGAGGTTCCTTGTCACTCGTGCCCTGAGCTTGCTCTTCGTTTCCCACAGTCCCGTCCCCAGAAGGAAATGAGGGTTGCTAATCTGAGACTCAGGATCTGAGCTTAAACTTGTTCCATGAGCCTCAAGCTAGAGCCAGGGTCAGGAGCCTCAGCCCAAGCATAGGATTAAAGTGGCACAGTGGGGTTTCCATGCCAGGACTGGGGTACCGAGGCCGACCTCCTGCGCCTGCATCCAAATTTAGACTGCTTGAGGTACCTGAACCACCTCACCCAGTGCATTCCATCCCCCAGGCCTGCCTTCCTGCAGCTGCAACAAAGCCCTGCTTGCAGAGCTGACAGCTGACCACGACTGTGACACGTCCTCGCCTTGGGCCTCTTAAATGACTCCGCCTTTCCATTGTGGACAGTGGGGCCAGGCCCTAAGCCTCTGCATCAGTCTCCTTTCCTGTGTTTTGTGTAGATTTTGCAAGATGCTGTGGGGCTGAGGCAGTTCTAGAGGCTGGAGTATAGCTCTGCCACCCCAGCCCCTTCCCCAGTCCTCCGCGCTGGGGTGCTGCTCCCTGAGGCTCTCTGCACTTCTCTGCTGTCGTTCCCTGGCACCTGTGCACCTCATTCCCGGGCAGTGACTCTAAAACTGGGATGAACTCCCTGAGCGTTAGTCAGGGTCCTGCTAGCAATGGAGTCAGCAAGTGCTGCTGCCTACGAACAGCGTCACAGACGCAGCCATTTGCCAGGCGCTGGAACAGCGTCACACTGCAGTTACGAAAACACACTGCCTGTGTCAGTAAAACTCAGGTGTGATGGGCAATTGGATGCTGGGGCTGGCTGTCATCAGGATGTAGGCAGGCAGCAGTGGGTCCACAGAGGCTGAAGGCCTGCACAATGAGCCCAGGGTTGACGGGGGCCTTGGGGGTCCTCCTCAAGTGGCAAACACAGGTTCCAAGCCAGCTTTCTTGTGTCTTAGTTTGGGGTGTTTCCTCACTGTGGTGTTGCTGGCATGGGGGTTGGAGATGGCACTGTGTAGGTGGCCTTGACTGTTAATATAAAGAGGACACCTTCTTGGTAGGGCTTAGAAGATGTGTTTGCAAGACTAGCTGCAAATAGCAGAGAAGCCTGCAGAACAGCGGCTTCACCGAGGAGGTGACATCTTACACAGTAAAAAGAAAAAGGGCGTCTTGGACATCCTTGAGAACCCTGAGTATGAGCGGACAGGAGAGGAGGCCAGGCAGGAGAAGCATCTTGCCAGCCAGCCAGCATTGATCAGTGTTCTTCGCCCTCAGGTTTAGAGAAGTGGCTGGATCGCTAGAAGCATCACTCGCGGCTGGGCTGGAAGAGGCCCCAGGTAACCGTAGAATGGAGACAGCAGTGTCCCTAACAGGGCTAGCTGAGCTGAGCAGCCAGCCCTGGGCCTGAGAGTGCTCTTGCCTTTTCTCACCATACAGTGAGTTGTGCTGGAAGGACACTGGCTTAACATCTTTAAAAGATTCCTTTCTGTACTGCTGAACCCAGGACCCTATCACATGCTGAGCAGGCCTGCCATAGTAAACTAACTTCTCAGAAAATTTATTATTATTATTATTTTTTTATGCAGCAAATAGAAAGCAGTGTTTTAGTTTGTTGGATTTCTGCCTTTTGAGAGATGATGACAAAGGTTGCTTTACCAAGTTCAAAACGGACCTTTTCTGTCCTGAATGTAGGCTGTCTGGGCCGTGCCCCTGTGTCATAGCTGGTCACTGTGGTCATAGCTTCTGTGACCAGCTCCATTGAGGTTGGTCATATTCAGTGTGGAATCAGCTATCTGTAGACTTTGGCAGTTCACCTTCCTGTCCCAACCCAGCTGCATGAGGCTGCCCTTGGGTCCATGTGCTCCTGCCTTCTGGGAATGGCTCAGTTGGAACCCAAGTGTGGCCTCCTGGGACAGATTTCAGATTCATGACACGGCATTCTTGATAGCCATTGGCGTGCACAGCACTTCTGCCTATGTTCAGGGTCTCCTGCCCGAGTGCCTGCTCTAGCACAGCCAGGGCATTCCTAAGAGAAGCCCTTATCGAGCTGTGGAGTTGCTTCTGCCCATCTCTGCAAAAGCATTGTAAGGATAGGCCTCCTCTGTGTGAATAGTAGCCAGGCTGAGGTAGGCAAGAGGAAAAACTGAAATTGAAGCTTTGTGCGTGTTGCTGTGGTATAAAGGACCTGCTCACAGACAATTTAGCACCGTGTTTGCTGCTGACTCTCATGCTTAGGAGCGGTGTCAGTGAACTCAGCACACTGAACACACAGTGGTCTTGGGCTGTTCTGGCATCTCCATTGGCCTGAGCCCCCAGCATGCCCTTCCTTTACCTGGAGTTTATGCCAATGCTAGAGTCAGACGACAGCTGTAGCCAAGGGATGTGCCCTGAGTCTGCGCTTTCTCTCTAGCTGGAAGTCCGTATTGCCTTTTGGCTTCTCACACAACATGGAGCAGCCTGGAGAGATGCTGGTCTACGGAGATGTTCCTGCCTTTGCTGGCACACCGTCTGTGGAGGCTCACGCTGCAGATCCTGGCCCGATTCTCCGTGTTTGTCAGCGAGGTGAGTGGCCGCATGTGGCCATCTTTCAGCAGGCAGCGCTGGCAGGACCTGGAGAGGCATGTGACTGAAACCCACGGGACATTCCAAGTGTTCCATGGTGTCAGATCAGCTGGCCGCTTGCTCAGGGTTCATTACTGAGAAGGACCATCCTGAGAGTGTGCTTCTCACCTCAAAATCAGAGTCATAAGGCACCCTGAAAGTAAAGTGTTCGTTTTAATGGAAATTAGTGGAAATAAAAGTAAACGGGTTTAAGTTCAAACAGTCACACGATCATCAAAATAAAAGTGGTCCCCTCCACTCTAGGCTCTGCTAATCTTCAGCAGTCAAATGCACTAGCTCTCCACGCATTCTGCTTGGTTATTGGTGCATGCTGTTGCCGCGGTTCTTGTCTCCAGGACGTTAGTACTGCCAAGAGCTGAGCACCAGCTTTAGGTTCTTCAGACAGCAGTCTTCAGAGCCACCTCAGGGACACTGTCATCCTCAGTGACAGACACACAAGCCAGGCCTCGTGGCACAGGTATCCAGGACAGTGCAGCGATGGGCACACCCTGCTCTGGAGCAGAGCAGCTTAGAGCAGTGAGGTCCTGCCACAGCTCTGCCACCTTTCTCTGTGGGCTTGGAGCAATAAGCCTGAGCCTGTTTTTTTCTTTTGTGACTTGGCCGAATGGCTCTGTGTAGCTGCACTGAGGATTTGTTCTGAGCCAAGGTGATTGGAGGAATGGGAACGCTGTGAAGCCTGGCACCTCTCTCTCCTTCCTCTCCTCTGCTCACAGGCTTCTCACACTTTCTGCACCACTGGCTGTCTCAGAAGACACAATTCCAAGAACACCAGGGCCAAAACCTGCCGGGGTAGATGTGCTGCCTTTCTCCTATGCGCCCTGTACACCCTTTAGCTAGTGTGTACAGAGCTCTTGAGCGTACAAACGCCCTGTGTCTTAGAGTGAGTGTTTGATCCTTGAAATCCTTTTCAGCTTTCTGTCAGGCCCATTTCTAATGAAAGCACGAAGGAGACTAAAAAACCTTTGGCCGGCAGCAAAGAGCCTTCCGAAGACCCAGGCAGCCATCCTCCAGCAGCAGCAGCGACGGCAGCAACATCCATTTCCAGCACTCAGCTGGTGTATGTGGTCTCAGACCTGGACAGGCTTCAGGAATGGGTGAGCTCACTGCACTGCTGGGCACAGGGGTCTATGAACTGCAGGGCCACAGGCACTGGGAGGACCCTCTGCCCTCCGCCCTGTGCCCTGTCTTTGCGTCCGGGTTCCTGCTGTGCTGCGCTCTGCCCACTGCTCCGTGCTTTCAGGAGACACCTAACCCTCAGTGCAGGGTCAGGCTCCGCCTGCCTCCTTATCAGTCAGCCCTGCTCAGCCATGGCCTGCAGAGAGCTGGGCCACAGTTATTTTTAGGTCACGGCCCCAAATGTTTGAAAGTGTTGATGATAATGAAAGTTCCCTGTCTGTGTTCTCTGTCGGGCCCTTGTTCTGCTCTCAGCATTCAGAGAACTTTATGGGACGCTTGGGGTTTAACGGCTTCAGATAGATTTGCCGTCCACAGTTTATATTTTGTGTGGTTAAATACATACGTTGTGTATTCTGAGAAAGCGTGGTCTGCTTACTGTGAGCAGTTTTGGTGTCATGAGGAGCTGTCAAAGGAGGTTTTGCTTTTCTTCTGCCTGCAGTGGCCATGGAGCCAGCAGTTCCATGCTGTGGGCTTCTGTAGTGAGGGCATGGCCCCCTTGATGGGGACTGTCACCTGCAAGCGGTGGCTTAGTTTCAGCACTGGGTAGTCACGTCTGAGTTTATGGGTGCAGAGCTGCTGGTTCCGACTGAAAGGAGGCGCTAGTGTCCAAAATGTATGTTTCAGCTTCCAGAACTCCTGGAGACGGTCAAGCCCAAACTGGAGATGATCGGCTTGAAAAACTTTTCATCTATCTCAGGTAAAAAATGAACTCGGACTGAGAGTCTTTGAGTAGGAACTGACGTACAGTGTGGACTGCAGGGAATGCTTGACCTGGCCTCTCAGCCCCAGTCGCAAACCCTCAGCTGTTTCTGTGTTTTGCACTTTGATTTCACTTCTGTAAATGAGGTGGCTCGTTTGTACTAATGGCCTGATTCACTGAATGCGCTCTAAACACCATGGTGGTTACCCTAGCTGACCCAGTGACTCCTTCCACTGCCCTGTGTCCACAGCGGCCCTGGAGGACTCCCGGAGTGCCTTGTCTGCCCATGTGCCGGCTCTGAGCAGCAGGATTGTCCAGGACCTGAGTGAGTCTTGCTTCAGTTATCTGAAGAGTGCCCTGGAGGTCCCCAGGCTTTACCGCAGGACCAATAAGGTCAGTGTCACTTGTGAGAGAGTGCTGTGGGGTATGGGCCACAGGCAGATCTCAGGGTGTGCTGAAGTTAGGGAGCCAGGAGCTGGCTGCCAGCACAACCCACAGTGTGCAGTTAGGCCGTGGGCTTTGGATTTTAAGGAAAAGTACTTTTTGTGTGTGTGTGTGAGTCCTGACTGGCCAGGGTGGCCCCAACTCCACAGATGGCCACCTCTGCCTCTGGAGTGCTGGCACTAACCGTGTGCAGTGTCAGGCCTGGCTGGGAAAGTGCTTTTTCGAAAAAAGAAAGCAATTAAAACTGTTCATTTTACTTGAAGCGTTGTCTTCATGAAGTCCTAAATTTTTAATTGATCTTACCCCTGCACAGTGTTATTGGAAATGCCTGCTTTTTTCATGTTCTTTTAGTGAAACAATAAAAAGAATGGTATTAAGAATATGTTACCAGGGCTAGAGAGGTGGCTCAGTGGTTAAAAGCACTGTCTGCTCTTCTAAAGGTCCTGAGTTCAATTCCCGGCAACCACATGGTGGCTTACAACCATCTATAATGTGAACTGATTCCCTCTTCTGGCAGATGTAAATGCAGATAGAGCACTCATATGCATAAAGTAAATAAATCTTAAAAAAAAAAAATAGACTGTGTTACCAGCCAGTGAGGCAGCTCAGCAGGTAAGGGTGTGCAGCCACAAGCACGTGCTGGCTGATGCCAGAGAGACTTTCTCGGTAGTGGAAGAGTCACGTGGGGATTCTTTTTCCCAGCCGAAAGCTCGTCTTCGTGCATCTCTTCCTGTTCTTGCTCTCATATGATTGGTTCTCCCTCTGGTTATCCTTCATGGTCATGGTTAAGTTTTAGACTTGCTTTAGCGCATCTTAGTTTACTCACTGTCCCAAATGCTCAGGAACTATACAGATGACCTGTGGCCTTCCATCTCCTCTTAGCGATACTCTTCCCATTGTTGCAAGAACTTTGGGGTACAGGAAGTGATTCCTTGTTGCTGGGCTTGCATTGATCACAGTTTGAGTGGATTCTTTCCTCAAGTTTGTTTTCATCATCATTATCATAGCTGTTGTCATCATCACCATCATCTTTTAAAAGCAGGATATTTACTCTGTAGTTCAGGCTAGCTTGGAATTCATTATGTTACTAAGACTACCCTCAAACTCATTGCAGTCCTGTGCCTCAGCCCCTCCTAAGTACTGGGATTACAAGTGTGAGCCCCCATGTCTGGCTGCCCCTTCTGATGTTAAAGTTTGGACTGGCAAAGCCCCGTGTAGTAGTCACACATGTAATCCTGGCACTTAGCAGGATCATGTGGAGCTACAAAGTCAGACTGACTCAAATAGACAAACGGCAGATTTCAATGTTAAGTGCAGGAGAATTACCACTTGTGACAAGGTTTCCTGCTGTGCTGTTTGTTGTTGGACCCAAAGCCCACACTTGGGTGGGAGGGGCCTGGGCACATTGCCAGGTGACTTCCTTTTCCTTCTGTTCTGTGGGCATCGTAGAGGTGTGTGTGTGAGGGGTGTATGTACACAGCACATCAGCCCCCGCTGAGCAATGGGACAGTCTTCACCATGAGAGCAAGGAACCATGTGTCCTGGGCATCTCCTAGTCGGAGGAGTCAGGACTCAGCCCTTTGTATCCTGCCTCAGCGTCAAGCCTGACCTGGAGCAGAGGGAGGGGCCTGTCTGTGGTACACTGCTGTCCCAGGTGCTGTCTGTCCCTCTGCTTGCTTTCTAAGAGGGTAGAACTGTTGAATAGTGATGGTATGATGACTCAGTTTTTGCTTCCTATGTCCTGAACCCCTTTAACAATGGCCTTCCAGGAGGTTCCCAGCACAGCCTCTTCTTATGTGGACAGTGCACTGAAGCCATTTTACCAGCTTCAGCGGGGACATGGGGACAAGGTGAAGCCAGCCGTGATGCAGTGCTGGCTGCAGGAAGCTCTGTCTGAGAGCACACACAGGTGAGCTGTGGCTTCTGGAGAGCTGACTGTCTCCACCTGGGGACAGCATGGTGATTGCAGCAGGCAAGCTGTCAGCCCCATCCCTCTCTCACCTACCCTTCCTACACCTGCTTCACTGTCCTAACCCGGGCCCTGCGAGCCCCAGCCCTGAACCCCAAGGGCACCTTTACTGCCTCCCTGCTCGGCCCCGCCCAGTCCTTCCTCTCCTCGCTGTCACTCCAGCTGGTCCCCGTAGAAGCTGGGAGGGAGAAAAGGAAGCATGATTTACAGTGCAGTCACCAGGAGGCCCCAGGCAGAGCAGCTAATCCACTCTTCCTAGCTGACTCGTGGCCACTTCTTGACACTTTGGTGGAGTGTTTGCCTGGCCTTCTTGTTGTCCTGGGTTCCATCCCTGGCTCCACAAAAGAGAGAGGAGGCATCTTCTGCTTTACTACTGACTTAATTGTTAATCACTGTTTTGCAGTAGAGTTTTTTTTTTTTTCACTTGAGTTCTGTCCCTTACCCCTACTTGTGAGTCAGTATAGAACCCCTCAGGCCTACTCCAGCGGTTTTATGAGCAGATAAGTTCCAAGTGCCAGACAGACAGCCTGTCACCCAGGTGAGGAAGTGACTGTAATGTTACGATGAAAGTTTGGGGTCAGTGAGATGTTTGCACTTTAGGAGGCTGAGGGCTTGGCTGCTCTGGGCGTGCCATGGAGAGTCCTGCACCTGGAAAGGACACTGGCCCTTGGTTGTTTGTGTTTAGGACTGGTGGTTTTACTTGTATGGACACAGGGAAGTCAGTGTCTCCAGTTTGTTGAGGCGGGTCTCACTGAGCCTGCAGCTCACCAATCCGGCCGTGCTGGCTGGCCAGGAAAACCCCAGTGAGCCTCCTGTCTCTGCGCTCCAGCGCTAGAATTACAGGCGCACATCACTGATCGACAGTGGGGTCGGACACCAGGGCCCCGTGCTCACACAGCAAGCTGTTTGCTTGTTGTGCCATCCCCGTACCCCAGGACTAACAAGCCCCGTACCCCTGTTCCTTAAGCTTTCGGGAGCATTGCCCTGGAGACTTAGGAAACATGACAGTACATGTCCTAGTCAGGCTGCTGTGGTGTCGCTGTTGCCATCTTAAGACTCTTGCGTACAAAGCAAATTCCTACCTGGTGTCACCAACCCTGCGTTACCGCTCATGTCCAAGGTACTTTGAAACTGTGTCAGATGTGCTGAACTCAGTGAAGAAGATGGAGGAAAGCCTGAAGCGCCTCAAACAAGCCAGGAGATCCCCTGCCAACAACCCTGTCAGCTCCAGCGGTGGCATGAGTGATGACGACAAGATCCGACTGCAGCTGGCCCTGGATGTGGAGTACTTGGGAGAGCAGGTACCAGTGGCCTGAGCCTGGCTCTAAGGGCCTGACTGTACTCAGGGCTGCACGGTCACCCCCCTAGGCTAATGACAGAAAAGAGTCGGGCCCACCCTGCTATGAACGGGTGCGTGTCAGGAAGTGGACGATAGACAGGGTAGGAGGGTCACAGGGCACCCACCTGACAGCAGGACATCCTGGTGCTTCAGACATCCTGGCTCAGGCACACCTGCCCTTGCTGCCCGCTGTCCCGAGGGCCTGTAGCCTCCTGCCAGGCCTATAAAACACTGGTTTTCAAGTCATGGTGGATGGCTGATGGCAGCTTATAGACCTCCCATGAGGGGCTGCAGTGACATCGTCAGTAACCCCCCAAATCTCCAGCTGTAGGACATGTCTTTCTTGATAGGCTGGGTTTGTACATAGCATGCTATCCCAGCATTCAGAATGCCTGGGCAGGAGGATTGCCACGAGTTGGATTGTAAGATCCTGTCTCAAAAAAGAGTGAGACAGCCTTCAAACATCAGCTGCCATGTTTATTCCATGAGAAATCTGAAGTCTCCCCAAGCAAACAAAGGCAAAGCAAGACACCAAGTGCTGAGACGCTGCCTTGCTGCTGATGTGGTAGGTAGCCGCAGAGCATGCTCATGCTGCGTGTCTTCAGGCCATCATTCTCTGAGAAGGGAAAGGGGAGCTCAGCAGGTGCCTGTGGAAAGCTCCGCAACTAAAGAATAAGTCTGCACATGGGATTTCTCCCTTAGCACACTCTGAGCCCACAGAAGAGCCTCATATGGCGGGCTGGGCATTCAAAGGCCAGCTTCTTAGAATAGGAAGCCTGTGACCCCAGCCGCGGTTCTGCAATAAGACAGTCCTGCACTCTAGTAGGAATGCTTCCTCCTTCCTTTGGGAGTTCTGCTCTGGGGTAGGGTGGTTTGTCCTGGTTGTGATGACGGCATCTTTGCCCACTCAGACCTCATCACGGTGACGGTTGCTCTCATGGCCTTTGCAGATTCAAAAGATGGGCTTGCAGACCAGTGACATCAAGAGCTTCCCGGCCCTGGCAGAGCTTGTCCTTGCTGCCAGGGACCAGGCGACTGCAGAGCAGCCCTAGGCGCCTTGGCCTGCAGAGGGTACACCTGTCCTGAGTTGCCAGCAACAGCCTGTACCCTGCCCAGTGTGTGTAGCCATCTTTCACCCAGGAAGAACCAAAAGCCTTTCCATTGTATGGAAGATAGTTTTTATGACACTTGAAGCTTTTTACTATAGTTTACAGAACAAATTGTTTTATTTTTATTGTAAATCTTAGTGTAGACAAGCCGATTTCTACAAGAGGGTAAAGTAAAAATATAGGTGTGGCTGTCAGGCTGTCCGAGCCCTGCAGCGGAAGAACTGAGCAGTGTGCACCATTGCAGTGAGAAACACTCTCCAACCCTGGAGACACTGTCGGGCCCACGTGCATCTTGCCGTCCACACCTCTTGTCAGGAGCCAGAGCTGGCAGTCAAGATTCATTTCCTAAATAAAGGAAGTATCTGCTGCAAACGTGTAAGTTATGAATCTAGTCCAGGCGCCCCTCTTCACGAATTATTTCAGTGGCTCACATTCCCTTGTCTGTGTAGCTCACCCGCTGGCTATAGAGTGTAGCACAAGTAACAAGTAACTGTCCCACACAGGCCAGTGAGCCCCATCTGCCTGTCAGGCTGCTGCAGGAGCATGGAATGGGCCTCTGCCAAGGAGCTGTGCTGTCGATAGTCACTAGAGGTTGATGCCGTGTCTTAAATTCACATGCTTTCAGGCCAAGGAGGCCTACCTGTCCTTGTCTGCGATGGCTGTGTCCCGTGATCCCAGAAAAGAGAGAGCACGGTCCTCAGCTCCACACTGCTATTTGCGTTCTACACATAGGGGACTGACAGGTAGGAGTTAAGCCCAGGCAGAATAGCTCTGAACCCAAATTGCCAGCCGTGTAGTCACATGTACACACTGGCCTCTGCCTAGAGAGCCAGAGGCCCACAGTGGGCCCTGTGGCCTCATCTCTTACCCTTCTGGCTCTGATTCTGGACCATTGCATTCCTGCCTTTCTGTCATGTTTCTGTGCTCGAGAGCAGGATGTTCAGGCAGAAGCTAACAGTTTCAAACTTGTGTCTGGCTCCCCAAACAGCTCCCTTGTTACTTTCCCTTAGTTTCCCTGCTGATTCAGTTTTTAATCAGTTAAGTTTAAAGTTGAAGTGATATGTTTTCCCAGCTTCAACACATACACAAAAAATCAGACTCCATTGTGGTTGCTGCTTTCTGGTACGGAAGAGACCTGTGAAGAGGAGGCCAGCCTGTCCTTCAGGGACCTGCAGCCCACCGTCTCCTTCCTGTGCAACCAAAGGGCACACATTCGCTCCTCAAGCTGCTGTCAGTGGTCACAAACATGGCAGCTGAGGACGAAGAAATGATTCTGTTCTGCAGGCAGAAGCTCAGAATCAGTGGGTTGCTGCCTCCCTCTGAGGCCTGTGGCTCCTCACTGCTGCCTGCAGCTCAGGCTGTGCTCCGTCGGGAGGACCTCGTGCTTCTACCGTGCTCCCACCCCTGGAGCACTGAGGGTGGAATTGGAGTGAGCTGCCTAAGCTGGAAGAGCTGCAGCCCTGGGGGCTGCAGGCCCCGTGAGCAACAGGACTTCTGCCCCCCAGTTCAGCTTGTAGCCTGTCAGTCACGAGGCAGCGCTCCCACCAGAGCACTGACACAAAGTCAGTTAGCAGGATGGCACAGGCCAGGCCCAGGTCCCTCTGCTAAACCAAATAGCTGTGGAGTGTCACCTCCTGTGCCAGCCCGGCGTGGTGGGCTGTGGAGGGGAGGACCTGAGCCTGAACCTCAGGCAGCCTGAGCGGGCCCTGGCACCTCTGAGCCTTATGCCAGCCCCATGATCGCTCCTGTGGCAGGGAGTGGGGAACAACTGAATCTGAAGAGCCTGGGCTGCTGTCGGGGAGGGCCCTTCAAGGAGCAGCTTAGAACCCAGAGTGCTGATTCTTGCTCCGTAAGGGACCAGTCTCAGCCTGGACATGAGTTTACCATTCTTGTCGTCCCTCTGTTCCTGTGATGCTCTATTTTGTCAGCTTGGTGGGATTTAGAACTGACCAAGAAACAAACAGGGCATGCCTGTGAGAGGGTTTCCAGCTTGGGGTAAGTGATGCGGGAAGGCCCACAGTAAAAGTGGGCAGGGGCAGCATCCCATGGGCTAAGAAAAGGAGCCAAGCTGTGTGTGAGCATGCATGTGTGTGTGCATGTGTGTTTGCCTTGGACATGAGGCAAAATAAACCCTAAGCTCCTTTTGTCTGGTATTTTGTCGCAGCGATGAAAAACTGACTCCACCTCCCTCTGGGAACAGGGCCTTTTAGGATGAGAGGAAATTTACACCTTAGCCGTTCCTGTTTGTGCTTAGGCCAGGGAGAATGAGGAGCTGGCCTCTAGTTAAGCATGCTGTGTAGGTCCCTCACCGTGCTGCCTGGCACACGCAGGGGGTGGGTAGTTAGCCACAGCACAGGGTAGAGGGCCACCACGGTATTGGAAGCCAGAGAGGAGGTTTTGGAGTGGAGAAGGGGGAAAAGGACCAGGCTGAGAAAAGCTGAGCCTCGGGACACAGCGCTGTCAGGACGGACCTTGGTCACAGGAGCACATTCCACAGTCCTCCTATCCTTGCAGGACTCCGGGCAGGAGCAGCGGGCCCTGAGAGGTCAGGCTGCACTCAGCGCAGGATTCCCGCCGTCTGCACCCTGCGGGCCCCACTGCTGCTCCCCGCCCTTTCTTGCAGCTAAGTGCTGCGCTGTCACCTGCTTCCCTGTTGGTGTACACACACACACTCCACTATGGCAGCTCGCCTGTCTCCCTCCTCAGCATAGCTGGGGTCTCATCTCAAGGGGACAGGTAGAGCAGCGAGGAACAGCCCAGGTCTCCCTCTGCCCAGGTCCTCTCTTTGCTGCTTGGGGACAGACTTCTGTCACACACTGTCAAGAGCTTTAGGAACACTGCTCAGCCACACTAAGCACGTCTGAGAGTCAGTTCTTGGCAAAGTGAGGATGGTGATGTTGCAATAGCATAAATTCAGTTTTTCAAAATGTGAAAACATGGTGCCATGGGTAAGAAAACTAAGGAAGTGTAGGGGCCTGTGAAGGTCAGGGTCCCATACTCAGTGAGCAAAGTACAAACCCAAAGTAAGGGGACAATGTGTATTTTAATGTTAAAACCCAGATTCTGTTCTTGAATAAAAAGGGAAGGTGTTTTGGTTTCGTGAACAGTTTGATCCAGATTCTCTCCATGGGCATTCGTGTGTAGCGTGCCAGCTGTGGGCTCTCACCCCAGCTTCCAAACAAACCCACAGCCCAGGAGGCCAGCTCTGCTGCTCAGTGTTTATTATCCAAGGAAACTGCCTCAGCCTCACTGGAGGGAGTGATGGGAAGCCGGGGTGACAGCACTGGTTTTTGCCCAGAATGGCCCTTTGACGCTGGCCTTGCCTCCATGGCTACACGCAAGGGCCCCTGTGGCATCGGGCCTCACACACTCTGAGGGCTGTCCACTCTACCCAGGAAGTGCAGGGCACCTGAGTCCCGATCGTGGATGGCAAACAGGAACGGGCTACTCAGGGTCACATCCAGTGCCTCCGATGAGCCAGGCTGCTGGGCGGGCACTGTTGGCTGTTCTTCCTCTCCTGCTTTGAGTTCAAGGAGGACGCTGTTGAGAACCTGCACAGCAGAGACACATCAGCTGCCGTGAGGGAGGACGCTGCCCAGCCTGCACACACTTGTCCTCTGGGTGAGCACTGAGCACAATACCCAGCTCCCAAAGAGGCTCCTGCCCATCGTGTCCTGTGTCCACACCTCCACCCGCCATCTTGATGTAACCCTCTATTGTTTGGCCAAAGGCACAGCAGGGTCATGTCTTCCACAATGAGTCCCCTCTGTTTACCTTGGCAATGCCAGTAGTGCCCAGGCAATCCTCAGTTCCCATAGTTCCCTACCGCTGAGCTGTTCCCCAAAGAAGCTGCCTTGGGGCATCCCACACTAACCTACAGCTTCTTGGAAGATGTGAGGCAAACGGATAGAGGTGGGCCTGGAGCTAGGGTTAGCAAGAGAGCTGAAAGGGGACTGCCCTTCCACATCACTGGGAAGCCAGGGCACCGGCAATGCCTGCTGGCCTCATAGCTTCCCCACATGACCACCCGCCCTCCGTCCCCTGGGACACAGCCAGGGCAGCGCTCACCTCTCCCACTCTGGGGTTGCTGTCACCAATCTTGCCCAGATTTGCCTCAGGTCCCAAAAGGGTAGGCAACTTGGCCTGGGCCAGCAGGTCCTGCAGGTTGTAGGATCCCCGGATTTCCAGCTGGGGCAGGGTCAGGCGGATGGCCCTGTGGAGATCATGTCTTTAGGAACCTGGGGGAGTTCTCTCTCACACACACACAAACACACACCCCTGAGGAAGTAGGCTAAGTGCTCCCACAGCCAGTGTTGGGTAGCTTTGTCCTGAGCTGAAACACACCTCCTGGAAGGAGGGCCCTAAGACTCAAGAGCTCTGGAAGTCGGAAGGCTCGCAGGCTCCTCCCCAGTGTTGTGTAAAAGAGCAAACAGTTTGCACAGGGAGCCCAGTTGTTGCAGCTTTCGGGGTGGTCACCCATGCTGGGCTGGGCTGGGCCCCTTGGTTGTGCTTACACACTCATGAAGATAACCACAATGAACGCACTGCATGACCAAATGCTACTTGCAGGGAATTCTTTCTTTGGCCTAAAGTTGGTGCCCTATCTGGGGTGAATAGTGTTTGCTTGTGTTTCCCCAGGAAGAGTCACACAGTAGAGGACATTCTCACCCCAAGGAAATTCTCAGAAACACACACACACAAAACCTCCTGAGGCAGGGGAGGACTCGAACCATCTGCTGTGGAGAGCTTGCTGAAGGTGGGCAGCTGTCTGCCCTTTATTCTCAGGCTGTGTAAGGAGAACCTTCCAAAAATGCATGTAAGCAACAGGCTATTAGCCAGACAGGCTGCCTCATTCCTGTGCTCCTTGCACTTGAGAAGCTGAGGTGGGGGAGTTACCACAAATTCTAGACCCTCTCTGAAAACCAAAATATGGATAGGATAATGGACCCTGTGCTCAGTAGTTTCATGTCAACTTGACACAAGGCATCTGAGAGGAGGGGTCTCAACTAAGAAACACCTCTCTAAGATCAGGCTGTAGGCAAGCCTGTATGTCATTTTCTTAGTGATTGATGGGGAGGGCCCAGCTCCCTGTAGGCTGGTGTTCCTGGGCTCTATAAGAAAGCAGCTGGGCAAGCCATGGGGAACAAGTCAGTGAGCACCACCCTCTGTGGCCTCTGCATCAGCTCCTGCCTCCAGGTTCCTGCCCTGCTTGAGTTTCTGTCCTGACTTCCTTAAGTGATGGACTATGATCTGGGAGTATAAGCCAAATAAACCCTCCCCACCCCCAAACTGCTTTTTGGTCATGGTGCTTAGTTGCAGCAATAGTCAGCCTAAACAGCCCCAGCTGGCTCATTGGCCCCCTGTGGAGGGCGGTCTTCACAGACAGCAGGCTGCAGCCACAGGCACGCTGCTCACAATGGCCTGATGGGCTAGGGGCGGCAAGAGGATTCGCTGTTTATGTGGACAGCCCTGGGTAGACTGACGTGAGTGTGCGCTGGGTGCCGTTCATGCAGCTCTGCCTCCCAAGAGCCCCTGCACACTTCCTACCTAGGAGGCGGGTTCTTTATCCGAGTCAGGAAGTCATGCTGGAAGACCAGGGCCTCTACCCTGTCTAGATCTGAGGTGCAGTGTGGCTGGATCAGCAACAGGGTGGCGCTCTCCCCGAGGGGCACTCGGGTCACAGAGAAGTTGTTCTGCGAGTCACTCCAGTGCTGGAAGTTGCCGGTGCCCGAGAGCATGGGGACAGACACAGAGGTGCTGTTGTCCACCCAGAACTCGTGGAGTCCAGCCAGCTGGGAGAAGCCTTTCATCTTCCCTGGAGGCAGCAGAGACAGGGGGAGGACTCAGGGTCAAAGGGGAAGCTGGGAGGGGCCCTTCCACCCTGGCTCCTGGCTCAGCTTCATCTCCTGTTCCCCCTGCTGCGAGGCTGTGCTGGCCTGGCCTGGAAAGTTCACCCTCAGGTGCCCTCTGACACCCTTTTGCAAATTCCAGCCACTTGAGCTCCCCACAGAGACCCTAACAGCAGCTGAAGATGCTGTGCCATGTGGAGACAGAGGTCTCACATCTGTCACCTGCAGGGACTCAGCCTGTTCCTGCCCAGCTGGGGAAGCTTAACCCATATCAGTTCTGGTTTGCAAACTCACTTTTAAAAAAAAGCTTAGACTTTACAGTCTGGGGAGATGGCTCTATAAACATGATGAGCTCTGCCTAGATCCGAAAGCCCCTGTAGCAGTCCAGCATGGCTGTACAGTCTCGAAATCCAGCACTGGGGATGGGAGACGTAGGGACCCCTGGGGCTCACTGGGGTCTATCAGAAATGGAAAGCCCCAAGTTGGTAAGAAACCCTGTCTCAAAAAAAAAGTGAAAAACAATTGAAGATACCCAACTTTATCCTTATGCGCACGCATACAGCAGACACATAAAAAAAAAAAAGTAGGCATTTTAGAGCAGTGTCTGATTCCCAGCAAAACTGAGCGGGAAGTGCAGCTTCCAGAGACGAGCTCTCAGCATCTCACAGTCTCAACAGTCTCACCGTGGAGTCCTTTGCAGCTGCCAGTGAGCCTGCAGGGCACCCGGAGCCCCTGGTTCTCACGGCTCCTGCTCTTGTTGGATACTCAGCAGGACTGGACAAGCCAGAGTGATGAATCCTAACCCTGTGACCCCTCCAGAGCAACTACAACTGCCTGCTAGGAGACCTCGGCCCCCACCTCCCGGAATACGCTGATAGCTGCTGCCCAGGCTCTGGACCAAGACCAAACTGTTCGGCATCCATCCGTCACCATGGCGACAGGTCCAAGCCCCTACGATGACCACAGAGCCTGGGGGTAGGGAGGAGTCCCTTTTCACCCCACTCCATCCCAACACACACACACACACACACAGGAGGTCAGGAGTGAACTGGGGAGGGTGAGGGAGGGACACACATTGCAAGCAGAGCCACCCCACCTGGACACCACGGGCTGAGCAGAGTCACACTCAAGCACTGTTGGATTCTCCTTATACCTGCCCTACCTCACATGTGCCCCAGACCTCCTTCCTCTTCACCATGAAAGGAGCATTTGGGAGCCATTCAAAGAGAGAGAGAGAGAGGGCTGAGGTTAAGGCGCAGGCCCGGCCTTGCACAGGACGCCCACAGAGGGCGTGCCTGCTGTATGATGACAGGGCTCCCCAAGTGTCACTCCAGAAGGGGATGAACATGGTTTAGCTCCACCTGGACCCAGGCTGCATAAAAGTAGAATGGTCTTGAACTCAGAGCCCTCTATGGAGAGCGACAAGAGCGCTGGTCCCCAAAGGCCCTGAGAGTGGCTCACACCCGTAATCCCAGCACTTAGAACGTTCAGAGTTGAGAGACCCTGTCACACAGGTGTAGCTCACATGCGTGAGCAGCTGGTACCTCACCCCAGGGACCTCAGCAGGATGTAACAGTTTAGAGGAAAAAGCACTGAATTTTTATCTCTAGCAGAAAGATAAAAGGGAAAACAGGACAAGGCCTCTAGAGAGATGCTGGCAGCTGAGACTGCCCGTTCCCCATTCTTCCCCATGCTCCCTGGACCCCAGGCTGAGCCCTACTCTGGGCTGAGTAAACTTTCCCTGGTCATGTCCCCTGGTGTCATGGAACCTGCCAGGGCCATTCAAGCTCCAGGGATGTCAAGTACTGGGCAAAGAGCCCTGGAGAGCATGAGTCTAAGGCCTCAAGACCTCACTAGATACAAACACCCAACTCCCAAGGCCACTGCTGAGGGAACCTGGAGTTTCTGAGAGTCTTCAAGCTCACAGGTGTGCGGAATAGGGTCTGCCTTGGCCAGATGTGCAGGGAAGGTCAGGCAGCAGTGAGGTCAGGACAGAATGCAGGTGAGTAGCCAGGACTGAGTGCTGGCACGGATTCACTTTTCTCCTCTTTCCCTTCCTCTTTCTCCCACTCCTCCTCTTCCTCTCTTTCTCCTCCTCTTCTGCCTTCTCTTTCTCCTCCTCCTGCTTCTTCCTTCTCCCTTTCTTCCCTTCCTCTCCTCTCTTCCTCCTCTTCCTTTTTCTCCTCCCCCTCCCTCTTCCCACCACTCTTCCTTTCCCTCCTCTGCTCCTTCCCTTTATCTTCCTCTGTAGTCCGAGTTGTGGAAACAGCTGTTCCTCCAAGGCAAACCATGACTGA